>OU342737.1:159225100-159892662 GCA_910589765.1 Avena atlantica
CAGAGCAGTGGTTGAAGTTCTCCTCGGCTTCTTCTTCGTAGTATCCTCCTTATTCCTCGTATCCTTGGTCGGTACTAGCGTCTATGAATAAATACGAGGTACACAATCACCAAACAATACTTAACAATAGATGATCTAGCATCATCACTAACATTACAAGATTAAAGCATGGTTTACTTTCTTTTATTTTTAGAAAAGTAATTTCTACTCATTGAAAAACTACTTAAGATTTAATATTCTCCAAACCAAACATGGGATCATGTTGACATATGTCATCACCACACATTTCAGTACATGGGAATGTGATTTAAAGTGGTGTCACAATTTAATAAGATTTAACCTTTCATTTTAAATAGAAATAAATGACTAGAAATGCCTATGTGGCATTCTTTTATTACTTGAATATTATTTTTGTAAGTTGACCCATATATTTTTATATATTCTGAAAGGTATGGTTAAATATGATTTTTGAGAGTTGGAATCAACTCAAAAGCTATTATGGTTTAAATTTGAAAAATGTTTGAATGCAGAAAAGGCTCTGCCTTGTTATTTTTACCAAGGTTGATCTATAGATTCAAATGATTTGAATCCAACGGTCTTGGATTAAGCATTTCAATATCTTTCTAACAAAATTGGTTTCATTCAATTTGGTTCACTGAATCAAGCTGGGTTGATTTTTGAAAATGGGTACAGAACTAGGTTTGAACTTAAATGGAAAAAGTTGAATTCAAACGACTGGGCTACGCGGGAAACGATACTGGGCCGGCCTGCTAAGCACAGCGCTTACGCAGCTGGTTAAGTTGTTGTCCCCACGCGTCGGTGAGACAGGGGGTGCGAAGCGGTACGGGGCAACGTGGTGCATTGGATTAGAAGTAAGATCAACGGCTGAGGGTCGTCGTCGACGATGAACTAGTCACCGGCGAGCTCGAACCCTAGCGGCGCAGTGGGGGTCGTCGAGGGCTCACCGGGGCTCAGGCGAGGGTCGGCGAGGAGGGCGAACGACGAAGTCGACGACGGAGAACCTCCTGGTACCGGAAGCTTCTCCTGGGGTGGACGAAATCGACAGCGCCCTTCTTCTCTAGAGGCGGCCTACTCCGGCCAAATTCCGGCGATGCGCTACTCGCCTTGCTCCGGGAACAGGGTGGAACGATCAGTGAGTAGAGGGGAGTGAGATGGTGTGAAGAGTTTGAGCGGGGGAGGCCTCTATTTATAGTCTCAAGGACGAGACCGAACGGCATGGGCAAGCGACGGTGGTGACATGGCTACGGGCTGCTAGAGGCATGGCCGGCGGTGGCGATCGATCGGTGGTCTCCTGGCGATCCTCTATGGCTTTAATGCGCGTGTAGGGGGCGGTGGCAAATGTTCTGGAACATGCGATGCTCTGCGCGGCAGAGGCGGCGTCTTCGACGACGAGCGGTGGCTGTGAGGCATGGGGCGGCGAACGGGGATGTTTGGCGGTCTCCTAGGACGGTGGTGATTGCGTATGCACACGGTGAGGGCGGCGCGCGGTTTGTGGGCGTGTGTCGAACGTGGCGCTCTGGCGCGCTCTCGGCATGCGCTCATAGAAGCTTGGCATGGCTTGGGCGTGTGGTCCAGTGGCTGGCAGGGTTCAAGCGCTAGACAGGGGGTGGCGGTGGACGGTGGGTTGTGTCCTAGACATGCTGTTTAGGCTTGGTGATTGCTCTGGCTAGCTAGCCATGGTCGGCTGGCAAGGGGGTGCTCGGATTGGCATGGCATGGGGCAAAGGGTAGGGGCTAGGGTTTGTACAATCTCTGGTTGGCACTGAGGGAGACAAGGGTGATAAATGGTGAACATTGCTTAGCCAGATTACTGCTCAAAACAGTGAAGTTAGGCCAGTTTGATTTGTTGCCTCCAAGTGTTTGATGAAATGGCCGCAAGAACTCAAGTTTTGAATTTTGAAAAGATTTTTGGTGGGTGTGCTAGGCATGTGCTGGTGAGTCTGCAGATGCTTGGGTTTTGAAAGTTGAGCTTGTTTGAGTGGTTTTTGAAAAAGTGGGATCTTCCCATATGATATAGATTCAATTTTGAACTTTCCTTTAAACTATGCATTCAAATGTTTTCGTATGATCACAAAGTGGGCCTTGATACTTTGTTATGGGTACTATCAAGGGGTGCAAAGATCCAAACAAGTTTCTGTTAAGTTCTGAAAGTTTTAGACAGCCCAAGTAGGCATGGGAGTTAAATTGGTCAAAATGACCATTCACTCATTTTGTTTGTTTTGATTTATTTGTCTTTGGGAAAAGTGTGGGAATTTTTTAGATGATGTTTATTTCACCTAAGAATCCTCAAGCAAAGAAACACATAAACAAGGCAATTCAAAAGAATTCAAAATGGGATGCATACTCATATGCATGCTTTCATATTTTTATTTAGAAAAGTTTTTGTTAATCCTAATTTTGGTGATTAGAGTTTGATGATTCTAGTTTAATTTTTGGGATGTTACATTGTGTGAGCTTGCATGCTTGTTCTATGCTTAGAGATTTCATTTTGATGCATGTGTAGCCCTCTAGCAAATTCCTATAGTAGTTCCTCGTCATCTATCAACTTGGAAATCGCTTGGTTTGATTTTTATCTAAAAAATTCAGAAAGGGAGATGAGTGCATACCCACTTAATCAATATGATTTGATGGTACCTGAGCCAATGAAAGTCCATCGTGAGGAAGGAGTATTTGCTTCCATTTATCCATGCCCTAAATTTATGAGAGCCGCGGGAATTTTCCAGGATTTCCAAACTATGATTACCAATGCAGGGTTGGAATAATATTGTTTCTTCAGGGGCTACTGTGTGAAGTTTACCGTATGAGTTATCCTTTGTCAAGCATAGTTGGAGAGGGGGTAGGACCAAGAAAGTAGTTTGTTTGCCTGCACCTGCTTTGTTTAATTTTGATAAAAGGCAAGGATGGTCGCTCACGGAGGAGGAGTTTGACACATACGTGGCGGAGCTCTCCCAGCAAGAGGAGAATGTTGGAGAGGATGCCGAAGATGATTCGGTCCAGCCCTCCAACTTCGGAGAGTTTTCATACCAGCATCCCTCCTATGATTAGGGCACGTCTTTTTCTTCATAGCAAGCGCCTGACTATGATCATTCCTATGATGACCCACCAGCTTGGGGTTACTACCCGCGCTATTGAGCCCCACTTAGGCCAAAAGCCTAAGCTTGGGGGTGGGTATACCGACATCACAGTCATCTATATATCATGTTTCGTCGGTTCTTTGTATATCCATTGTGTAAGGTTCCCAACCTTTAATAAGGTAGAGATCCCTGTGTTTACAATGCTAGTCCCTGGATCAATAGCTAGCATCCACAGTTAAGATGTAATATCAAGAAACAAAGGTCATAATACAACTTTATAACCAGGAATAAAATAAGTTATTACATCTTACATAGCTCATTTGGCTATTACATTACATTGCAGCAGAATATCTATAAACATGGGGTCCTTCATCTTCAAAGTGCCACAGGCAGACATGTTGGTTGTAGACTTGTAATCCTAATCATTATACTTCACTAATATCAAACAAACCTTCAACATAACAAGTTACAGCCACAAGGGTCAATACATTTGAATTGTATTGGCAAGTGATACTATGGTAGAATAGTAGTATCTGTCATCTATATGCATTTGGCTAAGTGGAGCTTAGGATTGCATTGCTCAAAAATAGATTTTCTTATCAGTTGAAAACTCTAAGTTTTGTTTGGCAAAAATCACCCAAGGCATCTACCAATCAAAGATTGAAGATCCTTTAACCCTTGTTCAATCCACAAGTTTTTAACTTAGAAATTTGGATGATGAGATTCTTGATAGCTTCCATGTCTTGATGCTCAAATTGTCCTTTGCCAGGGACATGGCTAAGTACTTAGATTTTACACTCTGCAGAGGTGGTGCACTTTCCCCACAAGACTTGGTTTCACCAAGACAAGATCTTTCAGAAGCCTTCCCTTAGACCAAAATGGACGCGCTCCAACCTATCAAACCCCTACCACCAACTGTCCATTTGGCTAAGTTATTGCAACCTATATGATCCAGGCAGAGCCCATAATGCCAAGTGGCTGCACTTGAAGCTTCTCAACATTTGACATCTCAAATCTCTTTGTTCCTGGGTGGCATTCCACAAGTGTGATACACAAGGTTCACCAGTCCCCTGGCCTTGTGTAACCACTCAACACCAACCATTCCTTCCATTCCACCCAGGTGATTCATTCACTTAGTTTTTTTATTAAACAAAACACAAGTCCTCAGACTTAGAAATTTTTCCATAGCATGAATATATATTCCACCCTTGTTTTCTATTTGCTAAGCTAAGCATGATAGTAATAGGAATCTTAACTTAGGAAATTTCTACTAAGGTTTCATCTACTAGGATTTCCCATGGCATAGTTTATACTTAGCAAAATTCCATGCAAGTCCTACTTAGAAATATCACTAATGCATAGTGAAAATAATGGGACAAAAGTATGAAGCATCACTTGCCTTTTTGGTAGAGTATAAGTTCACTCCTTGTCCTTGCTACAATCACACTCTTCAAGTCACTACAATTCAATCAAGCAAGGCACAAGTTCAATCTACCATTCTAGCAATTCATCACATAAAATAATAAAACAAAAATAATGCATGCAAGCATGCAAGAGATTGTTTTATTTGGAGAAGTGGTTTCTAATGGTTCATAAACATTTGGAAACACCTATTGGTCATTTTATAAAGTGGTAAAGTCATTTGCAATAGGTTTCTCTTTATAAACCCTTTTTAAAACAAGGTATCATTTTATGTGGTGTAAAAATGTTTTTAATAAGGCATTAATCCATAGGTTTCACAAAATATGTTTTCAAACCACAAACCTTGTGTTTAGGGTCAGAGAGTTTATTTCCAAAACATTTTCCAAATGTTTTCCTCCAAAATCATTTTTAACAATTAACCCATATTTTTATTTGACTAGAATTGGTTTAAATCCAAGATTCATTCTTTTGTTTCACCAAATACATTTTTGAAACCACAATTTGTTTCCTAGGGTCATTAGGTTCAAAACACACCATTTGCCAAAGATTTTATCCCCAAAATATTTTTAGAACAATTTTTATAACCTAAAAACAAGCATACATAAGTTTCTGCAAAAAAAACATTTTACCAGAAGCTTTTTACTAAACAAAGTGCATGGTTGGCTAGGTCTTGTTTTTATGAATCCATTGATATAAAGTTTGCAAAATTTGGACGTGTAGATTTAAAGTTATGAATTTTACAAAATCACATATCTAATAGAAATGTTTCTGTTTTTAAATCAAAGTCTGAGCCACGTGGATCAATCCTATAGGCTGGTACCGGTTCGGGCGGATCGGCTAACGTGAACTGTTGGATTTTAAGAGGATCGTGTGACAAAGATCAATCAAAAACGGTTTGATAAGTGATCTATCCTAACCGCTGGATCGGGATCCGACGGTCCTCATCGCACTGACCATGAACTGGTGGCGCTGCGGCGGTGGCTGGCGGCGGCGCGCTCCGACGACGGCGGAGTCGATGCTACAGGAAGCGAGGGAGGAAGGCGAGATGCTCACCGTGTTCGCAACATCGTGGGGAATCTCAAGGCGGTTGTCGTTGCTGAAGGGGCGCACGGAGTCGACCGGGATTCCTCGTCGTAGTTTTGCCTGGCGTCGGGCTTGCACTGGCGTCATCGAGGACGTTGCTACAGCGCACGGGATAGGGTACAGAGGGTGTTATTTGACGTGTAGAAGGGTAGAGAATACGGGTGCATCAAAGAGAGCGAGCGGCATGGTCGGACGTTACCAGTAGAGCTCGTCGGAGTTGGAGCAGACGGTGGCGCTGCGGGTTGTTGTCGTTGCCGATGTTCTGGTGTTCGCGCGGATGAATGGGAAGGACAGGGAGGTGCACCAGAGGCTGGGGATCACGGCTGTGTGCTCGAGGAGGCAAGGGGCGGCAGGGTCCGGCCGGAATCGTCGCCGGAGCTTGTCGGGGACTGCGGCAGTACAGAGAGGAATTGGGCGGCCTGGGGGCGCGCTAAGGTGGGGTGACAGAGGGGAAATGGAGAGAGGGCGTGGGCGTTTAAGTGTGCGTGATCAAAGCGAGTAATGGCTGCCGCGTTAAGGCGAATTAAGCCGCGGAATCATAGCCAGAAACGGCGACGAGGGAAGGAAGAAGGGGTCGTCGCGGGTAGAGGAGAAACCTGACAGGTGGGGTGTGTCCGTCCGCGTGAGAGAGAGAGGGGGAGTTGGGTCTACGCGTCAGCGACTGCGCGGGTGCGTGTCTGAGTGAATAACGGTTCGAGAGGAGAGGTGGGCTAACTGGGCTTAGTTGGGCCAGGCTTAGTTGGGTCGAGTCCGTTTATATTTTTTTGTTCTTGTTTTTTTTTCTTCAAATCTGTTTTGATTTTGTTTAATTAATTCAAACACCCATTTGAATTCAAAACCTTGCCAAATTTTGTGTAGCTTTAAACACTGATTATTATTGTATTCTGATGTCAATTTTTGAATAAAACCTTATTCAATTTTGGGGTCTTTTATTTATTCAAAATAGGCTCTAGTTTTTAATTAGATAGGATTTAATAATAATTTTAAACCTCCTTTTAAATTCTTTAAACTTTCCAATTCCTTTCAGTAGGTTTTTATTTGTTTAGTTGGTTCAAATAATTCATCTTGAATTATTTGGAAAGTATTTTAATATGATTTATTAATCATTTAAGATTGGGTATTTGTTTTAATTCCAATAGGATTGGTTTAAGTCATTTTATTTTATTTTGGAAATTCTTTATCCTCTTATTTTATTTGGATTGGGATTATAATCATTCCATTTGCTTAATGGATTAGTCCAAGATTTGATTTGGTCTTTAAATAATCTTTCTTTGATAATTCTTTCTTTATCTTATAAAATCCATATCTTTTTATTTAGAGAACCAAACTTGGTGATTCCAATTTGTGAAATCTTATTTATTATTTGTTTAGCCTTTTTAAATGTCTTTAGGATTATTTGCTCACCATTTGTTATGGATTTTTGATAAGAGCTTTATTAGCTTTGGAAATTGCTTTTCCTTATCTTATTAAATTCATTGGATTTTATTTATGGTTCCAATTTAAGTGAAACCAATTTCTATGGTCTTATTTTATTTCTATTTGTCTTTATTGATCATTTGTAAATGTTTGTTGACAAATTTTTATATGGATCAAATCCATGGATTTGGAGATAACTTGGAAATGATTTTAGTCCAATATGGTTTAGGGTTTTGGATTTATTTTCCAAGTGTTTAAATTTCCAGATACATTTATTGAGGAATGCATTTCCCTTGATTTGGATTTTGTTAGATTCAACTTTTACCAAAGTTTGTTCAAGATGGGATTTTAAGTTTCCTTTTAGAAACAAAAGTTTCTTTTCACCCTGATTTTCAAACAAAATTTTATTTTGTTTATTTATTTTTTACATAACAAGATTTGGAAAATCTTGGGATGTGACACATTGTTTAGCTTTCTTTTTGGTTTTTGTTTCTGCTTTCTCAAAACACAAAAATACCAAAAAAATCGTTCTTCTCTTGGTTTGTTTCTTTGCTTTATAGATTTTGTTTGCCTGAAAGAAAAATCCAAAAAGATTTTGCTTTGTTTGCTTTCTTTAAAAAAATCAACAACACCAAAAATATTTGTTGTTCTTCTTTGGTTTTGTGTGTTCTTTGCAGGGTTCAGCCGTCCTCAGTGGAGTTTGGTTTCATGTTATTATTCAAGTCACACAAGTGAAGGGAAATAATGAAGGTTAAGACAACTTGAGGTGTGGTAAGAGGCTGGTAACGAACTCTATTTGTTTTCATTTTTGTACATATACTCATCATTGTGAGCATGCTTAGTCTGTTCATGTAAGGTGTGCGTTATCTATGGATGCTTAGTAGTTCTTGCTTTCTTGTGATTAGCTCTAGCTTGCTAATTGTTTGTAGCATGTCATATGAATGTTTGCTTGCATTGTTCTATTCATATTTTGGTATGATATTGTGGTATCCTCCTCTAAATGTTTCATGTGAATCGACTTGGCACATTCTCACGCATGCATATGACTAAACAATAGTCAGTAAGCCTCGATGATTTATTTTGCCTCAGAGTTCTTGTATCATTTTCATGCCATAATTAGTCCTGTTTTCCAGCAAGTATGATTGTGACATTTATTGCTCTCTCGTTTGTCGCTCCCTCTCTATTGCTAGACTTCACTTGCACTGAGTATGAGCTCTACTTTTGCATCCAACTCCCCAAAACCAATATTGCCGACAGTGTCCACCATACCCACCTATTAGCATCGTTTGCTATTCAGTACATATTCATTATGCCTTGTTTTCTTCCAAATAAAATGTTTGACTGTTTTGAGAAAATTAGTTACTAAAGCCCTCACAAACTTGATGGGACACTTTATTCCTTGCACTTAATAAACCTGAACCATTGTGATTGTCCATGAAAGTTATATTCTTGCAAATTATAGGCTGGAAATTAGCAGAACCGTGCTGTCACTGGGAACGTTTTCAACACTTATGGATACATATCCAGTTGATACCATGCTCTTTTGTTTGCAGATGTCGTCGGTGTGAAATAAAAGGGGAGCTTGTGAGTTCATGGAGTTATATATGTTGGAGATATGCCCTAGAGGCAATAATACATGTAGTTATTATTATATCTTCGTGTTTATGATAAATGTTTACATTCATGCTATAATAGTATTAACAAGGAAACATTAATACTTGTGTGATTTGTAAACTAAAATAGAGTCCCTAGTAAAGCCTCTTTATAATACTAGCTTGTTGGTTAATAAATGATTGTGGTTTCCCTATCATGAACATTGAGATGTTATTGACAACAAGATCATATCGTTAGGAGAATGATATGGTGGACATACTCCTATAGATAAGCGTAGCATAAAGATCAAGTCATTTTAATAGTTCAATTGCTATAAGCTTTCTGATACATAGTAACCTAATTCCTTCGACCATGAGATCATGCATATCACCTTCACCGGAAGGATGCTTTGATGACATCAAACACCACACCGTAACTGGGTGGCTATAAAGGTGGCATTGAGTGTTCGGAAAGTATTGGTTGAGACACATGGATCAAGAGTGGGATTTGTCCATCCATATGACGGATAGATATACTCTGGGCCCTCTCGGTGAAATGTCATCCAATTAACTTGCAAGCATGTGACTGGCTCACAAGGGATCACATATCACGGGAACGAGAAAAGAGTACTTATCAGTAACGAGGTTGAACTAGGTATGCAGAGATACCGACGATCATAACCTCGGATAAGTAAACTATCGTGAGAGAAAGGGAAATTGGTATCGTATGTAAGTGGTTCATTCAATCGCAAAGTAATCGTAGAAATATGTGGGAGCCATATGAATTTCCAGATTCCTCTATTGGTTATTGTTCGGAGAAGTTTCTCGATCATGTCCGCATAATTCACGAACCATAGGGAGACACACTTAATGATTCGACGTTGTTTGAGTAGTTATGGAATGATGAGTAAGAGACCGAATGTTGTTCGGAGTCTCTGATGGGATCCAGGATATCACGAGGAGATCCGGAATGGTCCGGAGAATAAGATTCATATAAGGAAAGTCCTATTTCGGGGTTGGAGAATGGTTCCGGTGTTTTCATCGGGAATGTTCTAGAAGGTTCTGGAATGTCCGGCACTCCGAAGGGGAAGGGTACATGAATGTGTCATAACAAGTTGGAATGATTGCATCATGTACTAGGTGTCATCGCTGAACAAAATAAAGGGTTTAATCGATCCTAGTTTGAAAAGTCAAACGCCAATTTGAAAAGTCAAACAACTATTTTGTGAGGTGGAGGGGAAGTAGGAAACCTACTTGGGGAGGAGTTCCCTCCCTCCACCGCCGGCCCACTTGGGATCCGAGTTGGGGAGGGACTCCCCTCCCCTGGCGCTCCCCCTCCACCTATATAAGGAGGGGCAGGGCTGCCCCTCCAAGGACACAACACCTCCACCCAAAACCCTAGCTCCTAGCCGCCGGCGCCGCCACCTCCTCCTGCTGCCGCCGCCTAGGGCAAGCCACCGCCGCCTAGGAAAACCCTAGCCGCCGGCCTTGATCCTCCTTGGTGCATCTAAACCCTAGATCGCCGAGGCTCTCTCTCATAGTCCACCATACTCGCTCCGGCTTAAGGCGAAGCCCTGCGAGATCTCCCCTCTACTTTCGGTACCACGCCGTTGTGCTACCGGAATCACGAGGAGAGTGCTACAACCTTCGCTGCCTGCTGGAACAAGGGAGAGGAAGGTCTTCGTCAAGTAACGAACGTGTGACCGACTGCGGAAGCGCTGCCGGAACGCAGCGCCGGAAGGATCGTCTACGCGATCTTGAGATCGGGAAGAGTATGACTACATCACCCACGAGAATCCGCTCTTGTTAAACACTTTGGAATCTTCGAGGGTAAGTTATTCCATCGACTCGTTGCTACAATATAGTAGATAGATCTTGGCTTGTTTGTTTGTATGCGGTAGAAATTTTTTGTTTTCCATGCTACGAAACCCTACAATATATATGCGTTAGAGAAACACCTGGGCTGCTAGCCTAAGCCATGCCTAATCATGGTGGAAACTTGCAGCATTACCATAATGAGCAATCTGTGAAGCATCCTCAATAAAAACCCTATGCAAATAGCAAATAAAAGGATCGCTGAGATGCTCATTGTCTTCTTGCCTTGTCATTTTGGTTATGGGATAGCTCCTGTATCATGTGCAAGCGGTACCCCTGTAACATCCCAAAAATATGAAACAATGATCATCAAACTCTAATCACTAAAATTAGGGTTAACAAAAACTTTGATTAAATAAAAACCAAATGAATGCATGTGTGTATGTGATGATTTGATAAATGCATGAATGGACTTGTGTGATTCAACTAAATAGTAAGGAATGGTTCAAAGATGAATATAACATCATCTAAAACATTTCCAAGCAGAAACAAATCAAGATAAAATCACAAACAATTCAAATAAAGCAAATGGTCATTTTTGCCAATCTTGCTCACTAGGCCACTTTGGGTGTTTCTAGTCCAAGATTTCAAACAAAAACTTCTCCAATTCTTTTCACCCCTTTCTAGACCAAGTAAAAGTGAATCAAAGCCTACCTTTCAAACTTGCAGAAACATTTGGCAACCCCATTCAAATGACAATTCAAAATTGAATCTTTAACATATGTGAAGATCACACATTTTCAAAACCCAACCAAACCAGTGCACCTTGACCAATCCAACTAACCAGATACTCCCTAGTATATGCCTAGCAAACCCACCAAGTTTGAATCCAATATTCAAATTTGGATTTCTTTTGGATATTTCATCAAACACCTTGTAATCAGCAAACAAACAAACACAAAACACTATAGTGACCAGTGATCAGTTCCTAACTTGCTCCCTCTATAGCTCACTCTACACTCTCGGTAGATGATCAAAGTAATCTAACTAGCTTTAGCACCACTGTGAGCAAGCCTAGACATTAATGGTGAGCATGTCGAGAGCACCATTATCACCCCCATGTCGCCAACGAGCTAGAGGAAGAACTAGCCTCGCCAACCTTGTCTGGGACACGCAGCACCGTCCACCGCCACTCTCTGTCCAAGCCCCAAGCGCAGCTAGCCACTGGACCACCCGCCAAGCACGCGCCCAGTCTCTCTGCGTGCGAGCCGAGAGCGTGCTAGTGCGCCATCAGCGACATCATCCCACAGACCACGCGCCGCCCTCGTCGCTTGAAGACGTGCTCGCCACCATCCCAGCACCCCTCCAGACAACCCTGTTCGTCTCCACGCGGACCATGCACGATGTGTGCCATTAAAATTGCCGTCGGACCCGCCTAGAGCGTCAGAACGTTACAACCGTTCAGCACCGCCCCTTGCTGCAATAACACGCCGTTGAGCTTTGCCAGGGAGCATAGCACTGCCCCTATCGTCGCCCATGCCAGTAGCACTCTGTGCCGTCGACATCGATGAGCTCCACCCGCGCCATTCGGTCCCCCTCAGCCACTATAAAAGGAGGCATCCCCTGCTCATTTTCTTCACACCAGTTCACTCCCCACCTCTCACTGATCACACCCACTCGCTCCCGAAGCAAGGCGAGCACCGGGTGGCCGGAATTTCACCGGAGTTCGCCGCTGTAGAGGAGGAGAGGCGCCGTCGATTGGAGCCACCCCAGGAGAAGCTACCGGTACCAGGAGGATCACCATCATCGACTTCGTCATTTGCCCCCGTTGCCGACCATCGCATGAGCCTCGGTGAGCCTCCCACGACCCCCACCGTCCGCGCTAGGGTTCTATCTTACCGGCGCTGCCCGACGTGGATGATGAACCAGAGCCGTTCAATTAGAGTTAGATCCTACGATACTAATCGCCCCATACCGCTTCGCCCCTTGTTGTCTCACTGACGAGTGGGGTCGTTCACTTAACCAGCCCGCGCGCGCACTGTGCGTTGTGGGCCGGCCCAGTTAAACATCCCGCGTGACCCACTAATTCAAATTTAGATTTATTCATTTAATTTCAAACCTATTTCTGTACCTAGATTCAAAAATCAACCTAGCTTGATTCACTAAACCAAAATGCATGAACCCAATTTTGTTAGAAAGGTACTAGAATGCTTAATCCAAGCCCGTTGGATTCAAACCATTTAGATTTGAAGGTCACACATGGTAAAAATAACAAGGCAGAAGCTTTTCTGCATTCAAACAATTTTCAAAATTCAACCATAAGATATTTTGAGTTGATTCCAACTCTCAAAAATCACATTTAACCATACCTTTCAGAATATATAAAAATATATAGGTTTATTTACAGAAATAATGATCAAGTAATAAAAGAATGCCACATAGGCATTTCTAGTCACTTTAATTAATTAAAATAAAAAGTTTAACCTTATTAAATTGTGACACCAGTTTAAATCACATTCTCATGTACTGTAATATGTGGTGATGACATGTGTCAACATGATCCCATGTTTGAGTTGGAGAATATTAAATCTTAAGTAGTTTTTCAATGAGTAGAATTACTTTTCCCAAAATAAAATAAATGAGACAAGTTCTTTAATCCTTGTAATGTTAGTGATGATGCTAGATCATCTAGTGTGAACCTTTGTGTGATGATTAGAAATAGTTAAGTATTGTTTGGTGATTGTGTACCTCGTATTTATTTATAGACACTAGTACCGACCAAGGATACGAGGAGGAAGGAGGATACTACGAGGAAGAAACCGAGGATAATTTCAACCACTGCTCTACACAAGGCAAGCCTATACTTGCAACCTTAAAAGTCTTATACTACCAGTTGACTTGGCAAACCAATACTTCCAAGCTACTGCTTAAGCAAGCTAACACTTGCCGCTTATCAAGCTACTACTTGCTTGTTACTATGACAACTATATGCCTTAAGCATATGTGATTATACCCACTTGACACACTCTCCCAGTTTTACTTGCAAGCTTAGTATTTTATTCTCTTCATTCAAGATTTGTATCAAAAGTTTACTTAGTAACTTGTAGATAATAGAAGGATATTGGAAGGTAGCATAAAGAGCATAAAACTTGGCCTAAGTTAGATAATCTCGATGTCATCCTGAGGCATGAAATTGAACTTAGATAAGATACACTTGTTTACCACCCCTCATTAGTATTTACCCCCACTTGTAGATGCTAGTGCTAAGCATAAAACTTGATCAACTTTAGATGGGAATAATTGGAGAAAATGGTTATGAAAACCTTAGAATGATGAGTCATTCTACTGAAATGTTTTGACATGTGTTCTTGAACACCAAATGATTTTTTATGATGAAAATATTAAGGCATGAGCCTTGGCCCTTTTTTTAAAACTAATGGTTGTCTGGATGTGATACCATTCCAATTTTGCCGTACAACCACAATACCCGAAAATTGGGTAGAGCTTGACTGGAAATTTATATACCTTAGTATGGGTTCCCTTGCGGCCAAGGTCTGAGCTGAGGCTACCTTGTGAAGATTGTCCACCTGTGCAGTACCCAAGATGACAGTTGGTCATGGTTGGGAGGCCAAACTCATGGGAGAGGTGCCTATACTAGGGTGTGTAATGGAAAGGTTAGGATTGATTATCCGCATACTGAGTATGGTGAATTTAGGATTGTTCCTGACGGATGTATCAAATGTTGTGGTGAAAGTGTATAATCTCTGCAGAGTGTCAAACTATTCGAATATCCGCGTTCGCGGTTATGGACAGTTGGAGTGGCCATACTGTTCCGTCGTCAGATGTTTTCAAAAGGACTTGTGAAATGATTTGTGACTTTGACTTGACCACAACATTGTGGTGACATGAAATTCAAGTTCCCACTTAGGTGTTATAAAACTTTCAACTAGCTTTCTTTGCTTCTGCACTTAGTAGAGGTAAATTTGGCTTTTTGCAAAACAACCCTATTCAAAACCACTTCACTTGTTAGTATTAGTTTGCGAGTACTTAAAGAGTACTCATGGCTTTGTCCCTGGCTATTCCCGTGGCCAGACTATGAAGAGGAGTATCAGGAAGACGGACCGCAGGAAGGTTACGACAACTAGGATCATCTCCCATCGTCAGCATTGCCTGTGACCCTGAAGATGGAGCATCGCCCATGCTATTGTTACTATTACGTTATTCCGCTGCTTGAATTGTATTAAGAACTGGATCATGAGATCCTTATTTGTGTTAGACCTTATGTATGGTTTGTAATGGATGACGTATTGTTATATCCAATCTGTTATGTCTCGGAAAAATGGTAATCCTGGGATTGCGATGTATGGCATAACAGGCATCTGTGATTAAAAATCCTGGTGTTGACAACCCCTTTGGCAGTTCTCTATGATATGCATGTATTTACGTTGACAAGAACTTGTAACTAAAGTTGAGTAGCATGAGGAGTGGCCCTCGTACTCAAGGGACATGATATTTCTAGTTTATGGCCTGTCAAGCATATAACTCATATTGGAGCTCACTTTCACCATTAACCACATGAAGATACCTATGATAGGGGCAATGAGAGCTCAAAGATAATGAGTACCTTACTTTCAGCATTTGGAAGCCTTTCAAACTTTTCAAAACATTTTCACCTCCTTGTTGAGTCAACACTTATTCTATGAGCACCTTCTTGAGAGCATAGTTGTCATTCTTGTGTTTGTCTCAAAACTTGGTTAATTATGTCATGATTTTGATGCTCGTACCTCTCATATCTTTACTTCTAATCTTCACTTGAACTTCAGAGGTGCCTTGGAATTTACATTGTGCTCTACAAACAAAGGCAAGCGAGATATCACTCTATCATACCTTATTATGAGCATTGCAATGTTGCTTATGTTTATGTTTCATGCTACTTATTATTACTGAGTTGGTTTCTCTTTATAGCTTGCAATAACTATTGAGTAGACTTAGTTGCATAATTATTATTATGAATGGTTTAAGTATCCACTCCTGTGCTGAGAATATATGCATCATATGAAGCAAATGTATTTGTGAAAGTTCTTTTATCGCACTCAGTTTTCAACTGAATTGCCTAAGGACAAGCAATAAGCTAAGCTTGGGGGGAGTTGATACGTCCAAAACGTATCTACTTTCCCGAACACTTTTGCTATTTTTTATACTCTAAACTTGTGTGATTTGGATACAACTAACACAGACTGACGCTGTTTTCAGCAGATTTACCTTGGTGTCTAGTTTTTGTGCAGAAAATCAACTACCAGGAAAAATCTCGGAAAATATGCCAAAAATCCTATTTCACCAGAAGATCCACGGAGCCAGAGTACGAGACGGAGTGGAGGCCTGGGGGGCCCACACCCCTGCCAGGCACGGGCCAGGCCTGGCCGCTCCTAGGGGGTGCGGCCACCCCAGGCACCCCCTCGGCCTCCCTCTTCGCCTATAAGAAGCATCTTGACCTAAAAACCGAGGGGGGTTCGACGTTTTTGCAGAAAGAGTTCTGTTGCGCCGCCACCACCAGAAGCCGCGATTCGGAACCAGAAACTCTGTTCTGGCACCCTGTCGGGACGGGGAATTTGGGGAGGATCATCACCATCGTCATCACCAACGCCTCTCCATCAACCATCAATGTTTCCCTTATCCATGAGTGAGTAATCCCCCGCTGTAGGCTATGGGGTTGGTAGGGATTGGATGAGTTCTATCATGTAATCAAATAAGATTGTTAGGGCATAATGCCTAGTAACTCTATTAGTGTTATTTGAATTTTTTGCAACTTGTTGTGCTTAATGCTTGCCACTAAGTAAAGTGCGGTAAAGGATAGAGGTAACCAAAGTGGAGCACGTGGAGACACAAGGATTTGTTTCCCGTAGTTCCTTCCTTTTGAGGGGAAGTACGTCTACATTTGGAGAGGGGGTGGTTTCAAACCACCAACGCCACGAGAGGCCTCCCTTGTTCTCCGATGAACCTCACCCCAAAGGGTTCGATTCACCTCTTCTAATATATCGGCAACCTTCGAGGTGGAAGCCGACACCTTTACAGTAAGTTCGAGGCACACATCCATAACCTTATTGGAGGCTGCCGAATATAAGCAAGCTATCAAACAATCAAAGACAAGCTTGTAAGAACCAAATCAAAAGCTAGGGTTTCCAAAAAAACACTAGAGCAAGGGATCCCTCAAGTGAATGAGGGGGAAATGAAGATCTCTCTTGGTGAAGCTGTAGATCAAGGCCTCCTCCTTCGATTCTCCAAAGATCAATGACTTTGAATGGTTGGATGAAGAGATCTTGTTGATTTGGTGGCTCAAATGGTGTTTGGAGTTCATGAGTGGGTCAAGCAGCTGGAGGAAGGGGATAAGGTCCCCTATTTATAGGCCACCACTCACTGAACCATTTTCTGACCGTTGGAGAACTTGTCAGACCGAAGACTCCGGTGTGCAGACTGGAGACTCTGGTGTGGAGACCGGAGACTCCGGCCAATCTCTGGACTACCATTCTGAATGTCCCAGCCCCCATGGGAAAATCTCCTCCGGGGACTCTTCAAAGATTCCGGACCATGTGCACCAGAGACTTCGGTCTAGCCACACCGGAGACTCCGGTCTGAAGTTGGGGCCGAAGACTCCGGACCATCTCCAGTCTATCTTCGGACCTCTATATAGTGCGTCCTGGGCTGGTTTCTGGAGACACCTCCGGAGATTCCTGGGAAACTCCGGACCACACCGTAGACTCTTGTCCAGTCAGACCGGAGACTCCGGTCTGGAGTTCCCAGAAACTTGCATATGTTTCAGGGATAATTCCACAAGTTAAGGGTCCTTTTCACTTTGCATTAACATGTAGACATTAGCATACTGTAAAATGATCTATGAGTTGTTAACGAACACCAAAAGTGATTAAGATAGTAAATGTCCTTTCAATATCCTTTAAACCGGGACGAAGGGAGTAGTGAATTTACCCCACTATGACCAGCCTAATCAGCTTCAAGGTTCCTCATATATGTTGCTTTCAATAGGATTTATCTCTCCCATTTATCCGGGACGGTGTCAGCTTCTCCCTTATCGCGGACTCGCTTATCCCTTACCAGGAACGTGTCAACCTCCCTGGGTGAGATCGACAAAAAGGATGTGGCGGTTGAGTTGCCGGAGTCTATGCAATGTCAATCACCAGTGCCAATGTATCTCAGGGCGAAAGTGAGCGGATGACATACGGTGAGGAGGATAGGGTTAGGGAATCTCCACCGGTCGATCTAACCCGTCTAAGTGTGTCCAAACATGTATGTGCGGACACACGGGGCGGGACGTATGTGGCGTCCCAGCGGCACAACCCATCCGGACGAGCGCGTCTAGCTTGACCCATATGTGCACCAAATTTGGGCAACGGTTGCATCGGATCGGACGTGAGCGGACCGAGGGTGTGTCCTATTCGCGCGTGCCACAAGCCCACCCGTCAGCCACCGCTTAGAGCGGCATTGATTCAGACGCGTGCAGCGGCACCGATTCAGAAGCAATCACGATAGCGATTTGGAGGCGCGGGCGGAAGGCTGACCGACGGCAGCCTGTGCCATCAATGGAAGAAGTTCCTCGAGGTCTTCTGAAAGAAGTTCCTCGACTGGGAGCACAAGGTGCGACGCGCGAGCTCCATCCGCGCCGACCTACAGCCATGGGAGGTCTACGACTTCCCCATCATCGACTCGGATGGTGATGACGCTGTCAACCACTCCGATCTCGACAACGACTGTGAAGACGATGAGGAGGACAACAACATCGTCGTCCAGCAGGAGGCAGTGGACCTAGTCGCGTCCACCACCGCGAACCTGTCCCTGAGTACCGGGAGATCCTGGCGCGTGGCTACGACGAGAACAGCTTCACCGAGCAGGCCGTTGTGGCTAGCGCGCGGGATGACGACGTCTTGTGGGGCGTCTACCAAGAGGCCGTCCAGCTCGCCAGCCTGGTGGCGCAGGCTAACGCCCAGCTACCTCCACCGCATCCGCTACCGGGTGGGCGCCGCATCGCTCAGGAGGTGCGGATGGAGCTAGCGCACCTCCACCAGCACATGGGGTTGCAGGCGGCGTGGCCTGGACAGGTGATCGATGTGACACCCCCGGGATGAGGGCTAAACAAATCCCATACCTCTGTCTGACATAAGCTTAACCTTGAGCTCGAGGATATCCAGTGAAGAATTGATAACACGGCAGTGACCCTACGACACAAAATTATTACAGCAAGCTCATAACTGAGCAGAGAACCAAATTATTACAAGCAGAGGTCACTGACCACAAACATCAAACAACAAAAGGAAAATTATGCTATTAAGTATAGCAAACTTAACAAATGGCCTAAGAGTCCTGAAGCATAACGATGACGTCCCAGCCCATAGGTTCCAGGCTGCCGGCCGGGAACCCCAAGTTACTCGTCGATGTCGATGTAGTACCAAACTGATCTTCAAGGAACACTTACTCTGCAAAAAGTATCAACAAAGCAAGGGTGAGTACAGGGTGTACTCCGCAGGACTTATGGCTGGTGGAGTTATTTTGCATAAAGCCATCTTTTGTTTATAAAACAAGAGAGAGAAGAAGCTCGTCTATTCAGAGTACTTTAAAAGGGTATAAGAGAGCGACATCTCTGAAATATTGATCATCATATTCTGATATCCACCAAATCACCATCATCTCAACCCTAACTAGGATCACCCCCTCGTACCCATGAGGAGGCATCCTTAAGCACACGTTGATCTGCCAAGTTTTATGATTAGGTTATAGTTTTCTATGATCTTAGAATCTAGTCACCAAGCGTTCATAACCGTGAACATGGCTTTTTGAAAATATACTATCCTGTAGGGGTGTACAACTTTACCCACATGTAGTAACCTTCTCTTAATGCCACATGATTAGCCCTCTTCCTTGAAAGGCCGGCAGAGGGTGGTTAGACACGACCTTTACCTTGCTTTCACCGAGACCATGAGTCACGCAATAAGTATGGTTCCGCCGTAATGGGTCAAATCCCGAAGCCGGTAATTAAAGATGTGAGGCGAGGTTGGTTTACTAGGGGCGCCATCAACCCCAAGAAACCCGGTCCATGCTTCACTACCTGTATGAATGCACCTCCTTCACCGCCTTCAAGAAGATCCATAATGCATGTCGAATGGAACGCCCGAACTATGTGACTCATGGAATCTACTAGGAAAGTTAGTTGCTCGTGAGGTTTTCCAGGCCCCATATGGTTGTACGCTCGTCTTGGTTCCAAAGGCAAGAACTCGGGTCCTAGTGGTGGCGAGCATGGGACTAGAAAAACCACATCCCACCGTGGCCTCCCACACAAGTTCTTTTATCGTACACAGTTTTCAACTGAATTGCTTGAGGACAAGCAATAAGCTAAGATTGGGGGAGTTGATATGTCCAAAACATATCTACTTTCCGAACACTTTTGCTATTTTTTCTCCTCTAAACTTGTGTGATTTGGATACAACTAACACGGAATGACGTTGTTTTCAGCAGAATTACCTTGGTGTCTCGTTTTTGTGCAGAAAATCAACTATCAGGAAAAATCCTGGAAAATATGCCAAAAATCCTATTTCACCAGAAGGTTCACGGAGCTAGAGTACAAGACGGAGGGGAGCCCTAGGGGGGCCACACACCCTGCCGCGTGGGTGGGCCCATCCTGCTCCTAGGGGGTGCGGACGTCTCAGGCACCCCCTCGGCCTCCCTCTTCGCCTATAAGAAGCCTCTTGACCTAAAAATCGAGGGGGGTTCGACGTTTTTACAGAAATAGTTCTGTTGCACCGCCACCACCAGAAACCGTGATTCGGAACCAGAAACTCCATTCTGGCACCCTGCCGGGACGAGGAATTTGGGGAGGATCATTGCCATCGTCACCGCCAACGCCTCTCCATCAACCATTAATGTTTCCCTCATCCATGAGTGAGTAATCCACCAGGATGATGGACCGCAGGAAGGTTACGACAACTAGGATCATCTCCCATCATCAGCATTGCCTGTGACCCTGAAGATGGAGCTTCGCCTATGCTATCGTTACTATTACGTTATTCCGGTGCTTGAGTTGTATTAAGAACTGGATTATGAGATCCTTATTTGTGTAAGACCTTATTTACGGTTTATAATGGATGATGTACTGTGATATCCAAATCTATTATGTCTCACAAAAATGGTAATCCTGGGATTGTGATGTATGGCATAACAGGCATCTGGGATTAAAAATCCGGGTGTTGACAAGTTGGTATCAGAGCCATCCTGACCATAGGAGAACCTAGTTAGACTGGACGTTTGAATCAAAAACTTAGTTTCAAAACCGAAGGAAGTAAGTATTTACAAAAACTTATTCTCATTCTTATCACTTGATTCTTTCATGAAAATTCATGTTCCTCAAAAACTTTTGCAAAATACCTAAAATATGACACACTTGATCACTCTACTAACTTACTCATCCTATATTATTATAGATGGACGTGAAGTACAACAAGTTTTATCAGTTGGGGAATGGAGGAGACCTCATCTTTGAGCGTGACCTGGACCAGCTTTCGGAACTTTTGGAGCGTCCGCACCCCAAGTTCTTCGGAGCTAATCTCAATGATCAGGAAGGAGAAGATCGGCAGTGGCTAGTTGTTGCAAGTCTCCGAGGAAAGATTGAACACTGCCGAGGGAATTCAGTTCACCTTAAGAGAGAACAACTGGCTCGATGGACTTGCCAGGGCCATGCAGGAAGCTCTTGCCCGTCTATGTGGGCAGAGTATCAACCATATCAAGGGTACCCGCTTTGAGTTTTGTCCAAGGCGTGATGCTATGGGACAACCACTGGAAGCCCCATACCACCACGAGCTGAAGACTCAGTTGGATCACCTTAGATTCATGATGCATGATCGTCAGCAGGAACTGGACAATGCCCGTGACTACTCCAACCACAAGTCCGCCATCATCAAGACGAAGGATCAGACCATCGCCATCCTAGCGAAGGACCGCAAGTCTCGCCGCTATCAGTTTGATAAGAAGGAGAGAATCATTGCCCGTCTTCGTCACCGTATCTCGGATTTGGAGGAGACCATCCACGAGAGAGGCATGCAGTTGGAGGAAAGGGAGAATGCCGGAGCAGACCTTCGTGGAGACCCCTACTCCTATCTCAGCGATGATGATGATTTTCTGGAGGATCAGGCCATGGACTTCTTCACCGATGAGGAGGATTTCGCCTTCATCGATGACGATGAGGATGATGAGGATGACGATTACACCGACTCCGAGGAGTAGTAGCACCTGAGCACTAGCGTAGTGAGTTGTATTCGGTCCCACTGTATCGTAGTTTCCAGAATGGTTCTTAAAACCATTTGTTTTTCCTTTGTTGTGGTGTGTGTTGTATCGTGTGCTATGAATGAATGAATGAAAAGCAAGTTGCTAGAAAATCTGAGTTAAACTTTAAAAACTTTTCAAAGTCCCCGAACCTTAGAAATTTCCCTCTTTTCTCATGATCTATATCAATCTTCAGTTGCCTCGCGGAGGAAGTGGTTCATCCCCGGACCCGATGTTGTAGATCCTGAAAATGTTGGTTTCTGACCGCGAAGCTGAAAGAGCCGAACGTCAAGCCAACTTAGCCACCCTTCAGCACATAGCTCAGATGGCCAACAATAATCAAGGCTAAGGAAATCAGGACAACCATGGATCTAAGCTCAAGAATTTCCAGAACACCGACCCACTTGTTTTCACTAAGTCAGAAGAGCCCCTAGATGCAGATGATTGGCTGCAAACCATGGAAAACAACCTGGAAGTCGCCGGAGTGGAAGCTAACGAGAAAGTTCTGTTCGCCACCCACTATCTAGCCGGAGATGCAAGAGCATGGTGGAACAGCGTTCGTGCAATGACCGGAGGACAGATGATGACCTGGGAGGAATTCAAGGTCAAGTTTAGTAGAACCCATGTTCCACCGGGTTAGATCAAGAGGATGCGAGATGAATTCAGGGAACTAAAGCAAGGAAGGATGACCGTAGTGGAATACCGTGACAAATTTCTTGTCATTAGCTAGGGACGCCCCGGATGAGATCGACACGGAAGCCAAGAAGAAAGAAAGATTCTTGAATGGTCTGCATGATGAGATGCAGACGGTGTTGGTCAATATCCCCTTTGCTGATATTGAAGCCCTTATCGACTCTGCCATTCAGATGGAAGGGAAGATCAACCAGGCCAATGAGAACCGCAAGCTCTGCATGATGCATCAGCCAGGAACCCATCATACCCCAAAGTATCGCCCCAACCTATCTCTAGGATTTGCCCCGAGAACCAACAGACCCCCGATGAACCGTTCGACCTATCCCAACCGTGGAAACCCAAGGCCCAGAGGAAATCACAACAACCCCAGCAACTCTAACAATTTCAACCGTGCACCACCCAAGTTCAACAACAACAATGTTGCCGCTAACACCAACACTGCACTAAGGACTGAAAGCAATGTTGTGCCTGTTGAAGCAAAGGACAAGTCGCAAGTGACCTGTTACGACTGTGGAAATAAGGGTCACTACTCCAATGAGTGCCCCAAGAAGAATTCTGCAGCCCCCAATGCAAATGCACCAGCTCATCAGCAGCGTCGTGTACAACCCGGAAGAAGGTTTGCCCCAGGGAATTCGCTCAACCGCAACGGCCGTATTTTTCTCATGCATGCTGAAGAATCCTAGGAAGCGCCAGACGTCGTGCTGAGTATGTTTTCTGTTAATTCAGTACTTGCTAGAGTGTTATTTGATTCTGGTGCATCGCACTCATTTGTCACCGAAGAATTTGCATGCACTAGTAAGATTCAATCAACCAAACTGAAGCATGTTATGATTGTTCAAATCCCCGGTTCAACCAACAAAGCTAGGCAAATTTGCAAAGTCGTACTTGGAACTAGATTTTTATGCCCGGTTCAAATTTGCAAATCCCCGGTTCAAATCCCCGGTCCATGGCATAGATTTTTATGCAAATCTGATAGTACTTGGAACTAAAGGTTTGGAAGTAGTACTAGGAATGGATTGGATGTCCAAACATAAAGGATTAATTGACTATGCTAAGAAAGCCATAACCATGACCAGTATAGCTGGAGTATCAGTCGAGCATGTATCTGAAACCTTACCTCGTCAATTCAAGTGCAACAAGAGTATATCCCAACCTACCATTGACCAAGTCCGGATAGTCTGTGAATACCCCGATGTATTTCCAGATGTTTTGCCCGGTATGCCCCCAGATCGGGATATCGAGTTTATCATTGAACTAATCCCCAGAACAGGACCCATATCCCAGAGACCAAATAGTATGAACCCGTTTGAACTAGCAGAACTGAAGAAGCAACTGGATGCCATGTTGGAAATTGGATTGATTCAACCAAGTGTGTCACCATGGAGATCACCTGTCTTATTTGTGGACAAGAAGGATGGAGGTAACCGTTTGTGTACGGATTATCGGAAGTTGAATGATGTCACTATCAAGAACAAATACCCGTTTCCCAAGATAGAAGATTTGTTCGATCAGTTGACTGTTTCCAGGGTGTTTTCTAAGATTGATCTTAGAACTGGCTATCACCAACTCAAGATTCGCGCAGAGGATATTCCCAAGACTTCCTTTACCACCAGATATGGATTATACGAGTATACCGTCATGTCTTTTAGATTAACCAATGCCCCCGCTTATTTCATGAATCTCATGAATAATATTTTTATGGACTTCCTGGATAAGTTTTCCGTTGTTTTCATCGATGACATTATGATTTATTCCAAATCATAAGAAGAACATGAGCTACACCTGAGGACAATTCTTGGAACCCTTAGAGAGCATCAGTTGTATGCCAAGTTTAGCAAATGTGAATTCTGGTTACAGGAGGTAGGATTCCTTGGTCACATTGTATCAGCCGGAGGAATTTCCTTTGACCCTGCAAAGGTGAAAGATGTCGAAGATTGGCAAGCCCCAACCACTCAAACCCAAGTTCGTGCATTTCTCGGATTGGCGGGATACTACCGCAAGTTCGTAGAAGGATTCTCGAGTATCGCCAGACCCATGACCCAATTGCTGAATAAGGACAAGAAGTTTGAATGGGCGGACAAATGTGAAGCGAGTTTTCAAGAACTCAAGAGGAGATTGATTTCAGCCCCAATCTTAATCATGCCGGATATTACGAAGCCCTTTGACGTGTATTGTGACGCATCCAAGATCGATCTCGGATGTGTGCTAATGCAAGAAGGCAAAGTTATATCTTATCTATCCCGACAGCTAAAACAACATGAGCAGAACTATCCAACCCATGACCTCGAGCTCGCAGCTGTAGTTCTAGCCCTGAAGACATGGAGGCATTACCTGATGGGAAACCGTTTGAGATTTATTCGGATCACAAGAGCCTGAAGTATATATTCACGTAGAAGGAGATGAATATGAGACAGAGAAGATGGATTGAGTTAATCAAGGATTATGATCTAGACATTCACTATCACCCCGGTAAAGCCAATTTGGTAGCAGATGCCCTTAGCAGATTGCTGTGCCGCTTGAACTCCATGATTTTTAAGGAGCAACCAAGTCTGCACAAAGAGATGGAAGATTTCTGAATGGAATTAGTAAGTGAAGGATTTTTGGCTAGCATAGAACTTCAACCCACTTTGATCAGCCAGATCAAGGAGGCGCAGAAAGGAAATGCTAGTATCGAAGGAATCAAGCGTCGTATCGGTACAGGAAAAGTACCCGGATTTACGGAAGATGAAGAAGGAGTTCTGTGGTACAAAGGACGCCTTTGCGTACCAGCAGATTCTGAGTTGAAAGAGGTTATTCTGAAAGAAGCTCATGATACTCTTTATTCTATCCACCCCGGAGGAATGAAGATGTATCAAGATTTGAAAGAGCAATTTTGGTGGCATAAGATGAAGAGAGAAATCGGAAGCTATATTCTCCAAGTGTGATATATGTCAGAGAGTCAAGGTAGGACATCAAAGACCCGCAGGATTGTTGCAACCATTGCAGATTCCAGAATGGAAATGGGATTCCGTTGGAATGGACTTTATCACCGGACTGCCTACTTCTAGTAGGGGAAATGACTCTATCTGGGTCATAGTGGACAGATTGTCCAAAGTCGCCCATTTCTTACCAGTCAAGACCACATATCAGAGTTCGAAGCTAGCAGAGTTATACATAGCTAGAATCGTCAGTTTGCACGGAGTCCCCAAGAACATCCTATCGGATCGAGGAACTCAGTTTACCTCGAGATTCTAGAAGAAAGTCCAAGAAGGTTTACGAACCCGACTATATTTCAGCACCGCTTATCACCCTCAGACCGACGGACAAACGGAGCGAGTAAATCAAATACTCGAAGATATGTTGAGAGCATGTGTGTTAGAGTATGGATCTAAATGGGAAGACTGTCTACCGTTTGCAGAATTTTTATACAACAACAGTTAGCAAGCTAGTTTGCAAATGGCCCCATTTGAATTCATGTATGGAAGGAAGTGTCGCACCCCTTTGAACTGGTCGGAAGTAGGAGAGAGTCAGATTTTCAAACCCGACATCCTACGATAAGCAGAAGAGAAGGTTCACAAGATTCGTGAGCACCTCAAGATAGCCCAGTCAAGACAGAAGAGTTATGCCAACAAGAGACGTCGAGACCTCACTTTCAATATCGGAGAGTTCATGTATCTTAAAGTGTCGCCCTTGAAAGGAATGCAGCGTTTCCAGCTGAAGGGAAAGTTAGCCCCGAGATATATCAGGCCCTTCAAAATTCTAAATCGTCGAGGAGAAGTATCATATCAATTGGAACTACCAGAAGAAATGTCAGCCGTGCACAATGTGTTCCATATCTCGTTACTTCGTAAATGCCTCGAAGTTCCGGAGAAGACTGAATTTTTCAAGAATATTGATCACCGGACCATAGAAATCAATGATGACCTGACCTATCCCGAAGTACCCATCCGTATTTTGGAAGAAGCTTTGAGAACTACCAGAACCCGAAGCATCAAATTTCTCAAGATTCAATGGAGCAACCACACAGAAGAGGAAGCTACGTGGGAGCATGAAGATCACATCAGGACGGAGTTCCCAGATCTCTTTAAATCCTAGGTAATCTTTTTTGTCCTTTTATCAAATCTCGGGACGAGATTTTGTTTAAGGGGGGAAGGTTTGTAACATCCCAATAATATTAAACTTGGATCATCAAACTCTAATCATCAAAATTAGGGTTAACAAAAACTTTTCCAACTAAAAATATGAAAGCATTCATATGTGTGTGTATTCAAAATTTGGATTCTTTTGAATTGCCATGGTTCTGAGTTTTTTTGCTTGCAAAATGATTATTAGGTGAAATAAACATCATCTAAACAATCCCCAAACTTTTCCCAAAGACAAACAACTCAAAATAAACAAATGAAGTGAATGGTCATTTTTGCCAAATTAACTCTCATGCCTACTTTGTCTATCCCTAGTTTTCAAAACTCAACAGAAACATTTGTGGATCTTTGCACCCCTTGTTAGTACTCATAATAAGGTACCAAGGCCCACTTTGTGATCATCCAAAAACATTCAAATGCTAAGTGTAAATGACAGTTTAAAATTGAATCTATCTCATATGGGAAGATCCCACTATTTCACAAACCACTCAAACAAGCTCAATTTTCAAAACCCAAGCACCCACAGAATCCTCAACACATGCCTAGCACACCCACCAAAAATCTTTTCAAAATTCAAAAGTAAGTTTCTTGCGGCCATTTCATCAAACAGCTTGCAGATTCAAATCAAACAAATCACAAACACTATAGTGTGCAGTAAATTTGGCCTAACTTGTTCCCTCTCTGGTTGCAACTAGTCTTTAGTAGATCATCTCGCTCCTTTAACTAACCTCTAGCACCACTGTAAGCTTGACTTGCCATCAATGGTGAGCAGGCCGAGCCTCACCATGCCACCCCATTGTCGCTGACCAGATAGAAGCCACCCTAGCCTTGCCAACCTTGTCTCGGAGGTAGCCAGCACCTCACCTCCGCCCATTGTCCCCTCCCCAAGCTAGTGCAAGCCGTAGACCACCAGGAACGCCGCGCGCCCAGTGACACTGCGACATGCCGAGCCCGCCCTAGAGCGCCGCACCCGGCACGCGTGCATACACCGCCCCTCGACCGCAGCCCGTGCCCACCGCTTCGCCATGATCCCAGGAACACGTCAGACACCCCCGTTGGCCACCCCGTGCCTCACAGCCACCGCTCGCCGTCGAAGACGCCGCCTCTGCCGCGCAGAGCACCGCACGTTCCCGACCGATTTCCACCGCCCCTAAGCGTGCATTTAAGCTCTAGAGCATCGCCAGGAGACTGCCCGTCGACCGCCAACATCAGCCATGCCGCTAGCTGCCCGTAGCCATGTTGCCACCGTCGCTTGCCCATCCCTCTCGGTCTCGCCGTCGAGCCTATAAAAGGAGGCCACCCCCAACCATTTGAAGAACACCATTCCACTCCCCTCACCTCACTGATCATTCCACCCTCTAGCCGGAGCACGAGGAGCAGCAGCTCGCCGGAATTGCGTCGGAGAAGGCCGCCTCTAGAGAAGAAGGGAGCCGTTGATTTCGACCACCCCTGGAGCTGCCTCGACCATCCCTGAGCTTGCCATCGACCACTCGTTCATTTTCCCGCCTCGCCGTCGCTGGAGCCCTGGTATGACCCCTATGCACCCCCACTAAACCGCTAGGGTACGAGCTCGCCGGTGACATGTTCATCGTCGACGACGATCCCCAGCCGTCGATCTTCCTTCTAATCCAACGAACCACACAGCCCCGTACCGCTTCGCGTGTTATGAGCCACTGACTGGTGGAACCCCCCTGTCAGCTGAGCCCCGCGCTGCGGAGTGACATTGGGCCGGCCTATTAACCTTTCCCGGCAGGCCAACCATTTGAATTTAGATTTTTCTATTTTAATTCAAACTCAGTTAAGTTCCTAGATTTAAAAATCAACCCAGCTTGATTTAGTGAACCAAAATACATGAAACTAATTTTGTTAGAAAGGTACTGAAATGGTTAATCCAAGCCCATTGGATTAAAATCATTTGGATCTGTAGATCAACCTTGGTAAAAATAACAAGTCAGAAGCTTTTCTGCATTCAAACATTTTTCAAAATTCAACCGTAATAGCTTTTGAGTTGATTCAAACTCTCAAAAATCACATTTGATCATACCTTTTAGAATATATAAAAACATTTGGGTTTACTTACAGAAATAATGTTCAAGCAACAAAAGAATGCCACATAGGCAATTCTAGTCACTTTATTTATTTAAAATAAAAAGGTTAAACCTTATTAAATTGTGACACCACTTTAAATCACATTCCCATGTACTAAAATATGTGGCGGTGATATGTGTCAACATGATCCCATGTTTGAGTTGGAGAATATTAAATCTTAAGTAGTTTTTCAATGAGTAGAAATTACTTTTCTCAAATTAAAATAAATAAGACAAAAGCTTTAATCTTGTAATGTTAGTGATGATGCTAGATCATCTATAGTACCTTGGTGTGATGATTGAAAATAGGTAAGTATTGTTTGGTGATTGTGTACCTCGTATTTATTTATAGACGCTAGTACCGACCAAGGATACGAGGAGGAAGGAGGATACTACGAGGAAGAAGCCGATGAGAACTTCAACCACTGCTCTGCACAAGGCAAGCCTAATACTACTAGTTGATTTGGCAAGCTAACCCTTGCAATATACCCTACTTATGCAAGCTAATACTTGCTTGTTACCATGCCAACTATATGACTTAACCATATGTGATCGTACCCACTTGATAATCCTATCCTATTTTTACTTACAAGCTTTATACTTTATTTCTTTATCAAAGCTTTCTCTTAGAGTTTACTTAAGTGACTTATAGATTCTAGAAATAGAATTGAAGGTTGCATAAAGAGCATTAAACTTGGCCTAAGTTAGATAATCTTGATGTCATCCTAAGGCATGAGATTGAACTTCATTAATCTCCACTTGTTTACCATCCCTCCTTAGTACTTAACCCCACTTGTAGATGCTAGTGCTAAGCATAAAACTTGATCAACTTTAGATGGGAATACTTGGTGAAAATGGTTATGAAAACCTTGGAATGATGAGTCATTCTACTGAAATATTCTGACATGTGTTTCCGAACACCACATGATCTTGATGATGAAAATGTTGAGGCATGAGCCTTAGCCCTTTATAAAACTGATGGTTGTCTGGATGCGATACCATTCCAATTTTACCGTACAACCACAATACCCGAAAATTGGGTAGGGCTTGACTGGAAACTTATATACCTTGGTATGGGTTCCCTCACGGCCAAGGTCTGAGCTGAGGCTACCTTGTGAAGATTGTCCACCTGTGTAGTACCCAAGATGATAGTTGGTCATGATTGGGAGGCCAAACTCACAGGAGAGGTGCCTATACTAGGGCGTGTAATTGAAAGTTTAGGATTGATTATCCGCATACTGAGTATGGTGAATTCAGGATTTGTTCCTGACGGATGTATCGAATGTTGTGGTGAAAGTGTGCAATATCTGCAGAGTGTCAAACTATTCGAATAGTCGCGTCCGCGGTTATGGACAATTGAAGTGGCCATACTGCTCCCCGTCAGATGTTTTTAAAATGACTTGTGAAATTAATTAAGACTTTGACTTGACCACAACAGAGTTGTGATATGAAATTCAAGTTCCCACTTAGGCGTTATAAAATTTCAACTAGCTTTTTTTGCTTCTGAACTTAGTAGAGGTAAATCTGGCTTTTTGCAAAACAACCCTAGAGCTTAGTGTCCTACTACGAAAAACCCCTTAACTTGTTAGTATTAGTTTGTGAGTATTTAAAGAGTACTCATGTCTTTGTCTCTAGCTATTCACGTGGCCAGACTATGAAGAGGAGTAGCAGGATGATGGACTGCAGGAAGGTTACGACAACTAGGATCATTTCCCATCGTCAGCATTGCCTGTGACCCTCAAGATGGAGCTTCTCCTATGCTATCGTTACTATTACGTTATTCCGCTGCTTAAGTTGTATTAAGAACTGGATCATGAGATCCTTATCTGTGTAAGACCTTATGTATGTTTTATAATGGATGATGTACTGTGATATCCAAATCTGTTATGTCTCGCAAAAATGAATCCTGGGATTGCGATGTATGGCATAACAGTCATCTGGGATTAAAAATCCAGGTGTTGACATCCCCCAAATCGATCGCGTTGTGGGCTCGTGGCGTGAAACAGACTCCATGGTGGGCCCTGTTCCTTATCTTCTATCCCATATTTCGATCTCATCATCTTCCCCCTGCCGGCAGGCCTCAGCACGACGCACGTCTAGCCTCCCGGTGCCCCGCGATAGCTGGAGGACGCCCTTGTTCCCTCCAGAACGCTGCCGCCCTAGCTCCTACAGGCCGCGGCCGCCTATCCACAGTGTGCCGCTGCCGCCTCTCACCTCTCTTCGCCGCATGGACGGAGTGCGCCCTTCCCCTACTTGTTGCCTCTCCCGCGAGGTCTCTTGTCCAGGGGCGCCGACGAGCTCCACAAGAGGAATCGGATGGCTGTTGTTGCGCCATCGCCTGGACCTGGCGCCCTTGCTACGCGTCACCGCCGCAGCCTCGCTGTGCGCCGCCACCGCCCTTGCCACGCGTCACCGCAACCATCGGTTTTAAGGAACTACCGCCTTCTCCACCGTCTCCTGCACCTCACCAGAGTCGCTACCTTTGCTACACAGCGGTATGCTGCGGGCGACTTTTGCTACCATTGGTGTACGGTGTTGCTACCAACGGCGGTATGCTTTGCTACCTAGGTTGCATGAAGATTTCTACCAACTGTGGGAACCTTTTTTCTATCACGGGTGCACGCCGTTGCTACTGATGGTAGTTGTTTTGCTACTTTGGGTCTAGGATATTGCTACCGATATGTTTTGTACAAATTTTGGCTATGAATTCCGATGAGAGTTCCGGTGGTGTCTATGACGAAATTTGTTTTTGCTACCTTAATATGTTTTTTGCTACATTTGTTCTCCTATTTTGCTACATTACTCCAATGTTTTTGCTATAAGGTGTCCGGCGAGGTCTCCCGGCGGAAGTCTCGGGCGAGGTCTTCTTTTTACTACCATCTGTAACATCCCAAAAATCATAGTTTTAAAACTCATTCATATCACTTTGCATCATTCATTCATTTAGGGTTTTTCTCAAAAATCATTTAGAAATGGAATATGAGTTATGATTTCATGTGGGCAAATTGTCCCAATTGAACATCATCTTGTTGAAATTTGAATGTTTAAATACTTCAATGCTTGCCTTCATTGATGGAAAGATTAGGAGAAATTTTTAAACCCCAAAGATTTCAAATTTAGAAGTAAATTCTAAAATCCATTTCAAATGTTTGCAAACAGGAACAAATCCCTAATTATTATTAAAACCAAGCTGGACCAAGCTTTGCATTGTAACCACCTAGTCTTGTGACTGTTTGAATCCACAAAAAAACCCTGCAAAAGTCCCAAGGCAGTTTGAGTTCAAAAGGATTTGAATTCATATTGAAATTCATACCAGAAAATGAATTTAGAAAAAGAAAAGAGTGCTTCAAAAGAAAAAGGCCACGCGGCCAGTATCTGGCCCAGCAGCCAAACTAGCCCAGTAAGCCCACCCGGGGACTTCTTTTTCTCCTCTCACGCGCGAGCGCAAGCAAACAGACGCTGACAGCCAGACCCCACCAAAATCCTGCGCGTATCACTGACAAGCGGGCCAACCCCACGCCAGCATCGTCTCCACCCGCACGGCTCATTCATCCCCAAATCAACGCGGGCGTTTCTGGTCTTGATTCGTGGCATCAATTCGAGTTATTGGCAGAGCGATTCTCGCTCGCGACCAGGCTATAAGAAACCCCTCTGTCCCCTCTCTCTTTTCCCCAAAACCCCAAGCACTGAACGCCCCCAGGCTGCGCGCATTGCTCTCTGCAACTCCGCCGTCTCCGACGACTGCGCCGGCGAATTCCGGTGAGTCTCGAGTTTCCCCCAGTCTCGCGTTCACGCTATCTGGTTCAGAGAACCCCTGTGCATATTCTGACACTCGCCGTTTGCTTTCGCATGACCCCTAGCGTTGGCAACGTCGACGACTGACCGCCACCGTCTCCTGCAAGAACTCCGGCGACCTCCCTTCGTAAGTAACCACCGCCCCTTGACCTCTGACTGATACGCCCTGAATCCACTTCATTTTGCGCATCTGACAGTGTCCCTATTTTGGCCTAGCACGACGAGAAACCTCGCCAACGTCGACAACTGACCGTGGCTGACGTTTTCGCGAACTCCGGCGAGCAATCCCAGTAAGTTTCGAGCGCCCCTTGCTTTCTTGTTCACCCGAGCATGTTCGTAGTTGTCCTGCGCATCTTCTAAACCCATTGGTTCGTGCTCTGGCGACGCAGAACATCGGCAGCGACTCCGACGACCCCCACTTGACGCCAGACGCAACTCCGACGAGGTCTAGAGCCCATCTCCGAACGCCCCTCCACAAGCCAGTACCACGACGAGCTTCAGCAGCCTCCGGCGAACCTGGTAATACCCCTCTCCCTCTCGCGGACGACCTAGAACATCGGCACCGCCACTGACTGACGCGCCGCCGCCTGTCACCGCCGGCAGCGCCGCTCGTTTTTGGTTAGAAGAATCTTAGCCGTTAGATCTGGATCCTACGCGTAGAAACACTTCACTTATCGAAGGGGTATGGACAGATCTGAGCCGCGCAACGTTAGTTAGATCCAACGGCTCAGAAGGGTGATCCGGTGCGAACCGGTACGCGCCGGTAGAAACGCGACGCGTGGCAAGGTTTAGATTAAAAACAGAATTCAAAACCTGAATTAGATTCAAACTTCAAATGCTTATAACTTTCAAACGACACGTTGGATTTTTGTAAACTTTATATCGTTGAGTTCAGTAAGACAAGGCCTATCAGAATATACCTTTTGTTTAGCATATAGTAACTGTTAAAAATGTTTTATTTGTGGAACAAGCTTAGGGCTATTTTAGATATAAAAATATCTTTATAAAATTTTGTTATGGACAAATAGGTTTATTGGACAAACTTGTGACATGTTATGCTTCAGTAGTCATGAACACACACTTGGTAGAATTTTTCAAAATTTAACACATGGTAAATTCTTGCATGCATGCATTCATATTATTTTGGTTATATTGAAATGTGTGTAATTGTATGTTTTGATTTCTTGTGTAGATTTTGATTGTGATTGTGATTGTGAAGAGTGCTACTCCCCACACTACCAAGGCAAGTGATATTTCATGAATATTCCTATCCTAAGTTTTATGTTAGCATTAGTTATTTTTTCTAAAGTGTTGCATGATATTTTGCTAAGTGCTAAATTGGGAAATCCTAAGTAGAGTGTGATAGTAGAATTGTTAGGGAAATATTCCTAAGTTAGGTTACCATATTTTGCCTAGCCTAGCTCATAGCAAACAAGGGGGGGTGAACAACTATATATTATGAGATAAAAATATACTAAGTCAAAGAGACTTATATTTTTCTTAATAAAACAACTAAGACAAATAAACTCCTGGGTGGAATGGGAAGATTGGGTTATGTTGAGTGGTTACACAAGGCCATGGACTTGGGTTGTGTATCTCACTTGTGGAAGGCCACCCAGGCACAAAGGGATTTGGAGGCCAAGTGTTGAGACAGCTTACAGTGCAGCCACTTGGCAAAATGGGCTCTGCCTTGATCATATAGGTTGCTAGAACTTAGTCTTTTGGACAGTTGGTGGTAGATGGGATGATAGGTTGGAACGCGTCCAATTGACTAAGGAAAGGCTTCTGAAAGGTCCTGTCTTGGGAAACCAAGTCTGGTGGGGAAAGTGCACAACCTCTGCAGATGGAAAACCTAAGTACTTAGCCTTGTCCAAGGAAATGGACACTTTGAGCATCAAGACATGGAAGCTACAAGAATCTCATCACTCCAACTTCTACAATAAAATTTGTGGGTGAACAAGGGTGAAGGACCCCAATGTCTATTGGTGGTTTCTTTGGGAATGATTTTGACAAAGAAAAACTTAGCAGTTTCAACTAATAGGAAAAATCTATTTTCAAGCAAAAGCAAGCCAAGCTACACTTAGCCAAAATGCATATAGTTATATAGTCCACTTAAAATAAACTAAGGTATCACTTGCCAATACTATTCCAAAGTATTGACCCTCTGTGGCTGTAACTTGTGATGTTGCAGGTTACTCCGATGATGAATAGGAGTCATGAGTCTACACTCAACATGCTTGCCTGTGGCACATGAAGATGAAGACTTGTGTTTATTTATTTGTTCCATAAGACTCTTGTATTAGGCCTATGGCCATGAGTTGTAAAAGACTATATTTTATCTCTGGAATGAATGTAATAAACGACCTTTGTATCTGTGTACTTCATCTTAAACTGTGGATGCTAGCATTGATCCAGGGACTAGCATTGCAATCACAGGGATCCTTTCCTCTATAAAGGAGGGGTCTAACAGATGGTATCAGAGCACTGTTTTGCCTGTAGGATTATGACCCTAGGATTGGAAACCCACTAAGGAAAAAGTTTTTCAACTATTTCTACACTTGCCTATTCTTCTCGTAAAACTTTTCTAATCCCTTTCAAACTTCCTTTGTAGATGAATTCCATCAACGAAGCCGTGAAGAAGGGACCACTCATGACCATGACCTTAGAGTGTGAGACTGAGTTTCCCAACATTCTCAAGGACCTCATGGAGGCAATGGATGCTCATGGTGAAGCCGTGTACAAGGGCTTTCCAGTGATGGATGAAGGAGTGGAGTATTGGTGGGTGCAACTTCACTTGTACAAAAACAAGGAAGACAACCACAAAGAAAGGGGATTCTGCATGTACACCAACACAACAATGCACACCACATTCTTTGAGTCAGCCAGGGATGCAGCTTGGAGGACTATCAAGGAACTAAGTGCTAGAGTCAAATGCAGAATGCTCAACCTCCAAAAGGACTTAGAAAAAGAGAAGGAGCTTACTCAAGAGTTGGAGGACAACAACCAAGAAATAAGGGGAGATGTTATAGACTTAGTGATAGAGTCAAGAGAGCAAGATTGGTGGATTGCCTCTAGGAACATTGTGTTTAATAATAGATCCCGTGAGATTGGATTGTAAGGACACTTCGTTAGTTGGACCACCACTTATCACCTTATTTTCAAGAGATATTTTAAATAAGTATGGACCTTGAATGATGTAATGAACACATGTATGCATGACTTGTGTGACAATTATTTTTCATGGATATGTATGTTTGTCTTGATTTATCTTGAATTGCGTTGTTCTAACTTTTTAATCTTATAAATAGATGCCTGTTGCCATCAGCACTGTTGAGGAGTTTCGAGTTACTCGTTTTGGTTCACGTATCATTGAGCTTACCACTCTGCTTGACCTCCCTCTTCCTACCATTACGGTGTATCCACTCACCAAATTCGAGAGGAAGGACCTCTGGGGCTTCAAGGTGACCCATCCAGGACGCCAGACTGAGCCTACTACAGATGCCATCATCTTCAAGTTGATGCACGATGACAGGGAGAGGGGCATGGAGGTAGTCATGCAGGATTTGATAGGACGATTGTTAGGCCATCATTCTCGTCAGGTTAGAGGCACTCACTTCCACGTCTTTGGGAGACGTGATGATGACGGAGAGTCCATCGACTTTGAGGACGACTCGAGGAGCACTGCGGAGCCGATACGTCTTTATCTTCAGGACTTAGAGACTCTTCTCAGACACGTAGATACGGACAGGACAAACGTCATGCTAGGTAATGACGAGCTTCAGGTGCAGCTTCGCGAGAAGGACAAGCTTTTTGCGCAGCAGGATGAGATGATCAAGGAAATGGAGACAAAGTTCGAGGCTCAGGACCGCAAGTTCAAGAGTCAAGAGAAACGCGTCCAGGATAGGAACAAGAGGATCCGGGACATGACCGAGGAACTGAAGTCCAAGGACTTCGAACTTGAGCAACAGCAGATGGTTATTGAGAGACTTCGCTCCCAGAAGAGGGCTCTCAAGGCCAAGGTCGATTCCTTGACCACTACGATTGAGGAGAACAAGACCGCGATGGAGAACGCAGGTCTTACCTTCGTCGAGGAGGAGATTGTTATTGATGAGTAGACATGACTACTCGTTTATCTTTTATTCATACTTGTTTTGTGAACTTGTTATTGGACCATCCGACATGTGGATGGCTTGCCACTTGTGTGTATCACTTCATGAGCTTGTTATGTGGTTGTTGAACTTTTATTCTTATGTTGCTTGTTATGTGTTTGCTCATGTTGTATTGTGCATAAAACATCTATGGGTATCTCATTCTTATCTACTTGAACAAACCACAGATGCCTCCCCGTCGCGCAAACCCCAACCCCAACAACATCACCCCGGAAATGCAACAAATGATGAATGCGCAAACCCAGCTTATGCAAATGATGACAACGTTCATCCAAAACCAGAACAACAACAACAACAACAACAACAACAACAACAACAACAACAACAACAACAACAACAACAACAACCCTCCGGGTTTCGATATGCTCACAAGATTTCTGCGACTAAGGCCAGCAAAATTTTCAGGGACAACTGATCCCATGGCAGCCAATGACTGGTTACGTTCTGTGAACAAAGACTTAGTGACAGTGGGCTGCACTGATGCTGAAAAAGTCAGATTCGCAGCACATCTGTTGGAAGGACCAGCCGCCACATGGTGGGATAACTTCCAAATCACCACTCCCATTGATGAAGTGACATGGGACATATTTGAGGATGGGTTTCGCACCGCTCATATCTCATCAGGGATAATGAGTCTGAAAAAGAAGGAGTTTCACAACTTGAAACAGCGCCATCGCAGTGTGGCAGAATACGTAGAAGAATTCAACAATCTGGCGCGCTATGCACCGGATGAGGTTGATACTGATGCCAAGAGAAAGGAAAAATTCTTGGAAGGCTTGAATGATGAGCTGAACCTACAGTTATCTGTAGCATATGTCCCAACTTATCAGTCTTTGTGTGACAAGGCTGCTATTTTGGAAAGTAAAATGAAGCAAGTCGAAAGTAGAAAGAGGAAACACTCCGACAAGCACAGCTCGGGATCGTTTCACAAACGATCTCACTATGATGACAGTGGCAGTTCAGGATCCCATAAAAATGGGAAATTCAGCAGGCACAACCACAGCCGTCATGACAACAAACATCACCACAGTCATGACAAGGACAAGTACAAGAACCACAAGGGTGGACATAAGAGCCACTATGGTGGAAATGGAAGTGGAAATGGAGGCCAACCTCCTAAAAAGGACATCAGTCAGGTTGAATGCTTCAAATGCAAGAAGTTGGGACACTATGCAAATGAGTGCCCCGAAAAGAAAGTTGAAGGACCTAACAAACCAAATCCTTTCCAGAAAGGACAGGTTAACCACATAAATGTGGAGGAGGTCTATGAGGAATCTGATGCTGTGACTGGTAAGTTCAGACTCAATTCAATTTCAGCATTTGTACTCTTTGATACCGGTGCATCTCATTCATTCATATCAAGAGCATTTGTTGAAAGAAATGAACTACCGGTAGAAACCATTGGGTGTCCTATAAGAGTAAGTTCTCCAGGGGGAGAAATGATAGTGAACTCAGGATGTCATGACTTAGTCATAGAATTTGGAAAACATAAGTTCCCAGTGAACTTAATAATCCTGAATTCCCAAGGGTTGGATGTGATTTTGGGAATGGATTGGATGGCTAAGTACGAAGGAATATTAGATTGTGCCAATCGTACAGTTACACTCACAACTCCCGAAGGAAAAAGAGTAAAATTTAAGTCAAACTTTGAATCCAAGGGAAGTAAGCTAAATTCTCTTAAGGGGGTTAGCATGGACAGTGTACCAATAGTATGTGAGTATCCGGATGTGTTTCCGGAAGAGTTACCAGGAATGCCTCCAGATAGAGATGTGGAGTTTCTGATAGATTTGGTGCCAGGATCTGGACCGATAGCTAAGAGACCGTACAAAATGTCTGTTGATGAACTGAAAGAGCTCAAGAAACAGCTAGGAGAACAATTACAGAAAGGGTTTATTCAACCAAGTTCTTCATCTTGGGGAGCCCCAGTATTGTTCGTGGAAAAGAAGGATAGAACACAAAGGTTATGTATCGACTACCGTTCTCTCAACGAGGTTACCATCAAGAACAAGTATCCTTTGCCAAGAATCAACGACTTATTTGATCAGCTAGAAGGAGCATGCGTATTCTCGAAGATTGATCTCCGGTCAGGGTATTTTCAACTCAAGATACGAGAACAAGACATACCAAAAACAGCATTCACCACAAGATATGGATTGTATGAGTATACTGTGATGCCTTTTGGATTAACCAACGCTCCAGCATACTTCATGAATATGATGAACAAGGTGTTCATGGAATTCCTTGACAAGTTCGTTGTCGTTTTTATCGATGACATCTTGGTCTACTCCAAGAGCAAGGAAGAGCATGAACGACACTTACGCTTGATACTTGAGAAACCGAAGGAACATAAACTATATGCCAAATTCAGCAAGTGTGAGTTTTGGTTAGAGAAAGTTGGTTTTCTTGGTCATGTTATGACAAAAGATGGTGTGGCAGTAGACCCTGCTAAAGTATCGGCTGTGACAGATTGGGAATCACCCAAGAATGTGAAAGAAGTTCGTAGTTTCCTTGGCTTAGCAGGGTACTACAGAAGGTTCATAGAAAATTTCTCGAAAGTTGCTAAGCCTATGACAGAATTACTAAAGAAGGACAAGAAGTTTGCTTGGACTGAAGGTTGCGAAGTCAGTTTTCAAGAATTAAAGAAGAGACTTGTAACAGCACCAGTTCTATGTCTACCAGATTTGGAAAAGGATTTCCAAGTGTATTGTGATGCTTCTCATCAAGGTTTGGGTGCCGTACTTATGCAAGATGGTAGAGTCGTAGCTTATGCTTCGAGACAACTCAAAACTCATGAAGTAAACTATCCTACTCATGATTTGGAGTTAGCTTCTGTCGTCCATGCACTAAAAACATGGAGACATTACCTTTTGGGAAAACGTTGTGAAGTGTTCACCGATCATAAAAGTTTGAAGTATATCTTCACCCAGAAGGAAGTCAACATGAGACAAAGAAGATGGCTAGAACTTATCAAAGATTACGACTTAAGTTTGCAATACTATCCTGGTAAAGCAAATGTAGTAGCAGATGCTCTAAGTCGTAAGACATTTGTAAATGGCCTTACAAAAGGGGAATTGCCAGATGACTTGTGTAAGCAATTCAAAGAACTCAGATTGGAGATTGTACCAGAGGGACATCTCATGTCCTTAGATGTTCAACCCACTCTGTTGGACAAGATCCGAGAAGTCCAGAAGACTGATGAGGAAATTGAAAAGATTAAAGTAAACATTGGTTTAGGGAAAGCTAAGAGTTTTCATATTGATGAAAAGGGTACTTTATGGCACGGGAAACGTATATGTGTGCCACAAGACCCAGAATTGCGGAAACTGATCTTACAAGAAGGTCACAACTCTCCATATTCTATTCACCCAGGAAACACCAAGATGTACATGGATATGAAAGAAAGATTTTGGTGGAACAATCTCAAAAGAGACATCGCTGAACATATCGCTTTGTGTGATGTGTGTAGCAGAGTCAAAGCGGAGCACCAGAAACCAGCAGGTCTGCTTCAACCACTACCTATTCCTGAATGGAAGTGGGAAAAATATTGGTATGGATTTCATTACCGGATTACCAAGGACTAGATCGGGATATGATTCCATATGGGTAGTGGTAGATCGCCTAACAAAAGTGGCTCATTTTATACCAGTGAAGACAACCTATACAAGTGCTAAGTTAGCAAAAATTTACATGAGCAGGATTGTATGCCTTCATGGTGTACCAAGGAGTATTGTGTCTGATAGAGGAACCCATTTCACTTCTCACTTTTGGAGACAGCTTCATGAATCCTTAGGAACGAGATTGGAATTTAGCACCGCCTTTCATCCCCAAACGGATGGACAAACAGAAAGGACCAATCAAATTCTTGAGGACATGTTGAGAGCATGTGCTTTAGACTATGGAGCAAGTTGGGATGAAAGTTTACCTTACGCGGAGTTCTCCTACAATAACAGCCATCAATCAAGTGTTGGAATGGCACCGTTTGAGTTACTCTATGGAAGGAAGTGTACCACCCCATTGTTATGGAACGGTGTGGGGGAAAGAAGCTTATTCGGACCTGATCTTATCAAAGATGCCGAAGAAAAAGTCAAATTGGTTAAGGACAGGTTGAAGATAGCACAAACCCGACAGAAGAGCTACGCGGATTCTAAGCGTAGAGAAGTCACCTACGAAGTTGGGGATAGAGCTTATCTCAGAGTATCACCACTCCGTGGAGTGAAAAGATTTGGAGTCAAAGGTAAGTTGGCACCAAGATATGTTGGGCCATTCAGAATTCTAAGTCGCAAAGGAGAAGTTGCATATGAAGTTGAATTGCCAGAATCTCTGTCAGCAGTCCATAACGTATTTCATGTGAGTCAGCTTAAGAAATGTCACCCAGAAATGGAAGAGTCTTCTTTGAAAGATACCATACCTTTAGAAGAGGTTCAACTAGAAAGTGATCTCACTTATGAAGAAAAGCCTGTCAAGATTTTAGAGACCGCAGAGAGAGTCACCCGGACCAAGACTATCAAATTTTGTAAAGTACAATGGAACCATCACTCCGAAGAGGAAGCAACATGGGAAAGAGAAGATGATCTTCGAAAAGACCACCCTCACCTATTTGCTAGCCAAACCGAATCTCGAGGGCGAGATTCATCTTAAGGGGGTTAGATTTGTAACATCCCAAAAATCATAGTTTTAAAACTCATTCATATCACTTTGCATCATTCATTCATTTAGGGTTTTTCTCAAAAATCATTTAGAAATGGAATATGAGTTATGATTTCATGTGGGCAAATTGTCCCAATTGAACATCATCCTGTTGAAATTTGAATGTTTAAATACTTCAATGCTTGCCTTCATTGATGGAAAGATTAGGAGAAATTTTTAAACCCCAAAGATTTCAAATTTAGAAGTAAATTCTAAAATCCATTTCAAATGTTTGCAAACAGGAACAAATCCCTAATTATTATTAAAACCAAGCTGGACCAAGCTTTGCATTGTAACCACCTAGTCTTGTGACTGTTTTGAATCCACAAAAAAACCCTGCAAAAGTCCCAAGGCAGTTTGAGTTCAAAAGGATTTGAATTCATATTGAAATTCATACCAGAAAATGAATTTAGAAAAAGAAAAGAGTGCTTCAAAAGAAAAAGGCCACGCGGCCAGTATCTGGCCCAGCAGCCAAACTAGCCCAGTAAGCCCACCCGGGGACTTCTTTTTCTCCTCTCACGCGCGAGCGCAAGCAAACAGACGCTGACAGCCAGACCCCACCAAAATCCTGCGCGTATCACTGACAAGCGGGCCAACCCCACGCCAGCATCGTCTCCACCCGCACGGCTCATTCATCCCCAAATCAACGCGGGCGTTTCTGGTCTTGATTCGTGGCATCAATTCGAGTTATTGGCAGAGCGATTCTCGCTCGCGACCAGGCTATAAGAAACCCCTCTGTCCCCTCTCTCTTTTCCCCAAAACCCCAAGCACTGAACGCCCCCAGGCTGCGCGCATTGCTCTCTGCAACTCCGCCGTCTCCGACGACTGCGCCGGCGAATTCCGGTGAGTCTCGAGTTTCCCCCAGTCTCGCGTTCACGCTATCTGGTTCAGAGAACCCCTGTGCATCTTCTGACACTCGCCGTTTGCTTTCGCATGACCCCTAGCGTTGGCAACGTCGACGACTGACCGCCACCGTCTCCTGCAAGAACTCCGGCGACCTCCCTTCGTAAGTAACCACCGCCCCTTGACCTCTGACTGATACGCCCTGAATCCACTTCATTTTGCGCATCTGACAGTGTCCCTATTTTGGCCTAGCACGACGAGAAACCTCGCCAACGTCGACAACTGACCGTGGCTGACGTTTTCGCGAACTCCGGCGAGCAATCCCAGTAAGTTTCGAGCGCCCCTTGCTTTCTTGTTCACCCGAGCATGTTCGTAGTTGTCCTGCGCATCTTCTAAACCCATTGGTTCGTGCTCTGGCGACGCAGAACATCGGCAGCGACTCCGACGACCCCCACTTGACGCCAGACGCAACTCCGACGAGGTCTAGAGCCCATCTCCGAACGCCCCTCCACAAGCCAGTACCACGACGAGCTTCAGCAGCCTCCGGCGAACCTGGTAATACCCCTCTCCCTCTCGCGGACGACCTAGAACATCGGCACCGCCACTGACTGACGCGCCGCCGCCTGTCACCGCCGGCAGCGCCGCTCGTTTTTGGTTAGAAGAATCTTAGCCGTTAGATCTGGATCCTACGCGTAGAAACACTTCACTTATCGAAGGGGTATGGACAGATCTGAGCCGCGCAACGTTAGTTAGATCCAACGGCTCAGAAGGGTGATCCGGTGCGAACCGGTACGCGCCGGTAGAAACGCGACGCGTGGCAAGGTTTAGATTAAAAACAGAATTCAAAACCTGAATTAGATTCAAACTTCAAATGCTTATAACTTTCAAACGACACGTTGGATTTTTGTAAACTTTATATCGTTGAGTTCAGTAAGACAAGGCCTATCAGAATATACCTTTTGTTTAGCATATAGTAACTGTTAAAAATGTTTTATTTGTGGAACAAGCTTAGGGCTATTTTAGATATAAAAATATCTTTATAAAATTTTGTTATGGACAAATAGGTTTATTGGACAAACTTGTGACATGTTATGCTTCAGTAGTCATGAACACACACTTGGTAGAATTTTTCAAAATTTAACACATGGTAAATTCTTGCATGCATGCATTCATATTATTTTGGTTATATTGAAATGTGTGTAATTGTATGTTTTGATTTCTTGTGTAGATTTTGATTGTGATTGTGATTGTGAAGAGTGCTACTCCCCACACTACCAAGGCAAGTGATATTTCATGAATATTCCTATCCTAAGTTTTATGTTAGCATTAGTTATTTTTGCTAAAGTGTTGCATGATATTTTGCTAAGTGCTAAATTGAGAAATCCTAAGTAGAGTGTAATAGTAGAATTGTTAGGGAAATATTCCTAAGTTAGGTTACCATATTTTGCCTAGCCTAGCTCATAGCAAACAAGGGGGGGTGAACAACTATATATTATGAGATAAAAATATACTAAGTCAAAGAGACTTATATTTTTCTTAATAAAACAACTAAGACAAATAAACTCCTGGGTGGAATGGGAAGATTGGGTTATGTTGAGTGGTTACACAAGGCCATGGACTTGGGTTGTGTATCTCACTTGTGGAAGGCCACCCAGGCACAAAGGGATTTGGAGGCCAAGTGTTGAGACAGCTTACAGTGCAGCCACTTGGCAAAATGGGCTCTGCCTTGATCATATAGGTTGCTAGAACTTAGTCTTTTGGACAGTTGGTGGTAGATGGGATGATAGGTTGGAACGCGTCCAATTGACTAAGGAAAGGCTTCTGAAAGGTCCTGTCTTGGGAAACCAAGTCTGGTGGGGATAGTGCACAACCTCTGCAGATGGAAAACCTAAGTACTTAGCCTTGTCCAAGGAAATGGACACTTTGAGCATCAAGACATGGAAGCTACAAGAATCTCATCACTCCAACTTCTACAATAAAATTTGTGGGTGAACAAGGGTGAAGGACCCCAATGTCTATTGGTGGTTTCTTTGGGAATGATTTTGACAAAGAAAAACTTAGCAGTTTCAACTAATAGGAAAAATCTATTTTCAAGCAAAAGCAAGCCAAGCTACACTTAGCCAAAATGCATATAGTTATATAGTCCACTTAAAATAAACTAAGGTATCACTTGCCAATACTATTCCAAAGTATTGACCCTCTGTGGCTGTAACTTGTGATGTTGCAGGTTACTCCGATGATGAATAGGAGTCATGAGTCTACACTCAACATGCTTGCCTGTGGCACATGAAGATGAAGACTTGTGTTTATTTATTTGTTCCATAAGACTCTTGTATTAGGCCTATGGCCATGAGTTGTAAAAGACTATATTTTATCTCTGGAATGAATGTAATAAACGACCTTTGTATCTGTGTACTTCATCTTAAACTGTGGATGCTAGCATTGATCCAGGGACTAGCATTGCAATCACATGGATCCTTTCCTCTATAAAGGAGGGGTCTAACACCATCGTTTTGTGTTTTTGCTATAATAGTATAAAAGCTACGAGGTCTCCCGGCGAAATCAGTTTTACTACATTAGAATAAACTTTTTGCTACAAAGTGTTTGACAAGATCTGCGCGAAACTTCGGCGAGATATGTCTTTTTATTTTTTATCTCGTGTGTGAACTTTTTTGCTACATATACTAAAAGTAGAACAAGTTGTAACAAAATCGGATCGTTTATAGTAAAAACGGAATTTTGTGTGAACAAATCCGTAGCCCAGGTGATTCGCTGCCTCCCTCTCGCCAAAATGGGATGAATCTTCTCATGCAGCTTTTTTCTTATTCAGGGCGCAGCGAAGCATGAACAAGAGCAACAAGAGCAGTCTACCGAGGACCCCCTATGGTTTGCTTACATAGCTCTGTGCCTGCGCTCACACTAAACTAAATAGAGTGCATTTTCCTCTCGCCAAAGATTCCATCCAACCCATTTCCCAAAGATACTCGATTTTCACCTGCATTCCCTTCAAGTATCAATACATTTCTTCTTTGCACGGAAGCCCCAAAAGCTTTGGATCGTGACCACCTGGCAACAGAATGGCAGGCACATTACTTCCATTCTTCCGAGCTTATCAATTATCCAAGGATTTCGCATCCCATTCTGGATCAGAGATCCTTGCTCCTCGCGAGAATTCTGTTATTTGAAATAATCAATATGTTAGGTTGGTTTCCTCGGTACTTCTAAAAGCGTAGGCGCCAAAGTCCACTGTCTTCAACTTTTTTGCTACATATACTAAAAGTAGAACAAGTTGTAACAAAATCGGATCGTTTATAGTAAAAACGGAATTTGGATCTATTTTGGGGGACACATGGCGGTCATGGATCGGTGGAAGTTATCCTCCGGACGCGTAGCGCTGCCTATCTGTAGCCGGTTTCGCGTTGCACTCCGGGTTGGGCAGTGCGCTCTGCGGCAATGCATTTCGGCCACGGCAGTTTTCACATAGAGCTGTCGGAGCTATGCAATAGCGGTTTCCATCGAGATTGATTGGCACAAGCGCGCACCACAGGCAATCTGAAGCAAATAAGCTACTACCTCCGACCCATACTAATTGACTTGAATTTATCAAAATTTGCTTCATTCTAAATAATGTCAAAATTTATCAAAATTTAGACAAATTTGAGTCAAATAATATAGATCGGCGAGAGTACTTAGTTTCGTCAAGATTTAGAAAACCAGCCAGGCCTCGTGGAGTGTGCCACCATGTCCTTCACGTGAAGCAAATATCAAGGCAAGTCTGTCTAGTACTAGCAAACCTTCATCGGAATGGCTTAAGCTAAATACTGATGGCTCTTTCGGTAATGACGATGGTGCAGGGGCTGGCATAATCCTTCGAGATTACAATGGTGATATCATTCTATTCTCGTGTCGTCAATTGTTCTCATGCAGAGATGCTCTAGGAGCAGAACTAAAAGTCTTATTGGAAGGTATATCTTTTGCCTTGCATTGGTGTAATCAACCATTTGGTAATTGAAGTGGACTGTTTGGAGATAGTTAAAGCTTTGAATAGTAGAGAGATGGATCGGTAAGTTTACTCAACAACAATAGAACAGATCAAAACCTCGATGAAGGTCCGACAATCTTGTATTACACATATTAGGATAAGTCAGAACAGTCAAAGTCATTTTATGGCAAATTTCGCGAGAACTAATGCTGGCACGGTAATATGGGTTGGGTCCAAACATGATGGTCTACTAAGCATATGTTGTGGAGATTGTAATCCCTCATTCTTCTGAGTAATACAAGTTTTATCGCAACCAAAAAAAGTAGTAGGATACATAATCATTCATACTCCCTCGGATCCAAATAAGTTTCCATAGTTTTAGGCAAAATGTTGCCTAAAATCTGTCTGAATTCGATGAATCTGAAACAAATAACTTGGATAAGAGAAAGCAGTAGAAGAAGCCGTCGATCACTCAACTAAAAGCTATCGGCCTAGCTTCCACCACTCGCCTGAGACAGCCAAAGGAAGAGAACGGCCAAGTCAGTGGTCGTCCTGCTTGGTTAGTCAGTGATCATTAGAGGGACGATCAATTAGTCTCGAGACAAGAAATAATCATGAGAGCGATGATCAATGCATCGTTGATCTTTGTTGACAGCGGTGCATATTTTGGATAAGATGGATGATGGCATAAATCCCATGCCTTTTCCAAGAGATCTCGCGGGTGTAGGATTCTTCTTCTTTTATAATTCTCACTTTGTGTGTAAAGAAGATTTGCAAGCACATGGCGTTGCAGTGCTATCAACTGAAGTATGAGTACCATTTGCAGAAAAACAAGAGCGAGGCAGCTGGGGTTCCCTCCCAAACCTCCTCCTGATGCTCCGCGTGCGCGGCACGTAAGCTCGGAAGAGGGCAACCAGTGAGGACGGGCAGCGGTGTGACGAGAACTAGGTGGTTGCAGTGCGGTCTGCGGTGGCGTTGCTGCTGGCAGTCAGACGACGTAGCGACATAGGCTGCCGGTCGGCGACGTCCGCTAAGCCCTGATATGGGTCTCTTTGGGCCCCATCTTGGACGAGGCGGGTCGGCTGTTTCGCGTGGCGACGGTCCTCCCTGAGATGGAGATGGTGAGGCGGCAAGGCGAGTATAGGGTGATGTTGGCGTTGTAAGCCGGCCTGCTGCATGGTGGTGGCAGGGCCTTTGCAGGTCCTATCTGGGCCCGGTCATGCTCATCGTGGTCTGGTATGCCCGGGTGCCGCATCCGTTTGGCCACGTGACATCGGGTGCCATGTTGTTGCTCCTGGTGTTAGAGTATATATTTGTATATTATAGTTTTCTGTGTTAGGATTTTTTTTGTATATTTGAGCATGTACGTGTATTATATATTGTGGTCGTTGGCTCTCGTAATACAACAAGACTATTACCCTAACATAGTATCAGAGCCTAAGGTCTCGAGTTCGAGTCCTGACTTTCGCAATTTATCCTAAAATTATTGTTGACCCCTCTGTCCACGTATAGACCTCTTGAGTCATACGTGAGTTTAGCGCGCCGTCGCTCTCTTCCGGTTGCACGTGCTGACTTCTTCCTGTCACACGTGAGAAGGGGTGTTGAAGTATATAAGTGGATTGCACTAGTCATTTCCATCAGTTCGGACTTTTGGTTGCGTTGGCTAGTGCATGAAGCTTGACATGGTATCAGAGCCTAAGGTCTCGAGTTTGAGTCCTGGCTTTCGCAATTTATCCTAAAATTGCTGTTGACCCCTCTATGTCCACGTATAGGCCTCTTGAGTCATACATGAGTTTCGCGCGCTATCGCTCTCTTCCGGTTGCACGTGCTGACTTCTCCCTGTCACACGTGAGAGGGGGTGTTGAAGTGTATAAGTGGATTGCACTAGTCATTTCCATGAGTTCGGACTTTTGGTTGTGTTGGCTAGTGCATGAAGCTTGACATGGTATCAGAGCTGTAAGGTAGCTCCTCTTCTCGCAGCCGCCGCCCGCCCCAGCTTCCTGTCGTCGCGCCCGGCCGCCGGCCGCCCCGGCTTCATGCCGTCGCGCCCGGCCGCCGCCGCTGCCTCTCACTCGCCTCCTGCGAGCTTGCCCTGTCCTCCCCGGTCGTTGTCGCCCGTCCGATTCGCCCCGGCCGCCGCCCGACCGCCCTGCCCGCCCGCCGGCCTATCGCCGTCTGCCGCCCAGCCGTCACCCGGCCACCGCCGCCTCCTGGCCGCTTCCCGGCCATCGCCCGGCCTGTCGACCCCGTCCGCTGCGGCTGTTGCTGCGTGTTGCGGATCAGATCAGATCAGATCTGATCTGATTTTCGTCAAAAAAAGAGCAAAAAAAATGTCTTCCTTGTCGGGCTATCTTGCGATTCCTAGCTGCCCGGTGATTTTTGATGGCGCGAATTATCCTGATTTCGCTGCCTTTATGCGCGTCCACATGCGCGGTCTTCGTCTTTGGGGTGTGCTTTCTGGCGAGGTCTCATGTCCGCCGCGTCCCGTTTCTCCTACGTCGCATATTGCCCTTGCCCCCGATGCTCCTCAGGATCTGACTCAGTGGATAGATGAGGATGCTCGTGTTGTTGCTGTTCTCACTTTCAATGTTCTGCCTCAGTATGCTGCTGAGTTCATGGGTCTTCCCACTGCTGCTGTTCAGTGGGCTTTTCTTCGTCAGCGCTATCAGCCGTCTGGGGATGCTCTTTACCTGTATGTGGTTCCCCAGGAGCATGCTCTTCAGCAGGGTGACTCTACTGTTGATGAGTTATATACTCAGAGTGCTGCTATTTGAAATCAGCTTAATTCTCTTCGTACAGCTGTGTGTGCCACCTGTCCCTGTTGTCTGACTGTGCGCGTAGATCTGGAGTTTTAGCGCGTTTTTGAGTTCTTGTCGCGGCTCCGTAAGGAGTTTGAGCCGCGCCGTGCCCAGCTGCTTGCCCGTGGTCGTGTTTCGCTCTCTGAGGTACTGTTTGAGCTTCGTGCTGAGGAGACTCGTCTTCGTGGTGCTGGTCTTCTTGAGGTTCCCTCCGTACTTGCTGCTCATGGTCCTCCTGTGTCGTCGGCTTCGTTGAGGTCTCCAGTACCGCCGATACTCTCTACTCCTCCGGTCCAGGGCCAGAGTCAGCCTCAGCAGCCTTGTGGTATGACAGCACCTCCTCGTCCTCCCTGTGCCTACTGTGGCAAACCTGGCCACGATGTCTCTAGCTGCTGGAGGAGGGATCCTAGCTTACGTCAGCAGTACCATGCTCGTAGGCAGGCTGGTTCTTCAGGATCTTCTGCTGTTGCACTGTCTGATCAGGACATTCTTCATGGTCTACTCACTGCTACAGGCTCTTTCTCGTCGGGTACTGCTGGTTCTGTGCCTAGATCTTCTGGCACCGCGCGACCACCACCTTCTACACAGTCAGGTACGTCATCCCCGTGGTATCTAGATTCTGGAGCTTCTTTTCATATGACTTCTGCGTCCTCTATTCTTTCTGCTCTTCGCTCTCTTATTTATCTTGTCCGTGTTATCATGACTGATGGTACCTCTCTTCCTGTTTCTAGTCGAGGCACCCTTTCTACTTCATCTTTCTCTGTTCCTGACGTTTCTCATGTTCCTAGTCTTAAGATGAACCTTTTCTCTGCCAGTCAGCTTACTAATTCTGGTTGTCGTGTCATTCTTGACGCTGATTCTTGTGCGGTTCAGGACCGCCGTACCCAGGCTCTGGTTGGAGCTGGTCCTCGCAGTCTTGAGTCTCCGGGGCTATGGGAGTTAGACTGGCTTCGTGTTCCATCCACTGACACTTCATCTACTAGTTCTTCTGCGATTGCTGCTTCTGTCACTGGCTCTTTTCAGCAGTGGCATCATCGGCTGGCTCACCTCTGTGGCTCCCGTTTATCGTCCTTAGTTCGTCGTGGTCTTCTGGGGTCTGTCTCAGGAGATGTGTCTTTACATTCGTGTCAGGGTTGTAGGTTAGGCAAACAGATTCCGCTTCCCTATCCTACTAGAGTGTTTATATCTCAGCGACCTTTTGATTTAGTTCATTCGGATGTTTGGGGTCCGGCTCCCTTTGCTTCCAAAGGGGGCCATCGATACTATATTTTATTCATTGATGATTTTTCACGGTACACCTGGTTGTTTTTTATACGCTCTCGCAGTGAGGTGCTCTCTATTTATCAGCGTTTTGCGGCCATGGTTCGTACTTAGTATTCCACGCCTATTCATGTGTTTCGTGCTGATTCTGCAGGAGAGTATATCTCCCAGCACCTGCGTGGTGTCCTTGCTGAGCAGGGCACCCTCGCTCAGTTCTCGTGTCCCGGCGCCCATGCTCAAAATGGTGTCGCCGATCGTAAGCATCGTCATATTCTTGAAACTACCCGTGCTATGATGATTGCTTCCTCTCTTCCGCCGTATTTCCGGGCTGAGGCTGTCGCTACGTCGACTTACCTCATTAACATTTAGCCTTCTGCTGCCCTTCAAGGTGGTATTCCTCTCGAGCGTCTCTCTGCTAGCTCTCCAGACTATTCGACTCTTCGTTTATTTGGTTGCGTTTGCTATGTCCTTCTACCTCCCCGCGAACGCACCAAACTGACCGCTCAGTCTGTTGAGTGTGTTTTTCTCGGATACAGTGATGAGCATAAGGGCTATCGCTGTTGGGACCCCGTTGGTCGTAGGATGCGCATCTCTCGTGATGTCACGTTTGATGAGACGCGTCCCTTCTATCCTCGCCCCACCTCTGGTACTTACCCGGTGGATGATATCTCTTTTCTTCTTTTTCCTGATGCACCTACTGCTATCCCTTCATCTCCACCTCTTACTTATGATGCGCCCCCTTCGATTTCGGCGCCATCCTCTCCTCCGTCTAGTTCCCCTAGTTCTCCTCATTCTCCCCTAGTTTCTTCTCCACCTCGTTCTCCGGCTTCGAACCCTTCCTCTGATGTTCCTTCTTCCTCTTCTTCTGATGAGTCGTCTTCCGTCGATGAGCTTCCCTCTTCACGGCCTGTTCGTCAGCGTCGTGCTCCAGACCGTTACTCTCCTAGTCAGTATGGTCTCTCTGTCGTCTCCGAGCCGACTTCTTATCGGGATGCCGAGCGTCATCCTGAATGGCAGCTTGCCATGGCTGAGGAGATCGCTGCGCTTGAGCGCACTGGTACCTGGGATCTTGTTTCTCCCCCTCCTGGTGTTCGTCCTATCACGTGTAAGTGGTCTATAAAATTAAGACCCGCTCTGATGGATCTCTTGAGCGCTATAAAGCACGTCTTGTGGCTCGTGGCTTTCAGCAAGAGCACGACCGTGACTATGATGAGACTTTTGCCCCTGTGGCTCATATGACCACTGTGCGTACTCTTCTTGTTGTTGCTTCTGTTCGACGCTGGTCTGTGTCCCAGCTTGATGTTTAGAACGCTTTTCTTAGTGGCGAGTTGAGTGAGGAGGTTTACATGCAGCCTCCTCCTGGGTATTCTGTTCCCGATGGGATGGTTTGTCGTCTTAGACGTTCCCTTTATGGCCTGAAACAGGCCCCTCGTGCCTGGTTTTAGCGCTTTGCCTCTGTGGTGACTGCTGCTGGTTTCTCTCCTAGTTTTCATGATCCAGCGCTATTTGTTCACACTTCTCCTCGTGGACGCACTCTTCTTCTTCTCTATGTTGATGATATGATCATTACTGGTGATGATCCTGAGTATATTGCCTTTGTAAAGGCTCGTCTTCGTGATCAGTTTCTTATGACTGATCTTGGTCCTCTTCGCTATTTTCTTGGGATTGAGGTCTCCTCCACTTCTAATGGCTTTTCTATCTCTCAGGAAAAGTATATTCAGGATCTTCTTGCTCGTGCTGCTCTTGGGGATGAGCGCACTGTTGAGACTCCTATGGAGCTTAATGTTAAGCTTCGTCCTACTAATGGTGATCCTCTTCCTGATCCCACGCGTTATCGCCATCTTGTTGGGAGTCTTGTTTATCTTGCTGTCACTCATCCAGATATCTCTTATCCTGTTCATATTCTGAGTCAGTTTGTCTCAGCTTCTACCACCGTTCACTACAGTCATCTCCTCCGTGTCCTTCGTTATCTTCGTGGCACGATCACTCGTCGCCTTTTCATTCCTAGTTCCAGCTCTCTCTAGCTCCAGTCTACTCGGATGCTACGTGGGCGAGTGATTCTACGGATCGTCGTTCACTTTCTGCTTACTGTGTGTTTCTTGGTGGTTCGCTTGTTGCTTGGAAGACGAAGAAACAGGTAGCGGTTTCCCGTTCAAGTGTTGAGGCTGAGCTGCGGGCTATGGCTTTGTTGATTGCTGAGGTAAACTGGTTACGGTGGTTGCTTGCAGATTTTGGGGTCTCTGTTATGACACCCACTCCTGTAACACCCTCAGAATCGGCCCTATGCAAGTTTTAGCGAAACCCGCCAAACCTGCATAGAAACGATTCAAAGGTGCCCACCAGGCACTTTCGTGCGGGTGGAAAACGAAGTAATAACATTACACAACAGTCCTCGATGGGACCCACAGAACAGATATGTATACAGCAGCGACTCAAAGAGTCAAGAATACAAATATAATATACAAAGATCCAAATCACCTTGAAAACGATATAGCGTCCAGCTACGGACAAGATGCAAATGGGGCTAAGAGCCCTGAAGAATAACCAGTGGCGTCCATAACCCTGCCCAGGCCAAGCCGGAAGGGTAACCCTGCTAACGGCGTCGAGCTCATAACCTGCTTAAACAAAAGGGGTGCCGACACAGGGCAAAGGAAAAAGAGAGGAGCGTCAGTACTGAGGCCAGTACACGGCGAGGCTAGAATTCGGCGGTCCTCGCCTACATAGGTATGGTGGACTGAGCGGCAGCGGCAGCATGCACTAAACAACCTATAGAGACTCGATACAACTGACGGTTATCAGAGAGGGGTAAGAAAGACCTATCCGGATCCAACCTGATACCAGCATCAAACAAACCCATCCTGGCGTTTCCCCCTCGAGACCAAACGAGGAAGTCAACCGAGGAACTCACACAGTTGGCAGTTCTGCTTAATCAGTTATAGTTGCGGCACTTTACTAGTCAGGTTTAGATAATCGTCCTGATAAAATAAGCAGTGGGCACTTTTAGTTAACCATTCCGTTGTAGTTGCAACAATTACTAATCAGATACAGATAGCATGAGATAAACCCAAAACCCAGCAGTTGTTGGTACTTTTATTCAGCCATTCCGTTGTAGTTGCAAGATTTACTAGTCAGGTACAATGGTCGCAAGCGACAATTCAAACAAGCAATTGTGGGCAGTATTATTAGCCATTCCATTTTAGTGAAGCTGGTTACTAGTCATTAATAAGTCAAATTTATAGCAATAAACTTTAGTTATGCTTGTCTATGATCGAGATACTGTGCTCCAAGTCGTCCATATCCGCGGACACGTCTTTCAGAAAGTTTTACCCGGCCGGGGTGCACCAATAGCAACACACGATCGATCAACCTCGGAAAAACCAAATCAAAACCCAACGAGGCTTTCACGACTGAATAATCACAGGATTCAGAAATATTTCAGGGGGCCACCCCTTGAAGTACACCCGCAACGAAGTAAGCAAGCTCCGAGACGGACCCAAGGTTGTGGGGACGGCTGTGAACGACTGGGAACCCAAAACTGGGCTTGTCGACACCGCGGAATCGTGCCACGATCCTAAATAGTACAGTGTGCTATCTGTCGCACAATTTAAATACAGAAAGTAGCATGGCATAAGTACAGGATCGTAAATAAAACCTCAAACTAGTTTGTGGCCCCAAGAAATAAGACTGAATCAAGCTCTGGCTCAGGGGGGTCCCATATACCTCCCGGATGTGGATAGCGCGATAAATCAAGGAACAGGTATCAAGTACTCGGGGTCTTACGGGACACAAGTGGGCGTTCGGAAACCAAATATTTTCTATCACCCACCGATGCCTCTGCTTATTTCAATTTTAGTTGTTAAACAGGAATTTAAAATGAACGGTAAGTAAAACTAGAATCATCTCCATCATCAGCATGCGGCAATACATCAACAACTGTGGCACTGGACGACACGCAACAGCACTTGAGCAAGCGACTACGACGCGCAAGTCCAACTATCTACCAAACAACAGGTAATAGGATGTGTCCAAGGCAATATGAGGCTGCAGGGGATATCACAGGTACGGAAACTAAAGCATCGCAACACAGATAGCAATAGATCAACAGGAGGGAATAAATACTATAAAAGTAAGATAGGTAGAAAGGGGGAGATGCTCGCCTGAAAACATTGTCGAAGGTTCAACCGAAGAACGGGGCGAAGCTCACATCAACTCAACGGCCTTATCCGCGAAGAAGCAAAACACTAGAAGAAACACCGGATGCACTATTTAATACACGGCAGAAGATCGGCATGATGCATGTATGATGTATGACGTGGCAAAGGTGCGATGCAATTAGGTCAATATTAAGCGGAACCGGGGTCCCGACAATTAATTAAATGGTTCATGTTATTTGGCTACCCCGCAATTTAACTGTTGTTATAACAAGGCAAGATAAGATACCGGTTCGCTACACAAGTTTAAATGAGGCCGATATGAGACTAGATTTTCCCGCATATGGGCCCCATATTTAATTATTAGGTGATCGGCTTAAGGCCCCCAAACCACAGAATATGCATGCGAGATGGCAATTAAATATGCAACATTTCATATAGTTGACCATTATAAAATAGGGTTCTCGGAAAAAGGGGTTCACACATTAGGGTCCTCGACGATCTTGGGGTTCCGGGGTTCGGGGTTCGATAGGGTCTAGGGTCCGGACTCGGGGTCCAGGGTTCTGGCGGGGTCGTTCTCGAACTCCGGGGTTAGGGTCTCGGATCGGGGTAGTTCTTGTCGCGCCCGGGAAGCAGGTCTTGGTTCGGTGTCGGGGCGTGTCGAATTCTTCCGGGCCGATGCCGTTCTTGTCGTCGCGACGGTCTTGTCGGGTCCGTGAATCGGGCCGGTCTTGGCGTATCGATGGATCGGTCTTCGGGTCCGTGAAGGCGATCTTGGCGGCTTCGGATCCGGAAAGGCGCACTCGACGTTCCGGGGAGGATACCTCGGCGTCCAGTCCTCGGTCATCGGATCCGTGAAGGAGACCTTGTCGATCCGCGATGAAGATCTTGGTGGTTCCGGGGTTCGGGCTTTGTCGGGATGGGTCTTCGAACTCCTGGATCGGTCTTCGGCGTTCGTAGATGGTCTTCGGGTCACACCAAGACTGGGTCGGTCTTGACAACGAGGAGATCTTGAGCGGATACACAACATCACAGCGCTACCTCGACCATGTACTCTAACAGCAGCAACATGCATGGTACGATGCTGGCTGGATGTCTGCGTGCAGAGTAGGAAGGGGACGGAGCACCGGTGCCTGGCAAAGCAGAGGTCCTCGGGCGAGCTGTCGGTGGTCAGAGGAGGACGGGGCGGCACGCTCGGGGAGCTGGCCCGCGGCAGAGAGGAATCCCGCGGGGAGGCGGCGACGGGGGTAAGTGCGACCAGGCGGCGGGAAGAGGCGAGGTGGCGGTGATGCGGAGAGGGCCTGCGGGCGGCCGGAGAAGGGACGTTGGGGCGAGCGCGGGGCGAGGGCGGCGCGCCGGGGAAGGTGAGCGGCGGCGGCTGCCTGGGAGGACGGGGACGACGGCGAGGGGGGCATGGAGCCGGCGGGGCGAGCGCGCGCGCAGGAGAGAGAGAGGGGGAGCGAGCGAGCGGCGAGGGGGACGGTGGGTGCGCGCAGGCCTGGCGGTGGGAGGAGCGGCCGGCGGGGAGAGGTAGGAGGCGCGGTGGAGGTAGCCGGAACCGGGGCTCGCGGAAGCCGGGGGTCACAAGGAAGGAGGTGGGAGGGGCGTCGCGCGGCGGTGGACGCAGGCGAGGGAGGGCCTCAGGCTAGCGGGGCGGCGCCGGCGCGCGAGCAGAAGGCGGCGGGGTGCTGCGGTGGCCTGCGAGAGGGAGGGAGAGGGAGCACGGGGCGAGGGGAAGAGCGACAGGAGGAAGACGATGGGAGGCGCGCCGCGCGCGTGCGTGGGGGAGCACGTGGGCCCGGGGGGACAGGGGGGCCAGGCGCGGTTGGTGGTTGGTTGGGGAGCGTCGGGTGCGTGCGCGTCGTGTGGTGTGTGCTGTGCAGGTGGAGAGAGGGGGGTGAGAGAGAGGGAGTGGGTTGGGACAAGTGTCAGTTTAGGATTGGGTAGAGGGGAGAGAGGGTGAGGTGGCGGCCAACGATTGGAGGGGGTGAGGTGGCCAGGGGGTGGGGGTAGACTAGTTGGTAACTTTAGGATTTTAGGCGGGCCGATTTGTTGTATACGGGGGTGGTCGTTCGGGTCGAGTCGGCCCGTTCGGCTGCCCCCACTAAATAATTAGTTAAATTATTTATTTTCAAACAGCGCTTTTGCAATCCGACAGCGGACAAAACAAAATATTCCGGGGACCCGGTTTTCGGTGTTTGAATAAGATGGGGCGTTTTAGAAAAACAAAACGGGCTTGCGAACATAGTTTTATGCAAACAATGCATGATGATGACGATGCAATGCACTTCAACGCGATTTTCTAGGAGTGGTTTTGCGGGATGCCACAATTCGACACCACTAACAATGGATCTCGCCCTCGAGATCCGCCTCATGGTACCGGAAAGAAGGTCGGCGATCTGCGTCTCCTCGCATCGTGTAGATCCTCTCGACACCACTAACAAGAGGTCGTTGTCCGTGATCGTCGAGAGAACACTCCGGGAACAAAAGGTCGAAGGTAGAGGTATCAACAAATAAAGCCACCCCTAACTTCGATGGAGCGGGGAGAACCGTTGCATTCCCGTCCACTTCAAAGTACAAAAGCGAATAGAAGGGGTAGTCGGCATGGGGGCCAATCCATCACGCACCCTAACTATTACTCCGCACAATCAGTGGAAAAGCATGCAACCATTCTCGGAATCAGACTGAAGATCTCGACAAGCGAGGTTGGGATCAAAGGAGGGATGTAGACTCTGCTTCGGATCTGGCGTGGATGATGTCGTCGCGTCGGAAAACACCGGAAGGCACAAACAAGGAACAAAAAGTGGTACCACAGCAGACGGATTCCTCAAGCAGCATGAAGACCAGATGTAGCAACACCGTTAACAAAGGAGGAAGCGAACCCTGAAGGTACGACGGATACCCAACCACGAGAAATCCTGGACTCGAAGAGAGAGAAGAGAGCGGATTCAAAACTCGTCGAGATAAGAGGAGAATAGCAGAGGGGTAAGGAGTAAAATCAGACCTAATCAGAACTATCCAACCGGTTTTTCCAAAATAGTTTTGACACTCTACTTCGGCCGTTAGCTAGGTTATCCTACAGGCTGGACTTGTGGGGTATCGCAACTGCTGAGCTCTGATACCACTCTGTAACACCCTCAGAATCGGCCCTATGCAAGTTTTAGCGAAACCCGCCAAACCTGCATAGAAACGATTCAAAGGTGCCCACCAGGCACTTTCGTGCGGGTGGAAAATGAAGTAATAACATTACACAACAGTCCTCGATGGGACCCATAGAACAGATATGTATACAGCAGCGACTCAAAGAGTCAAGAATACAAATATAATATACAAAGATCCAAATCACCTTGAAAACGATATAGCGTCCAGCTACGGACAAGATGCAAATGGGGCTAAGAGCCTTGAAGAATAACCAGTGGCGTCCATAACCCTGCCCAGGCCAAGCCAGAAGGGTAACCCTGCTAACGGCGTCGAGCTCATAACCTGCTTAAACAAAAGGGGTGCCGACACAGGGCAAAGGAAAAAGAGAGGAGCGTCAGTACTGAGGCCAGTACACGGCGAGGCTAGAATTCGGCGGTCCTCGCCTACATAGGTATGGTGGACTGAGCGGCAGCGGCAGCATGCACTAAACAACCTATAGAGACTCGATACAACTGACGGTTATCAGAGAGGGGTAAGAAAGACCTATCCGGATCCAACCTGATACCAGCATCAAACAAACCCATCCTGGCGTTTCCCCCTCGAGACCAAACGAGGAAGTCAACCGAGGAACTCACACAGTTGGCAGTTCTGCTTAATCAGTTATAGTTGCGGCACTTTACTAGTCAGTTTTAGATAATCGTCCTGATAAAATAAGCAGTGGGCACTTTTAGTTAACCATTCCGTTGTAGTTGCAACAATTACTAATCAGATACAGATAGCATGAGATAAACCCAAAACCCAGCAGTTGTTGGTACTTTTATTCAGCCATTCCGTTGTAGTTGCAAGATTTACTAGTCAGGTACAATGGTCGCAAGCGACAATTCAAACAAGCAATTGTGGGCAGTATTATTAGCCATTCCATTTTAGTGAAGCTGGTTACTAGTCATTAATAAGTCAAATTTATAGCAATAAACTTTAGTTATGCTTGTCTATGATCGAGATACTGTGCTCCAAGTCGTCCATATCCGCGGACACGGCTTTCAGAAAGTTTTACCCGGCCGGGGTGCACCAATAGCAACACACGATCGATCAACCTCGGAAAAACCAAATCAAAACCCAACGAGGCTTTCACGACTGAACAATCACAGGATTCAGAAATATTTCAGGGGGCCACCCCTTGAAGTACACCCGCAACGAAGTAAGCAAGCTCCGAGACGGACCCAAGGTTGTGGGGACGGCTGTGAACGACTGGGAACCCAAAACTGGGCTTGTCGACACCGCGGAATCGTGCCACGATCCTAAATAGTACAGTGTGCTATCTGTCGCACAATTTAAATACAGAAAGTAGCATGGCATAAGTACAGGATCGTAAATAAAACCTCAAACTAGTTTGTGGCCCCAAGAAATAAGACTGAATCAAGCTCTGGCTCAGGGGGGTCCCATATACCTCCCGGATGTGGATAGCGCGATAAATCAAGGAACAGGTATCAAGTACTCGGGGTCTTATGGGACACAAGTGGGCGTTCGGAAACCAAATATTTTCTATCACCCACCGATGCCTCTGCTTATTTCAATTTTAGTTGTTAAACAGGAATTTAAAATGAACGGTAAGTAAAACTAGAATCATCTCCATCATCAGCATGCGGCAATACATCAACAACTGTGGCACTGGACGACACGCAACAGCACTTGAGCAAGCGACTACGACGCGCAAGTCCAACTATCTACCAAACAACAGGTAATAGGATGTGTCCAAGGCAATATGAGGCTGCAGGGGATATCACAGGTACGGAAACTAAAGCATCGCAACACAGATAGCAATAGATCAACAGGAGGGAATAAATACTATAAAAGTAAGATAGGTAGAAAGGGGGAGATGCTCGCCTGAAAACATTGTCGAAGGTTCAACCGAAGAACGGGGCGAAGCTCACATCAACTCAACGGCCTTATCCGCGAAGAAGCAAAACACTAGAAGAAACACCGGATGCACTATTTAATACACGGCAGAAGATCGGCATGATGCATGTATGATGTATGACGTGGCAAAGGTGCGATGCAATTAGGTCAATATTAAGCGGAACCGGGGTCCCGACAATTAATTAAATGGTTCATGTTATTTGGCTACCCCGCAATTTAACTGTTGTTATAACAAGGCAAGATAAGATACCGGTTCGCTACACAAGTTTAAATGAGGCCGATATGAGACTAGATTTGCCCGCATATGGGCCCCATATTTAATTATTAGGTGATCGGCTTAAGGCCCCCAAACCACAGAATATGCATGCGAGATGGCAATTAAATATGCAACATTTCATATAGTTGACCATTATAAAATAGGGTTCTCGGAAAAAGGGGTTCACACATTAGGGTCCTCGACGATCTTGGGGTTCCGGGGTTCGGGGTTCGATAGGGTCTAGGGTCCGGACTCGGGGTCCAAGGTTCTGGCGGGGTCGTTCTCGAACTCCGGGGTTAGGGTCTCGGATCGGGGTAGTTCTTGTCGCGCCCGGGAAGCAGGTCTTGGTTCGGTGTCGGGGCGTGTCGAATTCTTCCGGGCCGATGCCGTTCTTGTCGTCGCGACGGTCTTGTCGGGTCCGTGAATCGGGCCGGTCTTGGCGTATCGATGGATCGGTCTTCGGGTCCGTGAAGGCGATCTTGGCGGCTTCGGATCCGGAAAGGCGCACTCGACGTTCCGGGGAGGATACCTCGGCGTCCAGTCCTCGGTCATCGGATCCGTGAAGGAGACCTTGTCGATCCGCGATGAAGATCTTGGTGGTTCCGGGGTTCGGGCTTTGTCGGGATGGGTCTTCGAACTCCTGGATCGGTCTTCGGCGTTCGTAGATGGTCTTCGGGTCACACCAAGACTGGGTCGGTCTTGACAACGAGGAGATCTTGAGCGGATACACAACATCACAGCGCTACCTCGACCATGTACTCTAACAGCAGCAACATGCATGGTACGATGCTGGCTGGATGTCTGCGCGCAGAGTAGGAAGGGGACGGAGCACCGGTGCTTGGAAAAGCAGAGGTCCTCGGGCGAGCTGTCGGTGGTCAGAGGAGGACGGGGCGGCACGCTCGGGGAGCCGGCCCGCGGCAGAGAGGAATCCCGCGGGGAGGCGGCGACGGGGGGAAGGGCGACCAGGCGGCGGGAAGAGGCGAGGTGGCGGTGATGCGGAGAGGGCCTGCGGGCGGCCGGAGAAGGGACGTCGGGGCGAGCGCGGGGCGAGGGCGGCGCGCCGGGGAAGGTGAGCGGCGGCGGCTGCCTGGGAGGACGGGGACGACGGCGAGGGGGACATGGAGCCGGCGGGGCGAGCGCGCGCGCAGGAGAGAGAGAGGGGGAGCGAGCGAGCGGCGAGGGGGACGGTGGGTGCGCGCAGGCCTGGCGGTGGGAGGAGCGGCCGGCGGGGAGAGGTAGGGGGCGCGGTGGAGGTAGCCGGAACCTGGGCTCGCGGAAGCCGGGGGTCGCAAGGAAGGAGGTGGGAGGGGCGTCGCGCGGCGGTGGACGCAGGCGAGGGAGGGCCTCAGGCTAGCGGGGCGGCGCCGGCGCGCGAGCAGAAGGCGGCGGGGTGCTGCGGTGGCCTGCGAGAGGGAGGGAGAGGGAGCACGGGGCGAGGGGAAGAGCGCCAGGAGGAAGACGACGGGAGGCGCGCCGCGCGCGTGCGTGGGGGAGCACGTGGGCCCGGGGGGGACAGGGGGGGCCAGGCGCGGTTGGTGGTTGGTTGGGGAGCGTCGGGTGCGTGCGCGTCGTGTGGTGTGTGCTGTGCAGGTGGAGAGAGGGGGGTGAGAGAGAGGGAGTGGGTTGGGACAAGTGTCAGTTTAGGATTGGGTAGAGGGGAGAGAGGGTGAGGTGGCGGCCAACGATTGGAGGGGGTGAGGTGGCCAGGGGGTGGGGGTAGACTAGTTGGTAACTTTAGGATTTTAGGCGGGCCGATTTGTTGTATACGGGGGTGGTCGTTCGGGTCGAGTCGGCCCGTTCGGCTGCCCCCACTAAATAATTAGTTAAATTATTTATTTTCAAACAGGGCTTTTGCAATCCGACAGCGGACAAAACAAAATATTCCGGGGACCCAGTTTTCGGTGTTTGAATAAGATGGGGCGTTTTAGAAAAACAAAACGGGCTTGCGAACATAGTTTTATGCAAACAATGCATGATGATGACGATGCAATGCACTTCAACGCGATTTTCTAGTAGTGGTTTTGCGGGATGCCACAACTCCACTCTTGTCTGACAGTACATGTGCTATCAGTATTGCACGTGATCCGGTCAAGCATGAGCTGACCAAGCATATTGATGTGCCTTCAGTACAGGTGCAGGATCAGGTTGTTGCGCTTCATTATGTGCCTTCAGATTTGCAGTTGACGGATTTCTTTACAAAGGCACAAACTCGAGCGCAGCATGACTTCTTACTCTCCAAACTCAGTGTTGTGGATCCACCATGAGTTTGAGGGGGGTGTTAGAGTATATATTTGTATATTATAGTTTCCCCGTGTGTTAGGGGGTTTCCTGTATATTTGTGCATGTACATGTACTATATATTGTGGCCTTTGGCCCTCTGGTAATACAACAAGTCTATTACCCTAACAACTGATTCCTGTTGTGCTGCCTATTTTGTTCTGCTAGATCTGTGTGTTCACAATGAAAAGGTGATGGTGGCGACAAAACCGTTCTGACGCGTGTTGGTGGGTAGCTGTCTGGGTGGAGCGCTACGAATCATCAAGAGTAGTGGTTTCTATGAGGGTCAAGAAAAATTTGGCGTTCCTTCTCGAAGGATGTCGGGTGTATCCCTTCCCCGCTCTCCTTTTTGTATTTTTTGAAATTCCACCGATCTATTAATAATCATCAACAGCAATATAAAGAGTCCTAAAAGTAATTAAAATTACAAAAATAGGTCAGTGGACCACCTAGCGACGACTACAAACACTGGCACGAGCCGAAGGCGCCGCCGTTCTCGCCCCTCCATCACCGGAGCAGGGCAAAGCTTGTCGTAGTAGAGCTTGTTATAGTAGACAGACGGTCGTGGTAAGACCCCAAAGGACCAGCGCACCAGAGCAGCAACCATCGCCGAAGATAACCAACGTAGATCAGAAGAGACTGACCTCAAAACACACAAACAAAAAATAACCAGATCCCAAGGGATCTGTCGGACACACGACTCCACACGCCCTCCGTCGATGCTAGACGCACCACCGGAGCGAGGATAGGACGGGGAGTACCTTATTCTGACTTCAGGACATAGCCACCGCCTCAACATTCTAAAAAAGACACTAAAAATAATCTAAACAAAACGCTAAGACCTCCCGCCGGCGAGGGGCCGTGGTCCGCCACGCCTCCGCCCTAAGGCCACCGGAGACGGGACGGACCGGTGGCATTGCCGGCGGAGGAAAGGAACCCTAGATGGGTTTTGCCGCGGCCTCTTGGGAGAGCTCTCTAGGTTCGTACCGGTTTAGCCGCTCTCCTCTTTGTATTGGAAGAAACCCCTAGGACATGTCCGAAAATAGAGTCATCGTGGTTGTCACATTTCTTTTCTAAAAGTGTTGTTTTGTACGTAACGCCTCGGATTGCTAGGAGCACGGTGGGACAATTCCAGAGTATGCAGCGGTTGCGGTTCATCTTCCTTTCGTTGCTCTATAGTTGTTTTGAATATTTTTCTTACTCTATTTTCTTTTGGGTTTGGTTGTCCTTGCTGGCCCACCGTTTTTATTGGATGTATCATATAATTGTTATATTAATATGGTGGGACACAAGACTGTCTCAAGAGGAAAAAAATGAAAAATGAAGCAAGGGTATGCAGAGACACACGACTGCAGGATTTTCTTTCCATTTTGCACGCACATTTTTTATGGGTTTCTTTCTTTTCAGCGGCTCCAATTATAAATTCTAAATAGTACTCTCTCTATCCTAAATTTTAGATGTCTTAGATTTATCAAAATTTAGATGAATCTATAAATTAAATAGTATCTAGATTTATCTAAATTTTATCAAATCTGACACGTCTAGTTTAGGACAAAGGGAATATAAGATCTAGCAAACCGTGATTCAGAAGCAGCCGGCCCGCCTAACGCAAGGCCTCAGCCCAGGCCAAACTGGCTTTTGGGCAAAATCCCGGACTACATGGATGCATTTCAGTTTTCGTTTGGGTCTCCTGAAAAAGAAAAACTGCTTTGACGAGTGCTACAGTCGCTCATTTGTCATCCAACAATTCCTAAAGAAAAAAGGTATCCAACAAAGCTGCGGTGCTAATATTACCAAGCACGACCAAACTTCTTGAAATAGACTTTCATCCCGCTATATTAATATAGCAATCATATGATATAACAAGTCTCAACACAAACAATTGCTGGGCCGGCAGCAAAGCACAAGCCCAAAAGAAAAGAAGAAGAAGCAAAGGAGACGCAGGCGGATCGACTAAGCGAAGGCGCAATTACTGCGCCACCGAGGATGTTCCACCACACTCCTAGCATCGGATCATCAAGTACCAAGCAGCACCTTCAAGAAGGAAGCGACATCGCTGCTGCCCGGGCCAGCTTCCTGGTCATAGGGTTTCCCCCAGCACATAGAGGGAAACATATGAGGTAGCCACGACGCCCTCCAGGAAAGAAAGGTGCCACCCACAGGCGGCACTGCGTCGGTGTCGGGCAGGCCAACAAGGATTTCTCCCAAAAACCCTAACCAGTACCCCCGGACGATTCGTTGCTAAGGAGTTCTGCGAGGCCGAAGCCTCAACCACCAAACTCATTGCCCACGAGCATGCGCCACTACGGTCGCGGAGCCGCCAACGCCATCACACTGAACCTGCCAACACGAGGCCAGGACGAAGTTGAAAGGCAGCCTAAGTCAGGGTCGGTAGTACCATGGCCGTGCGGGAGAGAACTTCCTCCACCATCAGAGACGGTAGTCGACCGGACGCGACGGCAGGACGGACCAGTCCAATTAGATCCGGCTAGGTCTAAAGGACCCGTAAATCCCCCACGGAGGCACACCGGTCCCAATAGGTCCGGCTGAGCCTAGAACGGGCCCATAAAGTTCGCCATCGCGCTACAACAGGCCGACCGCCGGCACCACCATACCCAGAGTCGGGCTCCCTCCACCACCAGCTCCTTAAAACTACGCCAACACAGACAAGCCGGCCCGCCACCCGCCCATATGGGTCCACAGGGCCCTAGATCTAGGGGCTAGCCACCGCCGCCGTCATTCTTGGCGCCGTCCCGTCACTCCCTGCGCCGCCCCGCTGGAAGTAGACGCCGCCATGTCTTCAATCCCCGGTCGGAGCTGCGCCCAGGTCGCCGAGAAGCACCACCCGCCAGAGAACCGTCCCACGCACACTCTCGGCACATGGGATAGAGGAAGGGGCGCCGCCACCGCCAGCACCGTCCGGGCCACGCTCGACAGCCCACGCCGATAGCGGCAGAAGGGAAGGGGAGAGATGGGGAAAGGAGGCGGCGGCGCTCGGGGGCTCCTGCTCGCCCGCGCGGGGGCGAGACAGGAGGGAAGCACAACCAAACTCCGTAGCTTATACACCATTAGAGCATCTTCAGCGGTCACGCTATAATTCTCTTTGCAGCACTGCATTCGGATAAAACGCCTAATGGCGACACAACCTTTACCAGAGACTCTAATTTACAGTGCGTGAGAAGCGGCGAAAAACAACACTTCACCAGGAACTGTAAAATAGAGCGTCAAAAACACATTCTTTCACATATATTCGTCAAAAGAAGATTAAACAAGACAAAAAAAATAGATTGAAAATACACCAGAATCACATTTGCCTACAACTCATGTTCCACCCATTTGCAGTCAATCAAAGACCCTACAATATTTTTGGAAAAAGGAGTCAGGTCCCTAATCATCAACAGAGTGTGCAGCGCGTGTGTCCTTGACGAGCAGGCCATCGATTCTTGAAGCAAAACAAGCAGGCGATCAACAGCGCGTGCGTGTGTGTGTCCATGATGACGAGCAGCGATCGATTCCTGAAGCAAAACGGGCAGGCGATCAACAGCGCGTACACGCGCGCGTCCCGGCCAATTGCGCTCGGCGTCACGGCTTCCCCAACTAGGGGCGGGCATTCGTTTTTTTTTGGTTAATTCGGTTCGGTTTTTCGAGTTTTTCTTTAATTCGGTTTCTATAAAACAGACACCGAAATTATTTTGGTTTCTAATTAATGGATAGTTCGGTTAGTGATAATTCGGTTCGGTGTTCGGTTTTTAACCGAACTTCTAGAAATAACAACACTGTGCCATAATTTATGTCAGATTCATACGAACTAAACCCCTCATCGGCGCACCGGAAGCAACCTCCAGGTCGGCGAGAACCTGAAGCAATACATGGCTAACCGATGTCTTGAATGCATGTGTATTGTATAGAAAAAGAACATAATAAGCATGATGTCTATTTTGCTTTTTCAAAAATAATATGTCTATCTTCCAAATCGTATACATTCAATAAATTGTATATGTTGAGAGTTCAGCTAAAATACATGATTATATCCGAAACGGGAAAACAATTGAAAGGTTTCCAACAAAATTTATAGACAAAATTAACAATTAAACCACGAACATGTACGTGCATGTGGCTAGATACATACGTCATGCATGGGCTGCCTGGCACTTTTGCATGCATGTCTTTTGTCGCATGAGCTAGTATCAACGTACAGTAATGAACGTCTGAGACAGAATCGTAAATATAGTTAGCTCTGTCACGTATATTTTTCGGTTTGTACGGTTATTTCGGTTAACAGAGAGTCAAAACCAAATTAATATTTATAAATTCGGTTAATCATATTTACCAACCGAAATTAGTTTTGGCTAACTCAGGTCTGGTGTATTCGGTTTCGGTTCCGGTTAATTCGGTTTCGGTGTTCGGTTTTGGTATCCCCAACAACGATTCTAGGCGGTCCGGGCGGCACGATTCCAGGCCACGGCGGGCGGGCGGGCGGCGGCTAGACGCTTGTCGTGCGGTGAAGTTTCCACGTCCGTTATGTTCGCGTGCGAGCCCGAGCGCGCTACATTGCACGCCCAAATATCATTTTGGATAACCCAAAACGCTGCACGTACTATTTACAGTCACTCCTGAAGCGTGCAAAATAAACTTAGTCGCTGCATATCGGCGTTTTTTTAGCGTGGACGTAGTATACAGAGGCTGCTGGAGATGCTCTCTTTATTGTTAGTCTATCGTTTGCTTCGGCAGCTAACTCGTGGGCAGCGGTGATGATCTGTACGGCGGCTTCTGTCGCAGCGACGGGGAGCCTAGGTGTGGCGGTTTGCAGGCGGCCGGGTCCAGCTGTCCTGTCCGATGGCTTTGAACGGTGGATGTGCGAGATGGTGATGGTGGTCTGGCCGGCCTCGAGTGGCGGGTGTGAGGTTGCGACTCTCTGCCGGGCGAAATCCTTGTTCTGGCTGCGGCTGGAGCCGACGGCGGCGACGCCTTTTGGCGCCGTTTTCCTCCTTGGGGGCGTTGTCGTGGCGTTGTTCTTGCGCCTTCGCCCGGGTTCTCTGGGGGAAACCCTGATCCCTCGCGGGATCGGGCGAGGGCGGCACTTTCTTGTGACGTTTGGCCTCCTGGGTCCTCGCCTTGGATGCTCCGTCGGCCAGAGGGACTTGCGGTTCGAGTTGGTTGCTGGCGTCGACGGGTTGTTGGGCTTCCTCGTCTCGACGGTCTGGCGGACACGACTTCGGTTTGGTGTGCTCCGAGTGAAAACCCTGCTTTGGCCACGGCCGATGCCGGTGATGGTGGCGCTCTTGGTCATCGTTCCCCTCGTTGGAGGCATCACTATGGAGGCCCTTTTCTGTGTTGGTGTTCGGTTTGTCTGCCTTGACGGGTTTTTCCTTGGCCCGTTTTCGGCTAGGTGGTGCGCGGCCCTGGGGGTCGGCGTGGTTGTTGGAGCGGCGGCTCTGAGTCTTTGCCTCCGCCTGTTGCGTTTTGAGGTGTTTTGGATGTCTGCCTTGGCCATTTGGGTGGCTAGGCCTTCGGCTCATGTGGTGCGCGGCCTCGGGGCCGGTGTGGGGTGTTATGTTGTATCGGTTTCGGCTGGTTTCCCTCATAAACTGGCCATCTCTCTTCTATTATATCAATTAAAGGCAAGCCTCTTGGCTAGTTTCAAAAAAAAAATTGTTAGTCTATCATCACTTCATTCCGTTATGGAGGCAGAAGGACTGTTTTGCCCTCAATGCAGGTAAGCAACAACTGGGATATATGTCTATAAAAAATTGATAGCATCAGAAACTAGAGGATAATAATACTAATTAGTACATTCAACATAACAATTTTCAGTCCCTAAAAAAACATAACGATTTATAATCATACAGAAACAATATTGAGCAAATTCACATCAACTAAAACCAAAAGGCCGCAACCATGAGTTGGGTGTCACACAAGCAAATAGGGACACTGACGACCGCACCCAGCTGATCGACGAGGCGCCCTCGTCGCTCTTTCGGTTGTGAGGAAACCCCGTGAATAGAAAAGCAATACAGCCTCCACAGGGAACTAACTCGACATCTGCAGCCAGAGAAACCCCGTTGTTGTCGTCGTCCACAAGATTTGTTCGGGGAGGGGCAAATTTTTTAGATCCGCATGTGTCGCCCTGAGCTCCCACTCATCGGCGAACAATCCAACTCTAGGCGATGCGGCCGCATACGGGCTGGCAGGGCACGGTGCTCTGTTGGCCCGGGTCTGCAACTCGTGCGACGACTTCTCACCGGAGTTCAGTGAGTCCTTCCCGACGATGCCAGTCGTTCCTGGACATGATTTGAATGTCGCAACGGTGGAGGGGGCTCCTTTTCCAGCAGCAAAACCCCACAGATGATGCCCGCCGAAAATATGCCAGCTCCCTGCAAGTTGTTCGTTGGTATGCCGACCACAACTTTGGCCTCCTTTGATGATACCCAACACGGTACCGAACATGGTACCTGAGAAGATGCCCAACAAGATACCCAACGAGATGGGATATTTATTGATGGAGGGCCTCTCTTCGACGATGAGCTTGCACGACAAACTCAAGGCCATGGTAGCAAAATGACTGGACCTTAAAAGGACCTTGAAGACGAGATGCTATGTGAAGCTTGGATGGAAATTGGACAAGATCCAATTACGGGTGCCTAGCAAAGGGGAGGGAAATTTTGGCACCGAGTTTGGATGTTCTTCCATGAGCATAGACATTTCAGTGAGCACCCGTTTGAGATCGATCATATTGAGGACTTGCTAAAATGTGGGCATCCATCTCCAAACAATGCACCAAGTTTTATGATTCATATGACCATTGTCAAGACAAGGCCCGTGAGTGGCATTGGTGTCCAAGACTTGGTATGTTACTTGGAACCTTATTTGTGTTTTCATTCATATGTGCACGTGTATTTGTACCGTTCAAAAATCAAACTTGTTATGTAGGTGTGGCAAGCTTTGCAACACATCAAGACGTGCCACGATAATAAGGCACTAGCTGAAGCTTGCGAAAGATTGTGGGGGCAGGGGTGGATTTGTCGAAGATCCGGCTAACCAGATTTGTTGACGCCAAGGTTGGTCCTCCAAATTAATATTCATTTTTTTGCGTATTTTCATGTCGCATGGGTCCTATTGACATGATGCAAACTAATGTATCTTTTGGTGTAAACACACGAGCGAGATGCTACAACTTAATGGGTGCATATTGTAAATGTTGCATTAATATTGCAAATGTTGTTGCGAGCTGCTGCAAATGGTGTCTTCCCATGGTGCATAGGTATGCTTTTTTTTAGAATTTGCACCGATGGGATTTCCTACAACCAATGGGAGTTTTCTACATCATCTTCTTATTTTCCCGCACTAGTGTTTTGAAAATGGCCTGTCGCTTTCTACACATTTTGACTCACCACGGAATAATAATGTTGCAACGATGTTGCAATACTATAGAAGACTTGTTACGCGAGTTGCGATTGGAGTATTCTGCAAGGGTCGTGCAGACGGAATAATAGCATCCAACGGGGTTGAGGGAAGATGACGAACCACATCGGTGCATTGTCCAAGTGAAATTCATTTGCACTCATTCATAGGATTAATTTGCAATAAATCTTTACTATTAAAAGAATGTTGGTGATCGTAGGTCGTCCTCAAACATCAAACATTGGAAGCATCTGGACTGTCCAATCTAATCTCAACCTCTTCAAACGGTGGATCTTCCCTCCTTCCGCTTGTTGACCCTAATTATCGCTGATTATGGTAAGATCTTTTTTTTGCCAGATGTGTCACTCCCGGAAAACAAATGAAACGGATGTTCCTTCTTTTCCACCACTAAGCAGTGATCATGGTAGCAAATCAGAATCTTTATTTACTATTGGGAGAGTCATAGCCCTTTGATCGCCCATCCATGAATTATTGCTATTTATTAGTCGAACATGCTAATTGATCGCTGCAATTGCATGCATTGGCCACCCGTTCAGAAAAAAATCCCACAGAAAAAGGAAGGGATTAGGCCCTAACTAATCGCTCCACTTAATTCTAATGCTACGTTAGTACTCTCCAAGGACATAGAGCCAAATCGCGATTAAGGCAGATATTTACTCTCCCTGTTATAGTTAGAGAAAAACCGGAGTTATTTGCCACAAATAACATATGGCATGTATTGTGGGGACTCTCTCATGTAAATTATTGATGGAGAGAAAAAAAGGAGTAATTTTAATTATCCGAGAATGCATGTATTGGTGGAGGTTCTTGTATACTGTACCATGAGATTACTCACGTTAGGTTTTTTGAAAAATCAACTACATATTTCATTAATGAAAATTCAAGTTATAAAAAGCAACACACGTGGAAACTAAAAGACAGTTTGGGATAAAATGATTATCCTGGAAACTTTACAGATAAAATTCCAAAAGATCGAGAAATACAAAATGATCTCTAGGATTTCTCGCAACCACCGAAGCCAGCGGCCGCCGTCCAACTCCAGCGCCACCAAGACGCACGCCGGAAGGGACTCTGAGCCTCCACCATTGCCAGATCCCCAAAAAACGCCATCACCAACGAGGCTTTGTGAGTTGATGAACAAGCCTGTTGCACGCAACAAGGCACATGTCACTATGGCACGTCGACCGGGGGATGTCCCCGTTTTGTCTTGAACCAAGATCCCCCGCCTCCCATCAACGCAGTCAGAGAAGAACGACAAGTCCACCACTCCCGGACCAATATCCTCGCTCTAGAGCAACCATCTTGCCCCGGTCGCTAGCGCCATTGTGGATAACAACGAATACTAGCAACACACCGACAAACAAATCTAAAGAACTGCGATAAGACCAAGTTGTCGATCTAAGTGATCGACCAACACATGTTGCCATCAATTCCGAGGCGTCGTTGTGAAGGTCGTCGCCAGTGTGGGAGTAGAGTTGAGACAGATTTATTTTCTCGGGCACCGCTCCCACCACCCCAACGGGCACAAGTGCAGACTGACCCTAACCGTAACTATTACACAGAGAAACAAGTTCACCTCTCCCTCCCTTCGCTGAAGCAACAAGCGGAGGGAGAGGGGTCCAGCGCTCTCGTCGGCTTAGATCTGGAGGAGGGAGGGAGATGCGCTGCCGCATATACCCGTTTTAGACAAGGGAGAGCCGAATCATCCTCTTTCGGGGAAAGTTGGTATGGAGTGCTTTTCTAAAATAAGACAGACTTAGATACCCGAGCAGATGGCGAACATTCTTCAAACTCACAACTTGTGGGTGCCCGTTTGTAAGATAATAAGTTGCATTTCATGCAAGGGAGACCACAAATTCATGACTTATACTGCTGTAAAACAAATTCATAGCTCATAAAAAATATATAATAATGCCCTTTTGTGTTTTGAACTTGGCTTCCACTAAAGCTAATGAAAAGTTGGTTTGGTGGAGTAAAAATTTGACAGAACGTGACGTCCATTGTAGAATTGGTATATTGACAATAATTGGTATATTAACAAGAAGAGGTGGAGGAGACACACATTTGGGATAAACCCTATTAAGAACATGTCGCCATAGCCACATAAATTCGTGAAAATAGTATATTTATTTATGCACATATATACACTTCCCTATTGTTCTAAAGAAATGAGTTTTTCAAAGTGACTTTAGGTGGAACGATACGATAAAGTAGCAACGTCAAAACCCAAGGTGGCGTCGAGTCGGGCGTGCAAAAAAACATGCAGGACAAAGACCGTGCTACCTTTTCTCATGCTGTACCATGCAGGACAAAGAATTCATGATCCGTAGCAACGCACGGGCACTTAGCTAGTTCCGTTAATTTTGAACTCGCCATCAAACGATACTAAGTGTATGGAAGCATGCATGCTCCTGCCTCCGATCACCATGCATGGCTCTTATCAGGGATCGTTAGCAGGTCGTGTCGTCGAGCTCCTAGCCACCCATATGCCACCGATGATTGATGGATCAATCTTGTCCTCGTTCGTGCACCCTCAATCAATAGTCGACATTCCATCGATGTGATGCGGGAGGCATCCATCTGCACTACAGCGCCCCATCAGTTAATCATGCATGCCCGACCGGTTTGGACAAAGGGTACGCATGTGGTGTCGACGGGGCCGTGGGACATTCAGTCACGAGTGATCGGAATCTTGACAACAGATATATATATATATATTCACATTGTCTCATTGTTGGGAAAAAACAAAGATGCAAGAAATAGAAGGAGCTCTATGAGAGAATCCAAAAGGGAGGAGGCTCTGAAGTCATCGACATTGAGGCACCCACCCAAGTGGGGGTACTCGTACGCCAAGGCTGAGGGGAAGGACCAACTCCAAGCTAGATGCCAAGCGCGATGCTTTGTTAATTATCCATACAAGAGACGTTGAAAGATTTGATAGTCGAGAAGGAGGTGTCTTCAGACAAGAGGGAAGAGTGCAAACAACAGAAAAGGAAGGATACGACGAAGAGCTTCTATGAGATGAAAAACAAGCGGCTCGAGATAGAAGAGATCAGTTCCCGTCAAGAGCAAAGAATATAAATCTCAAGCAAAAGTAAGTTGATATCGCCATAATTAGCGAAGAAAGTCGGATCATGACCGACATGGACCGAATTCAGTGGGCTTGGTTCGAGAAGAAGAGGAAGATAATCTATGATCAAGATGCATGATCGCTTGATCTTTTTATGTTTATTCATGTAAGTGTATGAACTATGTGTGTCATTTTATGTATGCAGGACTGACTACGCTGGACTAGTACCAAGTGGTTTTAATTTGATCCTAATTTACTATGAATTTTCTACCTAAATTCTTTGGATTGTGTCAAAATACCTTTGAATTGGCTAAAATGGGCCGGCCGAACAAATGGAGGCACAGTTGGGTGCACTGACCTGACCTACGCGGATAACGGCTAGGGCCTGTCCTCCCAGACCCGCAAACATGCCAAAAGAGTCAATTTGGTTGCATATTTTGCGGGTCGTCGTTGGAGATGTCCTAAGTGTTGTGTGGAGGTTTCTGTTGGAATTTGGTGTATATTGGGTTGTTGGCCCATTAGACAAATTCTGAAATTCTCTTTGACCCACTTGTATATGGTAGCATATGGTTGTGCTAGTGGTGCTAAAGTTTAGTACCACATTACTAGGGGAGTTGGACCACCTTATATAGTAGAGTGTTGCACCACTCACTAAGGTGTGACAAGGAGAGAATCCCTCGCGCACTCCTCCTCCGACGCCGCCTTCCTCGTCTCGTCACGATAGGAGATGACTAGTTCGTCTAGTCAGGAATTTTCTATAATTCCTGAACCCACTATGCCGATAGAACACTCTGATAATCCTGTGGAGGACGACAACGAAGCTCCCAAAAGGAGTAAGAGATAAAGAAATGCAAAGTCTTTTGGTGATGATTTCATTGTGTACCTTGTGGATGATACTCCCACTTGTATTTCAGAAGCCTATGCATCTCAAGATGCTGACTAGTGGAAGGAAGTTGTCTGAAGCGAGATGGACTCCATCTTAGCTAATGGTACTTGGGAAGTCACTGATCGTCCTTATGGGTGCAAACCTGTAGGATGTAAGTGGGTGTTTAAGAAAAAGCTTAGACCTGATGGTATAATTGAAAAGTACAAGACACGTCTTGTGGCCAAGGGTTATACCCAAAAAGAAGGTGAAGACTTCTTCGATACCTACTCACCTGTAGCCAGATTGACCACTATTCAAGTACTACTATCTTTGTTTCATCACATGGTCTTCTCGTTCATCAAATGTACATTAAGACAACTTTTCTAAATGGAGAGCTAGATGAGGAAATTTATGTGGAGCAGACTGATGGATTTGTAGTAGATGGTCAAGAAGGAAAGGTGTGTAAGTTAGTGAAGTCTTTGTATGTATTAAGCAAGCTCCTAAGCAGTGGCACGAGAAGTTTGAAAGAACTTTAACTGCCGAAGGCTTTGCTGTAAACGAAGCTGACAAATGTGTGTACTTTCGGCGTGGTGGGGGCGAGGGAGTTATTATGTGTCTCTACGTTGATGACATATTGATATTCGGGACCAACCTCTATGTTATCGAGGAGGTCAAAGAGTTCCTATATCACTGCTTTGAGATGAAGAACTTGGGAGTGGCTGATGTAATTTTAAACATAAGGCTACTAAAGGATGACAATGATGGGATTACACTACTTTAGTCTCACTACGTGGAAAGATATTGAGTCGCTTTGGGTATAGCAGCTGCAAGTCTTCTCCAACGCCTTATGATCTGAGTGTGCTACTTCGAAAGAATCGAAGGATTGCTAAAGATCAATTAAGATATTCTCAAATTATCGACTCAGCTCATGTATTTAACCAGCAATACTAGACCTGACATATCCTTTGTTGTAAGCAAACTGAGTCGATTTGTGTCAAATCCTAGAGATGATCATTGGCATGCTCTTGAAAGAGTTTTGCGCTATTTGAAAGGCACTGCGAGTTATGGTATTCACTATACTGGGTATCCACGGGTACTTGAGGGTTATAGTGATTCGAAATGGATATCTGATGCTGATGAGATTAAGGCCACGAGTGGTTATTTGTTTACACTTGGTGGTGGCGCTGTTTCATGAAAGTCTTGCAAGCGACCATCTTAATAAGGTCAACTATGGAAGCAGAACTCACAACATTAGACACAACCACTATTGAAGCAGAGTGGCTTCGTGAGCTCTTGATGAACTTACCTGTGGTTGAAAAACCAATACCCGCCATCCCGATGAACTGTGACAATCAAACTGTGATCGTCAAAGTAAACAGTTTTGGACAATATGAAGTCATCAAGGCATTGAAGAGGAGATTGAAATCTGTCAGGAAACTGAGAAACTCCGGAGTTATTGCGTTGGATTATATCCAAATATCTAAAAACCTAGAAGATTCCTTCACAAAGGGTTTATCACGCAATGTGATAGATAATGCATCGAGGGAGATGGGTTTGAGACCCACGCTATGTCCCAGTGGCAACCCACTCTATGTGATTGGAGATTCCGTGAATTAGAGCTGGGAGACAAGCTGTTGGTCAGCTGAGAGGAGAGTATCCCCATATTATATTTACATCTCCGTAAAGATGCAATACTCTCTTAATCTGCATGGCAGGTTGATATTTATTTTAATGTGTTCCAAGTGGCTTTTATAAGCGGAGATGTTGTCCTGCATAACATCTCTTGAGGAACACACCTATATGAGTCTGACTGTCAAACATCGCAGTCCGTGAGAGTTGGGTGCTCTCTAATAAACTCATGAAAGACCCTGGAGTATGACGCATAAGCTCCAAACCGCGGGGAAGCCGACGACAGCCCTGTACCGGTCTAGATTTTGTGTGAAACTAGCATGCAGAAAACTTGTAGTTCAAGGCATAGTCCACTATTCAAGTTATTAGCTAGTGTAGCATGAAGTTTAACACGGAAGTTCAACTTAACAGTCTCCACTACACACCGTATATAAAACAATGTTCTGAAAGAAAAGTGATGTGATGTGCCAATGAGACTTTGTCGGGGATTGTTGAAATTTGGTGTATATTGGGTTGTTGGCCCATTAGACAAATTCTGAAATTCTCTTTGGCCCACTTGTATATGGCAACATATGGCTGTGTAGTGGTGCTAAAGTTTAGTCCCACATTTTTAGTGGAAGGGGAGTTAGAACAGCTTATATAGTAGAGTGTTGCACCACTCACTAAGGTGTGACAAGGAGAGAAGCCCTCGCCCACTCCTCCTCTGACGCCGCCCGCCTCGCCTCGCCATGACTCGCCTCATCACGACGCACGCGCGCCGCGGGTCGCGAGAATCTCGCCGAGCCGAGCTTCCCCATCTCGGCTTGTGGCGTCCACCGCAGATCGGGACAGTAGGCCTTCGGAACCCCGCCTCTCGTGAACCTGTACGGGTGAGGGGCAATCAGGTTTTTGGGGAGCGCTCAAGCGTGACTACTGGCAACCACGACGTCGTCCGGTGACGAGTTCCCGAACGTCGGCGACCTGTTCGGCAACCTCAACATGGGCGACAGCTCTGCTGCTGCTACTGCCGCAACTGCATCGTATGTGATCTTAATCTCTCTCTTTTGGATTATGCTAGAGTTTCTAGTTCTAGAGTTTGGCGTAGATGTGATAGATTTGTCTTGTATAGATGTAATATGTTCATTTACTTTGTTGATCTGCATGATTGGTTTTACTGTTGTTTGTATGATCATGCTTTATCAGTTTATTATTCGGATTAAATCATATGGATTATTGCTTATATTTTCAACAATTTCAGATCATTTTGATATATGTTGTTTATCGGTCATTTGTTGAATAATCATATAAAGAAGGTAATATGCATATTTTTTATGCATAGGTTAGGTGTCTCACCCTCCATTTTTTTTAAAAAGCAAATACACTATGAAAACATATTTTAGTTGGATCGATTGATAATGATTTGATATTGTAAATGTTAATATTTTTGCCTAGAAGATTGATTGCATTTACAAGATATTGACTGTGACATCCCAAGATTTTGAAAATTGGTGCTAGAAAAAAATGCATTTGCATGTCATTCATAAGCATTGCATTGCATTCATGGAAAAATTTGAATTGAAAAAAGACCTCATTTATAAACCCTATTTTGAATCACCAAAATGCACCTACAAATGAATATGCAAGGATTTAAAAATCCACTACCTGCAAACTAGAGGAAAGGATACAAAAATGATCCTATGTTGATCCTCAGATTTTTAGAGATATTTGAAGACAAAAATCAATCCATTTGGAGTTGTAATGCAAAAGTTATTAAAGAAAACAGAAAATGGAAAAGAATAAAAGAAACAGAAAAAAAATAACTAGACTAATCTACCCGGCGAGCCCCCGGCCCAGCCCACCTGCCCCGCCCTCCCTATCTACCGCTCGCACCCGCCTGCGAGCAGCGCGCAGCAGCCGCCACCGCAGTGGGCCGGCCCACAGTAGCCCGTGCAGCCCGCTCGCCTCCCCGCTCCCGCTGACGCACGGGCCCCACCGACGCGTCTCCCACCTCGCGTCGGCTCCAGGAAGAACACGGGAGGAACCTCCCGAACCAAATCCCCTCCGATTTCGCCCGTTTAGCTCGATTCGGTTGCCCCTTCGCACGCAGCCCCCACTACTTAACCCCCCGCCTCCCTTCCCCCTCTTTTTTTTGTAAACCTCGAACCCTAGCCGAGCTCAAACCAATCTCGTCGCCGCCGCTCTCGGAAGCTCGAGGACAAGCACGAGTACGTCTCCCCCGAGCCCTCTTATCCCCGCCATCGTCTCTCCATTGATGTGCCCCTTCTTCCTGACCATTTCCCCCCTCCGCAGATCGCTGCTGCCTCCGCAATTGCTCGCCGGAGCGCGGATAGAGACCGATGAGGACAGCCGCCCCTTGTCGTCGCCTGGGGAAGGGAAGATCGATGACAGTGCCACCATCGTGACTGCCGTCATCCTACGCACCTCGTCTACCACTTTGCCTATGCCAGAGACCACCGGAGCCACTGCCGCCATCACCATCTGACCGGCACCGCTGCTGCCCCGCCATCAGCGCCGGTGAGCTCGCCACAGTCGACGTGGACCGTCAGATCGACTTAAGATCCAACGGCCAGCAATAGCCCCAGCACTGAAGAGGTACCCGCGAACCAGAACGTGCCACGTGTCTGCCTAGTCAGCGGCCCAGTCAGCAGGAATATTCCCTGTAAATTTGAAATTGAATTAAAATTGCAGAAAATTATATAAACTTGTAAAATTCATAATAAAATATCTGTATATCCAAAAATATCAAATTATATATCAATGGATTCAGAAAAACGTGTAGAATGATAATACGACATTAGATCTAATATTTACAGTATGCATTTACTGTAATAATTTAATTAGATTTAATGGTATTTTAGAGTAATAAATTCATAAGATAAGATCTGTAACTCCAAAAATTGCAAATAATATGCCCTAGAATCAGTAGAACAAGGGGAATCTCAAAGTGAATTAAAAAGTTAGGCTTACAGTAATAAATTTTACAGAATCTATTTAATGGCTTACTGCAGTATTTTAATTACTCAGGGAGTTATATGAATCCTTATTGAGAAATTCCAATTGGTACTGTTCCTATTTAGTAATACCTACACAGTAGAATTTTTCCAAGATTTTACAAACAGTATGTTAACGGTAGTGAATTATTTAGTTTCTAGCTCTATTATTGAGGATTTTAAATTGCATACTTGTTTTCCTTGCGCTAAAAATAATTTCCATGCATGCATACAGTAGCTTTACTAAATAAGATCATGTGATACTGCTGTAGCATCAATCCACTCATCATGCATGCATCTTGCATCATCTTTGTTTGCGTATGATTGTGGATGGTTTGTTTATGATTGCAATTGTATCGTGTAGATTGTGAGAGTGCAACGCTTGCTCGTGTGTGGATTGTTCTTCCGACCGTTACAACCAAGGCAAGTAGATGCTACTTTGTTCATTATGTTATCGTACTATTTTCATCGCATTGTCGTGTATTTTGTAGATGCATGTGTAGGGTAATACTATCACTATGCTATGTCCTATTATGTGGTAGGATTTTCCCTGTAGATGAACCACCGTTGGTAGATGTGCTTAGCCATGCTATGATGAACGAGGGCTGGGTTACATCACTATAAGTTTTTTTTAAAAAGTGTTGGTTTGTGAAAACTAAAACAACTTAATCAATGAATCTCCTGGGTGTGATGGGATTGATAATTTTTGGTGGTATCATTGCGGAAAGGCACCCAGGTATCAAGAGAAAATGATTGGCTTCTTTATTGTGTAGCTTACTTGTGCAACCATGTGCCAATAATGGAATGGGCGGTTGGTTGGACTCAGTAGGTTGTGGTAACTCGAACCCACGTATCCAGAGATGTAGAATTTTGTTAGGTTGGACCGGTGCGTGTCGGGTTTGGGGAGCTACTTCCCAAACGGTCCCTTCTTGGACTTCTCCCTATCATCACCCAAAATGAGAGTGGTGGTACGAGCTGGGCTGGCCAAGTCACATGGGTAAAGTGTACTAACCCTTGCAGGGTGTATAATCTAATCGATTAGCCATGTCCCCGGTTATGGACGTCTGAGTTGCTTGGTATTGATTCCATGACATGTTTCTCGCTCATTCTAATTTCATAATTGCTTTAAATGTTGTTGGGTTAACTTAATTGGGATATTTTCAAAGAAAATCAAAAACTGTTTATGAAAGTAGGACAAAGGTATTTGCAAATGCAAGCTAGCCACAGCTCCACTTCCCAAATATGCATGTAGATGTTAGCACTGTTGTCTCCCTTAATAGCTCTACTTGCCATACATTCCATGTATTGACCCTTCGGGGCTGCTGCGTTTCATGTTGCAGGATATTCCGATTCTGAGTAATCGATTTAGGCCACGGTACGCCACTCGGCACTTGTTCACTTGTGGGAAATTTGAAGATTGGAGGATTTGCTTTATTTATGTTGCTACCTGAATAATTTGAGCTAGCCTTGAGCTAAGCTTTTATTGTAATAATGGTACTCTGGATCTTCGTTATTTATGATACACGGATATTTTGCTATGTTATTCATCTTATTCTATTGTGGGCCAATGAACCGATCCAGGGATTGGCATGTCACATAGAAGCTACGGTATTTTCAGAAGCTACGGTCACATGGTTGTTGCGGGTGTTGATGTTTTCTGTTGCAAGCCTCTTGTTTGTGTTCTTCTTATGACGCGGGATAGTGAGATTGAAGCGGTCCAGGCCAACCTTACGCGACGTCGTTCGCGAGACCGGCTCCGCACTTGACGTGTGGCTTGTTCCACACATGCGGCTGGTGGATGTCAGTTTCTCTCACTATAGTTTTCATGGGATTAACACCAGAGTTTGGCCACCATAATATCACCGTTGTGGCTTTCCGTAGGTAAGAATCGTTCTTAGCATCTACTCCCATAAGCCACGTAAAACATGCAACAACAAAGTAGAGGCGTCTAACTTGTTTTTGCAGGGAGTGTTTTCTGTGATATGGTATGGCCCAAGATGTGATGTGTATAATGTATGCGATGATCATGTTTTGTAATGTTTCACGACTTGCATGTCGATGAGTACACAACCGGCAGGAGCCATATGGTTGTCTTTATAATTGTGTATGACCTGTGTGTCAACTTCTTATACGCCATGTAATAGTTTCACTTTATGGCTAAGTAGTCAGCAATAGTTGTAGTTGCTATTCGTGGTGGAGGCAATCATGGTGGAGTGATGGAGATCATGCCGGAACGCACAAGATGGAGATCATTGCGCCAAGATTGGCTATACCATGTCACATAAAGTTATATGCATGTGATGTTTATCCTTTTATGTATCTTATTATGCTTAGATCGCGACGGTAGCATTATAAGATGATTCCTCACTTAAAGATCAAGATAAAAACTGTGTTCTCCCCAAGTATGCACCGTTGCGAAAGTTCGTCGTGTCCAAGCATCACGTGATGATCGGGTGCTATAGACTCTACGCTCACATACAACGGGTGCAAGCCAGTTTTGCACACGCGGAAATACTTGGGTCTAACTTGACGAGCCTACCATGTACAGACATGGTCTCGGAACACATGAACCGAAAGGTTAAGCATGAGTCATATGAATGATATGATCGACACTTCGTTGTCCACCATTGAAACCACATATCTTCTCGTGAAGATCGGATTAGGTGTGGTGAATTTGGATCGTGTTCACTAAACAACTTGAGGGATGTTGAATTTGGTGGGAGTTCATCTGGTAATTTGATTAAAAGTTGAACTAGTTATCATGAACATAGTCTAATTTGTACTTGCAATACTGTAGATCAAATGGCTAAGTCCAACTTCAACTTCAACGTTTTCGCTGAGAAAGAAAATCTTAGAAACAATGGGTCTAACTTCACCAATTGGTTCCGCAATCTAAGAATCATTCTCTCTGGCGGTCAAAAGGACTATGTCCTTGGGAAAGTGTTAGATGACCCCCCTGCTGCAACTGCGTCGGCTGATGAGAAAGTTGTCTATCAGTCGCGCAAAGATGATTATGGTGTGATTAAGAGAACCATGTTGTTTGCTATGGAACCAGAACTTCAAAATCGTTTTGAAGACTATCCCAGGCCCTTTGAGATTCTCGAAGAGCTGAAAACCATGTTTCAGACTCAGGCCCGTTCTGAGAGATATGAGATCTCTGAGAAGTTCTTTAACTGCAAGATGGAGGAAGGGAGTTCCGTTAGTGAGCACGCCATTAAGATGACGGGATACACTCAACGCCTTGAGCAACTGGAATGCACGATTCCAGAGGAGCTCAAGATTGACAGGGTTCTGCAATCACTCCCTCCCAGCTACAAAAGTTTTGTAGTGACTCATAATCAGATTGGTTCCACTGATACGATCACCGAGCTCTTCACAAAGCTGAAGGCCGCGAAAGTGGACATCAAAAAGGATAATCATGTGTTGATGGTCAACAAGCCCACCTTTAAGAAAGGTAAGGGAGCAAAGAAGCCCTTCAAGAAGGGCGATGGCAAGCGCACTGCCCCTGCTGAGAAGAAGCTCAAGTCTGGTCCTAAGCCGGACACTGAGTGCTTCTATTGCAAGGACAAGGGTCACTGGAAGCGCAACTGTCCGAAGTACTTAGCGGACAAGAAGGCTGGCACCATCAAAGGTATATTTGATATACATGCTATTGATGTTTTCCTTACTAGCCCTCGTTGTAGTGCCTGGGTATTTGATACCGGTTCAGTTGCTAATATTTGTAACTCGAAACATGAGCTACGGAATAGACGGCGGCTTGCGAGGGATGAGGTGACGATGCGCGTTGGCAACGGATCAAGAGTTGATGTGATGGCCGTCGTCACGCTCTCCTTAGTTTTACCTTCGGGATTAGTTTTAAACCTTAATAAGTGTTATTATGTGCCTGCGTTGAGCATGAACATTATTTCTGGATCGTGTTTATTGCAAGACGGTTATTCATTTCAATCGGAGAATAATGGTTGTTCTATTTATATGAGTAACATCTTTTATGGTCATGCACCTATTGTGAATGGTTTATTTCTTCTAAATATCGAAAGGGATGAAACACACATCCATAACATTGAAGCTAAGAGATGCAAAGTAGATAGTGATAATACTACTTATTTGTGGCACTGTCGTCTAGGTCATATTGGTGTAAAGCGCATGAAGAAACTCCATTCTGATGGACTTTTGGAGTCTCTTGATTTTGAATCATTTGACACATGCGAACCATGCCTCATGGGCAAGATGATCAAAACCCCGTTCTCCGGTATGATGGAGCGAGCAACGGATTTGTTGGAAATCATACATACCGATGTATGCGGACCGATGAGTGTTTCGACGCGCGGTGGATATCGCTAGTTTCTCACTTTTACCGATGACTTAAGTAGATATGGGTATATCTATTTAATGAAACATAAATCTGAAACGTTTGAAAAGTTCAAGGATTTCAGAATGAAGTGGAGAACCATCATAACAGAAAGATTAAGTTTCTACGATCCGATCGTGGGGGCGAATATTTGAGTTATGATTTTCTCACGCATCTTAAAGCAAGCGGAATTGTTTCGCAACTCACGCCACCCGGAACACCACAGCGCAATGGTGTGTCTGAACGCCGGAATCGAACCTTATTAGATATGGTTCGATCAATGATGTCTCTTACTGATTTGCCGTTATCATTTTGGAGTTATGCATTAGAAACCGCTGCATTCACTTTAAATAGGGCTCCATCTAAATCCGTTGAGACGACACCGTATGAACTGTAGTTTGGTGCTAAACCTAAGTTGTCGTTTCTTAAAGTTTGGGGATGCGAAGCTTACGTCAAGAAGTTGATGCCGGACAAGCTCGAACCCAAAGCGGAGAAATGTGTCTTCATAGGATACCCTAAGGAAACTATTGGGTATACCTTCTATCACAGAACTGAAGGCAAAGTGTTTGTCGCAAAGAACGGTTCCTTTCTTGAGAAGGAGTTTCTCTCGAAAGAAGTGAGTGGGAGGAAAGTAGATCTAGACGAGGTTATTGAACCTTCTCTTGAATTGGAGAGTAGCGCAGCACCTGAAATTGTTCCAGTGCCGCCTGCACCAACAATAGAGGAAGCTAATGACAAGGATCATGAAGCTTCGGACGATGCTGCTACTGAACGTCGCAGGTCGACAAGGTCGCGTGCCCCTCCTGAGTGGTACGGCAACCCTGTCTTGACTGTCTTGTTAGTAGAAGACAGTGAACCTACGAACTATGAGGAAGCGATGATGAGCCCAGACTCTGAGAAATGGCTAGAAGCCATGAAATCCGAATTGGGATCCATGAGCGAAAACCAAGTATGGACTTTGGTGGACCCTCCTAGCGACCGAAAGGCCGCTAAGTGCAAATGGATCTTCAAGAAGAAAACGGACGCGGATGGTAATGTTACCGTCTATAAAGCACGACTTTTCGCAAAAGGTTTTCGACAAGTTCAAGGAGTTGACTACGATGAGACTTTCTCTCCCGTAGCGATATTTAAGTCCATTCGGATTTTATTAGCAATTGCCGCGTTTCATGATTATGAAATATGGCAGATGGATGTCAAGACTTCGTTCCTCAATGGAAATATTGATGAAGAGTTGTATATGATGCAACCCGAAGGTTTTGTCGATCCTAAGGATGCTGATAAAGTATGCAAACTTCAGCGTTCCATTTATGGACTGAAGCAAGCATCTCGGAGTTGGAATCTTCGTTTTGATCAAGTGATCAAGAGCTTTGGATTTGTTCCAAATTGCTACGAAGCTTGCATCTACAAGAAAGTGAGTGGGAGCTCGGTGACATTTCTGGTACTATATGTGGATGGCATATTGATTATTGGAAATGACATTAACATGCTTAACGATGTGAAGAGTTATTTGAACAAGTGTTTTTCAATGAAAGACCTAGGTGAAGCTGCTTATATATTGGGCATCAAAATCTATAGAGATAGACAAAGACGCCTGCTAGCTTTAAGCCAGAGTACATACCTAGACAAAGTTCTGAAAAGGTTCAGAATGGATAAGGCAAAGAAAGGTTCAGTGCCTATGTTGTCAGGTAAGATATTGAGCAAAGCTCAGTGTCCAGCTACGGTAAATGATAGGGAAGCTATGAGCAAAGTGCCTTATGCCTCAGCCATAGGTTCTATCATGTATGCCATGCTGTGTACTAGACCGGATGTGTCCAATGCTCTTAGTTTGACGAGAAGATATCAAAGTGATCCAGGAGTGGAACACTGGACAGCCGTGAAGAACATCCTAAAGTACCTAAATAGGACTAAAGAAATGTTCTTAGTCTATGGGGGTGATGAACAGCTCGTCGTAAAAGGTTACGTCGACGCTAGTTTCGACACCGACAAGGATGATTCTAAATCTCAGACAGGATACGTGTATATTTTGAATGGAGGAGCTGTGAGCTGGAGAAGCTGCAAGCAAAGCGTGATCGCGGGATCTACAGTAGAAGCGGAATACATGGCTGCTGCAGAAGCGTCAAGTGAAGGAGTTTGGATCAGAAACTTCATCACTGAGCTTGGCATGGTTCCAAGTGCATTGGACCCACTGGAGATATTGTGTGACAACACTGGCGCCATAGCACTCGCTAAGGAACCAAGATATCATCCAAAGACCAAGCATATCAACCACAAGTTTCATATAATCCGAGATTATATAGCAGATGGAGATCTGAAGATTAGCAAAGTACATACAGATCTGAATGTCGCAGATCCATTGACTAAACCTCTTCCACGTGTAAAACATGATCAGCACCTCAGTGCCATGGGTGTGAGATTGTTGCCAATGGTAAACTAGATTATTGACTCTAGTGCAAGTGGGAGACTGTTGGAATTATGCCCTAGAGGCAATAATAAAGATGTTATTATTATAATTCTTGTTCATGATAATGTTTATATTCCATGCTAGAATTGTATTAAGCGGAAACTTTAATACTTGTGTGGTTTGTGAACAACACCGTGTCCCTAGTACGCCTCTATGGACTAGCTCATTGATTAATGATGGTTAAGGTTTCCTAACCAGGGACATGAGTTGTCAATTAATAATGAGATCATATCATTGGGAGAATGATATGATGGACAGACCCAAACTAAGCGAAGCAATTAGATTGTGTCATCGTGTTCGTCTTTGCGAAGCTTTTCTTATGTCAAATATTGTATTCCTTAGACCATGAGATAATGCAACTCCCTGGTATCGGAAGAAAGCTTTGAGGTCATCAAACGTCATCCTATGAGAGGGTGATCATAAAGGTGTCTCTCAGGTGATTGGAAAGTATCTGTTGGGTTGTATGTATCGAGATGGGATTTGTCCCTCCCAAGTCGGAGAGATATACTTCGGGCCCACTCGGTAATCGATATCAACACCGCTTGCAAGCATGTGGTTAAGGAGTTAATCACAAAGTGATATCGGATTACGGAACGAGTAAAGTACTTGCTGTGAACGAGATTGAACTAGGTATGACGGTACCGACGATCAAATCTCGGGCAAGTAAAATATCGCGAGACGAAGGGAATATATATATGGGATTGATTGAATCCTGGCATCGTGGTTCATCCGATATGATCATCGATGAATGTGTGGGAGTCAATATGGGTTTCCAGACCCCGCTGTTGATTATTGATAGAAGATCATGTCTGCATATTCTCGAACCCGCAGGGTCACACACTTAACGTGTATCGACGCTAGGATAGATTGGATAATTGGTTTATGAGTTTTTGTTCGGAGTCTCGTATGGGATCCGGGACATCACGAGAGGTTCCAGAGTGGTCCGGAGAATAAGATTCATATAAGGCAGTGCAGTTTTTGGAGTTCGGAATTGTTCCGGGTTAATCAGTATTGTACCGGAAGCTTCTAGAACCTTCCGGAAGGGGACCAACGTGGCCCCACCTTCCGAGAGGTGGCATGGGCTTATGAGGGAGTGCCCTGGACGCATTGGGCCAGGGGCACAAGGGACCATAGGGCCCAGCCGGCCAAAGAGGGTTTAAACCCTAGATAGAGCTTCTAGAAGGAGGGGGGGTTTCCTTGCCCCCCACTCCTCCTCCTTTGGGGCCGCCGGTTTGGGCTTGGGGGAGGGGCTAGGCCTGCGCCCCACCCTCTATATAAATAGGGCTGGGGCCGCACCACCCCCCACACCTTCCCCTCCAACCCTAGCCGCCCTGCTGCCCTTCCTCTCTCCCTCCCGACTGCTTGTAGGCGAAGCCCTGCTGCAGAAATTCTCCACCATATACACCACGCCGTCGTGTTGTAGATCCAATCCGTCTCTCCACCATACTTGCTGGACCAAGGAAGGAGGATACGTCGAGGTGCTGCACGTGTGCATCTCACGGAGGCACCGCCACTTGTGGTGCTAGATCGGATCGGATCGCGAGGAGGAGAAGCGAGTACGACTACATCACCCACGTTCCGACGAACGTTCCGCTGTGCGAATCTTCAAGGGTATGAAGATCTAATCCAATCTCTCTCATTGTTTGCATCTCCTAGATTAGATCTTGGCTTTCCCTCTGTTCGCATCCGTAGAAAATTTTGATTTACTATGCCGCGAATCCCATCAACAAGATGGTATCAGAGCCCGTGTGTCGACTGTAGGATCGTGACCTAGGTTTGGAATAGGAAAGCCATATGAAATTATAAACCCTATTTGATTCTATCTATTCTCTTCTTACACTTCTTTCTAGTATCTCTTATCATTTCAATTCTCATACTCTTCTCTTTTATGATATAGAAGGAAGGCTCTCCCTAGCAATGAACTCATAATTTTATACTTATTAGATTCTTGTAATCCTTCATCTATCTTTTCTAATCTTGTCTTGTTCAAACCCGTTGATGACCCCTTGTGCAAGATTAAAGAATAGATAGATGATGACCACCATATAGTTTTGATATGACTCCGTTTAGAAATAGCAATCGATCATTGCAAGAACTTATGTGGTAGTCATTTTATTATGTTTAGGCTGTGCTATTTGTTACTTTAAAGTTCCAGAATGTTTTTGAGAGATTTTATAATATGTTAATACAGGTTTTGATTAGAAATTCGTGATAGTTTTGCTGTAGTTTTCTGCTGGACCAGCTGTACTGTACCATTTTTCATATTTATTTGGTAACCGGGAAAAATATAAAAAAATAGGATTTGGTGCGAACAACAACAACAACAACAACAACAACAACAACAACAACAACAACAACAACAACAACAACAACAACAACAACAACAACAACAACAACAACAACAACAACAACAACAACAACAACAACAACAACAACAACAACAACAACAACAACAACAACAACAACAAGAACAACAACAACAACAACAACAACAACAACAACAACAACAACAACAACAACAACAACAACAACAACAACAACAACAACAACAACAACAACAACAACAACAACAACAACAACAACAACACAACAACAACAACAACAACAACAACAACAACAACAACAACAACAACACAACAACAACAACAACAACAACAACAACAACAACAACAACAACAACAACAACAACAACAACAACAACAACAACAACAACAACAACAACAACAACAACAACAACAACAACAACAACAACAACAACAACAACAACAACAACAACAACAACAACAACAACAACAATAACAATGGGAACAACCAGCCCCAGGAGGATGCTCTCACCAGGTTTCTAAAACTGAGGCCAGCTAAGTTCTCCGCTGCACCTGAACCTATGATTGCTCTTAACTAGTTGCGCTCGGTGAACAAAGATTTAGTGACTGTTGGATGCACTGATGCTGAGAAGGTGAGGTTTGCTGCTCACCTATTGGAGGGACCAGCTGCTTCTTGGTGGGATACTTTCCAGATCACCCACCCACTGGACACTATTACTTGGGCCATGTTTGAGGAAGGTTTCAAGACCAACCATGTGTCTTCAGGAGTTCTGAGCCTGAAGAGGAAGGAATTTCGCAACTTGCGCCAAACCAATCGCACCGTGGCTGAATATATAGAGGAGTTCAACAATCTGTCGCGTTATGCCCATGAGGATGTTGACACTGATGCCAAGAGTAAAGAGAGGTTCCTGGATGGCCTCAGTGATGAGCTCTCGGTACAGCTGTTAGTGGTCTATTGCCCCACTTTCCAAGAACTGATGGACAAGGCCAGAATTCTGGAGGGAAAACACAAGCAAGTGGAAAGACGCAAGAGGAAGAACAACGATCACAACTCGGGATCACACCATAACCGTACCAACCATGATGGTAATGGGAATTCTGGACATCACAAGCATGGAGGAAATGGACACAACCACAATGGAGGCAATGGACACAATTCAGGAGGCAACAATGGCCATAAACATCACTATCAGAAGAAGGATATTAGTCAAGTGATATGCTTCAAGTGCAACCAGAAGGGACACTATGCTGATAACTGCCGGAGAAGAAGAGTGAAGCTGGAGCCAAGCCGGATTCACCTCCGAAGGCAACTGTGAACCACGTGAGCATGGGGAAAGCACTTAATATGCCATGCCGTGTGACTAGTAAGTTCTCGCTAATTTATGCATCACGCTTGTAATGTTTTCAATACTGGTGCATCATGTTCATTCATATTGAGGCATTCATGGATAAGAATAGTTACATATGAAGTTACTTAGAGGAGTTGATGAAGAGAACCCACTGGAAAGGATTGATAGCTAGCACAAGATTCCACAATTAAGTATTGGATGTTGGAGATGCCAAGCTCAGTTTTCTTAAGGGGGTTAGCCTCGACAACAAGACCCATAACCTTGCTAGCCATTCCGAATCTCGGGAGGAGATTCATCTTAAGGGGGTTAATCTGTCACATCCCAAGATTTTGAAAATTGGGACTAGAAAAAAAATGCATTTGCATGTCATTAATAAGCATTGCATTGCATTCATGGAAATATTTGAATTGAAAAAAAAACCTCATTTATAAACCCTATTTTGAATCACCAAAATGCACCTACAAATGAATATGCAAGGATTTAAAAATCCACTACCTGCAAACTAGAGGAAAGGATACAAAAATGATCCTATGTTGATCCTCAGATTTCTAGAGATATTTGAAGACAAAAATCAATCCATTTGGAGTTGTAATGCAAAAGTTATTAAAGAAAACAGAAAATGGAAAAGAATAAAAGAAACAGAAAAAAAATAACTAGACTAATCTACCCGGCGAGCCCCCGGCCCAGCCCACCTGCCCCGCCCTCCCTATCTACCGCTCGCACCCGCCTGCGAGCAGCGCGCAGCAGCCGCCATCGCAGCGGGCCGGCCCACAGCAGCCCGCTCGCCTCCCCGCTCCCGCTGACGCACGGGCCCCACCGACGCGTCTCCCACCTCGCGTCGGCTCCATGAAGAACACGGGAGGAACCTCCCGAACCAAATCCCCGCCGATTTCGCCCGTTTAGCTCGATTCGGTTGCCCCTTCGCACGCACCCCCCCCCCCACTACTTAACCCCCGCCTCCCTTCCCTCTCTTTTTTTGCAAACCTCAAACCCTAGCCGAGCTCAAACCAATCTCGCCGCCGCCGCTCTCGGAAGCTCGAGGACGAGCACAAGTACGTCTCCCCCGAGCCCTCTTCTCCCTGCCATCGTCTCTCCCTTGATGCGCCCCTTCTTCCTGACCATTTTCCCCCTCCGCAGATCGCTGCTGCCTCCGCAATTGCTCGCCGGAGCGCGGACAGAGACCGACGAGGACAGCCGCCCCTTGTCGTCGCCTGGGGAAGGGAAGATCGATTCCACTGCCACCATCGTGACCGCCGTCATCCTACGCACCTCGTCTACCACTTTGCCTATGCCAGAGACAACCGGAGCCACTGCCGCCATCACCATCTGACCGGCGCCGCCGCTGCCCCACCATCAGCGCCGGCGAGCTCGCCACGGTCGACGTGGACCGTCAGATCGACTTAAGATCCAACGGCCAGCAACAACCCCAGCACCGAAGAGGTACCCGCGAACCAGAACGTGCCATGTGTCTACCTAGTCAGCAGCCCAGTCAGCAGGAATATTCCCTGTAAATTTGAAATTGAATTAAAATTGCAGAAAATTATATAAACTTGTAAAATTCATAATAAAATATCTGTATATCCAAAAATAGGAAATTATATATCAATGGATTCATAAAAACGTGTAGAATGATAATATGGCATTAGATCTAATATTTACAGTATGCATTTACTGTAATAATTTAATTAGTTTTAATGGTCTTTTAGAGTAATAAATTCATAAGATAAGATCTGTAACTCCAAAAATTGCAAATAATATGTCCCTGGAATCAGTAGAACAAGGGGAATCTCAAAGTGAATTAAAAAGTTAGGCTTACAGTAATAAATTTTGCAGAATCTATTTAATGGCGTACTGCAGTATTTTAATTACTCAGGGAGTTATATGAATCCTTTTTGAGAAATTCCAATTGGTACCGTTCCTATTTAGTAATACCTACACAGTAGAATTTTTCCAAGATTTTACAAATAGTATGTTAACAGTAGTGAATTATTTAGTTTCTAGCTCTATTATTGAGCATTTTAAATTGCATACTTGTTTTCCTTGCGCTAAAAATAATTTCCATGCATGCATACAGTAGCTTTACTGAATAAGATCATGTGATACTGCTGTAGCATCAATCCACTCATCATGCATGCATCTTGCATCATCTTTGTTTGCGTATGATTGTGGATGGTTTGTTTATGATTGCAATTGTATCGTGTAGATTGTGACGAGTGAAACGCTTGCTCGTGTGTGGATTGTTCTTCCGACCGCTACAACCAAGGCAAGTAGATGCTACTTTGTTCATGATGTTATCCTACTATTTTCATTGCATTGTCGTGTATTTTGTAGATGCATGTGTAGGGTAATACTATCGCTATGCTATGTCCTATTATGTGGTAGGATTTTCCCTGTAGATGAACCACCGTTGGTAGATGTGCTTAGCCATGCTATGATGAACGAGGGCTGGGTTACATATCTATAAGTTTTTTCTAAAAGTGTTGGTTTGTGAAAACTAAAACAACTTAATCAATGAATCTCCTGGGTGTGATGGGATTGATAATTTTTGGTGGTATCATTGCGAAAAGGCACTCAGGTATCAAGAGAAAATGATTGGCTTCTTTATTGTGTAGTTTACTTGTGCAACCATGAGCCAATAATGGAATGGGCGGTTGGTTGGACTCAGTAGGTTGTGGTAACTCGAACCCACGTATCCAGAGATGTAGAATTTTGGTAGGTTGGACCGGTGCGTGTCAGGTTTGGGGAGCTACTTCCCGAACGGTCCTTTCTTAGACTTCTCCCTATCATCACCCAAAATGAGAGTGGTGGTACGAGCTGGGCTGGCCAAGTCACATGGGTAAAGTGTACTAACCCCTGCAGGGTGTATAATCTAATCGATTAGCCGTGTCCCCGGTTATGGATGTCTGAGTTGCTTGGTATTGATTCCATGACATGTTTCTCGCTCATTCTAATTTCATAATTGCTTTAAATGTTGTTGGGTTAACTTAATTGGGATCATTTCAAAGAAAATCAAAAACTGTTTATGAAAGTAGGACAAAGGTATTTGCAAATGCAAGCTAGCCACAGCTCCACTTGCCAAATCATGTAGATGTTAGCACTATTGTCTCCCTTAATAGCTCTACTTGCCATACATTCCATGTATTGATCCTTCGGGGCTGCTACGTTTCATGTTGCAGGATATTCCGATTCTGAGTAATCGATTTAAGCCACGGTACTCCACTCGGCACTTGTTCACTTGTGAGCAATTTGAAGATTGGAGTATTTGCTTTATTTATGTTGCTACCTGAATAATTTGAGCTAGCCTTGAGCTAAGCTTTTATTGTAATAATGGTACTCTGGATCTTCGTTATTTATGATACACGGATATTTTGCTATATTATTCATCTTATTCTATTGTGGGCCAATGAACCGATCCAGGGATTGGCATGTCACATAGAAGCTACGGTCTTTTCAGAACCGTAGTGTTACATTGACTTCTAACAACAACAAAAATATGTCTTGTTTTATGGAACAGGCGCGACGACCATAGTCACGATGAACTTGCTCATTCTTTTTTGTTAGTGTAATCTGAGAGCTAGTTTCAAAAGCACTAGATGTTGCCATGTGCACAAGGTTTCTTTTGTCTTGCATTGCTACACTTGTCAACATTGTAATAGCCGCTGAGATTTGGACAGCTGTGTTAGTAGAAAGATTTCAATCAGATGAGTTGTCAACATGTTCTGTTTTGCTGTTCTAACTCACCATATACTAATGATCGCTTAGCTTATCGTCTGAGATGAAATTAGAGTTATGTATCAGATAATCATATCGTTCCTTAATGCTTTGTTTATAAGAGCGAGTTGCACGCCGTTTGTATCAAATATTTCATTTATTTAACAAGTTGTATGAGTCAGCATTAGGTTTGTTAATTCTCAAATTCTTATATGATGACCATGCTTGTGACCGAGATGATTTAATTTATTTAGTAATTTGGAGTATTTTTGTTCAACATCATTTGATTTTGAGTCTATTTATACAATCTGGTGCAAGTTTTTATTTTGTTCTACACCAGATCGAAAAACGAACTCTCTCTGTTTCGTTCCTGTAAAAAAAACGAGCTCTTCAGTTCGACCATCCTAGCCCTAACAATGCCATCGCCGTCGTCGGTGCGCGTGGTGTCGTCGCGCACGATGAAGCCGCCGCCTCGGCCGCACGTGCGCATCCCGCTCACCTCCTGGGACGTCGCCGTGATATCGGCCCACTACATCCAGACGGGCCTCCTCTTCGCACCAGCACCGTTCCTCCCAGGGGCGGAGCCAAGGGGGGGCTAGCAGGGGCTAGACCCCCCCCCCCTAACCATCGGCTCCCCTCAATACATAGGTGCTGATTTTATTACTAAACTAATGGCCTCATAGTCTTAATTAACACTAAGTCCAAATTAATTGATTTGTCGTGCTTCTCTATGCCGAAAGCCAAATATATCTCATGAATTTGTTTTATTAGTCAACCATGGTAACATGTTCTAACATTTTTCGTTTGTGTAACTAGACCTAATAGCTAGTACCATATGCAATTGTTCAAATCAACTGAACCATCGCTCGCTCCTACTCAGTAGTCAGATGTCACGTGATGTCGTGGTCATGGCGCCATGCTGCTAGCCATGTTGTTTGCCAGTTTCTACCTTTGTTAATCATGCAGCAACGCCAGCAACAAGCATATTGTGCCATCGAGTATAGGAATCAATCTTCCTTACTCTGATTGAAGGTACCAAATCATCTTATTTTGTCGATAGATTGCATAATAGTCTAATGATTAATTTACAAAAAAAATACGTCTTTTGTTTGATGTTTGCTCGGTGATGACGACAACTTATTGCATAATAATTGGGAAATAATAATAGGAAGGTCACCCGCAATGAAATTATCAGGCTTTATACTCATAGAGATAAAGTAGATCCAATATAAACTAATTTTTTGTTTTGTATTGTCTAAGATTTGGTGCTACATATTAATATCAGTTTTATGCCGATACTTTGATATACTGTTATGTTTTTATCCAAACAGTTCTTCCAACACAGAATGATAGTTAGTTGTTGTCTTTATAAGAAAAAATCTTATATATAATTATCAGTATCTTCGCCCCTCTCAATGTCAAATCTTAGCTCCGTCACTGGTTCCTTCCTCCCCACCGGCGCCAGCGTCGTCAGCCACCTCGCAGACTCCCTCGCCGACGCGCTTGCGGCCGCCTACTACCCCGTCGCCGGCCGCTTCGTCACCAGCCGCCACCTTGATGGCAGCGGGGGCGTCCTTGGGTGCTCGATCTCCATCGACTGCGACGGCCAGGGCGTCGAGGTCGTCCATGCTGTCGCCAACGGCGTCGCCGTTGCCGACGTCGTTCCTCCCGACGTCGACGTTCCGAAACTCGTCGAGGCCTTCTTCCCTCTGAACGACGCCGTCAACTACGACGGCCACGAGCTCCCGCTCTTCGCCATCCAGGTCACCGAGCTCGCGGACGGCGTCTTCATCGCCTTCGTCTGCAACCACGCGCTGGCCGACGGCACGGCCTTCTGGGCATTCCTCAACGCGCTGGCGGAGATCTCACGTGCCAGGCTCACGCCGTGCGCTCTCACGTCGCGCCGGCCTCTGTTCGCGCGCTGGTCACCTGACGGCGGCACGGCGGTGCCGGTCGTGCTGCCGTGCGCGGACCTGTCGGAGGTCGTCGAGAGACCTGCGCCGGGGGAGCCGCTGCGCGGGCGTGTGCTGCACTTCTCGGCGGAGTCGCTGGCGGTGCTCAAGGAACAGGCCCGGCAAGAGCTCCTGGCGACCGGGGACACAGCGGGCGCGGGCGCCCTGACGCGGTTCCAGGCCCTGAGCTCGCTGATGTGGCGGTGCGTCACCCGCGCCAGGAAATTGGCGCCGGACCATGAGACTGCGTTCTGCGTGGCCGTCAACAACCGCGGGCGGCTCCGGCCGGCGCTACCGGGGGAGTACTTCGGCAACTGCATCCAACAAGTCCACACGGAGCCCGTGCGCGCGGCGGACCTGCTGGCGCGCGGCGGGCACGGGCTGGCGGCGGCGGCCTTGGGGCGCGCGGTGGTAGCGCACACGGACACGGCCATCCGGGCACGCGTCGCGGCGTGGACGGCGAACCCAGTGCTCTCGGCGCGGCTGTCGATGATGGGGGGCTCGCCGTGGTTCGACGCGTACGGGTGCGACTTCGGGTGGGGGGCGCCGGCGGCGGTGCGAAGCGGGAGGGCGAACAAGGCGGACGGGCGGACGGTGCTGTACCCAGGGCGGGAGGGCGGAGGCAGCGTGGACGCCGAGGTTTCGCTGGCACCCGAGCACATGGCGGCGCTCGAACTCGATGAAGAGCTCTGGGCCACCGTGTCACCGTTACGCGGCCGCGCCGATCGAAAACTTTGTTCCGATATCAAAAACCGTCCACTGTCCTAGGACGAGCTAGTAAATTAAAGGGTGCGTCGGGCGCCGTTGTTTGCCGCCCATCGAGCTCGTCTTCTCCGCGTGTCCGCCATACGACGGCTTCCACTCTGTGGACCCGTGGCCCACCGGAGCTACTATATTCAGTTCATATGCCTATATATACATGTATACCAAGTATGACGGTCTTTCTGCACATAGAACTCCCTCAAAGTGGCAAAGTTCAGAGTACTAGCTTCCCCACTTTCACCACCATGTCGTCTTGGGGAGTCATTTGCTTTTGAACTTTGCGACCGGGCCAGCTATGGACTTTGCTGCCGGGCCAGTTATGGACTTTACTTGGGTCGTGATGAGGGTACCCTCGACAATGTCCACTATAATGGATTTAGGTTTTGAAGAAAAGGGATCCATGCTGATTTTATCGGCTTACCAGACAAACAAAGGAGACAGGATATCCAGGTCCAGACTCTCATAGAGGAAATCCTACTCTTGCTTGTCTAATTATTATTGTTGAAGAGTACAAAGTCGTCTGGTTGCTAGATGTGATCTAGCTTGCGGCGGTTGTGGTGAATTGAAAGCTAACATGACCTCTTTGTCAGCTCCTCCTAGCCTTCATATGAGACTCATAGTTCAGTAGGGATCGGTTATAAGTTTGAGATACAACTCTTGACTATGTCGGTTTGGGCTTCTGGCTTGATTAGCATGCCTGGTTTCTGGGCTTTGGATGCTTCGAATTGTCGTGTACAAAGAAACACCTTCAAGAAGGGATGCGACAATGACGGCGCTGCTGTCCGGACTGGTCCTAGGATTTATCTTGATACACGGATCAGAGTGGGGGAAGGGGTACTCCGACACCCTTCAAGAAGGAAAGACGGAACCTGCGTCGGTATCGGCCAAGCCGACAGTGATTTCTCCCAACCCCCAGAATACCACAACCCTAGCCAATCCAAAGCGCTCAACCAAATTTCCACCTACCAAACTGTGCCACCATGATCTTGCAGTCAACATCATCGTCTCACAATGGCAAACGTTTCAAGGACGGTTGTACCCAGAGGAAATATCTGTAGACAACGGGCACAGAACCACAGCCACGCAGGAGGGAACAACCTCCACCACCATAGACGATAGCCGACCGGACGCAGGGCAAGATCACACCAATCCACTTGGTACTGGAGGATGGCAGCAACATAGCCACCTAGAGAACTACCTCCACCGCCATCGGCGGGTGCCGACCGGACGTGGCAGCAGAGAAAAACCAGGCTAAAGAACCCATCCAAGCTCCGGACAGACTCGTAAAGTCTCTGCCGTCACACTGCTGTGAGACCCTGGCGCATGACTTAATAGGATTGATAGGATACCCATGTCAACAAGTTGTAACTTCTTTTCCAAAAACTCTTCTGAAAGAACTCTAAGGTTAAACATGCTTGTCCTAGAGCAATTTGAGGATGGGTGACCGACCGGGAAGTGGGTACCAGATGCGCACGAGTAAGGACAAGTGCGCAGAAAAGACTACTGTTGGTCTATGGAGCTAGTCTATAGATCCTATTGAGTTGCCAGGAGTGACGGTCCGGACACGGAGAGTCCGGAGTGTCACAAGTGGTTTCAGATCCAATTCGATCCTCACGGTTACACGACATGGGTACATGTGTCGGACATGTGGAGCATGACGCGTGTGGCCCATAATGGACACGACATGGGTACATGTGTCAGCACTGGACACACAGACGTGTGCCACAGGGGACGTTCATGGCTTGTGGTTGATCGACGAGGGCGCCGATCTTCTAAGGGTGGGTGTATGTGAAACCCTGGCGCATGGCTTAATAGGATTGATAGGATGCCCATGTCAACAAGTTGTAACTTATTTTCTAAAAACTCATCTGAAAATAACTCTAAGGTTAAGTATGCTTGGTCTAGAGCAATTTTAGGTTGGTGATCGACCAGGAAGGGGTACCGGGTGCGCATGAGTGATGACAAAGTGCACATAAAAGATTAGTATTGGACTGTAGGGCTAGTCTTGAGATCCTATTAAGCTGCCAGGAGTGACAGCCCGGACATGGAGAGTCTGGGGTGTTACAGCTGCTGCACGTAGGCTACACTCGCCGCCATCTGATGACCCACAAGTATAGGGGGTGTATCGTAGTACTTTCGATAAATAGGTGTGTCAATCCCAACGAGGAGTAGAATGTGTTGACTAATGGTTTGGATCAGGAATTCTTGTAAATACTTAGCAAACAGATTTTTAGGTTTTTTTGATAATACAAAGAAATAAATTGCAAGTAAATAAAGACAACAAATAATTGCAACAAGTGACCCAATCCTTTTTTAGCAAAGGACAAGACGGTTGTATTACTTATGAGGACCAAACTTTCTCGAGGACACATGTGAATACTGTCAAGTGCTTTCGCTTCATATAGTTGATTAATCTTCTTTGGTTGGATAAGTGTTCTGTGGGTGAACCTGTGCTAATGTACCGACCTTACTTGGAATAATACATACTTGTTATTAAACCCCCTGCAAGGATCCACAACTACAAGAAAGTAATTAAGATAAAAAACATAAACATAGCTTTAAACTCTGAGATCCTACACTCCCTTATGCAAAGGTTTCCTAATGGGGTTCGGGTTTCTGTCACTCCGGCAACCCCACAATTAGTAGCCAAATACACAATGCATTCCCCTAGGCCCATAAATGGTGAAGTATCATGTAGTCTACATTCACATGACACCACTAAAAGAATATCACCACAGCTTAAATATCAAACCATCGAATAATACCTCAACATAATTCCACTACTAACAACATGACTTCTCCCATGTCCTCAAGAACTAAACGAACTACTCACGAGACATCATATGGATCAAAATCAGAGATGATATAATGATAAATAACAAACTGAACATAAACAATAATTCAATGGTTCCACTCACAAGCATTAACTACAAAAGTAATTAATATCGAGAAAGTTCCCCCTAATAACTATGCAAGATTCAACACAAATGTTACAGCGGGATGGAGTGGTCATGATGGTGCTGGTGGAGATGGTGATGAGGATGATGATGATGATCCCGATGAATTCTAGCTTGATGATGGTGTTGATGGCGACGATCGCCCCTCTCTGGGAAGGAATTTCCCCGGTAGAAATCTGCCTGCCCGAGAGCTCTTTCTGTCTCTGTAGTTTCCGCCCCGCAGAAGCGGCAGAATCTTTATGTGGTCGCTCCCCCGGTATTAGGGTTTCGAGGAGAATATATAGGCGAAAGGGCGAAGCAGGAGCACACCCCCTGGTGGCGCTGCCTAGGGTGGCCCGCGCAGGGGTGTGTGGGCCCCGTGTGGCTCATCTCTGCCTTCCCTTCTGACATCCTTTGTCTTCTGGAAAAATAGAATTTTTCGTGTATTTTCTAGAATTTTCTGATCTTCGTGAAAATTGCATCTGAACACCGCTTTTTTCATCAGAATCCTGACTCCGGCAGTTCATCCTCCAAAAGTCATCCAACATGCAAAAATAGATGAAACAACATAAGTATCACCTCTTAATATGAAATATACCAATGAATAAGTGTAAATTATGATATAGAATAGTAATGTAAAATGGACGTATTTACTCCCCAAAGATTAGACCTCGCTTGTCCCCAAGTGAAAACTGAGCCCAGTAAACATGCCCACAGGTTTATAGAGTGAAGTGTCGATAAAAATAATACGGACAAGAAGCATCACACTTAACAATACACAACTCATAATAGAAAACAACTCACCATTATATAACTTAACTTGCAATGAGTATGGGAGTCACAATAAAGATGCATAAAGAAAAAACATAATTGGTAATGGAAAACTTTGTTCTTGGTTAGAGAATAGTTGACAAGTCATACTTAGTTTTCAAGCAAAGATTTTGTAACGAAGTTTATAACAGGAGTCCTCTTGCTCAAATATAAAAGGCTTTTCACAATGATGGCTTTCAAAGTAATATTTGTTCAGATAAGAGTTTTATGCAAAACAAGGAAGATAAGTGACATGATTGAATAAATCATCATATGAATGATTGAAACACAACAACTCAAATGCTTACTGGAGAAACAAAGGAATAGGTTTACTGACTCAACTAAAAAGTAAAAGAAAGGCCCTTCGCAGAGGAAAGTAGGGATTTCAAGTTTCATAAAGAGCTTCCAAAAGATTATGGTACTTACTAGATTTAAGCTCTCATTGACCCTATCATAAGAATCTTGAGGTGGTTAATGTTAAAGTGAACAAATATGGAGTATATGCTTGACAAAGTATAAGTTGGCAATCTCATGTCCCTTGAGTACGAGGGTCGTTCCTCATGCTACTCAACTTTAGTTACCGGTAAGTTCTTGTCATTGTAAGTATATGTATATCATAGAGAACCGCCAACGGGGTACTCCTTGCCCCATGATACAGGAGCTATGCCATATCAAAATGACAAGGCAACAGACAGTGAGCATCTCAGTGATCTTTTTATTTGCTATTTGCATTGGTTTTTATTGAGGATGCTTCATAGATTGCTCAGTATGGTTATGCAGCAAGTTTCCACCATGATTAGGCATGGCTTAGGCTAGCGGCACAGGCGTTTCTCTAACACATATACATAACTCCATGGAGTTACAAGCTCCCCTTTTATTTCACACCACCGACATCCGCAAACAAAATATCATGATATCAACGGGGTAGATATTTACAGGTGTTGAAAGCGTTCCCCGTGACAGCACAGTTCTGCTAATTCCCAACTTATAAGTGCAAGCATATATAACTTAGATGACACAATGGTTCAAGTTTATTAAGAGCAAGAAAATAAGGCGTGCCATCAAGTTCGTGAGAGCTTTACTAACTAGTTTTCACATAACAAAAGGATTTTTAATTTGAAAGGTAGATGAAACTCGAGAATTTACTTGGAATAGCAATGATGCTAATAGGTATATATGGTGGACACAAATGGCATAGGTTTAAGTTTAAAGGATTGGATGCACGAGAAGTATTCCCTCTCAGTATAGTTTTTTGGCTAGCAAGGCTGAGCAGCAAGCAAAAGATTTGAAGGAAACAAACAAACATACAAGTGATAAAGTCAAACATGCAATCTTCCTTGAAAACACAAAGACCTTAAATAAAGAATACAAAGCTTATGAGCCAATCAAGAAAGAAAGAAAATGATACAAAATACTTGTAAGTGCTTTTCTCTTTTCCTTTCAAACCTCAAAACGTGTTGCTACTGACCAGATCTTGGTTTGCCAAAACCAATTTAGATTTACTTGAAGCTCCCAAAGTGATACCAATACTAATGAACAAGATCAATCATATAATAGAGATTGCAAACTAAAAGAAGATGTGCAAAAAGTAAAAGATGAAACTTCTCATTAATATTCCATAAAGGCACTCACACCAAGGAATACATAGATAACCAACTAGAGGAGAGATAATTCCACAATGCAAACCAACCTATATGATAACTTCTCTAATCAAGATATGACTCTACTAAAAAGTTAAAAAGATGAAAGATGATGATGTGATACCGCGGCACTCCCCAAAGCTTGGAACAAACCAAGGGGATGCCAAAACCTGATGACGAATTACTCCTTTGGTGGTGGTGGTGTTTCCTTGATAAGCTTTTCAATCAGCTTACTCAAATCCTCAATTTCGAAGGTTAGAGTACGAATCAACTCCAAATTATGCTCAATACGGTTCATGATCATATCGGACCGAGAATACCAGTCCTTGTGATTCTTTCCCCACTCTTCCTCCTTAGTGTGTTCTTTCCCTGCATGGTTAGAACAAGGCATATCCCAACTAGAGGGCAACTTCCCTTTGGGCAACTTTTGGAATTGCTGCTCATGTATAAGAGTATGGAAGGGGTTCTTGGTGCGTGAGGGAAGTGACCGTGGAGCGAGGCAATGATGCAGAGTTTTCCCTCCTATAGACATCCGTCTCGTCCTCCTGAGATTGATAGGATTTGCCACCACTCCAATGCTCGCAATGGTGGCGCGGGTGTCCGGACGCTTGTCTTCCGCCACTTCTTCTTCATCCTCAACCAAGACCTCCTTGTCTTGCTTGGGGTCTTGAATATCATCTTCCACGGGCTTCTTGCCCTTGTCGTTGGCGGAGACATTGGGGCCTCTAAACTTAAGAGTATTTCCTGACAGAAATAGATTAAAATGAAAACACAACGAGAACACGATATACAAACCTCGGGGGGTCCAGAGGATTATATATTACGAAGTTTCACAACATAAGGAAAGTACTTGGCGAAAATAAGACGAAGACGGGCTCCGGGGTGGTCTCACCACCTGGTGGCGCGACCAGAGGGGACCCGCGCCACTGGGTGGTGTGGCACACCCGGGCTCCGTTTCCTTCGATGTTTTGTCTTGTTACCTTCCATATGGAATAAAAACTGCAAAAATATAAAGAGAAAAGTTTTTCGCGAACCTTCTGTTTTCAGCACTTTTACCTATTCGGAAACGGACTCTACAGGTTCCTGAGTTTGGTCTCTGATAAATTCTTCCGAAGTCACCATTTGAATAATATCAACATCTTCATTATAATAATCTCCAGAAATATAATGTTTGAGCCTTTGACCATTCTTCACTTGTGTAGTGTTGTCTCTCCCAATACTTGAAAATCTCTTTCAAACAAAACTTCACACAATCTTCATTAGCAACATTAGTGTAAGAAAAGACAATAAACCTTTGGGTTCAAATTTTAACTGAAACCCATCAAAACAAAAGCTACTGTAGCAACTCCTTTCAAAATACCAAAAAGAATCTAAAAGGAAATCGACTTAAGAGGCAAATGCAAATAATGGCAGAAATCTGCCAAAACATACCAGCAGGTAAAGATTGATTTTTTCGAAAATCTTATGTTGCGCAAATCAAAAAGTGTAAAACTAACGAAAGTTGGATAACAACTTGGGGTACAAGCACAGAAAATTACAGCTCCATCCGACATACTGAAAATTTGCACGAATTTTTACAATGCAGCACAAAAATCTGTCCCAAGACAGCAACTTCTCACAGCTCACCTACTTCTCAAAAGAGGTTGATCTTGACACAAAAACCAAACAAAAATAAAAAGGAGGAAGTTATTACAGAGATAATAACTTCCAAAACTCAAAGAAATAAAAACCAAAAGCAAACTAAAATGGGTTGTCTCCCAAAAGCTCTTTTTTTATAGCCATTAAGATGGTCATGATAATTTCAATGATGCTCTCATAGGAGATATGGATTTGAAGTGAAAGAGAGCATCAAGAAGAAAATATCCAACACATTTAAGTCTAACCCACTTCCTATGAAAGGGAGTTTTGTGAGAAAACAAATTATTGAAACAAAAGGCTACTAGCATAGGAAGACAAAACAAGTGCAACTTCAAAGCTTTCAACATAAAGCGGGAAAACTTAATATTATTGAGATACATAAAACCATATTTCCCTCTCTCATAATAACTTTCATTAGCACTTTGAGTAAAGTTAACAATATAACTGCCACAAGAAACAACTTTATCATCAGAATGAGCATGCTTACAATCATCAAAAAGAGGTCTAAGGTCATAAACTAGATCAATTGAAGCAAGTTGTTCAACTCTATAATCCTCATTAGGCATATCATTTTCATAAGGAGCTTTAGAAAATTTGGAAAAAATAAACTCATAAGATTCTCCATCAAACTTAGTTAAAACTTTCTCCTTCCTACAATCTATAATAGCACCACAAGTGTTCAAGAAGGGTCTACCAAAAATGATAGGACAAGTTTTACTAGCTGTCGAACCAAGTACTAGAAAATAAGCAGGATATTTAGTCTTACGACAAAGAACTTCCACATCTCTTACAATACCGATTGGAAAAATGGATTATTTATTAGCAAGGTGAATAACCACATCAATGTCCTCAACTTCACAAGGACCAATTTCATGCATAATTTCCCTGTAAATATCATAAGGAATAGCACTAGAACTTGCACCAATATCACATAAACCATAATAGCAATGATCACAAATTCTAACAGAAAGCACATGGACACTAGCTTTCCTATCTTTACTAGGATGAGAGACAATATTAGAAACATCTTCACAAAAGATAATGTCCTCAACTTCTATATTTTTAGTGACAAGGTCTTTCACCATGGCTACTATAGGTTCAATATTTATTTGTTCATCAGGTTCTATAGCTTTCTTTATACTTTTACTAACCACATTAAGGTTCATGATCAACAGTATAAACTTCAGTGTTTCTAACAGGAACATGATTAAAAGTATCTTTATAAGGTGCATGGTACTTGTTCCACTTATTTTTAGGAATTTCAATATAAGAGGCAAAGGCCTTAAAACAATTGGAAATACTTTGAGAATCAAGACCATACTCGGTACTAATATCATGAAAGTCATCAGTTCCCATGAAAGATTTAATGCATTCATAATCATAATTTATACCTGACTCTCTTCCTTTGTCATTCTCCCATGCTTCAGCGTTTTCTTGAATACAGTCTAGAAGATCCCACTTAGCTTCTCCCTTCATACGTGTGAATGATCCAGCACAAGAAGCATCTAATAAATATTTATCATGAAGAGAGAGCCTTGCATTAAAGTTATTGATAATAATATTATTAGGGAGTTCATGAATAGGATATTTAAGCATTAGTAACTTCAATCTCCCCCAAGCTTGGGATGTACTCTCTCCATCACGAGGCCAAAATTTATATATTTGATTCATCCTTATGAATCTCACTGGGAGGATAGAATTTAGAATAAAAGAGAGGTATAATTTCCTCTCATTCCATAGATTGTCCATTCTTCAGCAACTTATACCATTCTCTTGCTCTTCCTTTCAATGATATAGAGAGTAACTTTTTCTTAACTTGTTCTGTTGTGATACCTGCACACTTAAACAACCCGCATAATTCATGGATAAAAAGCAAGTGATCACTAGGATGGACAGTTCCATCCCCAAAATAATAATTATCCATAACACGATCAACAATTCTTGTAGGTATCTTAAAAGGATCTATCTCAGCAGGTGGTGGTTCATCTACTACCCTAGTAGTGGTAGTAGCTTTCCCAAATAGGAAACCAAGTGGGTTATCCATATTGGAAACTAAGTAGCAAACAGAAATAAAAAGCAATACTCACAGTAGAAGTTTCCTTTATCGGTTCCACTCTTCAATACTACAATTAATCAGGTTATGGAATACTACAATTAATTCCATTTAAGGTCATCATGGAGTGGAAAAAAAATGTAGCAACCACTATAAGTCAATTCCTTACTCCGAAACGTGAGAGTTTGCGAACTTCGAGGACGAAGTTTATTTTAAGGGGGAGAGTCTGTAACATCCCAGCATTAGAGCCTAGAAACAAGCTGAATCCAGATGTGTGCATTGCATTCATGCATAGAAAATCCGAATAATTTTCGCGCTTTTGAACAACACTTGTCAAAGTGATTTAAGCTTCTCTTAACTTGATGGAATAACAAGTAGATCATCAAGTTGACTGCGATAAGTTTTAATATGACCTTTGCTAAAACCCTATTTTTTGGGAAAAGGGAGATTTGATCTAAGGGTAGATCAAATGTAATAAAAGTTAAACCCTGATACATTATGATTTATATTTGATCCTTAGGTGATCATATTATAGAATTCATTATAATCAATCATAAGTACAAAATTGAGGATATAATATAAATAATAAGAATTTAACAACTATGTCTTAATCTCATCTGCACATACCATGAGTATCATGGTAATACCTAACCCTACTTCTTAAGTAAGACTGAGTAGGAAAGAGACCAAGTCAAGATCATCCACTATATATCTTTCTTTCCATATCAATTTTTATGGAACTTATTTTAATATCAATTGTTCATCAATGTTGAGTAATTCACCATTGATTCACAAATTATTTAACTATCAATCCTTGATCTACCATTTCTTAATCTTATCATAACATCTACTTAAATATTTTAAAGAGGGCATAGTCCATGAATAACAGCCTTAATCCAATTAAAGATACTAAGAAAATAATTCCAATACAATTGTAAGGTTGTATTGCTAAAGCCTTGATTAGCCAATTGGAAATCTAAGCTAAAAATGATTAAATTAAAGCTAGTATGACATGGAGTTATGGAAGTAATGTTCTCCATCTTAAAGGATAGTAACCTTTAAAGAAAGGTAGATACATGATTAAGGAAGATTATGAGTGGAGTCTGAAAGAACTACTTGTTGGATTGAAGATTTTCAAGAGTAGAATAGTGGGTATAACCAAGCAAGGATATGATAAAACTAGGAAATGCTTTAATATCAAACTCATTGGATTCATCCATGAGTTTAGAAGGGTAAAGTGTGAATAAGAACATTTTGTGAAGAAAGCTCATCATACTAACTAGGATGATGGATAGGAAGAAGTACTATATCTAGGAAAGGAATTCTTTAATTAAATGTTAAGGATGGTGAAAAATAGAAAAAAAAGACATTTTTGTTAAACAACCAACTCTAAATCTTAAACCAAGTATAATGTCCATTCAGGGAATTGATTCATCATCTTATGTTAATATCACTTTATAGGAATATTTTCCTATAATAGATCACATAAGCATATCTCTTCCAATTCTAATTATCATGATTATATTTGCTTAAGAGTATCTTTACCAATTCCTTTCTATAAAACATTCTAGAAATAACTTTCTAATATAAAAGGTGATGTCATTAAATATCACAAACAGAAGACAATATGCTTAGCTATTAACTCTTTTCTCACATCAACAAAGAAATATAAGTAAATTCAAAACCCTAAACTTCTTTGTTTATCATAATAGAATATATACATTGCCATTCCAAATTAATGGAAGTAGTAATAACCATATTAAATTTTTATATTTCATACATCAAATAAAGATATAGGATTATCATACATATAAAAATTTCTATTCAAACTATGAGCCAACTAGAGTTAAGTTTTATAAACAAATAAAAATGTATCATTTAATAGATCCATGGTTAAAGTGGAAAGAAACCAATAATAAGAAAATTCTCTACAAAATATTAAAAAGGGGTTCATATAGAGAAAATAAAAGAAATATAAAAAGATTATATAATAAAAGTTCACAAAAGATACTAAATATATTTTAGTATTACTACAATTATCCAGCAAATAAATTCTATAAAGAAAAATTCAGATTGAAAGATTATATACAAATCTTAAAAGGAAAACAGAAAATAGAAAACAAAACAAATAAAAAACAACACCTGGCCGTGGCCCAACTTCTCTTTCCTTATCTGACGCCCATGTGCAGCCCACAAGAGCCCAACAGCCAGCCCAACTCTTTCTCATCTGTGACTGACGAGTGGGGCCAGGAAAGGACTGCGGGTTGAGAGGAAAGAAATGCCAGGGGGTTATCCGCAAAACAGCATGTCGTCGTCATCCTCACGCACACAGACAGCTCGCTGGAGGAGCTCGCCGCCGCCTGATGCCGTCATCGTCGTCCTTGCGCCAAGATCAACGCCGCCGTCGCTAGGAGAGGATAAGGAGGCCACCGCTACGTCCTTGCTCGTCCTCATCCTCAATTTCTCCCTCTGTAGCTCTCTCTCTCTCTCTCTCTCATTTTCTTCTTCTGACCCGAGAACCCTAGCTCGGAGGTGAGCTGGAGCCGGCGATTCTGTGCTCGCCTCGGCCATGTAAGACCACGGTGGAGACCGCCGTGCTCTTCTTGTCCGTTTGCCCCAACTCGCACTAGCGGAGAAGGCGTGAATCAACCCAATCGAACCCTCGTTCCCGACGCTGTTCGTCGACCTCGCCGGCGTCTCCGACCTCGCCTCGCCCTATCGACCACGCCATCGTGTTCCTGGTGAGTCACTAAATCTCCTAGTATGCGTAGATCTTTTGTTTTCTTCCTAAATCCACCCCACCGTGATCGACCGCAAGCACCGCCGCATGAGCCCGTCACGGGTTGAGCTCCGGTGACGAAAAAAGGGCGATGCCACCACCAATAGGTTCGCCTTGATCTCCTCTGTCCAATGAACCTAACCATAGCCCCGTGCGCGCACCAGATCGATCGATCGATCCTCAACCTGTGAGGATCAAACCATGTGACGTCATGCCTACGTCAGGTTCGAACCACGTCAGCGAGTTTGACTAGTCTTTGTCTCACTTGGCATGTGACATGGCCTAGGGCCCATATGTCATTGACTGGGAGTAGCCAACCATTCGATAAAAAATGCATTTTCTTTAACCGGTGTGCTGAGGTGTCCACTGGCCCACTAGTCAGTGACTGAGGCTTGCTTTAGGTGCGGTGTAAAAAGTATTTCCTGTTTAAGAAATAAATAAAATGTTATAAACTCAATTATTAATATTCCAGAAATCAAATAAAGGATTAAATCTTGTTTAATTAATAACTTTTGATTTATAATTCAGAAAAATGTGTATAATATATGAAAAAAATTTAAAAATAAAATCTAAAAATTAAAATTATTATCAAATATTATTGTGATGATTATTTAAATAAATATATTTAATAAAGGTTTTATAAGTAATAAAACTTTGATAATTCCTATTTTAATAATGGTAAATGTTAATAATATAAATAAAATACCAAAAATCTTAGAAAAATAAAAATTATAATTTAAAACCATAATTATGTATTATTATTTCACTTAATTAAATATTTATTATTTATTAAGTAATAATAAAGTAATGAGAATTGTAAAAATCATGTCTTATTATTTATAAATCACAAAAATAAATGTAATATACCAAAATGATCACAAAAATAATATTTACATGTTAAAAATATAATATTCACTTTTGAGTTAATAAAAAATTCAAATATTTTAATAACTCAAATTTAAACATATTTACTTAGCTAATAATTCATCTAAGCATAAAGAAAACTTTGTTAATATTTCTAAAATTAGTCAAATAAGTCAACTAAATGGTATTAGTCTTAAATAATAATATTATGAAGCCATAATGGTTTAAAACATTATCAATGCCTTTTATTTAAATTATCTTCAACTTTAAGTAAAGATTATATTCTCAAAGGATTCTAATTCATGATAAAAACCTTAAAGAACAACTTGTGAATAAATCAGATCCTTTCTATCTACTTTAACTACCAGATTACAAAAACTACCACAACACTATCGTAAGTCCATAAGTAGTTAAGTAATATTATATCTTGGTTTAGAAACTATAACCCCTCATCTATAAAAAGGTAAATGATACTATTCCATTATAAACTCAATAAACGACTACACCAAGTAAAAGTATAACCATTCTTAAGTAACCTTAAGGAAACATTACCAGGTACACAAGATACAAATATCATAAGCATTATACTTTCAAACTATCTTCGTTTTAAAGTTAACTTTAGTCTACAAGAATCTAAATATAACACTATAAGCATTATTATATGTTTTATAGTTAACTTTGGTCTGAACTAGTTAAGTGATAAAGCATCTCAAGCCAAAAATATTCAAGCAAACACAAATAACATCGAACACCACTAACTAACCACAAAGAATGTTTAACCTTAGAAAAGGAATCTATTCTTCAAAAGTTATTCGTTTTGCCACTTCAGACAATATATGCCAAATAATCAAGATCACATTACTGCATACGTCACTCGTATACCTAGGAGCAATAACACTTAAAGCTCTTTATAAGTAACTTTACTTATAAATTAAAGTTTGAAGATAAATAATTAAAGTATCAACAATCTTGAATAGCATTTCATAGGTGTGTATTCTATTGCTGCATAAGTATATGATTGTTCCACACATATTCACAAGCCTTAATAAAAAGCACAAGTATGAAATCTATATAAAAGGGACAACACATTCCAAAGTAACCATTTCCGGAATCCAAACCCTAGAACAACGTTATCCCCAGGATTCGCGTTTATAAATTGCATCACATTACTTATACATAAAAGCATATTGCTTCTTTAAGCATTAGTCCTTACCGGACCAATGATGCTGATTTCAGATTTTGGATCTTATATTACCTTGAAGACCGTGAGTGCATAATCTTGCAATCACAAAAGGCAAGTTCACACTTGCTCATGTCCTTTGGTTCTTTTCTTAAAAGTATTTTATAAATCCAATGTGGACATCACCTGCATTTGAAAAAGGTCTGGAAAAACTATTTTCATAATAAATGTTCCGGTGGTAAAGGAACATAATATCTAGGACTTAACAACCAATGTCTCTAGTGATTCTTGCGCCGTATATTACGCGTTAACCATGAGATTTGGAATGGGATGGAGAAGTCAGCTGTATCCTTTTCCTCTTGTATGGAGGCAAGACGACCTTAACGTGACGTTGTGATTCCTTGTGTGAATCCAACATATGGGTGGGCACCCTTACGCCACACACTTTTGGTGTCTAGATTATCTATGAATGGTGTTTAGGGATTTAGTCCATGTAAATGGTACTATTCCGGGCATCATTAGGTCATAGAGTCTTCAGAAACTCATCTGAGTTTTAGCCTGCCCGAAAGGGGGCTTAACGAAGATGAGCCAGCCTGAAGGATCATGCAGACATATGAGGTCGCGGAGGGGGCAGTGATTGGCTTGGACCAACTACTAGGCCCCACAACATGGAATTGTGGACGGGTTAGCTGCCCGGTTGTGCAACAAGGAGTTGATCTCTCATGGGAAAAGTAACACACCTCTGGAGAGTGTAAGAACTGTAACTTGTTACTCCCTGTTCCGGGAAGGAGCTGCGAAAGCTGCGGGAAAGGAACTCCATGAAAGTTCTGGTAAACCCGTGAAGGATGACGGACATAGCTTTTCAGAATAAAAGCAACCTTTAAAGAAATGTTTATGAAAACTTGCATTGCCTATGACCTACGGTCTGTGGCTGTAGTTATAGTGCATCAAACACTCCGTTTCTAGTGAATTTGCTGAGTACGCTCGTACTCAAAGTATCTTCTTAACCCTTGCTAGATTCTGAAGCCGGGATTGACAAAATCCACATCAAGTTATGCTCCAGGACTCATCATCCAAAGCTAAAGCTCTTTAATGAAGTCAAGGAAGTCAACATATACATCAACTCAAGTGAAGACAAAGTTACTGATTAGATAGGAATATAATCTCTAGCCAAAGAATCTAATTCTGCAGTGTATTGCAATAGCAGCAATGTCAATCCCTTAGTTAAAATACTAGTCTTAATAGTATAATAGTTCTTGCGTAGTTTATCTTTGATTCTCCTTCGTAAGAAGTTCTTTCTCTCTCTTTAACCTAGAGTATTCTTTAGATCTTGTGTAAAGAGTGAGTTGTAACCTCTAGTCATGTATTGGACCCGCTGTGTTTCTGTTGTGCCATTCTGAGGGATGTAATACTAGTGAATGGTGTTTCATTGGTGTTATGTCAACGACTATAGTATACTACATCATGTAGTGGTATGCTGGGTCACCGCAGTTGGTATCAGAGCATATGCTTTGACCTTAGGTTGGAAACCTAGTAAATGGGTAGCACCTGTAGGACACATCCTAGCAATAATAAAAAGTTCTCTAGTGATATGAGGGATATTCACTTGAGAATAATCCTGTTATGTTACTAGTGCGATAATTCTTTAGAATGATTGCAAATTCGATCATTATCCAAGAGTTTTCACTCTATGTGATTGATGATAAATTCTTATCTACAGTTCTACATGGCACCTCGATATCCACCCCAGAATGTTCAAGTGATGAACAGGACGTTGAATGATTATGGAGGGGATTGGACAGATAATCTCCGACAACTTCTATGGAGTTTGGAATGTGAATCAAGACTTTTGGTCAAAATTTACAGTTACTATGATGGGCTGGTATTAGCTAAATACCGTGTCATGATCATGTTACCCAAGAAGTTAGAACTTAAGGGAGAAATGCCATCAGGAGAAGCAAGGTGCATGGCATCTGCATATTAGATTGTCATAGCAGCAGCCATAACCATGATCCGAGAGCAAAAATCCCAAGCTCTAGAAGGTAGTACTCATACCATTATACCCCACGAAACCTCAAACTCAGAGCATGAGTTAGATCACTCTACCCTAGTCCAAGTTGAACCTACTCTAGATGTAGAGTATATGGATCGTTATCGGTCTTTGCTAAACACTTATCATAACACTCACCAAGTCTTAGTTCAGGAACTGGATACGTTCATTGAGGATTTTACTGATCCTGATAAAGCAATGGCACGTAGGAGGAAGTTAGATAAAGAAGCTAGGCATCCCAAATACATACCTTCAGGAGAAGTGTTTGAGGAAACTGAGTTTGATGACCCAAATGCGGAAAATTATGCCTATTACCAAAATGACTTCAAGTCACCTGAAGGCCCATGGACCAAATATAACTCCGAACAACAGGAATGGAATAAAGTTATTCCAAATAACCCTGAGCCAAACAAGTATGGATGGGAAGTAGACTCTCAAGGTGGAACCATAGGAAATCCTATACCTTGTGATACAGGTATTGAAGAAGAGACCCACTATAACCATAGAGAGCCTTATGGACCATATGGGGGTAATACTAATCCAATCAACTTAGGAGAGTATTCCGATAGCTAATACACCAATATATATGACTGGATCCAAGAAAAATCTAAGGAACCAACTTACTATGAGGAAGCGTTGCCAAAAAACCAGGGATATTCGGTGGAAGAATACGCCAACTCTAGTCATTTTTCAATGACTAATCTCAGTCTCGGTACTTCCAACCAAGAATACGCACCTCCTGGATGCTCTTATGCTCCAGAAGGCAGTCGTAGGACTTCACGTCATCATGGACGGAACTCCAAGAAGCACTAGAGGAAGATGAAAGTGAGAAAGGAACGGCATCCCAAGGGATGAGTGCTTGAATAATGTACATAGAGGGTAATGCGTAGTTTGAAGGTTTTGCCGAAATAAGTGAGGATATATCCACAAGAACAAGAAGTTCTTGTAAGATAGTTGTGTAAATAGGTGAGAAGCAAACCGTTGGAACATCTAGTACATTTGTAAATTATCTAAAATCTAGGTGTAATACATGGTATATGTTTTGTTGTTTATCGACTTTTGGATCTTCTTGAATCTTCTTGATTGCCTAGATCTATACATGAAGTTTAATTAGGTGTACAAATGCATGATGTAACACCCAGTTATTACTTGATGTTATAGACCTAGATAGAAATGGGAATTCGAGTAAGGGAGTGACGAGTTTCAAAAATTAGGACAAAGACTTACTTAAAGGAGGAAATAAAATATAAGGAGAATTAACATTATTTGGAGGATAGCTCAAGCATAGATCATTCTTAGCTAGCTATGAAAAGGAAGATTAGTATAGAAGGTGTATGGAGCAACAAGAAGTAATAAACTTAAGGCCGTTCAAAGTAGGTAGCATTGCTCCGAAGTTAATAAAAGTAGTAATGCCCAGTTTATGGAAGCACCATGAACTAGTACAAAGATAAAGTTGTGGAGCAAGATGGTATGTAAGCTCTGACAATACAGAGGGAATGTCAGTAGTAGGTCGGAAACAGTAGGGTAATCCATACAACCTATAATGATCCGCCTTTGGTACTTAATCCCTAGTCGGTATTTTGATCCACAGTTGGTATTTTGACCGCAACTGGTATTTGGTTAACATAGTTAACCAGATCTTAAAAGTTGCATAAAGAGCATAAAATTTGGCCTAAGTTAAGTAAGACCTAAGGAAGTACAAATATTTAAGGCGATCGCGTTTCGAGATGCTTCGCAAAGTCAGACTTATCCCAGCGAAAATGCCCAATTGCAAGTACGACATATAATGCTGAAAGATTTGCTTCGGAGATCCACAACTATGTGGATACAGCGTACAATCTTTCATCGGAACCTAACTAGGTAATGTATAAACTGAACAGAGACTAACATTCTAGTTTAAGAACCAATGGTCACTATGTATGTAGTTTGGAGACTATTAATAAACCCTAAGGGGGAGAGCAAACATTATAAATGAAAGTTGAAGAAGTACTATAGGTAATAATGAAGGATTATCTAAAAACTTAATAAGGTATAAGCTTGAAGGTGATAAAGGATAAATTTAACCGACCAATTCTAAAAGAAACAACTCTTAAGTAACCCTTAAGAAGTAATAGAGAACACACAATTGGACAAGTATTGAGAATAAGAAATTCCAAAGGGTATGGACTAAATGAGTTCAGATCCAATCTGGGAAGGAGTACCAGTATCAACTATACTATGACATGAATAGAAATATAGTCTTTTGACCACAAACACGGGCATAGAAACTTAAAACTTGTTCCCTCTAGACTGTATCTAACATAGTAATAAAGTTCGATGATTAAATAAAAAGAATTGGATTAGGATATCGAATCAGGTTATGGAATACTACAATTAATTCCGTTTAAGGTCATCATGGAGTGGAAAAAATGTGCAACCACTATAAGTCAATTCCTTACTCCGAAACGTGAGAGTTTGCGAACATCGAGGACGAAGTTTATTTTAAGGGGGAGAGTCTGTAACATGCCAGCATTAGAGCCTAGAAATAAGCTGAACCCAGATGTGTGCATTGCATTCAAGCATAGAAAATTCGAATAATTTTCGCGCTTTTGAACAACACTTGTCAAAGTGATTGAAACTTCGCTTAACTTGATGGAATAATAAGTAGATCATCAAGGTGACTGCGATAAGTTTTAATATGACCTTTGCTAAAACCCTATTTTTGGGAAAAGGGAGATTTGATCTAAGGGTAGATCAAATGTAATCACTGTTCAAAAAATAGGCCGAATCAGCGATTAATAGGCCGATTAATCGCTACTAGGGACCTGACCATGTCGATTACCACTAATCCTCTATGTTAATCGTTTAGCCCGATTAATAGGTTTGACATTCCGATTACTAGGTATGTTCCCGATTAACCACTACACTTGGTCAAAAAAGTTGCAAAATTATCAACACATATCGCCCATCCATCCGCTAGCCCGCCCCAATGAAGTAGGTTTTGCGAAGCTCCCGTTCGATCCCTGCCTCCAGGAGCTTGATTTCATCCATCACCAACTAGTTCCTTGTCGTTGTTGACTAGTTCCTCGTAGTTGCCGACTAGAAATCAGATACAAAAACTCGAGCGCCTTGAGGATCTCATCCGGGAGCTTAAGGCTGAGGATTCATACGTGTTTTAGGTGCTAATTTTTGTAGGCTACACCGATTAATGACGACCGATTAAATCATTTAATCGTCCGAATTCCGATTAATCGCTACTCCCAAGCCAACCGAGCAGCTAACGATTACCGATTTCCTTAACATTGAATATAATAAAAGTTAAACTCTGATACATTAAGATTTATATTTGATCCTTAGGTGATCATATTATAGAATTCATTATAATCACTCATAAGTACAAAGTTGAGGATATAATATAAATAATAAGAATTTAACAACTATGTCTTAATCTCATCTGCACATACCATGAGTATCATGGTAATACCTAACCCTACTTCTTAAGTAAGATCGAGTAGGAAAGAGACCAAGTCAAGATCATCCACTATATATCTTTATTTCCATATCAGTTTTTATGGAACATATTTTAATATCAATTGTTCATCAATGTTGAGTAATCCACCATTGATTCACAAATTCTTTAACTATCAATCCTTGATCTACTATTTCTTGATCTTATCATAACATCTACTTAAATCTTTTAAAGAGGGCATAGTCCATGAATAACAACCTTAATCCAATTAAAGATACTAAGAGAATAATTCCAATACAATTGTAAGGTTGTATTGCTAAAGCCTTGATTAGCCAATTGGAAATCTAAGCTAAAAGTGATTAAATTAAAGCTAGTATGACATGGAGTTATGGAAGTACCGTTCTCCATCTTAAAGGATAGTAAGCTTTAAAGAAAGGTAGATAGATGATTAAGGAAGATTATGAGTGGAGTCTGAAAGAACTACTTGTTGGATTGAAGATTTTCAAGAGTAGAATAGTGGGTATAACCAATCAAGGATATGAGAAAAATAGGAAATGCTTTAATATCAAATTCATCAGATTCATTCATGAGTTTAGAAGAGTAAAGGGTGAATAAGAACATTTTGTGAAGAAAGCTCATCATACTAACTAAGATGATGGATAGGAAGAAGTATTATATCTAGGAAAGGAATTATTTAATTAAAGGTTAAGGATGGTGAAAAATAGAAAAAAAAACATTCTTGTTAAAAAACCAACTCTAAATCTTAAACCAAGTATAATGTCCATTCAGGGAATTGATTCATCATCTTATGTTAATATCACTTTATAGGAATATTTTCCTATAACAAATCACATAAGCACATCTCTTCCAATTCTAATTATCATGATTATATTTGCTTAAGAGTATCTTTACCAATTCCTTTTTATAAAACATTCTAGAAATAACTTTCTATTATAAAAGGTGATGTCATTAAATATCACAAACAGAAGACAATATACTTAGCTATTAACTCTTTTCTCACATCAACAAAGAAATATAAGTAAATTCAAAACCCTAAACTTCTTTGTTTATCATAATAGAATATATACATTGCCATTTTCCAAATTAATGGAAGTAGTAATAACCATATTAATTTATTTTATATTTCATACATCAAATAAAGATATAGGATTATCATACATATAAAAATTTCTATTCAAACTATGAGCCAACTAGAGTTAAGTTTTATAAACAAATAAAAATGTATCATTTAATAGATCCATGGTTAAAGTGGAAAGAAAACAATAATAAGAAAAGTCTCTACAAAATATTAAAAAGGGGTTCATATAGAGAAAATAAAAGAAATATAAAAAGATTATATAATAAAAGTTCACAAAAGATACTAAATATATTTTAGTATTACTACAATTATCCAGCAAATAAATTCTATAAAGAAAAATTCAAATTGAAAGATTATATACAAATCTGAGAAGGAAACCAGAAAATAGAAAAATAGAAAACAAATAAAAACATCACCTGGCCGTGGCCCAACTTCTCTTTCCTTATCTGACGCCCATGCGCAGCCCACAAAATCCCAACAGCCATCCCAGCTCTTTCTCATCTGTGACTGACGAGTGGGGCCAGGAAAGGACTGCGGGTTGAGAGGAAAGAAACGCCAGGGGGTTATCCGCAAAACAGCATGTCGTCGTTATCCTCACGCACACAGACAGCTCGCTGGAGGAGCTCGCCGCCGCCCGATGCCGTCATCGTCGTCCTTGCGCCAAGATCAACGCCGTCGTCGCTAGGAGAGGATAAGGAGGCCACCGCGATGTCCTTGCTCGTCCTCATCCTCAATTTCTCCCTTTGCAGCTCTCTCTCTCTCTCAATTTCTTATTCTGACCCGAGAACCCTAGCTCGGAGGTGAGCTGGAGCCGGCGATTCCGTGCTCGCCTCGGCCATGTAAGACCACGATGGAGACCGCCGTGCTCTTCTCGTCCGTTTGCCCCAACTCGCACTAGCGGAAAAGGCGTGAATCAACCCAATCAAACCCTCGTTCCCGACGCTGTTCGTCGACCTCGCCGGCGTCTCCGACCCCGCCTCGCCCTATCGACCACGCCATCGTGTTCCTGGTGAGTCACTGAATCTCCTAGTATGCCTAGATCTTTCGTTTGCTTCCTAAATCCATGCCACCATGATCGACCGCAAGCACCGTCGCATGAGCCCGTCGCCGGTTGACCTCCGGTGACAAAAAAGGGCGGTGCCACCACCAATAGGTTCACCTTGATCTCCTCTGTCCAACGAACCTAACCATAGCCCCGCGCGCGCACCAGATCGATCGATCGATCCTCAACCTGTGAGGATCAAACCATGTGACGTCATGCCTACGTCAGGTTCGAACCACGTCAGCGAGTTTGACTAGTCTTTGTCTCACTTGGCATGTGACATGGCCTAGGGCCCATATGTCACTGACTGGGAGTAGCCAACCATTCGGTAACAAATGCATTTTCTTTAACCGGTGTGCTGAGGTGGCCACTGGCCCACTAGTCAGTGACTGAGGCTAGCTTTAGGTGCGGTGTAAAAAGTATTTCCTATTTAAGAAATAAATAAAATGTTATAAACTTAATTATTAATATTCCAGAAATCAAATAAAGGATTAAATCTTGTTTACTTAATAACTTTTGATTTATAATTCAGAAAAATGTGTATAATATATGAAAATTTGTAGAAAAACTATTTTCATAATAAATGTTCCGGTGGTAAAGGAACATAATATCTAGGACTTAACAACCAATGTCGCCAGTGATTCTTGCGCCGTATATTACGCGTTAACCATGAGATTTGGAATGGGACGGAGAAGTCAGCTGTATCCTTTTCCTCTTGTATGGAGGCAAGACGACCTTAACGTGACGTTGTGATTCCTTGTATGAATCCAACATATGGGTGTGCACCCTTACGCCCCACACTTTTGGTGTCTGGATTATCTATGAATGGTGTTTAGGGATTTAATCCATGTAAATGGTACTATTCCGGGCATCACTAGGTCATAGAGTCTTCAGAAACTCATCCGGGTTTTAGCCTGCCCGAAAGGGGGCTTAACGAAGATGAGCCATCCTGAAGGATCGTGCAGGCATATGAGGTCACGTAGAGGGCAGTGATTGGCTTGGACCAACTACTGGGCCCCACAACATGGAATTGTGGACGGGTTAGCTGCCCGGTTGTGAAACAAGGAGTTGATCTCGCATGGAAAAAGTAACGCACCTCTGCAGAGTGTACGAACTGTAACTTGTTACTCCCTGTTCCGGGAAGGAGCTGTGAACGCTGCGGGAAAGGAACTCCATGAAAGTTCTGGTAAACTCGTGAAGGCTGACGGTCATAGATTTTCAGAATAAAAGCAACCTTTAAAGAAATGTTTATAAAAACTTGCATTGCCTACGACCTACGGTCTGTGGCTGTAGCTATAGTGCATCGAACACTCCGTTTCTAGTGAATTTTCTGAGTACGCTCGTACTCAAAGTATCTTCTTAACCCTTACTAAATTCTACAGCCGGGATTGACAACATCCACATCAAGTTATGCTCCAGGACTCATCATCCAAAGCTAAAGCTCTTCAATAAAGTTAAGGAAGTCAACATATACATTAAATCAAGTGAATACAAAGTTATTGATTAGATAGGAATATAATCTTTAGCCAAAGAATCTAATTCTGTAGTATATTGCAATAGCAGCAATGTCAATCCCTTAGTTATAAAATACTAGTCTTAATAGTATAATAGTTCTTGCGCAGTTTATCTTTGATTCTCCTTCATAAGAAGTTTTTTCTCTCTCTTTAACCTAGAGTATTCTCTGGATCTTGTGTAAAGAGTGAGTTGTAACCTCTAGCCATGTATTGGACCCGTTGTGTTCCTGTTGTGCCATTCCGAGGGATGTAATACTAGTAAACGATGTTTCATTGGTGTTATGTCAATAACTATAGTATACTACATCATGTAGTGGTATGCTGGGTCACCGCAGTATCTTAGGAGGACCCGAGAGTAATTTGGCCACCTTATGGCATGTGGCCAGAACCAACCCAAATTATATAATGGTTTATGTTTTATGTTTCTATTTTGGCTTTTATATACTATTGATATAAAATTCTAATTGACATTCTGGTTCAATTGGAGAAATGATGGTTGAGATCCCTCCCGAAAGATCTGAATTCGCGTAAAATCCTAAGAATGGACGAATTGGTAACAAGAGTGAGAAGTCATTAAAAGCGAGAAGACACTAGGTCACTATTGATTATTTTGGAGTATGTACACTTTCTATTATTCTATAGAATCTATTACAACTAATTTTTATTATTGCTTCGATGAGTCGTTGTTAGAGTTGTTTCAGAACTTCTTATCTTGACTCAAGTGACTCATTTTATGGTTTCAATGTGAATAAGATTTCTTAGCTTACGGAGATTTATCTTATTATGAGCATGAGCCTATATAAGATAACCTTAAGATATTCGTTATTCATATGCGGAGAATTAAAGACTTCAGAGATTATATTAATATTTGGATGATACATAATGCTTCATATCGTTTATTGTCCTATTGAGTTGGCACTGCTTTTACTCTAGCAACAACAATAGTTGAAAAGGTGCTGTCGATGGCAAAGATCATCAAGACTGAGTTTGTACTTTTATTAAAGTTCGCCCTACCTTATTTTTTCTGTCCTCCGCCACTGAAGAGGGATGAGGAGGAGCCTCGAGGAAGAGGAGGTGGTGGTACGAGTGGTCGCCCACACGGGAGGCGGCCGGTCACTAGAGATGTTTTTTTTCACACCCCAAGTCTGCTAGCTAGGTTGTTGCTGTTGCCGAAAAAATTTTGGTGTAAATTCCGCTCTACCATATTCATGCACGAGCCTTGCAATCATGTTTGTCGTCCTTCTCGCTCGCCGGACTATGGCTGCGAGGATGGCCCAACATTGCATGCCTCCCTCCCCTTGTCTATGTTTCATGTATTGAACGGGTCATGAAACCGGCCGCTGATCGACAAAATAATGGAGAAGCTTAGTAGTCCATTTCTTCTGCAACCGTACTTCTTCGCTTGCCTACCTAATCACTAAGCCTGGTCATAGTGGGAAGTAATTTAGAGTAGTAGAAAGTAACTTAGGTGTAGTAACATGCAATATCATATTAATTAGATTGTAGACACACTTTGATTTGATATGTGTGATGTTACACTAACATAGCTAGTTACTCAATCTATCACTCTTTTTATTAAATCATTGTCTTATAAGAAAAAATGCTAACTTAGTCTCTTAGTTACTAGTGAAGTTACCCCCACTATGACTAGCCTAACGCTATTTCCAACGAGGGTATCATCATACTTATATTACATGCATGCACAATAATTATGTGTGACTGTAATTAATGATAAAAGAGATTGTGTTAGGCCTTTCACAATGGAGTATATCTTAGATCGTAATCCTAGGTAGTGGTGTATCTTAAGAGACAACTAGTACAATGAATTGTATATTAAAAGTTGTATCTATATTTAATGATTTTGAGTACATGCATGCATATGATTGGACTAATCATATATTTTATCTATAATACCGTACAAGGCTTGTAGCTAAGCTAAGATATAACCTCACCTCCTCTTTCATTAAATATAATGCCATGTAAGCAATTTGTCTATGATACCGTGATAAGAAATATCCATTGAAAAAGATCTTAGTATCATAGATAGATACTATATCATAACAAGTAAAACTAGAAAAACTAATCACACAATTTTACATTGAGATTCCACAAAATAATAAATACACTATGACTATAGTACTATTATATGATATTATGCATTATGAAGATGGTATCGTATACTAATATCATATGTATAATACTACTATATGATACTACTATTGTGATTGTTCCAAGGCTGGCCATAGTGCTTACAATAGTCTAGATTACTACTTTCGTAGTGAAAAATAAAGTATGGTAACATGTAATATCACATTAATTAGCTTGTAGACTCACTTTGTCTTGATATGTGTGATGTTATAGTAACAAAGCTATTTACTCTATCTCTCTTTCCTTATTAACTCATTATCACATAAGCAAAAGTGTTGAGTTGGGCTCTTAATTACTACTTCCCCATCTCGGTTTAAAGGACACAATTTGCAAACCATGCAATCCTAAAATATTTAGGCACAAAAGAATTTACTCTCTGTAATTACTTCGGTGTAAAAAGAACAAACTACTTGCATACACATGTGTGAACAAATGTGAACACTTTGCATAGGATGTTGCTAGCTCTTCTTTTCTTCACTCATGTTCTTCTCTACAAATAAAAGGGACCAATAAAAGGACACCTAGAGCCTAGAGAATTGCAAATTATGTCCTTTAAACCGAAACGGAAAGAGTAGTGAAATTATCCCACTATGATCAGCCTAATCAGCTTCAGGATTCCTCATATATGTTGCTTTCAATAGGATTTATCTCTCCCATTCATCTCGGACGGTGGCGGCTTCTCCCTTCTGGGGGGCTCGCTTATCCCTTAGGCCTTGTTCGGTTTGGTATGGATTGAAGGGAATTGACATGGTTTAACATGTATTAAATCCATTCTAAATCAAAATACCCCTAATTCCACCCCAATCCAATTGGGAGGTGGAATAACCGAACATGCTCTTACCAGGAACGTGTCAGCCTCCCTGGGTGAGATTGACAAAAAGGATGTGGTGGTCGAGTTGGCGGAGTCTATGCAATGTCAATCACCAGTGCCAATGTATCTCAGGGCGACAGTGAGCGGATGCCATACGGTGAGGAGGATAGGGTTAGGGCATCTCCATCGGTCGATCTAACCCGTCCGAACGCGTTCGAACACGTCCGTTTGGGCACGCAGGGTGAGACATACGCGGCATTTCAACGGCACAACCGATCCGGACGGACGCGTCCGGCTTGACCCACCCTTACACCAAATTTGGGCAACGGTTGCGTCGGCTCGGGCGAACCGAGGGTGTGTCCTGCCTGCGCGTGCCACTGGCCCACCCGTTAGCCATCGCTTAGCGCGACATTGATTCAGACGCACACAGTGGCACCGATTCAGAAGGAATCGCGACAGCGATTCGGAGGCGCGGGCGGAAGGCTGACCGATGGCATCCTGCGCTATCAATGGAAGAAGTTTCTCGAGGTCTTCTGAAAGAAGTTCCTCGACTGGGAGCACAAGGCGCGACACGCGAGCTCCATCCGCACTGACCTACAGCCATGGGAGGTCTATGACTTCCCCACCATCGACTCGGACGACGAGGATGCCGTCAACCATTCCGACACCGAGCTCGACAGCGACGACGATGACATCGTCGTCAAGCAGGAGGCGGTGGACCTAGTCGCGGCTGTCGCCGTGAACCTGCCCCTGAGTACCGGGAGGTCCTAGCGCGGGGCTATGATGAGGACGGCTTCACCGAGCAAGCCGTTGCGGCCAGTGCGCGGGACGAGGACGTCTTGTTGGGCGGCTACCAAGAGGCCGTCCAGTTTACCGGCCTGGTGGCGCAGGTGAACGCCCAGCTACCTCCACTGCCTCCGCTATCAGGTGGGTGCCGCATCACTCGGGAGGTGCGGATGGAGCTAGCGCACCTCCACCACCGCACGGGGTCGCGGACGGCGTGGCCTGGACAGATGATCGACCTGTCTGCGCCCGCGCCAACTCCTACCCTGCCACCGCCCAACCTCTGGATGCTGCCGGAGTACTTTGACCTCGACCCCTAGATGGACGCGGTGGCGCCGGCGCGCGAAGATCGGTAGCTAGGTTAGGAGTAGTTTAATTTCGTTTTAAATTATGAATGTAAATTACGTATGAAAGTACACACTTTATAAGTTTTTAGCGTGAACTATCTATTGGAAAAGATGGCTTCACCCTGTTTTGCTAGGCGCGGATAAATGGCTGGCCGGATAAGCCAGACTCCGACCCAAAAGCGAGTGCGGACCAATCCAAACGAATAAAAATGGATTGTTTCGGTCATCCGTTTGAGTCGCCTAGTAAAGATGCCCTTAGCCAATGAGAAGGTCCAATGTTCACAAATGTGACCCACGTATAAAGTGGAAGTACCGCGCTTCCTCACGGTATCCAGGTAGAACTGCACTGATGGTCAGATAAAGGAGAAAAGAAAACTGATTTAGGGAATCGGACACTGACAGTCAGATGAAGGAGAAAGAAAACTGATTCAGGGAACTGGAAACAGACAGTCAAATCAAGCAAACTGGGCCAAGAGCTTTTTAAAAATGTTAGAAATTGTAAGTCTTCTTTTATTTATTAGTCTCTCTTTTAATGCATGTTTTCCTTTTTCTCTATCTTCTATGTGTAACTATTGATGCATGAAGTAATTAAAAAGATAGTTATTGACTTTCTTAATCCTAGCAAAGTGTTCAGGAAATAGGGATGTAAATGGTATGGATAATTTCCGCTCCGAATCCGCATCCGCGTCCTTTTTAAGGATATGGTATGCATTTTTAGATATCCGGCGGATATGGATGTAGATGCGGATATTTATCAAGCGGATATCCGACGAATATGGTAGCGAATATGATATTGATGATATCCGACGGATAAATAATCCGACATTTCATGAGGATTATCCGAGGTACTTAAATAGGATAATCCGATTAATTTAGCACAACCTTAATATTTAGACAATGTAGTAAGTGTATCGGCTGGCTATGCATGCTACATATGCATGTTATACTATGCTATTATCAATCTTGCACCTTCATACTACTACAATCTAGTGTTGGACGCTTTCTTGTCATTTCTTTTACATAAATTAAATAATTTTTTATTTTTCTATGTGTATTTGTTTGATTATCCTCTTCCGATCCGAGTCCGCTCCGAATCCGCTCCATATCCGCAATCCGATATAATCCGCATTCGAATCCGTATCCGGCTATTATCCGCTCCGCTCTGAATCGCCAAAAAAATGGTAAATGATATGGTAATAGCAATATCCGATCCGATCCGATCCGATCCGATCCGTTTACATCCCTACCAGGGAGTACAACCGAAACGAAAACTTAAAATTTAGCTATATTAACCTTATCATCAAGTTCTAAAGAAAGTACGACTGCAGCTGCCCACATTGAAGAGCCTCTTTTCTTCTGCCAGATACTATCAAAATTTTGGACCTCTTGTGCACTGCAGCAGCCTACAATCAAAGTAGTTTTGGTTTGAGGGAGGACCTCCCCCATCTTCTCACCTGGTATGTCACTTCACTAAATTGACCCCTTCCCCACGCCAGAATTGAATTAATCTTGTTTGTAGAACTAATCTTGTTTGTAGAAAAGACACACAGCTGAGATCTCATTTCTTCCAACTTCTACAGCCTCACACCAGGAACAGACAAATCTGCACTATCCTCTACTCATACAGCAGCTTGGTTCTTGAATTTGATGTACACACCATCTCTATTATCCATGTGTTTTAAATTCTGCAAGATTCTACAAATATGTATTGTCTAACACTTCAAACTTCCATCTCACTAAAAAGCTGAGATTTAGCTAGAAAGTGAGCGATAAAGAGATGACATTCGGTATAACTGAGAAAAATAGAGTTGTACATCTAAGAACCATTAAGTTGGACTACAGCAGTCAGCCGTGAGTCAACTTGTCCATCCTGATTGTGTTTTGCAGAAGATGCAACAATACAAAGGAAGAAGCTTCTAGATAGGTTGCACTATCCTTAAATATAGAAGTCTACAGAAAGCAATACGAATTTCTGAGGACTCTAACTAGGTGAAGGTCTTGACCACAATTTGTTGCCAAAACAAAGCCCACCGTTTTCTTGTTATTAGTTATACTCCCTCCGTACGAAATCGACGACACTTATTATGGATCGGAGGGAGTAACATAGACATCATGTAGTAAGTTAGAAATATCAGGTCCATTGTTTACCCCTGGGATGATATTCATAAATATTTTGAGATCAGATGTCCCTAGATAAAGTATCAGCCAGTAGGCTAACCAAAACTAGAAGAGAACAATAAATGAAAAAAAAACGGATACAAACAACTTGAGTGACCCGCTTTCACAGCTGTTACTATTTGTAAACGAAGTTAGAGCGAAGATTTCAGATTAGAAGAACTCAAGCAATACACATACTAGATCAAAACTGCATCGTCGGAGGTGATCAGCACATTGTGATCACCGACGAATACAAACTTGTACCCCATGAAAAAACAGGTCCAAAATTTTCATTCAGAGAAAAATTTTGGGACTTCATATGATCTGCCAAAACGATCAAACCATCTTTCATGGTAAGATATACTGAGGTTTGCACTGAAAACTGCAATTTCCACTTGAGAACATAAAGATTTGCTCACTGATACTTGAAAGCATTTGCAGAATGCCCTGAGCTATGGTCTCACTCTCTTAGTTCCTATATGTGTGTCAATATGACATGAGGATGGACAAGATAGCAATGTGATGCTTTCCTCTCTACCTAATGATTTACTGAACATACCAGGAATCAAATATCAGTGTATTAATTTCATCCTGGATTACCAACACCCAATCAACACGTAACTACTAACATGCATACAATAGCATGAATCCACCACTTATTTAGGCCAAGGACACCAAATCAGGAATTTTGTGCCATAGGCAGTTACCAATTGTCATGCCCGTTCTTGGTTCATGTAAATCTGAGTCTAGTCGGCACTTCCCCTCTGCAGGCTGCTGCATAGTCTTGAGCCAGGTGTGGTGCAGCTTCCTTGTGAGGGCATATGAACTTCTCCATGAACACCTGCTCGCCGAACATGAGTGCACTATAGTAGTCTCGTTGTTGGTGTAGCAATCCTTTTTCCTTAAGGAACTTCAAAACGTAGGACCGTGGTCTGACCCGGCCCTCCAGGCTGTACGAAAGCATTACCGGCCGATGAGCAATGTACGCCGGATCCAACCCCACCTCGGAGATAAAGAACTCAGACCTCCTCTGCATAATTTCCTTGGACCTCACCAGCAGCATTGGAGCCTTACAAAGAGCAATGCATACCTCGGCATCAGACCACCTGAACGCGGTCTTTAGGTTCTCCACTTGGGCTGCGATCTTCTCTTGGCTGAGGAACGCAACAGCGCGCAGCGCGTGCCTGAACATCACAGACCCACGGGGCACACCAAGAGCTTCGGCACTAGCCACCATCTCCTGGAGGCGCTCTGGTTTGGTGCCAACCACCCATGGCTGATCGATGAGCAGCTGGGCAATACTACGAACACCTAGCCCGCACTCCTGCAGATAGGCGACAGTGGGCTTCACTGCATTCTCGAGGTCAAACGAGAGGAGGTAAGGTCCTCGCTTGACCGCTCGGAGGACGTCCTCGTAGGAGCCGAAGAGCGAGAGGTAATACTGTATGTTGGAGACGACGGATTTGCAGCGGAAGTTGACGGGGGCGAGCGAAACGAGGCGCCCGATCTCAGAATTCGACAGACCGAGCCCCTTGAGCCCCGCGGCGATGGGGGCCAGGGTTGTCTGCAATTTGGCGCAGAGGAACTGCGGGTCCTTGGCGACGACGGCAGCAACATGGGCGCTGGAAAGGCCGAGGCCGGCGAGGAAAGCGAGAACGGCGTCGGGCTTGGAGGGGGACTTGAGGTGGGAGAGCTTGGCAGAGGCCTTGAGGGCTTGCGCCCGCGTGAGGCCGCAGTTGTCGGTGAGGTACTCCTCCACAGCGAAGCTAGGGCTCGGTGGAATGCGGGGGGCGGTGGCGGTGGCGGTGGCGGAGAAGAGGCGGTGGACCGAGGAGCCGAGATAGGTGGCGGGAGAAGAGAGGAGGTGGGGAAGGATGGAGCTTCGGAGGCGGAGCATGGCGCAGGCGACGGCGTGGCGGCGAGGGGAATCGGCGGTCGCCGCCGGCTGTTTGCGAGTTATCCCAGCTCGGTCTGTCCGATTCAAAGGCAGTTAACCCAGCTCTGATTCGAGTAGCACAGTACTACTATTGTTTGCTTAAGTGTACCAGACTGAGCCAACTTCTAGAGTTTCGGGGTTAGTTTTCATAGTTTCAGGTTCTGAAAGATTCAAAGTAGTACAGAAAACTACAGTACCAGGTTCTGATTGTCCAGAAAGAAAGATCCAGTTTATCTACTACTCCTATATGCAACTCAATTCAATGTACAAATTGGATGAAGAACTTGATGTTGCCGCTGGTTTTATTTACTCAATTGAAATTTATGAATCCAGCATGGGACGGTAATGCCTATTACATTATCTAATAACTGTATGACATAGGGTAACTTGCAAAATTTAGAGGAGCTGCTTCCCTGAATAAACTCCTAGCATCACTGAAGCTTCATCTAGGCTAGCAAAACTAATTTATTACTACAAGGAAAGCAGTCCAGCAGAGATACGTGGGAAGTAACTCTATCTGATCAGTCCAACAGCAGACTAACAGAGCTTCAAACTGAACTAGATGCTGCGGTTTCAGTGTCACCGAAATACACGCCTGGAAGCCAAGATCCAGGATTGTCCTCACTAACAAAATAGCAGAGCTGAATCTGGGGATTAAGTATAAGAACCAGAGATGCTGCTAGTTTATTCAACCTGCTATTTATCAGCTTGCCTAGCCTTTTGGTACCGAAAGAAGCCTCATGCCACGAATCTCGCCCAACTGGGTACAGAAGTCAGAAAATGTTTTTTATTCCTTTATCCGTACAATATAAAGTTGTGACCGCTAGTTATGTCTGACACTGAAGAATAGTAACACCAAACAGTATATAGTCAGCTTTAGGGTCCCCACTGTGATGTTAATTCTGTTTGACCATGGGCAGACCTAGCTAACCCCATTTAATTGAACAGTGCAGTATAACAAAAAGAAAACAGAGTTTACAAGCAATTGAAAAAAAAAGCATTCTGGCAATTGAGCAGATACATCTGAAACCAATGCAATTAATCAGGTGTTGGTGTGGCACTGTTCTATTCAGTACCTCCGTTTTCAGGGCTTAAGACGCACACGCTTTTCAAACCAAAGTTTGACCGAAAGAATTGAGCAACAAAATCTTGATTATATTGTATATAATTAGTACAGTTGGATTAAAAAATACTTTCCAGTGATACTAGTTTTTTACCAAAACTCTTTACGTATTTAGAGTAATTCTTGGTCAAAGAAAAAACACACGAAGCGAGGACTCCTTAAGCCCTAAAACGGAGGAAGTACGAAGCAAAGCACGCGGAGGCGCACATGGATAGTTTTACCGAATGGCTCGAAACAACCGTAAGTCCTCAACAATCAATTAGAAGTGGTAGCGATTACGAAGAAGCCTCTTTAACTCAATTTCGCGTCCAGCTCAAAAATCACAACCTTGCATCATTTTGAACGCAAGTCCTCAACTGCGGCATCCTAGGACTCATAGAGGCTACCCAGTGCATGTACCGGTGGGCGCCGCTCGCCGGCGCTGGCGCCATGACGCCGCCCGTCGTCCACATCATCTGCACCTGCAGCTGCAGCTGCAGCGACTTGAGGTACTGGATCGCCTCGTCCAGCATCGACGCCCTGTCCGTCTGCCACGCCAAGAATCGACCAACAGAATGAGATGATCATTCATCAGATCGATGGCCATTGTTAAGAATTAAGTAAGGTCGTGGTAGAAAGATTTGAATTACTGTACGTACTTACTTTGTTGCTGCAGTTGGGTACGAGTTGTTGCAGGGCCCTCATCTTCTCGTTGATCCTGTCCCTCCTCCTCTGCAACCGCCGTCAGATAATCCAGAGAAGAGTCAGCAATGGCGGCAAGGGCAAGAAGATTTCACCGTAGACTATCGGAAGGTAAACATGTACGTAGTAGAGAGGTCAGGTATACCCTCTCTGAGAGGTTGTGCACTTGGGCGGCACGCCGACGCTTGCCCGTCGTTGTCCTCTGCGCCGGCGTGGACGTAGTCATGGCGGCCGTGTCGGACTCCTCCGAGTACTGTATAGCCTTGCTGGGGCTCTCGTCGGTGTCTCTCTGCTTCCGCTTTTCGCCTCCTGGCGTCCTCGGCGGCGGCGGCGCGTAGTCCCCGGCGGTGTCGGAGGCCGCACGCATTTCGCCGAAGATTACCGAGAAGAGGTCCTCCTCGAGCGAGCCGGCGTTGTCGTCGACGGCCGGGTACTGGAACCACGGCGCCACCTCGTGTTCCTGGCTGTGCATGACGGCGTGGCCGCCGCACCAGAGCAGGTCGACGAGCCCGTCGGCTTGGCCGCTGCAGCAGCAAGGACGTACGGCTGATTCAAGAAGTCCGGCCGACCGATCGGGTTGATTCGAGGAGAATAAAGATGATTCACGAGATGAAAACGAGCGAACCGTGATGTCTCGAAGGAGTCTCCCACGTTGCCGCTCCTCCAATCTGCCGGGACGAACTGGTCCATGGCTCCTCTCCTCTCCTCGGATCACCCCCGCCGAGAGCTGTACAGGAGTATAGGACACGCTCACTCACTGCAACGAGAGAGTAAGTAACACGTGATTTTTTTTCTCATTCAAACTCGGACGGCGAGAATATATATTGAGTGAGTGAGTGGACTGGGTCGATATTCCTCGGACAGCGACGGGGAATCAGAAAATCAGGGTCTAGTTCGATGACCGTACTGCTGGTACTGTGGCGGTGTCTGAAAACGATCCCGGCCGTGCATCACTGTTCCGGAAAGATTTCCGTGATCTCGGGCGATCGGCCGGCCGTGTGGAGCTAGCGGGCGACGTCGACCCCAGCTCACGTTCACGCTGCTTTCCAATTCCAAGGAGCAGTGTACATGCATGTTTGACATGTTCAGCTTCGGCGGCTCTAGGTCGGGAAACATGCATCAACATATAGTACATGCATGTATCTCAATATCTCATTCCATATGAATTGAGATGTGCGCGTTATGTGAAGCCGACGCTAGCTCTTGACAAGCTAGGGCCCCGTTCGGAAGCACTCTGGCTCCCAACTCCGCAAGCGGAGCCATCGGAGCTGCCCCGAACGGTATAACTCTGCGAATCTAAAACGAAGGAGCGGAGCAGCGTCTGGTGTAAATATGCGGAGCGAGTGTTTCTGGGATCCACGAAACAGAGAATCGCGAAGCGGCTAGAATTTACGTTCACTGCCACCGATAAGTGACTAAATTATCCGAATTCGTGCGTATCTTTTCTCCCTCCTCTAATCCTCTCGCTCTGTCTTTCCTGAACAGAAAAAATTGGCAGATGAACTCTAAGGTCCTCTCCGATTTGACCCTCCGCCGCCATACGATTCACGCCCGCTGTCGCTGAAACAAGAAGGCCGTTGTCCGAATCGAATTTCTGCTCGCTCGAATTGGAAACTCCATGCCGCCATCAGATAGCGAGACGCACGAGCTGGTGCTACCGGCCGCCGCCGGAGGTCAACGCCGCCGCGTTCCTGCTTTCACGATGAGGCTCCTAGTGGTGGCTCAGCGAAAAACTAATACTGACTGGACCCGACATCTTACCAGCCTTGGTGGCACTAATTGGCCCAATGCCCATCGGCTTACAAGTCCAAACAGTAGGCTGGAACAGGCTCCATCTGGCCGCAATTTCACGGAGCAGAGCGGACCGAACGCCACCGGCTCCTCCTCTCAATCGCGAGAGCTGGAATCGATCGGAGTGGAGCGGAGCGAAGGTTTTCTACGGAGCAGTCCGTTGCCGAACGGGCTCTAGGTAGCAAGATAACGCCGGGCTTGGTGGAGTCCATCAGCGGCCCGGTGCCAACTGTGCGATCATGCACATCTCGTGTCAACGTAGGTCGATCGATGGCATACCAAGAACATACTACAGTACTAATTCTTTCTGTAATATTCAGATCATGGGCAAGGGAATCAACTTTAATAGTAGTATTCCTTACGCTTAGAAATAAGTGGTTTTGATTTTTTTTTAAATGTAAATATATATCCATACACTTGGATGGGGGGGCTAGATATTTAGTCATGGTAATCAACGACCGTTTGAAGACATACACCGATGGGAGGAGAATCGGCGGTGTGAAGATGATGAAATGGAGGCATGCGTAGGAGGCGAGAAGGAAAGATGCTAGGCGATGTGAAAAAGAAAGAAGGCGTGTCGATGAGAGATGGCGTCGGGATGAAGAAGATCGACGTAGAATTGAACGTTGAAACCTAGATGAAGAGGAGAGACTGCCTACAGAAAGGGCGCTGTCAGAAGCTCGCATCCGGGAGGAAGATTAGATGGTATAAACAAGGACAAGTGGAATCAGAATACAAAGATGCAGGGGGATTTCTTTGTCAGTTGCGATGACTTCACATTCACAACATCGAGGAGGTAACTTTGTGGCCACAAACCCTAGATCGATTCCTGCTACTGCATCATCTATGGGGCAGCAACCAATCCCGCGTCGGATAGTTCCCGCTGCTAATATATTCAATATCGGCAATATTCATGTTTATGTGAACAATCAGTTTATTAGTTCTCAAGTTCTTGGGCAAACTAGAAATGCAACCGCTACACCAACAATGGTGGGGTCCTCTACACCTGCACCGTGGTCATAGTGCATGCTAATTTCAATGAAAATGTGAGGTATATAGTTGATGTTCATATGCCAATTGGTCAATTTTATATATGTGAGAATTTTATTACGAACCACAAAATATTCCGGTATGTCAGGAGAGAAAACCCTGGGAATATGTTGCTCCATATTTTGGTTGTCATGACTTTGGATAGGGATTTTATTCTATACATGCGCTTGAATCTAATATGTAGCCTCTTGAGAAACTGCACTATGCTCACATCATTGTGGTGATGTAACTGGAAAGGATCTAGAGAAAGAGTTCCAAATGTGGGTTGATGTTGTAGGTTCTGGGTGGAGGTTTAATGCCAAACCCAAGAGTGAAACTGAATTTATGATGAGGTTTCCTACTGCTAAGTCAATTGATGACTTCCATTTTGGGAAAGTGTTATATGAAAACAATGCCTTATGTTTTCATTGAACCGGAGAAGTGGAATGGAGATATTGAACCGCTATCTTGGATGGAAGAAGCTTGGTTCAGGATTGGAGGATTACTATGTAGTTCAGGGAAAGATTTTCTTCTTTATATGCAGCTAGACTTATCGAATAACCTCTGACGCAAGACAAAAATAGTTTGAGAAGCTTTTCTTTTGTAAGAGAAATAAATTGTCTATCAGGACTTGAATCTGGTTCCTAACACCATAATTGAGGAGATGAATAAAGGTTTTATGAATTTCAATACACTAGGGAGTTGTTTGAACCAAATGTTGTGCCTCAGATACCTGTTTCTATTTAGGAGGTGAATCGGGGTGTGGACAGTGGGCCAAATACATATAATAATACTAGTTTTGGTCAGATGTTGAGAGTAGATAAGCGGGGGATTGGAGTAATGGTGCTCAGTTAGGTGGCAATGTGGATACCAATCTGGGGCAGACATGCAACCAACTGTCTAATTTTCACATTCATGTCTCAAACACTCCTCCTTCTCATGTGAGGGGCATGGATCCCATGCCAGATAAAGAGAAACTTCCTCTGTGGGGACTTCCTCTAGGACCAGGATTGATAGACTTCAAAATCCTGGAGTGAGGGGCAAACTATTGGGGGGATTGTGATTCAGGACAATGTGCAACCTCAGGCTGGCGTGGTAAACCCTAGTGAGGAAGAAAAACAGAATCAAAGGCACTTTCAACAAGGAATGGAGGATTCTGATTTGGAGATAGTACAAGCCTTGGCTCCACAAAAAATTAGAGTTGTTCTTAATACTGATGCACCATGGTTCTCAAACCTTTCAGGAATTAGTAGCCAATAGAGGGAGTGATAAAATATTCATGCGGAAAAGGAAGTATCAACACATGTTGGGTCCAATCGAAGAGGAGGAGGATGAATATGATGAGGAAATGGAGGAGAACACAAGTAGTGGAGGCTCTGGAAATACTACAGAGTCTGAGGGGAGTGGGGGAGAAGTGGAATCTGCATCACCTGTCAGATATATTTGTGGTGTTGTTATGGCTTTGGCAGCTCCTAATGAAGATGCTAAAGTAATACAAGCTAGTGTCTCACGACCTTAGTTAGTTCTAACTCGGGAGGGCCATAATTAACAAGATGATGGTGATGTGTTGATTAAATTATGCGGGTGAAGCGTATATGGAAGTTTCCCAGGGGGTGATGTTGTTGTTAGAATGAGCACTGGGATAGACAATCAAGGGGTATCCCATGTGAGTGTTGAATGCAAAGCTATAGAAAATTCTACTAACAAAGTCTTATCAAGTACAAATATGTCTAGTATCAATTCCTTCTCTATACTTGATGATGATATCATGAATATAGAACTAGAGATGGGTGTTGGTCCTAGTACCGTTCTTTTGACAATATTGATGTTATAAAAAGACCTGGAATGTGCCAAGCACTGTAGGGATACGGGTAGGCTACACTAGCGAAAAACAAAATTTTCTGCCGCGTAAACCAGGAATACTGTTGTCATAGATCTCAGGATTACCACTAGACACGCAGTTGCAGAACTCGATGAAGCATGTCGGGGGAGTGTAGATGTTCTACGTCTCCTCCTTGTCCTCGTCCCACGAGCATATCCCCCTTACGTGGCTCGTCCAAGTGCTACAACTACAACACCTCCGAGGTATCCACACCTCCAGAGGAAGCGTCACACGCCGGACTGCTAGGTCTGCACGTGCAACACAGGCGTGAGAGGAGTGGCGGCTGGGTGGAATGCTCAACCCTAATCAGCTCGCCACACCCTCTCTTATATAGGCGTCCCTGGTGGGCTTCTATATTAGAATCTCATTAGCAGACTAAGCCTGGTCTAATTCGGATCCAATCCTTATTAGGCTTCCAGCCCCTTAAGTGTGTGACCCTATAGGGTCATGCACGTATAGACATGATATAAGTACACTTACTCTGTCAATAGTTGGTATCAGCCTCTAGCAATACATGTCAACACCTAAACGCATAAAAAGATCATTCGGACGAACCATCACAAGGTTGAGTACATGTATTTCCCTTTGCCTCACGATATTTGGTCTAGCTCCAAGCTGACCTCTCTTTCTCGATACTGTGATTCGGAATCCCTTTACTAGGTTAACTCTTAACCGTATGTAGCACAAACCTTGCATTTCTGGATCCGATCACTCGAGGGGCCCAGAGATATCTCTCTCAAGTAGAGATGGGCAAATCCAATCTTGATTAACCAATGCCTTGCAGCGACAACCCGAAAGCTACCTTTATAACTACCCAGTAACAAAGAAGTGGTTGATAGCCCCAAAGTAGGTCAACCACCTCTCAAGTGCATGCGACAATCTCAGGTCTAAGAACAAAACGTAAATGATGTATAGAGAGAGAGCTTCAAGTATAATTTTCAGTATCAAGTTGGGTTAGTCCAACCCCATGTTCATAACATGTGTCCACATTATTGGTTTGACATCTCTATGTCTATGACTTGCAAAACATAGTCATCAACCAATCGATGTGCTAGTCTAATATTCACGTGTGTCCTCACATGAACTCTGACTAGGGAAAACTATAAGATAACCATACTAGTAAAGAGTTTCACAAACAATTCATATAATTGCCAATAAATACAAGATGCCTAATATATGGATATTCAAGGAACATTACAATAACTCATGGATACACATGAAATATAATCATCTCTATGATTGCCTCTAGGGCATATTTCCTTCAAGCACTACCTTATTGAGAAAACTATTGTCCTAAATGAAAATGTAAGCACAAGAACACATAATGTTATGTTGCTAGAAGGAGGGGAAGGGAAAGATGAGGATTTTTTACTCATCCAATTTCAAAGAAGGAAAAATATGGTGAGGTCTAGTTGTAGGGTTCGTTGCATGGAAAACAAAAAAATTCTACCGCAAGAATGCATACAACCAAGATCCAATCTATGGAAAAGCCACGATCTAATCTACGAGATTGCTGCAACGAGATTGTAGAGAACTAACCCTCATAGATCCAAAGTGTTAACAAGATTAGATCTCGTGGTTGATGTAGTTGATCACTTGCCGATCTCAAGGTCGCATTGATGATCCTTCCGACGCCGCGTTCTGGCAGCGCTTCCGCACTCGGTCACACGTATGGAGTCGATGAAGACCTTCATCTCCCTGTTCCAGCAGGCATAGGAGGTAGTAAATCCCCTCGGAATCCCAACATCACGACGGCGTAGTGGTGCTGGAGGATAAGACCTGCAGGGCTTTGCCTAAGCCGGAGCAGGACGATGGAGGAAAGAGGAGAGTGGCGGCTAGGGTTAGGAGCAATGGGTAGGGGTGGCGCCCTCCCTTCTTTATATAGAGGGGATGCCCCCTTGGCCCGCCCCTCCTAGGGCCGGCGCACATAGGGAGAGGGGGGAAACTTAACCCAAGTTCCCCTTTCCTTTTTAGGGTTTTACCCCAAAACCTTTGGGGCTAGCCGTTTGGGCCTCTAGGGCTTGGTGAAGCTGTCCTATGCTCGCAGTATTTCCCAGCCCATGTGGCCCCTCCCGGGGTGGTGGGCCCTCTAGAACATAATAGAAGCTCTAGTCAAAACACCGAAACCTTTTCTGAACCGCGGATGATGACTTTCATTAGATGAATCTTATTCTCCGGACCATCTCGGATCTCCTCGTGATGTCCTGGATCCAATCCGAGACTCTGAACAACATTCGGTCTCCAACTCATATTCCATATCTACTAAACAACATCAATCCTTAAGTGTGTCACCCTACGGTTCGCGAACTATGCAGACATGATCAAGACTCATCTCCAATCAATAACCAACAGCGGGACCTGGAGATTCATAATGGCTCCCACATATTCAACGATGACTTCATGATTGAATGAACCATTCACATACAATGCCGATTCCCTTTGTCGCGTGATACTTTACTTATCCGAGGTTCGATCGTCGGTATCTCCATACCTAGTTCAAACCCGTTACCGATAAGTACTCTTTACTCATACTATGATGTGACATCCCTTGTGACCTAGTCACATGCTTGCAAGCCAATTGGATGACACTCCACCGAGAGGGCCTAGAGTATTTCTACCCGTCATATGGATGGACAAATCCCACTCTTGTTCCATGCGTTTCAACACATACTTTCAGAATACCCAATGCCACCATTATAACCACCCAGTTACGAAGTGACGTTTGATTTCATCAAAGCATTCATCCGGTGTTGGTGATTAACATGATCTCATGGTAGAAGGATTAGGTTACTATGTATTTTAAAGCTTGTAGAAAACGAACTTAATGACTTGATCTTATGCTATGCTTAGGTATATGTCAATCACATAATTCTCCTAATGATATGATCTTGTTATTAATAACATCCAATGTCCTTGATCAGGAAACCATGATCATCTATTAATCAACAAGCTAGTTCAACAAGAGGCTTACTAGGGACTATTTTATGTTTACAAACCACACATGTATTAATGTTTCCGGTCAATACAATGATAGCATGGGATGAAAAAATTTATCATAAACACAAAGATATAATAATAACCACTTTATTATTGCCTCTTGGGCATATCTCCAATAGTATCCCACTCGCACTAGATTCAAGAATCTAGATTACATGGTAATATACCTAACACCCATGGCGTTCTTGTGTTGGTCATGTTTTTCCCTAGGGAGAGGTTTAGTCAACGAATCCGCCACATTCAGATTTGTGTGTACTTTGCAAATCATTATGTCGCCATCTTGGACATACTCGCGAATAGAATGAAAATGTAGCTTGATATGCTTCAGCTTCTTGTGTGACCTTGGCTCATGCGCATTGGCTATGGCACCCAAGTTGTCACAATAGATGGCCATCAGGTCCAACACACTAGGAACCACACCAATCTCAGTAGTGAACTCGTTCATCCATATTGCTTATTGTGAAGCCTCCAAAGAAGCTATTTATTCTGATTTAGTTGAAGATTTCGCCACAACACTTTGCTTGGCACTCCTCCAGCTCACTACTGCACCATTCAAAATAAATACGTATCCAGACTATGACTTTGAGTCAACCGCATCGGTGTTCCAACTAGCATCGGTGTAACCATTTACAACAATCTCTTCGTCACCTCCATAAAAAAGAACCATATCCTTAGTCCTCTTTAAGTACTTCAGGATATTCTTAACCGCTGTCCAGTGTTCCAATACAGGATCACTTTGATATCTGCTAGTCAAACTAACAACATGTGCGATATCCGTTCTTGTACATAGCATGTCATACATGATAGAACCTATAGCCGAGGCATTAGGGATTTTACTCATCCTCTCTCTATCTTCTGCCGTAGCTGGACTTTGAGTCTTACTCAAATTCTTACCTAGAAACATGGACAAGAACCCTTTCTTGCTTTCTTCCATTCTAAACCTCTTTATAACCTTGTCCAAGTATGTACTCTGTGAAATCCCTATTAAGCATCCTGATCTATCTCTATAAATCTTGATGCCTAAAATGTATGTTTCTTCGCCAATATCCTTCACTGAAAAACAATTATTCAAATAGGCTTTGACACTTTTAAGAAGTTCTATATCATTCCCAATCAACAATATGTCCTCCACATATAGTACCAGGAATGCTACAGAGATTCCACTCACTTTCTTGTAAATACAAGCTTCTCCAAAAGTTTGTATAAATCCAACGTTTTTGATCACCTTATCAAAATGTTGATTCCAACTCCGGGATGCTTGCTTCAGTCCATAAATGGAGCGCTGAAGTTTGCATACCTTATTAGCATATTTACGATCGATAAAACCTTTGGGTTACCATATACAACTCTTCCTCAATATCACCATTAAGGAACACCATTTTGACATCCATTTTCCAAATCTCGTAATAAAAAATGCAGCGATTGCTAACAAAATCCTCAAGACTTTAGCTTTGCTACCGGTGAGAAAGTCTCATCGTAGTCAACTTCTTGAATTTGTCAGAACCCTTTCGTGACAAGTCGAGCTTCATAGACAGTAGAATTATCATCGGCGTCTGTTTTCCTTTTGAAAATCCATTTGTTCTTGATATGCCCAATTTGCACCACCTTTCTATATCATAATTTACCTCTATTCATTGATATATGTCTTATTATGAGGTATTACTTATGGCTTTTTCATATGTTTATGCATGTTGGATGATTATTGGAGGATGAACTGCCGGAGTCTGGATTCTGATGGAAAAGAAGGCGTTTCGGTGCAATTTCGTGAAGATCAGAAAAATACCAGAAAAATATGGGAAAATATTATTTTTCCAGAAGATTGAGGAAGCCAGAAGGAGGAGCGAAGAGGGGACGCATGGGGCCCACACCCCCAAGGCGCGGGTCCCCCTGGGCCGCGCCTAGGGCAGGTGTGGCTCACCTGCCCGGCTCCTGACTCCGCCCACACAACACTTACAACACCATAGAAGAGTACTCAGCTATTTGAAGCGAAAGCACTTGACAGAATTCCCATGTGTCCTCGAGAACGTTTGGTCCTTATAAGTATTTCCACCGGCTTGTCCTTTGCTAAGAAAGGATTGGGACACTTGCTCCGTTTGTTCGTTACCTTTGTTACTTGCTCTTTGTTTTGTTGCCTTATCAGAAAACCACTAAAAATTTGTTTGCTAAGTATTCACAGGGATTTCCTGCTCCACACCACTGTTCAACACCTTCTTATCCTCGTTGGGATTGACACTCCTATTTATCGAAAGTACTGCGATACACCCCCTATACTTGTGGGTCATCAAGACTATTTTTTGGCACCGTTGCCGGGGAGTGAAGCGCTATTGAAGAGTGGAACTGGTAAAGGAAACTTTTACTGTGAGTATTGCTTTTGTTGCTGTTTGTTGCTTTGTTTCCAATATGGATAACCCACTTGGTTTTCTGTTTGGGAGAACTACTACCACTGCTAGGGTAGTAGATGAACCACCACCTGTTGAGATAGATCCTTTTAAGATACCTACAAGTATTGTAGATCGTGTTATGGATAATTATTATTTTGGGGATGGAACTGTCCATCCTGGTGATCACTTGCTTTTTATCCATGAAATTATGCGGGTTGTTTAAGTGTGCATGTATCACAACTGAACAGGTGAAGAAGAAGTTACTCTCCATATCCTTGAAAGGGAGAGCTGAAGAATGGTATAAGTTGCTGAAGAATGGACAATCCATGGAATGGGAGGAGATGGCATCTATCTTTTACTCTAAATTTTATCCTCCCAGTGAAATTCATAAGGATAGAAATCTTATATATAACTTTTGGCCTCTTGATGGAGAGAGTACAGATTAAGCTTGGGGGAGATTGAAGTTACTAATGCTTAAATGTCCTATTCATGAACTCCCTAACAATATTATTCTCAATAACTTTTATGCTAGGCTTTCTCTTCATGATAAAGATTTACTAGATGATTCTTGTGCTGGATCATTCACACGCATGAAGGAAGAAGCCAAATGGGATTTACTAGACCGTATTCAATAAAACAACCGAAGCTTGGGAGAATGACAAAGGAAGAAAGTCAGGTATAAACTATGATCATGAATGCATTAAATCCTTTATGGGAACTGATGGCTTCTGTGATATTAGTAACGAGTTTGGTCTTGATTTCCAAAGTATTGCCAACTGTTTTAAGGCCTTTGCATCTTACATAGAAATTCCCAAGAAGAAGTGGAATAAGTACCATGCACCTTATAAATATGTTGTTAGTCATGTTCCTGTTAGAAGTACTGAAGTTTGTGCTATTGATCATATTGTGCCTGAACCTTATGTTGAGAAAATACCTTTCCCAGCTAAGGTAAAGGAGTATTCTATGATTATTAGTGCAAATAACAAAGGTACAATGAAAACTGTGGAGCCTGGTGAGCAAATTAACGATGAACCTGTGGTAGCTATTGTGAAATACACTGACACTAGAAATATAGAGGATGAGCACATTGTATTCTGTGAAGACGCTTCTAATATTATCTCTCATCCTAGTAAATATAGAAAAGCTAGTGTTCCTGTGCTTTCTGTTAAAATTGGTGATCATTGCTATTATGGTTTGTGTGATATTGGTGCTAGTTCTAGTCCTATTCCTTATGAGCTTTAGAGGGAAATTATGCATGAGATTGGTCCTTATGAGCATGAGGATATTGATGTGGTTATTCACCTTTCTAATAAGGAAACCATTTTCCCCATTGGCATTGTAAGAGATGTGGAGGTTCTCTGCGGTAAGAATAAGTATCCTGCTGATTTTTTAGTGCTTAATTCAGCAGCTAGCAAAACTTGTCCTATCACTTTTGGCAGACCTTTCTTGAACACTTGTGGAGCTATTATAGATTGTAAGAAGGAAAAAGTTTTAACTAAGTTTGATGGATATTCTTATGAGTTTAACTTTTCCAAATTTGCTAAAGCTCCTTGTGAAAATAACTTGCCTAATAAAGATTATATGATGGAACAACTTGCTTCTATTGATCCAGTCTATGACCTTGGACCTCTTTTTGATGACTGTAAGTATGCTCATTCTAAATATAAAGTTGTTACCAGTGAAAGTTATATTGTCGACTTTATTCAAAGTTCTACTGAAAGTTATTTTGAGAGAGGGAAACATGGTTTTATACATCTCAATGATGTTAAGTTTCCCCGTTTTATGTTGAAAGCTTTGAAGTTGCATTTGCTTTATCTTCCTATTCTAGTGGCTTTTTGTTTCAACAATTCATTCTATCATGATACTCCCATGCATAGGAAGTGGGTTAGACTCAAATGTGTTGGTTATTTGCTTCTTGATGCTCTCTTTCACTACAAATATTTATTTCCTTTGTGAGCATCTTTGAAAGTTTCAAGCCTAACTTAAAGGCATTAAAGAAAAGTACTTGTTGGGAGATAACCCAAGAGTTTTGTTGAGTCTTGGAAGTTATTACCTCTGTAATAACCACTCCTTATCCTTTTTTTTGGTTTTTGTGTCAAGTTCAACTAATTTTGTGAAGTAGAGGAGTTGTGAAAAGTGGCTGTCCTAGGACATATTTTTGTGCTGCATTCTAAAATTCGTGAAGGAGCTCAGTACGTCGGATTGATCTATATTTTTGTGTGCTTGTTCTCCAGGTTGTTAACCAACTTTCATTAGTTCTGCACTTTTTGATTTGAGCAACAGAAGATTTTCGAAAAAATCAATCTTTACCTGCTGGTCTGTTTTGACAGATTTCTGTCGTCATTTGCAATTGCCTCTTACAGAGCCTTTGTTTTGATGGGTTTTCAGTTGAAGTGTGAACCTAAAGGTTATTGTTTTTTCTTATACTAATGTTGCCTTTGAGTTTGTGCAAGAGTTTTTGTATGAAGGAAATTCTTAGGAGAAGGACAAAAGGAATATGCAGAGTTCGTTTTTGAATAGGTAAAAGTGGTGAAAACAGAAGGTTCGTGAAATCAAATCTTTTTATATTTTTGATGTTTTTAATACATAAGGAAGACTACAATACGGAACAGAGGAGGAACCGGAGTCCGGGGTGGAAAAACCCACCCTAGGTGCGAGTCCAGCCTAGCCGCACCTGGAGGGGGTGTGCCACCCTCGAACTCCGTCTCTGCCTCGTTTCCGTGTCAGTACCTTCCTTATGCATTGAAACTTCGTAATATATAATCCCCCTAATCCCCCGAGGTTCGTGCATCATGTTCTCATCGTGTTTTCGTTTCGATCTGTTTTTGCCAGGAAATCTTCTCAAGTTTAGAGCACCATGGCCTCCGCCAACGATAAAGGCAAGAAGCCCGAGGAATAAGATCCTCAAGACCCCAAGGAGGAGGAGATTTTTGTAGGGTATGAAGGAGACATGGAGGAGGACAAGCATCCGGACATCCGCTCTACCGTCACAAGCATTGGTTTGGTGGCAAAAGCTACCAAGCTTAGAAGGACAACACGGATGTCTATAGGAGGGAGAACTCCGCATCATATCCTCGCTCCACGCACACTTCTTCCTCGCACCACTTGTTCTAATCATGCAGGGAAGAAACAATCTAATAAGGAAGAGTGGAGAAAGAATAATAAGGATTGGGATCCTCGGTCCGAATTGATCATGAGCTGCATTGAGCATAATTCGGAGTTGATTTGTACTCTGACCTTCGATATGGCGGATTTGAAGAAACTTATTGAAGAGCTTATCAAGAGAACACCACCACCGAAGGAGTAATTCGTCATCAAATTTGGCATCCCCTTGGATTGTTCCAAGCTTGGGGGAGTGCCGCGGTATCACCACCATTATCTTTCATCTTTTACCTTTTTACTGGATTCATATCTTTGGTAGAGAAGTTATCTTATAGTTTGGTTTGCATATGGAAGTATCTCTCCTTTAGTTGATTATCTATGTATCCCTTGGTGTGAGTTCTTTATTGAATATTAATGAGAAGTCTTATCTTTTACTTTTTGCACTTCTTATTTTAGTTTGCAATCTCTATTATATGACGGATCTTGTTGATCAGTATTTGGCATCACTTTGGGAGCATCAAGTAACTCTAAATTGGTTTGTCAAATCAAGTTCTGGTCAGTAGCAATACTTTTTGAGGTTTGAAAGAAAAAGAGAAAAAGCTTACATGTATTTGGTATCATCTATTTTCTTTCTTGATTGGCTCATAAGCTTAGTACTCTTTATTTAAGATCTTTTGTGTCTTCAAGGAAGATTGCACGTTTGTCTTTATTACTTGTATGTTTGCTTGTTTCTTTCAACTCTCTTGCTTGCTACCCAACCTTGCTAGCCAAAAACCTGTTTTGAGAAGGCATACTTCTCATGTTTCCAAATCCCTGTGAACCTAACCTTTGCCATTTGTGTCCACCATATCTACCTAGTAGCAGTATTGCTATTCCAAGCAAATTCTCAAGCTTCATGTACCTTTCAAATTAAAAAGTATTTTGTTATGTGAAAACTAGTTAGTAAATCTCTCACGAACTTGATGGAACACCTAATTTCCTTGCCCCTAATAGACTTGAACCATTGTGTCATCGAAGTTGTATATGCTTGCACCTATACGTTGGAATTAGCAGAATCGTGCTGTCATAGGGAACGTTTTCCACATTGCACTTGTACTCTGTACACAGTTGATAGCATGCTCTTTTGTCTGTGGATGTCACTGGTGTGAAATAAAATGGGAACTTGTAAGTCCATGGAGTTTGTATTTTGTGTTAGAGAAATGCTTGGGCCGCTATCCTAAGCCATGCCTAATCATGGTGGAAACTTGCAGCATCACCATAGTGAGATATCTATGAAGCATCCTCAGTAAAAAGCTATGCACATAGTAAATAAAAAGATCGCTGAGACGCTCATTGTCTGCTTGCCTTGTCATTTTGGTTATGGAAAAGCTCATGTACCATGTGCAAGGGGTACCCCGTTGGCGGTTCTCTATGATACGCAAGAACTTACCGGTAACTGAAGTTGAGTAGCATGAGGAGTGGCCCTCATATTCAAGGGACATGAGATTGCCAACTTATATTTTGTCAAGCATATACTCCATCCTTGTTCACTTTAACTTTAATCATCTGAAGATGCCTATGATAGGGGCAATGAGGGCTCAAAGCTACTAAGTACCATAATCTTTTGGAAGCTCTTTATGACTTGTAATCCCTGCTTCCCTCCAAGAAGGGACCTTTCTCCCACTTCCAAGTTGAGTCAGTAAACCTACTTCCTCTCTATCTCAAGCAAGCATTTGAGTTGTTGTGTTTCAAGCATTCATATGGTGATTTAATCAATCATGTTCTTTATCTTCCTTGTTTGCACAAAACTCTTATCTATTGAGTATTACTTTGAAAGCCTTCATTTAAAAACCTTTTTGAGCAAAGAGTGCTCCTGTTTTGAAAACTACTACAAAAAGCTTTTTGAAACTATTTGCCAGGTGTTCTCTGACCAAGAACAAAGTTTGCCAATTCCAATTATGATTTATCTTTATGCATCTCTATTGTGACTGCTATACTTGGTTGCAAGCTAAGTTATATAATGGTGAGTTGCTTTCTTCTATGAGTTGTGCAATGGTAAGTGTGGTGCTTCTTGTCCGTATTCTTTTATCGACACTTCACTCCATAAACCTATGGACATGTTTACTGAGCTCAGTATTCGCTTGGGGACAAGCGAAGTCTAATCTTGGGGAGTTGATACGCCAAATTTGCATCACCTTTATATATCATAATTTACCTCTATTCATTGATATATGTCTTATTATGAGGTATTACTTATGGCTTTTTCATCTGTTTATGCATGTTGGATGATTCTTGGAGGATGAACTGCCGGAGTCTGGATTTTGATGGAAAATAAGGCGTTTCGGTGCAATTTCGCGAAGATCAAAAAAATACCAGAAAAATATGGGAAAATATTATTTTTCCAGAAGATTGAGGAAGCTAGAAGGAGGAGAGAAGAGGGGCCATAGGGAGCCCATACCCCTAGGCGCGGGTCCCCCTGGACTGCGCCTAGGGAAGGTGTGGCCCACCTGCCCGGCTCTCGACTCCGCCCCTTCGCCTATATCTTCCCCACAAAACCCTAAGGCTGGGGGAGCAACCATAGATAGATTTCCGCCGCCTCTGGGGGCAGAAAACACCGAGAGATAAAGATCTCTCTGGCAGACAGATTTCTGCCGGGGAAATTCCTTCCCGGAGAGGGGAGACCGTCGCCATCAACACCATCGTCAAGCTAGGCTTCATCGGGATCATCATCATCCACACCATCATCTCCACCAGCACCATCATCATTACTCCATCCCGCTGTAACAATTGTGTTGGATATTGCTTTAGTTCATTAGGGGAAACCTTGCCGGTGTTAATTACTATTGTAGTTGATGCTTGTGAGTGGAACCATTGGATTATTTTTTATGTTTAGATTGTTATCCATTACCATATGATCTTTGATCTTGATCCAGATGATGTCTTGTGAGTAGTTCGTTATGTTCTTGAGGACATGGGAGAAGTCATGTTGTTAGTAGTGGATCTGTGTTGAGTTATTATTCAATGGTTTAGTATTTAAGTTGTGGTGCTATTCTTATAGTGGTGTCATGTGAACATCGACTACATGACACTTCACCATTTATGGGCCTAGGGGAATGCATTGTGTATTTGGCTACTAATTGCGGGGCTGCCGGAGTGACAGAAACCTGAACCCCCGTTAGGACACCTTTGCACAAGGGAGTGTAGGATCTCAGAGTTTAAGGCTCTGGTTAGATTTATATCTTAATTACTTTCCTGTAGTTACGGATGTTTGCAGGGGGTTTAATCGCAAGTATGTATTAGTCCAAGTAAGGTCGGTATGTTAGCACAGGTTTACCCACACAACACTTACACACCATAGAAGAGTACTCAGCTATTTGAAGTGAAAGCACTTGACAGAATTCCCATGTGTCCTCGAGAACGTTTGGTCTTTATAAGTATTTCCACCGGCTTGTCGTTTGCTAAGAAAGGATTTGGCCACTTGCTCCGTTTGTTCGTTACCTTCGTTACTTGCTCTTTGTTTTGTTGTCTTATCAGAAAACCACTAAAAATCCATTTGCTAAGTATTCACAGGGATTTCCTGCTCCACACCACTGTTCAGCACCTTCTTCTCCTCGTTGGGATCGACACTCCTATTTATCGAAAGTACTGCGATACACCCCCTATACTTGTGGGTCATCAGTTCTCAACAGCCTTGAAGCTATCTGGTAAGTCCACCAAATTCCACACTTGGTTTTCGTACATGGATCTAATCTCGGATTTCATGGATTCTTGCCATTTGTTGGAATCTGGGCTCATCATTGCTTCCTCATACGTCACAGGGTCGTCAGTGTTGTCTACCAACATGACATTCAAGACAGGGTCATACCAATCAGGAGTGGTACGGACCCTTGTCGACCTGCGAGGTTCAGTAGCAACTTCGTAAGAAGTTTCATGATCATCATCATTAGCTTCCTCTCTTATTGGCGCAGGCGGCACATGAACATCTTCTGGTGTTGCGCTACTCTCAAATCCGAGAGAAGGTTCAACAACCTCGTCGAGTTTTACTTTCTTTCCAGTCACTTCTTTCGAGAGAAACTCCTTTTCAAGAAAGGGTCTATTCTTGGCAACAAAAACTTTGCCTTCAGATCTGTGATAGAAGGTATACCCAGTTGTTTCTTTAGGGTATCTTATGAAGACGCATTTTTATGCTTTAGGGTCAAGCTTGTCAGGTTGTAACTTATTTACATATGCTTCGCAACCCCAAACTTTAAGGAACGACAACTTAGGTTTCTTACCAAACCACAATTCATACGGTGTCGTTTCAACGGATTTAGATGGTGCCCTATTTAAAGTGAATGCGGCTGTCTCTAATGCATAACCCCAAAACAATAATGGTAAACCTGTAAGAGACATCATAGAACAAACCATATCTAAGAGAGTTCGATTACGACATTCAGACACACCATTGCGCTGTGGTGTTCCCGATGATCTCAATTGTGAAAGTATTCCGTATTTCTTTAAATGCATGCCAAACTCGTAACTCAGATATTCACCCCTGTGGTCAGAACACAGAAACTATATCATCTTGTTACGTTGATTTTCTACTTCACTTTGAAATTTCTTAAACTTCTCAATTTTTTTGGATTTATGTTTCATGAAATAGATATACCCATATCTACTCAAGTCATCTATGAAAGTAAGAACATAACGATAACCACCGCGTGATGCTACACTCATTGGACCGCACACATCGGTATGCATTATCTCCAATAAGTCTATAGCTCGCTCCATTATGCGAGAGAATGGAGTCATAGTCATTTTTCCCATTAGACATGCTTCACATCTTTCAAGTGATTCAAAATCAAGTGATTCAAGAAGACCATCGGAATGGAGTTTCTTCATGCGCTTCACTCCAATGTGACCAAGATGATAGTGCCACATGTATGTAGAATTATCATTCAATTTCATTCGTTTAGCATCTATATTATGAACATGTGTATCACTACTATCGAGATTCAATAAGAATAAACCATTCATCCCAGCCGCATGAACATAAAAGATATTACTCATATAAATTTAACAACCATTATTATTAGACTTAAATGAATAACCGTCTCGCAATAAACAAGATCTAGATATAATGTTCATGCTCAACTTAGGCACCAAATAACAATTATTTAAGGTTAAAACTAATCCCGACGGTAGATGAAGAGGGAGCGTGCCAACGGCGATCACATCAACCTTGGAGCCAATTCTAACGTGTATCGTCACCTCGTCTCTCGCTAGTCTTCGTTTATTTCGCAGCACCTGTTTCGAGTTACAAATATGAGCAACTGAACCAGTATCAAATACCTAGGAACTACTACAATTACTAGTAAGATACACATCAATAACATGTATATCAAATATACCTTTCTTCTTGATGTTGCCGTTCTTCAGATCTGCCAAGTACTTTGGGCAATTCCGTTTCTAGTGACCACACTCTTTGCAACAAAAGCATCATGTATCAGGGCTGGGGCTAGCTCGGGTCTTCTTCTTAGGTGTGGCAATGGATTTGCCCCTCTTCTTGAAGTTACCATTGTTCTCACCCTTTTCCTTCATATCTACCTCGGCAGCCACCAAAGTGGTAGCAAGTTCAGTGAGTGATTCAATCGCACCACTTATCTTGTAATTCAGCACAAACTCATTGTAACTAGGTGGAAGCGACTGCAGAACTCTATCCGTCGCAAGACCAACTGGATGTCATATCCTAGTACCTTGAGATGTTGAACATAGCGCATCATCATCATGACGTGATCATTCACAGAGTTGTGTTCCTTCATCTTAACACTAAAGAACTCGCTAGAGATCATATATCTGTCATCAGTGATTTCGCTCTCAAACATGGTTTTGAGTTCCTCCACCATGGCAGCAACGCTGGTAAGTTCAAAGCATTCTTGGAGTCCAGGCTCCATTGGCATAAAGATCGCATATTTCACAAGATTGTAGTCATCACGCTTTGTGTCATACACATTACGCTCATCTCGAGATGCAGTATTTGCAGGTGGGTCACCTAGCGGTGCATCCAGCACATAGGTCAAATTTCCAGCATCGAGGACATTCCCCGTGTTATGGAACCATTCCATGAAGTTTCTTCATTGTATTTCACCTTTTATTTCTCTAGGAACGCATTAAAAATGAAGGTAGGGGTCGCCATTATCTACACCATATTTGCAAAGAATTTACACTAAGTTTATGATAAATTAAGTTCAAAATTAATTCTTAAATTAACTAGGTGAACTACCACTCAAAACAACATCCCTCACGTAAAGTAAATATGATACCAGTTTGTAAAGTAAATAGCCAGAATTCTATAGTTCTATTAGCTCAATTAAAACTAAGCGTAAGGTGGTGAACGGATGCCAATGACTACAACAATTATGCAAATCACTTTGATTTAATTTATGATAAATTGTGTTCAACTTTAATCATATTACTTTTGAACTCCCACTGAAAACAACTAAGTTTCCCTAAGTGACATGGCTAATAGGAATATTACAGATTGCCTCATCCCTCGAGTCGTTATGGTGATTACACGAACCAAATCCACTATTCCAAGTATGATCTTCACGAGAGAAGATGTAGTTTCAAAGGCAAACAATCAACATGTTCATCATATTATTCATATGACTCATGATTTACCTTCCGGTATTCCATGTTCTGAGACCATGTCTGTACATGCTAGGCTCGTCAAGATTAACCTTAGTATACGCATGTGCAAATCTGGCTTGCACCCGTTGTATGCACACATAGAATCTATAACAACCGATCATCACGTGATGCTTCGAAACGATGATTCTTAGCAACGGTGCCTACTGATACCTTCAATCCAGATTATGACGTAGTATAGCTAATTTTCCCTAGTAGACCTAGGTTATCGAATCCCTAGGAAGCAGAAAGCGTAGTAAAGTTACTTTAACGGACCTTCAGGAGTTTTAGAATTTTTTTTGTGTTTTACCGGACCAAGAGTTTGTTGTCTTTTGTTATTGTAAATGATGGAGAGAGAGGGCCTAGGGTTTCGGTTTCACCTGTAGCTGTGCAAAACATCTGATGGAAATAAAATATAATAATAAAGTATGCATGTAATTGTTAGAGCAAGATAATTATATGTGGGCAACGCGTCCATAATTTCTATTTCCTCCGCAACCGCTTATAGCAATAACCTACTAGTCTTATCCATAGAAGAAATAGAACTAATGATATGCATAGTGATGTCACCGTTAATCCTAAGTAAATTCCTCACATACAGCCGTACTACCCTTTCTGTCACTGGGGTTTCCATCCCGCAGATTAGTCATTACTCACACTCCCTATACCTGGATCAATCCTTGGGGTCTTGGGTACCGAACAAGTCCTTAGATGGAGGCAAGAGAGGGTAAAATAATCATCATGTCATACAAACTAATACATGATCCCATCTATGATAAATAACATGCACATACTACATGGCTAGGTCGAAGCCCTTAGCCCAAGGAGAATTACTCACACATAGAGATGAAATCAACAATCATAAACATTATAATGGAAATCATGAGATTGATAGTAATAGTCTTACAATGTCGCCAATTGGAGATGAGATCTACTATTACAAGTGGTGGAATATGGATATGGTGGAGGAGAAAGGTTTGGAGATTAGATCTAGATCTATTCCTCCGGCGGTGTGGTTTATGATGGCTTGATGTAATCTGGTGGAGTCGGGGGCGTCTTTTTTCGTCGCCCGAGGCCTCTTTATATATGGGTCCCTTCACAAAAGTTGTTCTGTTTGACCTAGCGATGTCGGTGGCGACTATACGGCCAGAACTATACGGCCGAAATTTTATTCCCGCCGTATAGTTGGTCGTTAAAGCTTATGTCTCCACTTCACGACCCCTGGTTTATTTGGGTTGTTGGAAATCTCATATCTTTGACTTTAATGTTGTGATTCCCATCATCAAATGTTATTATCTGCGTACGGAAAAATAGAAAGAAAGGATTGCATACCCCTTTGATCATTAGGCATAAGTGGCAGGGTTTAGAGAGATATTTCATCAAAAATATGAATAATATCCAGTTTAAATGTGGATGTGGATGGCTATATTTCACAGCCATCAACCTCCCCAAGCTTAAACTTGATCGTCCTCGAGCAAGAAAACCAAAATCAAAAAGGAAATCAGCATTTGAACTAAAATAATGAGATGATGATCTTACTCATGATTGGTAGTCTCATGTTTTCTCCACTTTATTAACTTGAAAAACTTCAGCATGGATAGAGTAATGGCAAGCATATCATACGAGTTTTAATGAGTCCTTATAGAGCAGCAAGATTATTGTTAGCATGGATGATTCAAATGAGTTAACTTTATTCCATGTCATGTGATCAACTCATAGGCTTGCCTTTGAACAATAAAGTATAATCATGTAAAATTGAGAGTGTGAGAGTTTGTCATGAAAAGCATATACACTAAAGTATCTCAATTCTCCCACATCAATAAGTCAAGACTTTTCAAGCACTAATTTTCTATTCGTTGTCCTTCAAGAATTTCAGTTCTTAAGTAATTGAGAGCATGCCAAAAAAACATTAGTTTATCGGGCTGTGATGGACACTCATGGCATCACCAAGGTTTTTGTTACTTTTGCATAATGATTTATCATATCAGCCAGAGGAGTGATTCCATCATGAACACAACTACAGGAGAATGCCAAGAATCTTACCCATTATAGCATTGCTGCTACATATGATTAATCAACTCATAGCCGAAATCTAGGAGTTTACTCCATGAAAATGGTTCGTAGGCTAGGGGAGTTGTTGACATCCCATGAAGTTTGACACGCATAAAGATATATCATTCTTATGATTCACAAGTCAAACTTTGGCATGCTCACAAAAACCGCTAAACATTAATTCAATCGAACAAATCCTTTCAAAAAGAGCTATCAATTCAATCATTATTTTCTGTGGTGTTGAGAGTATCTAGGAATAAGCTTTGAAGACTAAACACTACAACACCAAGCCTTCAATTGTGAGACTTTTTCTTATTACAATTGTTTAGAAATTTTTTAGGTAAGACTTGGTTAACTACAAGAGCTGGAACAAAACATACTCAACTAAATACCCATGCAAACAAAATTTTACTCCAATATAAAGACTCACTCCACCAATATAATATCTTAACATTTAATACTAACTAGCATGGGTTTCTCAAACTTCAAAAGTGGGGAGTCATAAGGCATACCTCTCATGATTGGTTCCACTTCTCTCTTCCCTTTTGATTTGTTTCTTGGAAACTCGAAGTCAATCACTCTCCTGCAAATATGTGAGAACCACGAGGAGAATAGAAAGAAGAAAGAGGGAAAATAAAGATAAATGGACAAATCTTTTTGTTGTTTTTAAGAGAGGGAATTAAATAATAGAAAATTGGCGGCAAAGCTCGGCTTAAAAATCTCGAAAACAAATTAAAAATAACTAAAAGATAAAGTGTTTGGGGAAACCAACATGAGTTCTTATAAACTCAAATTAAAAGCATAACATCAAAATAAATAAAAACAAATGAATGCCAAATAAAGATAATGAGGAAACTTCCCCAAGCTTAGGATTTTACAAGCCCTTGAAATCATTGTGATGGCGGGAAAAAGTTGTAACTCTAGTTCGCCAATTTAGTTGATAAGTTACAAGTGGTTTCTCGGAGGTTCAGGGCGATACTATGCATCCCCTCCACAGTTCCTCCAAGTTCTTGGAAGTCTTGATATGTAGCGAACCGGTTTGTTGGCTGCTCCTCTTGATCAGGAACTTCTTGCTTATCTTCTTGGTCCTCATCCTCACCCGGAATGTACTCCTCAGGTTTGTCTTGTTCAACCCGCACACCATATAGCAAACGTCCTTCCTCGATAGAGAAAGAGCATTAGGCAAAGGAGTGGGTTAGAGACGCCCAGCTCCTGCAATATGCAAGTAAAAACCACCACCTCTCCTAGTGATCATTCCACAAGCTTTTAAAGTAGACAAACCAACACTTCGCTCACCTAGCAATGGTTGCAACTCACCCAGGTCGATGCCCAAGGCAATGGCAAGCACAGTGATGACGCCTCCACCTGTGATTTGTCCTTGGCTTTGGGAGGATTGGTGCTCCACGTAGCGCACAATAATTGCGCCCAAGTTGAGAGACAAGTCGATGTTGTTGAAAGCAGCTTTTGCGAGGACCAATATGTCCTCCTCATTTAGTCTTGTAAACTCATTTCGTGTCTATAAGGTGTTAGCAATAACATAGAACAAATAGCGAATAACAGGGTGCTGAATATTCTTCCCCTGGTTGACTATAGAAGTGAAACTCATTCCATTATAATAGTGGTCTGGGGAAGGGTGCATGTCGGCAAAATATGTGCGTAAAGCATTAACATCATTATTAGGTAAACTAAGAAAATTGCACCATTCATCAAGTGATAATGTATAATTGTTGTTCATAAGTCAAAAGAAATCATGTCCTCTCCATGCCATGTTTTAACGGTGCTTTTCAAAGAACTTGAAAATTCAAGAGTTAACCGGCGATAAGTAGGAACATTATGGAATACAAAATTTTGCAGGCCAACTCTATTACAAAGTAAATTGAAGTCATTACAAATACTAAATTGATCCAATATAACGGGACAAGCCCACTTGGTTGTCTTCACTTCTCAGTTTTTGATCTTGTTGAAGCGATCACGTTGGAGATCATTCCTAAATCATATCCCCATGCGGTCCTGAGCCTCAGCGCCAGCCTGAGAAGAACTAGCAGCGGCACTAGCATGCGTTTGGCTCCTTTTGTTCATCTTCTAAAATAATAAGAGAGACAAAAAATATTTTTTTTGATCCAATAGTAATAAGCATAACATATTCCTCATCATAGCACACTAAAGAATCTCCTTTAAAATAATAATCTAGGCAAGAGAAACATGGCAATTAGTTCATAGTAGGTCTAACCCTAGATTGATAATGACAAAATATCATACATGAATTTGCAAAAAGTAATTGGAGGATCGGAGGAGAAACATACCGTGGATCACTTGTGTGCGAGGAAATCGAACAAAATTGAGTAGAGATGAAGATCCCTTGAGTTTTTTAGAGAGTTTGGAGGTATAAGAGGGAAAAAAGATTGAAGTTTTGGTATTGGGGTACCTTTCCCGTGGCGTTTTTATGGTCGGACGAAACTATACAACCAAACTATACGGCCAAAACATTTTGTTCCCGCCGTATAGTTGGTCTGACGTCAAAAAATTAGGGTTTTTTCCTGGTGTCGATATCTATACGGCCGGAACTAGACGACCGGGATTTTTATCCCCGCCTTATAGTTGGTCATTAAACCTTCTGTATCTAGGGAATTTTTTTTACGATGGCATAGATATCTATACGGCTGGAATTTTATTCCCGCCGTATAGTTGGTCGTTAAATCTACTATATTCGCCAAAAAAATTATGTTTCTTCAAGAATTCTTTCTTAACCTGAAACTTAGCGAAACACCATGTTTTGATAGAAAAATGACAGTATAAATTGTCAACCAACATCAGCATGTATAAAACATGATTTTTAGTACCACTGAACTTCTTCTCCTCAACTGGAGTTTTCTAGCACTCTTTATTCAACATAAAACTTAAACTTAAACTTAAAACTTTACTCAAACCTTTATTTCATATGGGTTGCCTCCCATGAAGCACTCTTTTATGGTCAATAGCTTGACCTTGATGTTGCTCACTTAGGACAAATGAGTGGAACACCCACTCCAAAATAGTTGGCCTTCAAAGTGATGGCCTCCTTCTCGTCATGCTTGGCTTTCTTCCTCCTGGGGAAATGAATAACAAAAGGATCCCCCGAAGGCAATTGAAGCTTCATGTTCCCTTCATGTAGATTAATTAAAGCCTTAATAGTTCTGATGAATGGATGACCTAATATGATAGGAGCAGTAGCATCTTCGGGCATGTCAACAATAACAAAATCAATAAGAGAAGGACAACCTTTAATGTAAAAGTATTCTCCTTAATTCCTACGACTAGCTTATAGGTAGAACCAGCTAGATGTAATTTTAACTCAGTGATTTCAATAGAGCCAAGATTTAACATATTAAAAAGACTTTTTGGAATTATTGAAACACTTGCACATAAATCACAAAGTGCAGCTATCTCATTAGTCCCAATTTTAATTTTAATAGTAGGCTCAAATATATCATCAAGCGTAATAGGTAGTTTTTTCAACAATTTTCTTATATTCTTCCTCAAGCTCACGTACCTTTATTGCTACCTTATTAACGATGTGTTGATACATAGCTTTCCATTTCCTTCACTTACTGGAATCTTGATATTGATCCTTTTCACAAGATCTTCAACCGTGTAATTTGTTGAAGGGGCATTTCTATAGTCAAGTTCTTTAGGCTCCTACCTTTGAATTCTTATAATCTTGAGGTCTTCAACCGGATTGGGCTCAGCTTTACCTGCAAATTTAGCTAGAATGAGAGTTTGACTCTCGGCTATCTTACCTAGTTGTGCCTCAACAATCCTTGTTCTTTCTTGGAGGGCCTTCAAATAATTCCTCAAACTTACAGCTTGGTTAGATAATTTACCAAGCATAGTATCATGGTTCTCTGTTATCTTAACACGAATATTGTTTTGCTCATTTTGTGAGTCCATAAAGGACTTAAGTGTTTCTTGGAGACTACCATTACTTGGTCCCATATTATTATTAGAGTTACATGTAGGACTAGAATAATGTTTCTGTAAATTAGGACTATTGTTCTTCTTCCAGGCAGGGTTATAATCATTATGAGCTATGAAATCTATATCTTCAATATTTGATTCTGGGATAGCTCTTACCTGGGTTTCCTTAACTTTGACGGCTAATATGAGCTCATCCAGCTGAGCATTGAGTTCTTCATTTTCCTGAGGTGTGACAGTGTTCACCTTCTATGTGTTTGGTCTATCCACATGCCATTGGGCATGGTTGTATTGCATATTGTCTAGCAGCTGCTTTGCTTCGGTAATTTGTTAGCCCACAAATGTTCCTCCAGCTGCAGTATCAAACATAGACTTAGACACAGGGTTAAGAGCATTATAAAATAAATGGAGAATTAACCAATCTTCCATCCCGTGGCTGGGACAGTTCCTCATGCATTCTTTCATTCTCTCTCATGCAAGCGCTAGTGGCTCACGCTCTTCCTGTCTAACCAGTAATATTAGATCTTAGTTGCATAGTCTTTGCAGGTGGGAAAAATTTAATCATAAATGAAGAAGTACACTCCACCCATGATGCAATAGTATTTCTAGGCAAAGATAGCAACCATTTTTTTGCTCTTCCTCTAAGAAAGAAAGGAAATAAGCGCAACTTGTCCGCATCAGGGTCAACATCTTTAATGCACATCATATCACATATTTCAGTAAAATTATTCAAGTGCATACCTGCGTCCTCAATAGAAGAGCCTACAAACTGATTCTGTTGAACCAAACTTAAATAGTGGGGCTTAATTTCATAGTCCTCAGCAGTAATTGTTGGCTAAGTAATAGGAGTACGCAAATAATCATTGTTGGAAGTTACAAACTCCCCAAGCTTATTTTCAACCATATTTCCTATGTTTTTGGGTTTTCTTTTAAACAAAAACTTATGATAGTAAAAACAAGAATTTAAAGACTAACTATTTTTTTGGTTTTTCAAATAAAGACTGAAAGCAAACTAACAAAATTAAAAACAAGAAATAAAACTAGAAAGGTTCATACTAACCTTAACAGGGTAGCTATTGCTTCCCCGGAAACGGCGCCAGAAAAAGGGTTGATACCTTCGATCCGGATTACGGATGTAGTATAACTCTTTTTCCCTAGTTGACATAGGTTATCGAATCCTCGGGAAGCAGAAAGCGTAGTAAAGTTACTTTAATGGACCTTCGGGAGTTTTAGAATTATTTTTTGTGTTTTACTGGACCAAGAGTTTGCTGTCTTTTGTTATTGTCGATGATGGAGAGAGAGGGCCTGGGGCTTTCTGTTGGAGATATGCCCAAGAGGCAATAATAAAATGGTTATTATCATATCTTCATACTTATGATAAATGTTTACATACCATGCTATAATTGTATTAACCGGAAACATTAATACTTGTGTGATTTGTAAACATAAAAGAGTCCCTAGTAAAGCCTCTTGTTAAACTAGCTTGTTGGTTAATATATGATCATGGTTTCCTGATCATGAACATAGAGATGTTATTAACAACAGGGTCATATCATTAGGAGAATGATGTAATGGACATACTCCTATAGTTAAACATAGCATAAAGATCAAGTCATTTAATATAGTTCATTTGCTATAAGCTTTCTGATACATAGTAACCTAATTCCTTCGACCATGAGATCATGCTTATCACCATCACCGGAAGGATGCTTTGATGACATCAAACACCACACCGTAACTGGGTGGCTATAAAGATGGCATTGAGTGTTCGGAAAGTATGGGTTGAGACACATGGATCAAGAGTGGGATTTGTCCATCCATATGACGGATAGATATACTCTGGGCCCTCTCGGTGGAATGTCATCCAATTAGCTTGCAAGCATGTGACTGGATCACAAGGGATCACATATCACGGGAACGAGAAAAGAGTACTTATCGGTAACGAGGTTGAACTAGGTATGCAGAGATACCGACGATCAAAACCTCGGATAAGTAAATTATCGTGAGACAAAGGGAAATTGGTATCGTATGTAAGTGGTTGATTCGATCGCAAAGTAATCGTTGAAATATGTGGGATCCATATGAATTTCCAGATTCCTCTATTGGTTATTGATCGGAAAAGTGTCTCTGTCATGTCCGCATAATTCACAAACCATAGGAAGACACACTTAAGGATTCGATGTTGTTAAGTAGTTATATAATGATGAGTAAGAGACCGAATATTGTTCGGACTCTCGGATGGGATCCGGGATATCATGAGGAGATCCGGAATGGTCCGGAGAATAAGATTCATATAAGGAAAGTCCTGTTTCGGAGTTGGAGAATGATTCCGGTGTTTTCATCGGGAATGTTCTAGAAGGTTCCGGTAGGTCCGACACTCCGGAGGGGAAGGGTACATGAATGTGTCATGACAATATGGAATGGTTGCATCATGTACTAGGTCACTTGGCTGGACACTTGGAAGAGAGAAATCAAACTCTAGTTTGAAAGTAAAAAGGCCAGTTTGAAAAAGTCAAACTGGGACAATAATTTCCAAGTGGGGGAAGAGAAGGAAACCTGGGAAGAGAAGGTTTCCCTTCTCTCCTCCAAACCGCCGGCCAGCAAGGGAGTTGGGGGATGACTCGGCTATCCCTAGCCGCCCCTCCCACCTATAAAAGAAAGGGAGGGGGCGCCCCCTCTCCCTACACCTTGTCCCTTAGCCGGCGCCCCTCTAAACCCTAAGCCAGCCGCCGCCCCCCCTCTAGATGCGGCTGCCCTAGAGCTCCTCTAAACCGCCGTCTAGCTAATCCCTAGTTGTTGGTTGCTCTAAACCCCTTGGTGCCTCTAAACCCTAGACCACCAAGGCCTCTCTCATAGTCCACCATACTCGCTCCGGCTTAAGGCGAAGCCCTGCGAGATCTCCCCTCTACTTCCGGTACCACGCCGTCGTGCTGCCGGAATCGCGAGGAGAGTGCTACAACCTCCGCTGCCGGCTGGAACAAGGGAGAGGAAGGTCTTCATCGAGTACCGAACGTGTGACCAACTGCGAAAGCGCTGCCGGAACGCAGCGCCGAAAGGATCGTCTACGCGATCTTGAGATCGGCAAGTGTACGATTACATCACCCACGAGAATCTGCTCTCGTTAACCGCTTTGGAATCTTCGAGGGTGAGTTCCTCTATCGACTCGTTGCTACAATCTAGTAGATAGATCTTGGCTTGTTTTGTGTGCATGCGGTAGAAATTTTTTGTTTTCCATGCTACGAACCCCTACAGTGGTATCAGAGCCGTGTCTATATGTAGATCTGTTGCACGAGTAGAACACAATGGTCATTGTGGGCATTGATGCTTTTGTTGTCGATTGCTTCTTGTGTACTTTGCATCTTGCGGGATGGTGGGATGAAGCGGCCCGGGCTAACCTTACATGCCATCTTTCATGAGACTTGCTCCACGCTTGACATGCAACTTGTATTGCATAAGTGGCTTTGCGGGTTCCTGTTTCTCCCAACATAGTTAAGATTCAATTTACAACGGGTGATTGACAATACTAGTATCAATGTTGTGGTTCTTGTTCATAAGTTAGAATGACACTTATTGAAAGCCCCAAACCACGTAAAATATGCAAAGAAAATTAGAGGCGTCTAACTTTGTTTTGCAGGGGTGTGCTGTGATGTGATATGGCCATGATTGTGATTATATATGATGTATTCAATGTTCCTTATTGTAAGTTGGCAACCGGCAGGAGCCATATGGTTGTCTTTAAATTCTGTTTAGACCCGCGTGTCTATTCAAGGTAGTTGTAATAGTTGAAGCTGGTGGACGACAACCATGGAGCGGCATCATTGACCTTGATGCAATGCCGGTGATGATGGAGATCATGTTCGTGCTTGAAGATGGAGATCGGAAGCACAAAGAAGAAAGGCCATATCATATCACATATTATGAATTACATGTGATGTTAATCCTTTTATGCATCTTGTATTGCTTAGTTTACGACAGTAGCATTATAAGATGATCCCTCAAGCACACAATTTCAAGTTTTAAAGTGTTCATCCTTAGTAAGCACCGTTGCTAAAGCTCGTTGTTTCGAAGCACCACGTGATGATCGGGTGTTTTAGATTCTACGAGTGTATACAACATGAGCAAGCCAGATTTGCTCATGCGGAAGCTAAGGTTTGATCTTGACGAGCCTAGCATGTACAGACATGGTCTCGGAACACGGATCACCGAAAGGTAAAGCATGAGTCATATAGTAGATATGATGAACATGTTGATTGTTCGCCATTGAAGCTACATCAACTCTCGTGATGATCGGTTTTGATGTGGTGGATTTGGTTCGTGTGATCACTAAAACAATGTGAGGGATATTGTTTTGAGTGGGAGTTCAACGACAATATGATTAAAAGTTGAACACTATTTAACATAAATTAAATCAAAGTGAATTGGCATAGTTGTTGTAGTCATTGGCATCCGTTTACCACCTTGCACTTAGTTTTAATTGAGATGATAGAACTATAGAATTCTGCTTAGTTACTTTACGAACTGGTATCGTATTGTTTTGAAGTGTTAATCTAAAGTTTAAAAGTCCTATTGCAAACTTTTAGTAAGTTCCGGTTACTCCATGAAGTTTAATAATTGGTATTAAAACAAGAGTGACAATTCCAAGAGTTAGTGTATGAGTATCATGTTTGTCTCCATGATTCTTGATATTCAAAGGATTGTCTTAATATCAAGGTTATCTAGGATCTGAAAGAGTTATTTCAGAAACCATGATGTGTGGAAGATATTGTGATTTCTGAAACGAAGTTTTGGTTACAACATGATAGAGTATAATATGGCAAAAGTCATGTTCTCATGAGAATTTGCAAAAGGTTGGAAACACTAGTTGTCCTAATCCTCCAAAAGGTTTTGGAGAGCAACATTATACTCGCAATTCACCATTATAAGCTAAAATTAGCTTGATCATGGATAATTCCATGATAAGGGTGAATATTTGATGTAGGTAAAATGTTTACTACACCAAAAGATTACTAAAGAAAGGAATTTGAAAGAACACCAAACATTTGATAATGGTGATCTACTTCAAAGTGCAAGTCGAAAGACATTGGTATTTAACTATACACGCTTTGGACTATGTGTCATGTGTATGGCTCCACTATTGATGTTGATATATTCTTTCAAACAGAAAAGGAAATACTGAAAGAGAATCTCATAAATATATGGCAGAAAAGAAAGACTAGAATTGTTCAGTTTAAGTATATAGATGATATACATGTTATGGCTATATTCTTTGCTTATTAAACAATGTGGTTCTTAAGGATTTTATACTGAATTTGTTGTTGTGAATCGTCATACGAAACAACACAATTCATGAACTACAATGGCCTAAGTAACTTGCAAAAGAATATGTGATGATGTTCATCGAGAACAAATAAAGGGTTATTGTGTTGCTCGTTAAACATCAAAGCTTGCCTTCAAGATTTGTTTTATCAGGTATTATGAGAACAACAGGGTTGTTCAAATAATTGCCGTAATCCATAAAAGATGGATGATTCACAAATCTCGTTGGAGAAATCACATCCATAAAACTAGTGCTAAAAATGTCGAAAGACAAATTGATTGAAAGATCACTTCGGAAGTGACATCGCCGTTTAAATTATATTGGAAAGAAAACATGAATAAACTCCATGTGGATGGAATTTTGGAGTCTTTTGATTTTTGATCAAATGACGCTTGTGAAAGTTTCCTAAAGATAATTACAACTTCATTCATAGGCCAAAAGGGAATGAATGACTAGCTTATTGGAACTTATACATATTGTTGTACGAAGTCCATTATGTGTAGTCAAGAGCGATGGATTTCAACTTCATATGCTTTCTCCGAAAATTTGAGTGAATATATGAATATTTACTTAATAAGGATAAAGTATGAAACATTTGAAAAGTTCAAAGACTTTCAAGATGAAGTACAAGATCATTGTAACAAGAATATAAATAGTTTATGATAAGATCATAAAGGAAGATATTTGAGTTACAAGTTTAGCATAATACCTAAGATTTAAGGAATCGTTCCGTGGATTTGCATGTCCCGAAACACCATAAGAGTATGGAGCGTTCGAGATATGTAATTAAACCTTGTTTGACATGGTAAGATCGAAGGTGTAATTCATAAAAATGCCATTATATTTTAAAGATTAAAAGCTTTAGAGACTACCGTTTTCCACTGAAAAGAGCTCCATCAATCCATTGAAATGACACCATATAAAGTTATGGTTTGGGATAAAACCCAAGTTGTCCTTTCTTAAACATTGGTATGCTATGCATAAGAAAGATGTTTGGAACCAAAGTCGGATGAACCTGTCTTTGCATGTTATTTTGAATAACTGTTAAGTAATCCTCCATAACATCAGAGACAAAAGTGTTTGTCACTTAGAACTTCAAGTTTCTTTAAGAAGGAATTTTTTGTGAAAAGATAAGTGGGAGGACAATAGAACTTTGATAAGGTTAAAAGAATCTTAGCTATATGTGCAAAGTTGCGCAGCGCCAAAAAGTGTTCCGGAGGCAGCAACAATGCTCATGGCTCACGTGCCTCAAAGGTTGTGGTTACGGAGGTCAAAGTTTCTATTGAACCAAGTAGGTCGATTAAACAATCAAATACCAAGATTTGAGGGTTGAATCATTATTTGAGAATAATGAACGGAATACATGCAAAGAAGCGATGATGGGCCCTGACTCCGTAAAATGGCTTGAAGCCATAAAATCCGTGATAGTTCCATACACGAGAAATCAAGTTTTGAACTTGAAGGACCCTCAAGAAAGGTGTAAGACCTTACAGTTGTGTTTGGATCTATAAAGAAATAGACATGGATGTTTCACATCTATGAAATAGTCGACATGTTGGGAAAGAGTTCACAACAATGTTCAAAGGTTGACTATGACAAGATTTGATCTTTCATAGCTATATTTAGTCTAGACGGATTAATGTAGCAACCACTACATATAATTTTGTTATGTGGTAGTTGAATAAACAAAACAAGTTATTCTAATAGAATTGTCACCTAGGACATGCGCATAACATGGTCCATAGGGTTTTGTTAATTCAAAGGATGCTAAAAAGCATATGCAAACTTCAATGGTTGAAATAAGCATTGCGGAGTTGGAATCTTCACTATGATGAAAATGTTAAAGGAGTTTAAATTCGTCGGAGATGATGAAGATGATTGCATTTGTAAGAAATTAAGTGGGAGCACTAAGACATGTTTCTAATACATTATGTGGAAGACATATTGTTGATTGGAAATGATGTATCTTTCATTAACACATATTAAGAATTTCATCCCGATGAAAGACTTAGGCAAAACCCAAATATTTGGCATCAATAGACGCTAATATGGTTATGCCGAAAGTACATAGATGATGTATTGAAAGAGTTCAATATAGAAACTACAAGAAAGATTCTTGTCGCACAGAAAGGATTGAATGAGTTCAATATTGATGATATTTCAAGTGTATTGACACTTGGTAAGTGAGACAAAGATTCAAGTATAGATTGATACTTGATGTATGAAATCACAAAAGATTATTTATATCAATCATACTGTGATATGTACAGATCCAGATATGTCCTATGCTCTAAATATTGTGAGCATATACCAGAATGATTCATAAGATGATCATTGGACGATAATAAGGATATTCTTGTGATCTTTTGGAAGAACTAAGAATATATTATTTTGGAAGTGACAAATAGATGGTTAGTTCATTGTAAATGAATTACATTGATACTAGTTTTGTCACAAAGTACAAATTAAGTTTATCTCAATCTAAACTAAGGGTGGCACAATATAATGGAAAGTAAGTTCCATAATGGATTTGGATGAGTTCCAAAGTTAAGACATTGTGACAGATACTACAACAAAAGGCTAAGTATATGACTGCTATTATAGCAGCTAAAGAGGGCATTTGTGTCAAGTAGTTTGTTATCAAACTAGGTGTAGTTCACAGCGGGATAATACTATGAAGATATATTGCACGACAATATTATCAACATGTTTTAACCCCAAAGAACTAAAGGTCTCACCAAAGGACCAAAATTTATACAAAGCCATCTCATTAGAGAATGAGTGATGCGTAGAGACGTAAAGACATGCAATTACACACAGACCTGGAAGTGTCAGATCCGGAGATCAGTTGACCACTAGCAATCGTGTATATACAACACCAGAAAGCCATAGGTGTTGAATACACAAAGGTTTGAAACTAGATTATTGACTCTAGTGCAAGTGGGAGACTGTTGGAGATATGCCCAAGAGGCAATAATAAAATGGTTATTATCATATCTTCATACTTATGATAAATGTTTACATACCATGCTATAATTGTATTAACCGGAAACATTAATACTTGTGTGATTTGTAAACATAAAAGAGTCCCTAGTAAAGCCTCTTGTTAAACTAGCTTGTTGGTTAATATATGATCATGGTTTCCTGATCATGAACATAGAGATGTTATTAACAACATGGTCATATCATTAGGATAATGATGTAATGGACATACTCCTATAGTTAAGCATAGCATATATCAAGTCATTTAATATAGTTCATTTGCTATAAGCTTTCTGATACATAGTAACCTAATTCCTTCGACCATGAGATCATGCTTATCACCATCACCGGAAGGATGCTTTGATGACATCAAACACCACACCGTAACTGGGTGGCTATAAAGATGGCATTGACTGTTCGGAAAGTATGGGTTGAGACACATGGATCAAGAGTGGGATTTGTCCATCCATATGACGGATAGATATACTCTGGGCCCTCTCGGTGGAATGTCATCCAATTAGCTTGCAAGCATGTGACTGGCTCACAAGGGATCACATATCAAGGGAACGAGAAAATAGTACTTATCGGTAACGAGGTTGAACTAGGTATGCAGAGATACCGACGATCAAAAACTCGGATAAGTAAACTATCGTGAGACAAAGGGAAATTGGTATCGTATGTAAGTGGTTCATTCGATCGCAAAGTAATCGTTGAAATATGTGGGAGCCATATGAATTTCCAGATTCCTCTATTGGTTATTGATCGGAGAAGTGTCTCGGTCATGTCCGCATAATTCACGAACCGTAGGGAGACACACTTAAGGATTCGATGTTGTTGAGTAGTTATATAATGATGAGTAAGAGAATGAATATTGTTCGGAGTCTTGGATGGGATCCGGGATATCATGAGGAGATCCGAAATGGTCCGGAGAGTAAGATTCATATAAGGAAAGTCCTGTTTCGGAGTTGGAGAATGATTCCGGTGTTTTCATCGGGAATGTTCTAGAAGGTTCCGGAAGGTCCGACACTCCGGAGGGGAAGGGTACATGAATGTGTCATGACAATATGGAATGGTTGCATCATGTACTAGATCACTTGGCTGGACACTTGGAAGAGAGAAATCAAACTCTAGTTTGAAAGTAAAAAGGCCAGTTTGAAAAAGTCAAACTCGGACAATAATTTCCAAGTGGGGGAAGAGAAGGAAACCTGGGAAGAGAAAGTTTCCCTTCTCTCCTCCAAACCGCCGGCCAGCAAGGGAGTTGGGGGAGGACTCGGCTAGCCCTAGCCGCCCCTCCCACCTATAAAAGAAAGGGAGGGGGCGCCCCCTCTCCCTACACCTTGTCCCTTAGCCGGCGCCCCTCTAAACCCTAAGCCAGCCGCCGCCCCCCTCTAGATGCGGCTGCCCTAGAGCTCCTCTAAACCGCCGTCTAGCTAATCCCTAGCTGCTGGTTGCTCTAAACCCCTTGGTGCCTCTAAACCCTAGACCACCAAGGCCTCTCTCATAGTCCACCATACTCGCTCCGGCTTAAGGCGAAGCCCTGCGAGATCTCCCCTCTACTTCGGGTACCACACCGTCGTGTTGCCGGAATTGCGAGGAGAGTGCTACAACCTCTGCTGCCTGCTGGAACAAGGGAGAGGAAGGTATTCATCGAGTACCGAACGTGTGACCGACTGCGGAAGCGCTGCCGGAACGCAGCGCCGAAAGGATCGTCTACGCGATCTTGAGATCGGCAAGTGTACGACTACATCACCCACGAGAATCTGCTCTCGTTAACCGCTTTGGAATCTTCGAGGGTGAGTTCCTCTATCGACTCGTTGCTACAATCTAGTAGATAGATCTTGGCTTGTTTGTGTGAATGCGGTAGAAATTTTTTGTTCTCCATGCTACGAACCCCTACACTTTCGGTTTCACATGTAGCTGTGCAAAACATCTGATGGGAATAATAGATAATAATAAAGTATGCATGTAATTGTTAGACCAAGATAATTATATGTGGGAAGTGCATCCATAATTGCTATTGCCTCCGCAACCGCTTATAGCAATAACCTACTAGTCTCATCCATAGAAGAAAGAGAACTAATGATATGCATAGTGATGTCATCGTTAATCCCAAGTAAATCCCTCGCATATAACCGTACTACCCTTTCTATCACTGGGTTCCCATCCTGCAGATTAGTCATTACTCACACTTCCTATACCTGGATCAATTCGTAGGGTCTTGGGTACCTGAGAAGTCCTTAGATTGAGGCAAGAGAGGGTACAATAATCATCATATCATACAAACTAATACATGATACCATCTATGATAAAGAACATGCATGCACATACTACATGGCTAGGCCGAGTCCCTTAGCCCAAGGATAATTAATCACACATAGAGATGAAATCAACAATCATAAACATTGTAATGGAAATCATGAGATTGATAGTAATAGTCTTACAATGTCGCCAATTGGAGATGAGATCAACTATTGCAAGTGGTGGAATATGGCTATGGTGGGGGAGAAGGGTTTGGAGATTAGATCTAGATCTATTCCTCCGACGTTGTGGTGTCTGATGGCTTGATGTAATCTGGTGGAGTCGGGGGTGTCTTTTCTCATTGCTCGAGGCCTCTTTATATAGGGGTCCCTTCACGAAAGTTGTTCTGTTTGACCTAGCGGTGTCGGTGGCAACTATACGGACGAAATTTTATTCCCGCCGTATAGTTGGTCGTTAAAGCTTCTGTCTCCACTTCACGACCCCTAGTTTCTTTGGGTTGTTGGAAATCTCATATATTTGACTTTAATGTTGTGATTCCCATCATCAAACGTCATTATCTGTGTAGGGAAAAATAGAAAGAAAGGATTGCATACCCCTTTGATCATTAGGCATTAGTGGCAGGGTTTAGAGAGATATTTCATAAAAAATATGAATAATATCCAGTTTAAATATGGATGTGGATGGCTATATTTCATAGCATCACCTACTAAGGACGAACACTTTATTACATGATATTTAGTGAGAGGGATCATCTTATAATGCTACCGTCGCGATCTAAGCAATACAAGATGCATAAAAAGGATTAACATCGCATGCAATTCATAACATATGTGATATGATATGGCCTTTTTTCTTGTGCTTTTGATCACCATATCCAAAGCACGGACATGATCTCCATCATCATCGACATGGAATTAAGGTCAGTGGCACCACTTTATGGTTGTCCATCACTAACAGCAACTATTACAACTACCACTACTAGGAAAACGGCTATAGGTAATCCACACATCCGTGGCGCACGTGCTAGTGGTGCCCCACGGGTAAAATAGGCATGGCGCACTACCCACAGGTGCCCTACGGCTAACTGCCGTAAGCATGGCGCACATGGGGGTCGTGCGCCACGCCTATGTGTGGGCAGGGCACATGTGGCCGCAGCACACATACCCGTAGCGCACTAGGTCAAGGTGCGCTACGGATGTGCAACTTAGCCGTAGGGCACTCCGGCCTAGTGCGCTACGGGGCTGTGTGTTGCAGCAGCTGGGTCAACTTAGCCGTAGGGTACTCTGTCCTAGTGCCCTACGGCTAAGTGGCCTGCACCAACTCCACCCCCCCTTGGATCGCCTTTTTAGGCTTTCTAAAAAATAAAAGAAAATGATAAACGCTTCAAAAAATAAAATCATTTCATATGTAGGTAGGTAATGTGTTATAATTTCTAGGAAAATTAACAAACATGATTTTCCACTTTTTCTGCCAAACAAAAGTCATGCCACGGTAAAATGGCCGTAACTTTTGCATACGATGTCAAAAAAATCGTATAATATACCAAAATGACGAGAACGAGATATCGCATCCGCTCGCAATGACCTACGGTCGTTTAGCAATTATTTAGATTTTCAAAATTCAAAAAGAGTAAAAAATTATGGTCAAAAAACCGTTTTTTTTCCTGCAGAAAAAAAATAGAGGGCAACTTACCCGTAGCGCACCACCACCTAGTGCGCTACGAGTAAGTTGGTCGGGATTCAGAATTTCAATCCCCACCCCGCCCACCTACCCCTATTCTTCCCTCCCTCTTCTCCTTTTCATTCTCCTCCATCCTCCTTTTCCTTCTCTCTTCTCCTCCTCCTTTTCCTTCTCTCTTCTCCTCCTCCTCCTTTACCTTCTCCTCCTTCCCTTGCACTGACGACGGCGACGGTGGCCTTCTCCTCCTCCTTGCTCCGGCACCCTCCTCTCCTTGCAGTGACGATGGCGACGGCGACGACGACCTTCTCCTCCTCCTTGCAGTCACGACGGCGACGACCTCCTTATCCTTGCGGCCTCATCCTCCTTGCAGTCACGACGAGCGACGACGAGCTCCGACGATCGCCGAAGACCTCCTTCTCCTTGCGGCGACCTCCTCCCTTCTCCAGCCACACCTCCTTCTCCCTCTCTTCCTCGATGCCGGCGAGGAGTAGCACGACCACGGCCTCCCGCACCTACCTGCGGTGGTAGGTCGTGGCCACGGCCACCATGCTCCAGCGAGGCGCCACGACGGCGGGGATGCAGACCCGATTGCTTTTGCAATTCAAAACGAGGGTGTTTTTTGCATTTGTTTTTGTTTTTTGAAAAAAAACATCTGTGGCGCACCTGTACCCCTACCCGTGGCGCACCTGGTAGTGCGCTACGCCTATCCCCATATAACCGTAGCACACCAGGGTAGTGTGCTACGGGCACTTTTTAGCTGCAGCGTACGCTTAGTGGCGCACCACTAGTGCGCCACGGATGGGCTTTTTAGGTGCGTCACGAACAAACCCTTTTCCTAGTAGTGTACTTGGAATAAAGCTATTACATGTTTAATAGACACACAAGTCTTAACAAATTTAAACACAACCATAAGGCTCCTGTCGGATGCCATATTACAATAAGGATCATCTCAAACATCAAATATATCACAATCACATCATGGACATATCACATCACATGCCCCTGCAAAAACAAGTTAGACGCCTCTAATTTTCTTTGCATGTTTGATGTGTCTTGGGGCTTTCGATTAAGAACCATTCTTACCTACGAACAAGAACCACAACATGGATACAAGTGTTGTCAAGTGCAGATTGTAAGTTGGATCTTAACTATGGTGGGAAAGACAGACACCCGCAAAGCCACTTGTGCAATACAAGTTGCACGTTGAACATGGAGAAAGTCTCAGGTGCGAAGACATGTAAGGTTAGCCCAGGCCGCTTCATCCTACCATCCCGCAAGATGCAAAGTACACGAAAAGCAAGCTACAACAAAAACATAAAAGCCCACAAAACCATTGTGTTCTACTCGTGTGACAAATCTATGCATAGATTTGGCTCTGATACTACTATAGGGTTTGTTGCATGGAAATCAAAAAAATTCTACCGCAAGAACACATAATACAAAGATACAATCTATGGAAAAGCCAAGATCTAATCTACAAGATCGGTGCAACGAGATTGTAGAGAACTAACCCTCGTAGATCCAAAGCGTTAACGAGATCATATCTCATGGTTGATGTAGTCGATCACTTGCCGATCTCAAGATCGCGTTGACAATCCTTCCGGCGCCACGTTCCGGCAGCGCTTCCACACTCGGTCACACATACGGAGTCAATGAAGACCTTCCTCTCCCCATTCCAGCGGGCAGTAGAGATAGTAGATCCCCTCGGAATCCCAGCAGCATGACGGCGTGGTGGTGGTGGTGGAGGAGAAGACCTGTAGGGCTTCGCCTAAGCCGGAGCAGGATGATGGAGGAGGGAGGAGGGTGGCGGCTAGGGTCAGGAGAAAGGGGCAGGGTGGCGCCCTTCCCTCCCCTGTTTATATAGAGGGGGTGTGGCTAGGGCTACCCCCTTGGCCCTCCCCTCCTAGGGTTGGCGCACATAGGGAGAGGGGGGAAAACTTGCCCCCCAAATTTCCCCTTTCCTTTTTAGGGGTTTTCCCCAAACCCTTTGGGGCTGGCCGATTGGGCCTCTAGGTCTTGGTGTGGCTGGCCCATGAGCCCCCGCAATATTTCCCATCCCATGTGGCCCCTCCCGAGGTGGTGGGCCCTCTAGAACATTCTGGAAGCTCCGGTCAAAACACCAAAACCTTTTTTGAACCCCGGAAAATGACTTTCATTATATGAATCTTATTCTCCAGACCATTCCGGATCTCCTCGTAATGTCCTGGATCTAATCCGAGACTCCGAACAACATTCGGTCTCCAAATCATATTCCATATCTACTAAACAACATCGACCCTTAAGTGTGTCACCCTACAGTTTGCAAACTATGCAGACATGATCGGGACTCCTCACCGGTCAATAACCAACATCAGGACCTGGAGATCCATAATGTCTCCCCACATATTCAACAATGATTTCGTGATCGAATGAACCATTCACATACGATACTGATTCCCTTTGTCACGCGATACTTTACTTATCCGAGGTTAGATCGTCGGTATCTCGATACCTACTTCAACTCCGTTACCAATAAGTACTCTTTACTCATACTATGATGTGACAACCCTTGTGACCTAGTCACATGCTTGCAAACCAATTGGATGACAATCCACCAAGAGGGCCCAGAGTAAACCTATCTGTCATATGGATGGACAAATACCAATCTTGATCCATGCGTTTCAACGCATACTTTCAGAATACCGAATGCCACCTTTATAACCATCCAGTTACGAAGTGGTGTTTGATGTCATCAAAACATTCATCCATTGTTGGTGATTAACATGATCTCATGTCAAAGGATTAAGTTACTATGTATTTGAAAGCTTGTTGCAAACAAACTTAATGACTTGATCTTATGATATGCTTACTATGGGTGTGTGTCCATCACATCATTATCCTAATGGTATGATCTTGTTATTAATAACATCCAATGTCCATGATCAGAAAACCATGATCATCTATTAATCACCATGCTAGTTCAACAAGAGGCTTACTTGGGACTCTTTTATGTTTACAAAACACACATGTATTAATGTTTTCGGTTAATACAATTATAGCATGGGATACAAACATTTATCATAAACACAAAGATATAATAATAACCACTTTATTTGCCTCTTGGGCATATCTCCAACACTAGTAAGACATGTGTGGTGAGAGGAGCACGTGCTAGTTTTACTACTGCCTCAGTGAAAGTTCAGAGATGTTTCCATGCCCAAAAATAATTTTGTCATATCACGAGAAACAACTATTTTCCCAAGCACCCTATCCAAATATTCTTACTCCTGTTATGAGACATATTCAAATCATGTTATGGAAAGCGTTTCAAATTTTAGAGTTCTCAAAACTATTCCATTTTTGTTTCTTGATAATGTTATTCGTCGAGCACATTGGGTTGGAAATTACTCCCTCCATTTCAAGTAATTTGACTTTTTCCTAAGTTAAACTAGTTTAAGTTTGTCCAAGTGTATAGAAAATTATATCGATATATAATACCAATTTAATTTTAATAAATTCATCATACAATAAATTTCCATACTATATATATATATTTGATATTATAGATATTGATAGAATTTTGTTTAAATATTTTCAAACTTGGAGAAGTTTGACTTAGGACAACAAAGACTATATTTAACAAACCACTATGGCAATCTACATGCCCATAGGTCGGATAAGCAGGGCAACCATTCCAGACCTCTAGAGGAGGAGATACCAAATGCTAAATTATATTAGTACCCAATATATTAGTACTCTTTAGGTACAAAAGATTATTGAGGACGTCAAAATGAAATAAAAGCCTCACTTTGGATGAGCGCAAGTTCACACCAGGGACCAATAACATAAATAATGTACAAGTAAACCAATCTTATCAACGATAGTGCATTTAGTTAGGATGTTGGTCTCTCTTTATGGACGCCGCATTTAGTTAGGATGTTGGTCTCTCTTTATGGACGCCCTACATGTCGTACTAAAATAGATGCTAACTACATTGGCTTGTTTCATTTCATGCAAAAATTATTACATGAAAAACCGGCAAAACCACTTGTATATAACAAAAGAAACCAAGCATCAAGAAGAGCATAAAACATAATGAAGTTGTATCTATGCAAATGAAGAAAGTGCGACAATTTTATGTTCGTGGAAGCTACTATATGCAGTGCTATTTAAACAATAAATGCAAAGCATGCGCATGTTTTGAACTTATTATTGTACCAGATGACCCACCTTGCGAGAAAATTTTCACAGTGCTTCATTTTGTACTCCAGAAACTTTGATAATTAAACTTAGTTAATAATTTAATAGAACCACTTCTAAGATATTTAATTGAGTTCTTTTATCAATATCTATCATGATATTTATGGATATTAAAATATCTGGACTGTAAGGTTCCCAACCTTTAATAAGGTAGAGACCCTGTGTTTACAATGCTAGTCCCTGGATCAATAGCTAGCATCCACAGTTAAGATGTAATATCAAGAAACAAAGGTCATAATACCACTTTATAACCAGGAATAAAAAAACATTACATCTTACATAGCTCATTTGGCTATCTCATTACATTGCAGCAGAAATAACTATAGCATGGGGTCCTTCATCTTCAAAGTGCCACAGGCAGTCATGTTGGTTGTAGACTTGTAATCCTATTCAACACACTTCACTAACATCAAACAAACCTGCAACATAATAAGTTGCAGCCACAAGGGTCAATACATTTGAATTGTATTGGCAAGTTTCACTACTATGTAGAAATAAGTGGATCCTATCATTACAGGCATATTTGGCTAAGTAGGGGTTAGGCTCTTTTGCAGAAAGCAATATAGTTTTATCCTATCTTTTCAAAATAGTTTTTGATCTTTTGTCAAATCTTTCTGAACTTCTTGGAAAACTCCAAGTGCTTCAAACCCTTGTTGTCACCATCAAGTTTTACTTTGAGAAATTGGAATTTCGAGATCTTCCATAGCTTCAGACCTTAGTTGCTCAGTATTGTCCATAACCGGGGACACGGCTAAGTACTTAGAATTTTGATCTTTTGTATAAGTTGTACACTTTACCCACATGACACAATCTCATCTTGATGCCACAAGTGGCGGCTGGATAAGTACTCACCAAGATGGAGTACTGGCAGATTGAGAATGTGACAAAGTCTTTCCATAGAAGTCCTCCCAATACACAATGCTAGCTTGTCATCCAGGCACCAATGTAGGGTTTCAAGTTCCCTTACACAATTCTAGTTAACCTGAAGATGCCAATGCATGGGTCTTCCACTATGTAGTTGACTAAGCCAGATCCCATTTAGCATGTGGCTGTATACGGAAGCCACTGTACGAGAAACATGTTCAATCTCTAAGTCCCTGGGTGGTTTTCTTCTAGTGCACATACAAAAAGACATGGCCGTATAAACATGGTTCCTTTTGTTGCCACCTTGTCCAAAACTTGAGTATCCTTGTCCACCCAGGTAGTTCATTGAATACTTATTTTATTATATAAAACATATATCTTTTCAATACTCATATAGTCATATCATGTATCCCATCCCAAATATATAGCAGGGCTAAGCATACTACAACTACAATGTTTCCACTAAGGACTATATAAGGGTATCCTATTAGGATTTAGCATAGCAAAAAATATAGTAAACCTTTCCATGCATGTTACAAAATCCACTAAGTGTAATGAAAATAGTAGGACTTGGATGATAGTGTCACTTGCCTTTTTAGTAGAGAATGCTGGTTCACTTCTTTATCTTGCAAATATCACACTCTTCTAATTCCACTACAATTCAATCAGGCAAACACAAATTCAACTAGCATTCCAACCAATTTATCACACATAAAATAATAGAAACAAGGTCATGCATGCAAGCATGCAAAAGATAGTTTTATTTGCAAAAGTGGTTTCTACTAGGCTCTAAACATTATAAAGTTCAAAGTGGTCATTTACTAAAGTGGTAAAACCATTTGCAAAAGGTTTTATCTATAAACCATTTTTAAACCAAATCAATATTTTATGTGGTTGAAAATGCTTTTAGCAAAGAAATATTCTTTAAAGGGTTCACCAAATATATTTTAATTCTCAAAACTTGGTGTTTAGGGTCAGAAGGTTTGAATCAAAACATTTCCCAAAGGTTTCACTCAAAAATCATTTCTATACCACAATCAATATTTTTATTTGACTAGAAATGAGCTAATTCAAATATTTATTCCTAAACTTCACAAAATACATTTTTAAATCCATAAGTTGGTTCCTAGGGTCAGTAGGTTAACAACAAACCATTTTGCAAAGATTTCATACTAAAAATATATCTAGAACAATTTCTATATTCAAAATAAGCCTACACATGTTTATACACATTCAACCAATTTTCCAGAAGAAAAACATTAAACAAAATGAATGGTTGTAAAGTACTTGTTCTACTGATTCTATAGATATAAAATTTGCAAAATTTGGATGTGTAGAATTAAAGTTATGAATTTTACAAGTTTGCAAATCAAATAGAACATTTTCTGGTTTTATTCAAACAGTCTGGTCACGTGGCTCACTCTAATTGGCCGGTATCGCTTCGTGCGGATCAAGCTCTCTGGACCGTAGGATCTTATTTAGATTGCACGGCACAGATTGAGTGATACCCCTTCAATTAAATGAATCTATCTAAACCACTGGATAACGATCCAACGGCTCACAGTAGCCAGACCATTTCTGGGCGGCGCTAGCGGCGGCTGGTGGCGGCGCTTTCTCTGGCGGTGGCATCGGCGACGAACCAGGAAGCAAGGGGAGGAGGGAAGTAGATCACCGTGCTCGCAGAGGGTTGGCGAAGCTCGAGGTGGCGTTGTCTTGGCAAGGGGCGCTCGAAGCTGCTGGCAATTCCTCACCGGAGTCGCCGTTGGCGTCGGGCACGCTCAGGTGTCGTCGGGGATGGGCCTACAAGTCACTCTAAGGCGAGATAGGGGCACGGTTAGACGTGGGCGAGTGTGGCATTCACGCGAGCATGATCGAGAGGGATCAGGGAGGTTTGGCTTACCAGGGAGACTTCGCCGGAGCGATGGCAGACGACGGCGCACGCTCAGGTGTCGACGAAGCCGAGGCTACGGGGCACGCGCGAGCGAACGAGTGGTATGGGGAGATGCGCCAGGAGGTGGGGAGCAAGCTCGCGTGCAGAGGGAGGAGAGGGGCGGCCGTGGTTCGCCGATATTGCTCTGAGACGTCGTCGGAGACAGAGGGGTTTGAGCTCACGATTCGCTCAGCCTAGGGGCAGGGAGGAGGCGGTGTTTGAGGGGAAAGAGAGAGGGGATAGGGGCACTTATACACGCGTGATCACAGCGAGGAATTACTCCGGCATTGAATCGAATTCATGGCTGCAATCAAGGCAGCAACAGCGAGGAGGAACAGCTGGCGCGAGGTTGATGATGCTTTGCTGGCTGTGGGGTCCGTCTGTCTGTGAGGGAGAGAGAGTGGGAGTGGGGCCTGCCTGTTTGTGACTTCGCGGGTTCTAATCTGGGTAGAAAACGTTTCACTGCGGGGGATTTTAGTTGGGTTGGACTAGGCCTTGCTGGGCCTGTTAGCTGGGCTGCAGTTTGTTTCCTTTTTATTATACTGAAGCTTTTTCCTTTTTTTCTATTTGAATTTCTGTTTTGATTTTCAAACAAATAATTCAAACACCAATTCAAATCAAACCACCACCAAACTTTGTATTTATTTTAATTCTGTTTAACAACACAATCAAAAGTCCAAAACAAAATAATTTTTATTCTTTTTAGGATCCATTAATAATTAAATAAATAGACCTTAGTCATTAATTCAAATAGGATTTAATTTATTTTTAAACTCTATTTGAAATCTAAAATAATATCAAAACCATTTCAGTAGGTTTTATTTAAATAAATAAAACACTTGGAAAACTTATTTAAAATAAATTAACAAGTTTTAGTGTTTATTTCAAATGGAAAAGCCTTTACTTAAATAAAGTTGGATATTAATACATCCTCATTAATTTATTTAAATAAACCTTTACTCTTTTTATCAAAATAGAAATATTTTATTTCAAAAGCTTGGCCAAGATTTAATTTGGCTCTATAAAATAATCCTTATTTATAATTCTACCTTTGCTTTTGAAAATCAAATCTTTTTATTAAAAGATCTAAAAATAGTGATTCCAACTATTTTAACTTTATTGTTTATTTATCTTTTTAAATCCCTTCAGGATTTTATTTGATCAAAAATAGGTTTTGATGTTTTCCAATTGGAATCAAAAGTTTCTTCTCACCCTAAATTTCAACAAAATTTTATTTTGTTTATTTATTTTTCACATTTCAAAATTTGGAAAATTTTGGGATGTGACAGGCTACCACCCTGAAAATAAATCTCGTCCGGAAATTTGGGAAGGCTAGGGTTACAAGTTGGCTTCAAAGCAACTAGGGTACTACCACCCTTAAAATAAAGTCTCATAGGGTTACATTGATGGTTTACTTGACTATGAGTTCAACACTTGATATCGAGACAAGGAATCCTTATTTGACTCAACCGAGTTAACTAGTTTCTAACATCCACTTCTTCTATCTCTTCAAAGTTTCCATCCATGTCAATGTGGTTCACATGTCCTTTCTGGGTCACATTGGAGTCACTTCCATTGGCTCTTCTAGCATCCTTTTTTTTTCTTCTCAGGACAGTCTGATGCATAGTGTCCAAGTTCCTTACAATTATAGCACTGCAACTGGCTAATATATTTCTTCCTGAAAGTGTCATGTTGGTTCTGACCAAGGTCATCTCCATTGTCAGTATCATTTCCATTATTATCACTTCCATTGTTGTTGTGGTGATACTGATGTGGTTCAGAATCTTCCTTGCTCTTTTTGAATGAATGCTTCTTTTTTGATGACCCTGAGTGATTCTTGAGTTTATGCTTCCTCTTTCTGTTCTCAACTTGATTCATCTTGTTTTCCAAAATGGTGGCTTTGTCACAGAGTGATTGATAAGTTGGGACATAGGAAATAGCTAGCTGCAGGTTCAACTCATCATTAAGTCCTTCGAGGAATTTCTCCTTCCTTTTAGCATCTGTATCAACTTCATCCGGTGCATAGCATGCCAGATTGTTGAATTCTTCAATATGCTCATCCACACTGAGGTGACACTGTTTCAGATTGTGAAACTCCTTTTTCTTCAAGTACATCACTCCAGGTGAGATGTGAGTTGTTCTGAATCCATCCTCAAAAATAGCCCAAGTCACATCCTCAAGGGGAGTGGTGATTTGAAAGTTGTCCCACCATGTTGCTGCTGGTCCTTCAAGCAGAAATGCTGCAAACATAACTTTTTCTTCGTCGGTGTAGCCAACAGTCACTAAGTCTTTGTTCACTGAACGTAACCAGTCATTGGCTTCCATTGGATCAGTTGTTCCAGAGAACCTTGCAGGCCTAAGTTTCAGAAACTTGGTGAGCATGTCATGTGCTGGAGGATTACTCTGATTGTTGTTGTTGTTGTTGTTGTTGTTGTTGTTGTTGTTGTTGTTGTTGTTGTTGTTGTTGTTGTTGTTGTTGTTGTTGTTGTTGTTGTTGTTGTTGTTGTTGTTGTTGTTGTTGTTGTTGTTGTTGTTGTTGTTGTTGTTGTTGTTGTTGTTGTTGTTGTTGTTGTTGTTGTTGTTGTTCTGATTCTGTATGAATGTGGTCATCTCCTGCATCAGTTGTGTCTGAGCTATCAACATCTGCTGCATCTCAGGAGTGATGTTGTTGTTTTGGTTGGGGTTGGCACGTCGGGGAGGCATCTGTTGGTTTGATTGGGATAAGTAAAGATGGATAGGTTTTAATAAGTTCTAACACACAACTCGAACAATCAAGTTCAATCAAACAATCAACAAGCAAGTATCCACTTAACAACTTATGAGCTTAACTCATGAGTTGAAGGAAACAACAAGTTTTCTTGAAACAATCAACCTAGTATAGTCATACCTCATAGGCCAATATGATCCATACACTAACATGTTATCAATGTTTTTGGTAGGCAATCTAGTGTCTCTTGGTTTTCACTTGTAGTCCTTAGTGAAATCCTTGGTCAGAATAAGGTTGAAATTACTTGAAGATGTTGAAGTCATTAGAGTTGATGAAATCTTTATGGTGAAGTCTTTGGCCATGGGGTAGGCTTTGTCCATCAAGTTTGAAATAGAAGAGATGTAGAATCAAAATCAAAATGTTTGAGGAAGGAGTTTACAAGATTGTTTGTAAATAAGTTTTGGAACAAATACAACTCCTATTTTTCTAAGGGGTTTTATACAATCCTAGGGTTACAATCCTACATGCAACACATTGCTCTGATACCATCTGTAAGGTTCCCAACCTTTAATAAGGTAGAGATCCCTGTGTTTACAATGCTAGTCCCTGGATCAATAGCTAGCATCCACAGTTAAGATGTAATATCAAGAAACAAAGGTCATAATACCACTTTGTAACCAGGAATAAAATAAATCATTACATCTTACATAGCTCATTTGGCGATATCATTACATTGCAACAGAAATAACTGTAGCATGGGGTCCTTCATCTTCAAAGTGCCACATGCAGTCATGTTGGTTGTAGACTTGTAATCCTATTCAACACACTTCACTAACATCAAAAAAAACTGCAACATAATAAGTTGCAACCACAAGGGTCAATACATTTGAATTGTATTGGCAAGTTTCACTACTATGTAGAAATAAGTGGATCCTATCATTACATGCATATTTGGCTAAGTAGGGGTTAGGCTCTTTTGCAGAAAGCAATATAGTTTTATCCTATCTTTTAAAAATAGTTTTTGATCTTTTTTCAAATCTTTCTGAACTTCTTGGAAAACTCCAAGTGCTTCAAACCCTTGTTGTCACCATCAAGTTTTACTTTGAGAAATTGGAATGTCGAGATCTTCCATAGCTTCAGGCCTTAGTTGCTCAGTATTGTCCATAACCGGGGACACGACTAAGTACTTAGAATTTTGATCTTCTGTAGAAGTTGTACACTTTACCCTCATGACACAATCTCATCTTGATGCCACCAGTGGCCGCTGGATAAGTACTCACCAAGATGGAGTACTGGCAGATTGAGAATGTGACAAAGTCTTTCCATAGAATTCCTCCCAATACACAATGCTAGCTTGTCATCTAGGCACCAATGTAGGGTTTCAAGTTCCCGTACACAATTCTAGTTAACCTGAAGATGCCAATGCATGGGTCTTCCACTATGTAGTTGACTAAGCTAGAGCCCATTTAGCATGTGGCTGTACACGAAAGCCACTGTACGAGAAACATGTTCAATCTCTAAGTCCCTGGGTGGTTTTCTTCTTGTGCACATATAAAAAGAGATGGCCATATAAACATGGTTCCTTTTGTTGCCACCTTGTCCAAAACTTGAGTATCCTTATCCACCCAGGTGGTTCATTGAATACTTGTTTTATTATATAAAACATATATCTTTTAAATACTTCATATAGTCATATCATGTATCCCATCCCAAATATATAGCAGGGCTAAGCATACTACAACTACAATGTTTCCACTAAGGAATATATAAGGGTATCCTATTAGGATTTAGCATAGCAAAAAATATAGTAAACCTTTCCATGCATGTTACAAAATCCACTAAGTGTAATGAAAATAGTAGGACTTGGATGATAGTGTCACTTGCCTTTTTAGTAGAGAATGTTGGTTCACTTCTTGATCTTGCAAATATCACACTCTTCTAATTCCACCAATTCAATCAAGCAAACACAAATTCAAGTAGCATTCCAACCAATTTATCACACATAAAATAATAGAAACAAGGTCATGCATGCAAAAGATAGTTTTATTTGCAAAAGTGGTTTCTACTAGGCTCTAAACATTATAAAGTTCAAAGTGGTCATTTACTAAAGTGGTAAAACCATTTTCAAAAGGTTTTATCTATAAACCATTTTTAAACCAAATCAATATTTTATATGGTTGAAAATGCTTTTAGCAAAGAAATATTCTTTAAAGGGTTCACCAAATATATTTTAATTCTCAAAACTTGGTGTTTAGGGTCAGAAGGTTTGAATCAAAACATTTCCCAAAGGTTTCACTCAAAAATCATTTCTATACCATAATCAATATTTTTATTTCACTAGAAATGAGCTAATTCAAATATTTATTCCTAAACTTCACAAAATACATTTTTAAATCCATAAGTTGGTTCCTAGGGTCAGTAGGTTCACAACAAACCATTTTGCAAAGATTTCATACTAAAAATATATCTAGAACAATTTCTATATTCAAAATAAGCCTACACATGTTTCTGCAAATTCAACCAATTTTCAAGAAGCAAAACATTAAAAAAATGAATGGTTTCAAAGTACTTGTTCTACTGATTCTATTGATATAAAGTTTGTGAAAATTTTGACGTATAGAATTAAAGTTATGAATTTTACAAGTTTGCAAATCAAATAGAACATTTTCTGGTTTTATTCAAACAGTCTGGTCACGTGGCTCGCTCTAATTGGCCGGTACCGCTTCGTGCGGATCAAGCTCTTTGGACCGCAGGATCTTATTTAGATTGCACGGCGCAGATTGAGTGATACCCCTTCGATTAAATGAATCTATCTAAACCACTGGATAACGATCCAACGACTCACAGTAGCTAGACCATTTCTGGGCGGCGCTAGCGGCGGCTGGTGGCGGCGCTTGCTCTGGCGGTGGCGTCGGCGATGAACCAGGAAGCAAGTGGAGGAGGGAAGTAGCTCACCGTGCTCGCAGAGGGTTGGCGAAGCTCGAGGTGGCATTGTCTGGGCAAGGGGCGCTCGAAGCTGCTGACAATTCCTCACCGGAGTCGCCGTTGACGTCGGGCACGCTCAGGTGTCGTCGGGGATGGGCCTACAAGTCACCCTAAGGCGAGACAGGGGCACGGTTAGACGCGAGCGAGTGTGGCGTTCACGTGAGCATGATCGAGAGGGATCGGGGCGATCTGGCTTACCAGGGAGACTTCGCCGGAGCGATGGCAGACGGCGGCGCATGCTCAGTTGTCGATGAAGCCGAGGCTATGGGGCACACACGGGCGAACGAGTGGCACGGGGAGATGCGCCAGGAGGTGGGGACCTAGCTCGCGTGCAGAGGGAGGAGAGGGGCGACCGTGGTTCGCCGGAATTGCTCTGAGACGTCGTCGGAGACAGAGGGGTTTGAGCTCACGATTCGCTCAGCCTAGGGGCAGGGAGGAGGCGGTGTTTGAGGGGAAAGAGAGAGTGGAGAGGGGCGCTTATACACGCGTGATCACGGCGAGGAATTACTCCGGCATTGAATCGAATTCATGGCTGCAATCAAGGCAGCAACGGCGAGGAGGAACGGCTGGCGCGAGGTTGATGATGCTTTGCTAGCGGTGGGGTCCGTCTGTCTGTGAGGGAGAGCGAGTGGGAGTGGGGCCTGTCTGTCTGTGACTCCGCGGGTTCTAATCTGGGTAGAAAACGTTTCACTGCAGGGGAGTTTAGTTGGGTTGGACTGGGCCTTGCTGGGCCTGTTAGCTGGGCTGCAGTTTGTTTCCTTTTTTTATACTGCAGCATTTTCCTTTTTTTCTATTTGAATTTCTGTTTTGATTTTCAAACAAATAATTCAAACACCAATTCAAATCAAACCACCACCAAACTTTGTATTTATTTTAATTCTGTTTAACAACACAATCCAAAGTCCAAAACAAAATAATTTTTATTCTTTTTAGGATCCATTAATAATTAAATAAATAGACCTTAGTCATTAATTCAAATAGGATTTAATTTATTTTTAAACTCTATTTTAAATCTAAAATAATATCAAAACCATTTCAGTAGAACACTTGGAAAACTTATTTAAAATAAATTAACAAGTTTTAGTGTTTATTTAAAATGGAAAGGCCTTTACTGAAATAAAATTGGATATTAATACATCCTCATTATTTTATTTAAATAAACCTTTACTCTTTTTATCAAAATAGAAATATTTTATTTCAAAATCTTGGCCAAGATTTAATTTGGCTCTATAAAATAATCCTTATTTATAATTCTACCTTTGCTTTTGAAAATCAAATCTTTTTATTAAAAGATCTAAAAATAGTGATTCCAACTATTTTAACTTTATTGTTTATTTATCTTTTTAAATCCCTTTAGGATTTTATTTGATCAAAAATAGGTTTTGATGTTTTTCAATTGGAATCAAAAGTTTCTTCTCACCCTAAATTTCAACAAAATTTTATTTTGTTTATTTATTTTTCACATTTCAAAATTTGGAAAATTTTGGGATGTGACATGGACGAACACTAATACATAAAAACAAATAGTATGTATATGCTATAGAATTTATGTAACCGTGCACAATTTAAGCTTAGCACAAGGAAAATTTTGAGTGTATATCACAACTAGATAACAAAGAACAGTATAACTGATGTTTAAAAACACTATTATGTAATTAAAAATTAAATCTAGGCAATTAAATAGTAATCATTAAGAGTATAGTAGGATAAAAACTTTAAGATAAGTATAGAAATTTAATATAAAATTAATTATCTTAATTTTTCGAAGTCCAAATTTGTTTGAACCCACCATAGAATACCAGAGTGAGAATGCTATTGCCAAAAGTGTAGAGGAAGTACAATGAATTTTTAACCAAGACTCATCTATGGTTGTAATTTCACATCTTCATATGTACTGGAACAATTAGGGTAAATTACACATTTGTGAGGTATATAATGATCAACATGCTGAGTATTGTCTTGTTAATGTGAGGTTTTGATTTGTGGAAACCTTTGGTTTTAAGGTAGTATGTTTTCTCTGAGGTGGTTTCCCATGGTTGTTTTCAAGTGCTAACCTATTACCCATAATTTCTAGGCTGATAGAGTGTTTCCTTGTAACGAGGGATTTTATTTGGATTATACAAACTTGTTTACCGGGACCACCAGTTGTAACCTAAGAGGTAGTAAACTCACTCTAGTCTCTCAGTGAGGCATTTCTCGGCTAGGTGGGAGTGTAACCTTGGAACATGGAGGAAATATGGTATAAATAAGATATTGAGTGGGTTGGAAGGATAGTAATCAAAGTAAATTTTTTGCCCAGGTTCTGAGTTGACCTTTTCAAGTTACGATTGTTTTGGCTCATTTCATGATAGTTCTATTGTGATTTTATTTGTGGGAAAGTAGTAGGTGCAGATCTTTTTTATTGACTCAACCAATATTTGGCAAGCGTCGTCGTTCTGTATAATGATGTTACATTAAAAGTTACATACTTTCCTTATTCACTCTCTCTGAACCTGGTCATATTTTCTTTCCTTAAAGAGAATACTTTCACTGATATTCTAGCCTCTACATGAAGAACAAGAGCCTGCCAAGTGCATTATTACAACCATGGCGAGCCAGAGCAACAATCACTATATATGGTGCCAAAGCGGAGAAAAGGACCTTTTTCATGCTGCACACAGTGTGGGGGGGGGGGGGGGGGGGGGACTAGCAGGACGACGGCTACTCATACTCTCAGAAGAGCACATAAATATGTGTAGTAACCCTATATATTTTAGAGAGATATAATTAACCAGCGGTGCAAGGTTTGGTCCCTCCTAACATTGTTTGACCCATTAGGTCCCGACCATTCTAATTTTTTGGCTCTATCCCTAGGGTACTCTTGAGTTCTATAGGATAAAAAAGCACAAAAAATAGCATCATGGAGTTTCAAACGGACCATAACAAAAGCAAAAAAAATTAGCAACATATTTTATGCGAAAATTGGACCGATCTATTAATAATCATCAACAACAATACAAAGAGTCCAATAAGTAGTAAATATTAGATCCTTTGACCGCCTAACGATGACTACTGACACTAGCACGAGCCAAAGGATGCTTACAGAACAACAACTGCGTGCAAACGATGCTTACAGAACAACAATACGTGTATAAGCTTAGTTCGCTAGAGATTGTCAGCAAAAAACCTAGCCGACGCCACTAACCTCGCTCGCGCCATTAGCGGACGATAAAAGGAGATACGCGAGGGGAGATGGTACTCATCTTAGTGGGGAGGATCTTCCTAGTAGTGACGACGGTGAAGATCATCGGCCATCAGAGTGAATATGTCGACGGTTGGGTCCGTATACCTCGCTCTGTCTTTGCCTCCTTTGTAACACTCTCGTATTGGCCCTATGCAAGTTTTAGTGATTCTTGCTAGACCCGCATAGAAATGATTCAAAGATGCCCACCAAGCACTTTCGTGCGGGTGAAAACAAAGTAATATCATTATACAATAGTCCACGATGGAACCCATAGAACATATATACAATAACGACTCAACGAGTCAAGAATACATATATACAGTACAAATATTCAAATCATCTTTAAAGGATACAATATTCGAGTATGGATAAGATCCAAATCACAAAGAGCAATGGGTTCTTCCTCCGATAGTGCTGCTCATGTTGCTGTCTGTGCAGCTACTGACTATGCATGAGCCGCGATAGCTGCTTCTCTAGCTACTTTCCTCTACCTAACATGTTTTTAGTGAAATCATCCAGATAGGAATGACGTTTGATATACTCACTCTCCTGGTTTTGCTTGCAAAGATTCTTGAATAGGTTCATATATAAGGGTCTTGTTCCTAAACTATGAGAAAAAGTTGGCCCTAGATACCGCATGCACCAATGGCTCTGCATGTCCTGCCATGGAGATAGTGTTGGAGATATGCCCAAGATGCAATACTAAAAGTAGTTATTATTATATTTTTGTATTTATGATAAAAAAATTACATTCATGTTATAATTGTATTAATCGAAACATTAATACCCTGTGATTTGTAAACTTGTAAGAGTCCCTAGTAAAGCCTCTTTGTAATACTAGCTTGTTGGTTAACAGATGATCATGGTTTCCTGATCATGAACATTGAGATGTTATTAACAACAAGATCATGTCATTAGGAGAATGATGTGATGGACATACTCCTATAGTTAAGCGTAGCATAAAGATCAAGTCATTTCAATAGTTTGTTTGCTATAGGCTTCCAGATACATAGTAACCTAAATCCTTCGACCATGAGATCATGTTAATCACCATCACCGGATGGATACTTTGATGACATCAAACACCACTTCGTAACTGGGTGATTATAAAGGTGGCATTGAGTATTTGGAAAGTATGTGTTGAGTCACATGGATCAAGAGTGGTATTTGTCCATCCATATGACAATTAGATATACTCTGGGACCTCTCAGTGGAATGTCATCCAATTGGCTTGCAAGCATGTGAATTGCTCACAAGGGATCACATATCACAGGGACGAGTAAATAGTACTTATCGGTAATGAGGTTGAACTAGGTATGCAGAGATACCGATGATCAAACCTCGGATAAGTAAAGTATTGCAAGACAAAGGGAAATTGGTATCGTATGTAAATGGTTCATTCGATCACGAAGTAATCGTAGAAATATGTAGGAGCCATATGAATTTCTAGATTCCTATATTGGTTATTGATCGGAGAAGAGTCTCGATCATGTCTGCATAATTCACGAACCGTAGGGAGACACACTTAATGATTCAATGTTGTTTAGTAGATACGGAAAGTGAGTAAAGAGATTGAATGTTGTTTAGAGTCTCGGATTGGATCTGAGATATCACGAGGAGATTCGGAATGGTCCGAAGAATAAGATTCATATAAGGAGAGTCTAATTCCGGAGTTCGGGAATGGTTTCTGTGTTTTCACTGGAATATTCTAGAAGGGTCTAGAAGGTCCATCACTCCGGAGTGGAAAGGGTACATGCGTGTGTCATACCAAAGTGGAATGGTTGCATCATGTTTTAGGTCACTTGGCTAGGCAATAGGAAGAGAGAAATCAAACTCTAGTTTGAAAAGTCAAATCCCAACATTGATTGCCTAGTGGAGGGAGGGAAGGAATCCTACCTAAGGGAGGATTCCTCCCTCTCCTTGTCGCCGACCCAAGTGGAGGAGTTGAGGGAGGACTCCCCTCCCCCCAACCGCCTCTCCCTCCTATATAAGGAGGGGTAGGGCACCCCCTACCCCTCACCTAAAAAACCCTAGCCGGCCGACGCCCCCTCTCACAAGTCGCCACTGCCTAGGGATCTCCCAAGTCGCCGCCTAGGACCTATCCCTCGTCCCTCTAAACCCTAGATCGCCGAGACCCTCTTCTACTCCACCATACTAGCTCCGTATTAGGCGAAGCCCTGCGGGATTTACCTCTACTTCAGACACCATGCCGTCGTGATACTGGAATCGCGAGGAGAGATCTACAACCTTCGTTGCCTGCTGGAACAAAGGAGAGGAAGGTATTTATCGAGTACCAAACGTGTGACCGACTGCAGGAGCGCCACCGGAACGCGGCACCAGAAGGATCGACTACGCGATCTTGAGATCGGCAAGTGAACGACTACATCACCCACGAGAATCCAATCTCGATAACCTCTTTGGAATCTTCGAGGGTGAGTACTCTATCGACTCGTTGCTACAATCTAGTAGATAGGTCTTGGCTTGTATGTGTTCATGCGGTAGATTTTTTTTGTTTTCTATGCTATAAACCCCTACAGTGGTATCAGAGTCGTTTCTATAAGTAGGTCTGTTGCACGAGTAGAACACAATGGTCATTGTGGGCTTTGATGCTTTTGTTGTCGATTGCTTCTTGTGTACTTTGCATCTTGCGGGATGGTGGGATGAAGCGGCCCGGGCTAACCTTACATGACATCGTTCATGAGACTTGCTCCACGCTCAACATGCAACTTGTATTGCATAAGTGGCTTTGCGGGTGTCTGTATCTCCCAACACAGTGAAGATTTAATTTACAGCATGAACTTGGAAATACTAGTATCAACGTTGTGGTTCGTATTCGTAAGTTAGAACGGTTCTTATTCGAAAGCCCCAAACCACGTAAAACATGCAAAGAAAATTAGAGGCGTCTAACTTTGTTTTGTAGGGGTGTGTTGTGATGTGATATGGCCATGATTATGATTATATATGATATATGCAATGATCCTTATTGTAAGTTGGCAACCGACAGGAGCCTTATGGGTGTCTTTTAATTTCGTTAAGACCTGCATGTCTATTATTCAAAGTAGTTGTAATAGTTGATGCTGGTAGACGACAACCCTGGAGCGGTTCCATTGACCTTGACGCCACGCTGGTGATGATGGAGATCATGTTAGTGCTTGAAGATGGAGATCAGAAGCACAAGAAGAAAGGCCATCTCATATCACATATTATGAATTGCATGTGATGTTAATCCTTTTATGCATCTTGTATTGCTTAGATTGCGACGGTAGCATTATAAGATGATCCCTCTCACGAAATATCAAGTAACAAAGTGTTCGCCCTTAGTAAGCATCATTGCTAAGACTCGTCGTTTCGAAGCACCACGTGATGATCGGGTGTGATAGATTCTACGTGTGGATACAATGGGAGCAAGCCAGATTTTCTCATGCGGAAACTAAGGTTAATCTTGACGATCCTAGCATGTACAGACATGGTCTCGGAACACATAATACCGAAAGGTAAAGCATGAGTCATATAGTAGATATGATGAACATGTTGATTGTTCGCCTTTGAAACTTCATCATCTCTCGTGATAATCGGACTTGATGTAGTGGATTTGGTTCATGTGATCACTAAAACAATGTGAGGGATATTGTTTTGAGTGGGAGTTCACCTAGTTTAATTTAAGTATTAATTAGAACTCAATTTGTAATAAACTTAGTATAAACTATTGCAAATATGTTGTAAATCATGACGGCCCCTACCATCAATTTTAATGCGTTCTTAGAGAAAGAAAAGTTGAAAAACAATGGAATCAACTTCACGGATTGGTTACGTAATTTTAGGATTGTCCTTAATGTTGGTCAGTTGACCTATGTGCTAGATGCACCACTAGGTGACCCACCTGCAGCTGATGCTACCGATGAGGTGAAGAATAATCAGTACTGCAGAGTTCAATGTGCTATCTTGTATGGTTTGGAATCGGAGCTTCAGAAAAGGTTTAAGAACTTTGACCCACATGATATTGTCTGTGAACTCAAAATGATATTTAAGGCTCATGCGGCAGTTGAGAGTTATGAGGCTTCTGAAAAATTCTTTAACTGCAAGATGGAAGAGGGCAACTCTATCAGTGAGCATGTGCTTAAGATGTCTAGGCATGCACATATGATCCAGAGCTTGGGTATAGTGATTCCTAATGCTTTGGGGATTCACCGTGTCCTCCAATCACTACCACCAAGTTATAAAAACTTTGTGATGAACTGCAACATGCAGTGCATGGATAAGTCGTTACTAGAAATCTTCTCTATGTTAAAGTCTGCACAAGTGTAGATCAAGAAAGAGCACCAAGTGTTGATGGTCAATTAGACCACCAATTTCAAGAAGCAAGGCAAGCCTAAGAAAAGGGAAACTTCAAGAAGGGCGTTAAGGAAGCTACCGCGCCGGTGAATAAGACCAAGGCTGGGACTAAGCCTGATACTAAGTGCTTTTACTATAAGGGAGAAGGTCACCGGAAGCGGAATTTCCCCAAGTACTTGGCGGATCTGAAAAACGGCAACATCAAGAAGAAAGGTATATCCGATATACATGTTATTGATGTGTATCTTACTAGTAATCATAGTAGTGCCTGTATATTTGATATTGGTTCAGTTTCGCATATCTGTAACTCGAAACAGGTGCTGCAGAATAAACAGAGACTAGCGAGAGATGAGGTGACAATGCGCATTGGAAATGGATCAAAGGTTGATGTGATCGCGGTCGGCACGCTACCTCTTCATCTACCATCAGGATTAGTTTTATATTTAAATAATTGATATTTAGTGCCTGCGTTGAGCATGAACATTATATCCGGATCTTGTTTATTGCGAGACGGATACTTATTTAAGTCCGAGAATAATGGCTGTTCGATTTATATGAGTAATATATTTTATGGTCATGCACCTTTGATAGATGGTCTATTTTTATTGAATCTCGATAGTAGTGATACACATGTTGTGGATATACCAAATGGGTATACCTATGGCATAGTCTCATACCGGCAAGCCCGGGTGGCCCACGGTTGGTGGTTAGGCCTATGGCATAACCGGGCGGCCCAGTTGCTGATAGACAAGACGGAGGTCCAGCAGGGATGAAGGAAGGCGACGTGCCACCGCCTATGATGGAAGCCGGAGCCTTGGAGGACACGAAGACTAGTTAGTGTTAGTCTAGGACTCTGTAACCATATCCGGCTAGGAATTTTCCTGTGACCCTAGGTCCTGGTGTCCTTATAAGTCGGACCTATGGGAGCCTTTAGGGCAGAACAATAAGTGCATAGCACTACTCACACACAGCAAACCCCAACAATCCTATAACTCGGCGTATTGCCATTACAATGATTTATAGAAGGAGTAGGATCTCGCCACCGTCGTGATATCTGAACCTGGGTAAACTGTGTCAGGACGACCCAGCCGCTCTCCGTCTTCCCCCACGTCTCTAAACTCGCCGTTGCATTACCCCTATGGCATGCGTGTCGAGAATACCACGACAGTTGGCACCCACTGTGGGGCAAGAGACGCTTACATCACGGATCCGGGCGGGATCCTTCGTCGTCTTCGAAGGCGGACAAATCGCATCTTTGTCGACGCGCCAACTTCGTCATCGCTTTTGAGAGTCTTCGAGGGATTTATCATCTCTCCTCTCGAGCGTGTGGCTAAGTCGACGGCATCATGGAAATCCTCATCAACCTCTTCTTTGATCTCACTGTAGTGCACGTGTACTCGCGGATCGACATCAATATTATGCTCACGCATATGCGGATCAGATCGGGATTGTCAATGGCAAGGAAAGTATGTTGGCCTTGGCTGTCGCATCGCCTGCTAGCTAGCCGGTTCCGGTTTTTGATCAGTTTCCAAGGTGTTACTTGCATGCACAAAAATCAATTAAGACTTCACGTCAAGAAACATCTTGCTTGCATGGATTTTCTGGCAAGGATGCTAATCGCATGCATGATCACATGAGGGAGCAGGCTCGTGCATGGATTTTTCCGGCAAGCCGCCCTTTGCTTGGATCTGGCGCGATCATTGCATGCCGATCACCCAGATGCATCAGATTCTTCGTTGATCTCGGACCAAGGACGACTACAAGTTGTGTGCTGCACGACATAGTGTTCAACTCCACCACGTCTGGGCCATCGCGGATTGTTTTCGACTTTGCGACATACTAGAACTTTTGTCATGAACTACAACGACTCCACTCAAATAACTAAGTCCTTATTTACATTTATTATTTTAATTTTTTATGATCATGAGATTAAGATTGGTTCACTCATATCCTGAGTCTTTTACCGTTTTCGTTTTGGTCATACCTCTTCCACGATTTGCCTTGCGCTCGTGAGTATAAACTTTTTATTGGCTTGCCATTAAAGGCCCCAGTATCATGCAAAAAACCCGCCTTCAGGCGTTAGCTTAAGTTTTCTGGATACACATTTTCTGTTGTTTTTATGTGGATTCCCAAGTAGTGACTTTTCGGCACTCAAAGCCGGCGTTTTGGCCTTGGGTTTTAAATGGTGCCATTAGGCATCATCACCCTAGGACATGGTTCTGTGCTGCGAGTCTTACGTCTCACGAAAGGTCAAGCATAAAAATCAGAATAATGGATAAGCCAGCACTGTCTTAAACAAAATTTTACATAAACTGTTCAAATTAGTTGAGTTTTCCCTCCTAAACAGTTTTATGTGTTCAACTGCTGCATTTATTCAGTTTTAAAGCATCTGTTTAATGGCCATGTTTGTTCCTCCTTACATTTGTTTATTGGACCCGATTAAAGGAACAATTTAACACATATGTATTTTCATGTTTATGTTTCAGGTACATGACGCTTGGATATTGCCGCGTTCCTCGGAATTAAGGTGTTTTAAGCCGGATTTTCACTAGGCTTGACACCTCGGGGGCTGCAATTGCAATCGTTGACCAAGACTTGAGCCGCCTTTGAGGATGTCGGATCAACGCTCGGGGGCTTGACATCTCTAATTTAAGAGCTTTGTCCCGTCTTGCGTCTAAGCCGGAGCAAACCACGGGGGCTACAGTACGTTGATCGCCAAGATATGGTGAAATTTCTATTTGAGCATCAAGACGGAAAATCCAAGTGAATTCCACCTTGATGCTCGGGGGCTATACCGATATTGAATTTTTGTGAAGTTCTCTCTGGAGCACCAAGACAAAACTAATTTCCGACTTAGCGCTCAGGGGCTACACTATTGACATTTTTTCTAAAGCTATCATGAGAGCACCAACACGATTTTCTTTTGAAACTCCGACTTGGCACTCGGGGGATACAATCGTTAGATGTACAATTATGCATGTACTTTTGAGCATCAAGCCCCTTTGATGAAGCTGACTCACTGCTCGGGGGATACATATGGTTATGTCAAGAAACTTTCAAGACAGTGAAAAATCTGGCTAGCGAAACCTGGGGGCTTGACAACAACTTTGCCTTCACGGAAGTTTCCCAGGTTACATGGCTCGATGGCCTAAACGTACGTGATATGAGAGGACCTAAGACCATTATTCGGAAAGCTCTTATGTCGGTGACTTTGCAGGCTCTAAGTCGATAGTTTTGCAGCCTTTACGACCGTGGCCTGGTAGCTATAATTTTTTTCCGGCTTATATACCGTCCCGCATGGATAATGATACTAAAGACGTTCCTAGATCTTGGAAGAATCACTAACGATTCGTTAGAGAGTTCTTCGCCTTGGATTCATGCACGGAAGCATACAAGCAACTATCTGGCTAGGCTCAGTCGAATGGGAATATGATATGGTAGCTCTCTAAGATTCTTCGCGAAGCACGCCTACAAATTGAAGACGATGTGATACTTACGCTCAAAGCTAGAAGGAGGAACACGAGGATCTTGAAGAACTTTGGGGGCTACTATTGTGGATATACCAAATGGGTATACCTACGGCATAGTATCATACCGGCAAGCCTGGGTGGCCCAGAGTTAGTGGTTAGGCCTATGGCATAACCGGGCGGCCCAGTTGTTGATAGACAAGACGGAGATCCAGCAGGGATGAAGGAAGGCGACGTGCCACCGCCTATGATGGAAACCGGAGCCTTGGAGGACACGAAGACTAGTTAGTGTTAGTCTAGGACTCTGTAACCGTATCCGGCTAGGACTTTCCCTATAACCCTAGGTCCCGGCGTCCTTATAAGTCGTACCTATGGAAGCCTTTAGGGCAGAACAATAAGTGCATAGAACTACTCGCACATAGCTAACCCCCACAATCCTATAACTTGGCGTATTGCCATTATAGTGATTTATAGCAGGAGTAGGATCTCGCCACCGTCGTGAGATCTGAACCTGGGTAAACTGTGTCAGGCCGACCTGGACGCTCTCCGTCTTCCCCCACGTCTCTAAACTCTCCGTTGGGATACCCCTATGGCGTACGTGTCGAGAATATCACGACATTTGGCACCCACCGTGGGTCAAGAGGCGCTTACAGCATGGATTCGGGCGGGATCCTTCGTCTTCTTTGAAGGCGGAAAAATCGCATCTTCGTCGAAGCGCCAACTTCATCATTGCTTTTGAGAGTTTTCGAGGGATTTATCATCTCTCCTCTCGACCGTGTGGCTAAGTCGACGGCATCACGGAAATCTTCATCAACCTCTTCTTTGATCTCGCTGGAGTGCACGTGTACTTGCGGATCGACATCAATATTATGCTCACGCGTATGCGGATCAGATCGGGATTGTCAAAGGCAAGGAAAGTATGCTGGCCTTGGATGTCGCATTGTGACACCCCCGGGATCAGGGCTAAACAAATCCCAGACCTCCGTCTGAACATAAGCTTAACCTTGAGCTCGAGAATATCCAGTGAAGAATCGGTAACACAACAGTGGCCCTACGACACAAAATTTATTACAGCAAGCTCATAACTGAGCAGAGAACCAAATTATTACAAATAGAGGTCACTGACCACAAACATAAAACAACGGAAGGCAAATTATGCTATTAAGTATAGCAAACTTAACAAATGGCCTAAGAGGCCTGAAGCATAACGATGACGTCCCAGCCCATAGATTCCAGGCTGTCGACCGGGAACCCTAAGCTACTCGTCGATGTCGATGTAGTACGAAACTTGTCTTCAAGGGAACACTTACTCTGTCAAAAGTATCAACAAAGCAAGGGTGAGTACATGGTGTACTTCGCAAGACTTGACTGGTGGAGTTGTTTTGCATAAAGCCATCTTTGTTTATAAAACAAGAGGGAGAGTAGAAGCTCATCTAATCAGAGTATTTTAAAAGGGGATAAGAGAGCGACATCTCCAAAATATTGATCATCATCTCTTGATATCCACCAAATCATCATCATCACCTGAACTAGGATCACCCCCTCGTACCCATGAGGAAACATCCTTAAGCACACGTTGATCTGCCAAGTTTTACGATTAGGTTATAGTTCTCTATGATCTTAGAATCTGGTCACCAAGCGTTCATAACCGTGAACACGGTTTTTCAAAAAGATTTAACCCTGCAGGGTTGTACAACTTTACGCACACGCGCCAAATGATTCTTGATGCCACTATAGATTAGCCCTTTTCCTTGGAAGGCCGACAGAGAGTGGTTGACCATGACCTTTACCTTGCTTTCGCCGAGACCATGAGTCACGCAATAAGTATGGTTCCGCCGTAACGGGTCAAATCCCGAAGCCAGTACTTAAAGATGTGAGGCGAGGTTGGTTTACCAGGTGCTCCATCGACCCCAAGCAACCCCGGCCACGCTTACCTACCTGTTATGAATGCACCTTCTTCACCCGACAAATCTTTCAAAAGGTTTTCTATGCATATGTCGAATGGAATGCCTAAACTATGTGACTCATGGAATCTACTAGGCAAGTTAGTTGGTCATGAGGTTGTCCAGGCCCCGTGTGGTTGTACGCTCGTCTCGGTTCCAAAGGAAAGAACTCAAGTCCTAGTGGTGGCGAGCATGGGACTAGAAAAACCACATCCCACCGTGGCCTCCCATACAAGCCTTAGCAAGTTTAACTCATATCACCTCTGATATCATATCACCACGATCTCCTGACATACTAAATTATCTGCATATGATACGTCATTTGGATGGACCAGACTCAACAGCTATGCATGGCTAAGCAGGACACATGTAAAAGCTTTAGCAGTGCACACAAGCCAAACTTAGTTATGCTGGGAGGGGTGGATCAGGTAATATAAGCTCAAAGGGAGTAATGCAACAGATAGGATACTCTATCTATCGATAAAAGACCACGGTAGAATCGTATGCAACATGGCAGGAATTGAAATGCTTTTGAAATCATAGGAGTATATCATGGTGGGGATATGCTTGCCTTTGCCTGTTGATAACCAATAAGCAGATCTTCGGAATCCTTGGCTTGACTTGGTTATAGCTGGTAAGGTATTGTTTATTGATCTTAAATCTTCGATGGTCTTGACCTCGGGCTTTGATCTCGATCTCGATATCGTATTCTACTGGGAAGAACCAAACACTGGAAAGAGAGGGAAACAATCAACACATGGCATCGATGCAATGCTCAAGCAAGAATGATGATATGACAAGTTAAATTGCATTGAATTGAAACCCTATAGCATGCTTGGCAGTTTAAACGGGGTTCCGAGGGGTGAAAACCCTAACTCGGGGAAACTCCGGATGTATATGAGAGGGGTTACTATGTTCTTCTAATTAAACTTGTCATGAAAGTTGTTGAACAATGCATGATTATATATTAAATAGGTAGTTCTCATTTTTCTGAACATTTTGGTATATTATTTGTATTTTTCTGACATAAATCATTAGATATTGAATTTACAAGTTTTATTCATTTTTAGAAATTAATAAACCAAATGGAAATTACTTTTTATACCCAGACACACCTAGCCACAGTGGCTGACTGGGGCCCCCAGAGCCACCTCAGCGTCCATGTAGGCAGGTGGTACCTGGACCAGGGCTTGACTGGGTCAGACCCTAACCTAAACTTTTTACACCGCAGAGGCATCTAGCCTCTAAGTCTGGCAGGTGGGACCTTGGCCACGCGGATGCCACCTTGGCGCCACACAGGACTCGTCGGCGAGCACTACAGGCGGCGGTGGGGAACGACGTAGAAGAGCACGGGCGAGCTACTGAGGTCGCGCGTTCGAATCAGCGCTTCACGCTGAGCCAAAAAATGGGTGCGCCGCTACGGGTTGGTCGCCAGAGCAGCGAGCATAGCGAGCGGAGGCGGCGGCGCTTGCAGGCAGACGACCCACGGTGCCTACAGTAAGAGAGATAGAAAATAGAAGGTGCCTTGAGCACCGAAGGCTCACCGTGAAGACGATGGAGGGGTCGGCGATGCGAACGGCGGCCAGAGTCAACGGCGACAGCGACGGCCGGAGTCGGGGAATGAGGGTCCAATTAGGGCGATTAGGGGCTCTCCAGCTTGCGCGAGTGGGGTCAATTGAACAAGTCAATGTCGGCGGTCACAGTAGTGGTCTCAGATGAAAGAGGGGAGGTTGGAAATGACGGGAACGGCGAGGTCCTGGCCGGAGCTAGGGTTTGGCTTCTGCGGTGAGCGACGCAGCGCGAGAGAGAGGGGGAATTGGGATGGTAAGAGAGGGCATGACACATCCGTTCTTATCCTCAGCTCGGCTGTCGGTGGCGGGCATCACGGCGCTCAAAAGGATCGACGGACAGCGGCGGGACACGCAGCAGCTTCGCTGCGTCCTTCTGGCGGAGGAAGAAGAAAGGAGTGAAGGGGTACGGGCCAGAGTGGGCCGATGCTGGGCCACGAGGTGCTGCTGGCTGTGCGCTTGAGCGACAGATAGTGAGAAGAGGGAGATGGGCTGGGATGGCTGGCATGCTCTTTTTTTATTTACAAAGGCTTTTCTTTTTCTTTTTCTATATTATGTTTGTAATTTCAAATTCAAATACTATTTTGAACATTTCAAAACACCAGAGACTTTGTAAAAGTGTATAAAATACTTATGAGCCCTTGTAATCCATTTGGGATCCAATAATTTGTATTTTTTAAAAATATTAAAACCATTTTGAATGTTTCAAAGAGAGGGGGAAGAATAGGGTTTTCTTTATTTCCTTTTGCATGCATTTTTAGGATATGATTCTCATGCAATGCACAATCAAACCCTAATTAAGTATTAGCTGAAACTAGGGTGTTACACGCATCGCCTCCTAGCTAGCCGGTTCCGTTTTTTGATCAGTTTCTGTGGTGTTACTTGCATGTATGATACGTCGGAAACGTATCTATAATTTTTTATGTTCCATGCTTGTTTAGTATCTACTTTGATTTGTCTTTACTTTGAGGTGTTTTTATATCTTTTCTGGAACTAACCTATTAACAAGTTGCCACAGTGCCAGTTGCCTGTTTTCTTCTGTTTTTGGTTCCAGAAAGGTACAAAATCAATATTCTCGGAATTGGATGGGACAAAAGCCAAAGTTCATATTTTTTCCTGAGCGATACAGAAAATCGAACACGAGACGGAGGAGGAAACCAGGGTGGCCACACCCTAGGTGGGCGCGGGCCCACCCTAGGCCGCGCCCATAGGGGGTGTGGGCCCCCTGGACCTCCATCGACCTTGCCTCCTTTGCCTATAAGAAGCCCCCGGGAGAAACCCTAAATAATCCATCATACATCCACGAAAAGTTCCGTAGCGCCGCCGCCACCGAAGGAGAGATTCGGGGGACATAAAGTCTTTGTTCCGGCACCCTGCCGGGACGGGGAAATGCCCCCGTATCCATTTCCATCGATCTTCACCACCATCTCCATCACCGTTGCTGATTCCCATGTTGAGGAGGGAGTAGTTCTATTTCGAGGCTAAGGGCTCTACCGGTAGCTATGTGTTCATCTCTCTCTATGCATGATCTTGTGGTCATGAGCTTTGTAATCAAGTAGATCTACCTTGCTACTTAAGTGCTTCATTAGATCTATGCTCTCCCCATGTGTGTGAAAGTGACAACATGCACGCCATGGTGGCACTTAGGCTTGAGTCTACATAAATATTCATTCTGCTTTAATAGATCTATGCTTTTCCCCATGTGCGTGAAAGTGACAGCGTGCATACCGTGTGTGGCACTTTGGCTAGATTGAATATTTGTTATGAGTTATATTTGGAGTTGGGTGTCTCTATAAAATTGTGGTGTTTGTTGGAACCATCTAGCGCTCAAGGTGACAGTGTGGGGTTATCTATATTGAGGAAGGCGGACTTTGAGGTGTGCTGTTATAGCCCTACCATGGATTAGAGTGTCCAACCAGAGAGTAGTTAAGAGTAGTATCATGAAGAGAGGATATTTATATGAGAGAGTGTTCACTAGTGAAAGTATGATCCTTAGGCCTTGTTTCTAAGCACTGGAACACAGTTTGCATCTAGATCTGTTGCATGTTTGCTTGCTTCCATCCTTTTACCTTTCCTCCACGCCATTATCAATTTTCTAGCACCGTTACCACTTGTATTTCACTATCTTTTCGCCGAACTAGTGCACCTATACACCTGACAAGTGTATTGGGTGTGTTGGGGACACAGGAGACTTTTTGTATCTTGATTGCAGGGTTGCTTGAGAGGGAATACCTTTGACCACTTCCTCCCTGAGTTCGAGAAACCTTGGGTAATCCACTTAAGGGAAACTTGCTGCTGTTCTACAAACCTCTTCACCTGGAGGCCCAACAACTGTCTACAAGAATAGAAGTGCATAGACATCAATGCACAAAAATAAATTAAGACTTCACGTCAAGAAACATCTTGCTTGCATGGATTTTCCGGCAAGGATGCTAATCGCATGCATGATCACGTGAGGGAGCAGGCTCGTGCATGGATTTTTTCGGCAAGCCTCCCTTTGCTTGGATCTGGTGCGATCATTGCATGTCAATCACCCTGAAGCAATCATTAGATTCTTTGTTGATATCGAACCAAGGACGGCTACAAGTTGTGGGGTGCACGACGCAGTGTTCAACTCCACCACGTCCGGCTTTGTGGCCACCGCGGATTGTTTTTGACCTTGCGACAGACTAGAACTTTTGTCGTAAACTACATCGACTCTGCTCAAACAGCTAAGTCCTTATTTACATTTATTATTTTAATTTTTTATGATCATGAGATTAAGATTGATTCACTCATATCCTGAGTCTTTTACCGCTTTCGTTTTGGTCATACCTCTTCCACGATTTGCCTTGCGCTCGTGAGTATAAATTTTTTACTGGCTTGCTATTAAAGGCCCCAGTACCATGCAAAAAACCCGCCTTCGGGCATTAGCTTAAGTTTTATGGATACACATTTTCCATTGTTTTTATGTGCATTCCAGAGTAGTGAATTTTCGGCACTCAAAGCCGGCGTTTTGGCCTTAGGTTCTGGATGGTGCCACTAGGCATCATCACCCTAGGACATGGTTCTGTGCTGCGAGTATTCCGTCTCACAAAAGGTCAAGTATAAAAAACAGAATAATAGATAAGCCATCACTTGCTTAAACAAAATTTTACATAAACTATTAAAATTAGTTGAGTTTTTCCCTCCTAAACAGTTTTGAGAATGTCGGATCAACGCTCGGGGCTTGACATCTCTAACTTAAGAGCTTTGTCCCGCATTGCGTCTAAGCCGGAGCAAACCTCGGTGTCTACAGTACGTTGATCTTCAAGATATGGTGAAATTTCTCTTTGAGCATCAAGACGGAAAATCCAAGTGAATTCTACCTTGACGCTCGGGGGCTACACCGATATTGATTTTTTGTGAAGTTATCTCTGGAGCACCAAGCCGAAATTAATTTCCGACTTAGCGCTCCGGGGCTACAGTATTGACATTTTTTCTAAAGCTACTCTGAGAGGACCAACACAATTTTCTTTTGAATCTCCGACTTGACGCTCGGGGGCTACAATTGTTAGATGTACAATTATGCATGTTCTTTTGAGCATCAAGCCGCCTTCGATGAAGCCGACTCCATGCTCTGGGGCTACATATGGTTATTTCAAGAAACTTTCAAGACGGTGAAAAATCCAGCTAGCAAAACCTGGGGGCTTGACCACAACTTTGCCTTCACGGAAGTTTCCTGTTTTACATGGCTCGATTGCCTAAACTTATGTGATACGAGAGGTTCTAAGACCATTATTTGTCAATCTCTTATGTCGGTGACTTTGCAGGCTCTAAGTCGGCAGTTTGGTAGCCTTTACGACCGTGCCTGGTAGCTATAATTTTTTCCGTCTTACATACCGTCCCGCATGGATGATGATACTAAATACGTTCCTATAGATTGGAAGAATCACTAAGGATTCGTTATAGAGTTCTTCGCCTTGGATTCGTGCACAGAAGCATACAAGCAACTATCTGGCTAGGCTTAGTCGGATGATACTATGATGTGGGAGCTCTCCAAGATTCTTCGTGAAGCACGCCTACAAATTGAAGACGATGTGATACTTATGCTCAAAGCTAGACGGAGGAACGCGAGGATCTTGAAGAACTCCGGGGGCTACTGTTGTGGATATACCAAATGGGTATACCTACGACATAGTCTCATACTGGCAAGCCCGGGTGGCCCACAGTTGGTGGTTAGGCTTATGGCATAAACTGGCGACCCAGTTGCTGATAGACAAGACAGAGGTCTAGCAGGGATGAAGGAAGGCGACGTGCCACTGCCTATGATGGAAGCCGGATCCTTGGAGGACACGAAGACTAGTTTGTGTTAGTCTAGGACTCTGTAACCGTATCCGGCTGGGACTTTCCATGTAACCCTAGGTCCTGGCATCCTTAAAAGACAGGCCTATGGGAGCCTTTAGGGCAGAACAATAAGTGCATAGCACTACTCGCACACAGCGAACCGCCACAATCCTGTAACTCGGCGTATTGCCATTATAGTGATTTATAGCAGGAGTAGGATCTCGCCACCGTCGTGAGATCTAAACGTGGGTAAACTGTGTCAAGCCGACCTGGACGCTCTCCGTCTTTCCCCACGTCTCTAAACTTGCCGTTGGGATACCCCTATGGCGTACCTGTCGACAATACCACGAAAACACATGTTCATAGTATAGGTGCTAAACGTTTGAAATTGAATGATAATTCTACATACATGTGACATTGTCGTCTTGGTCACATTGCAGTGAAGCGTATGTAGAAACTCCATTCCGATGGATTTCTTGAATCACTTGAAAAATGCGAAGCATGTCTGATGGGAAACATGACTAAGACTCCATTTTATGGTCTAATGGAGCGAGCTACGGACTTATTGGAAATCATACGTACCGATGTGTGTGACCCGATGAGTGTGCCATCGCGCAGTGGTTCTCGTTATGTTCTTACTTTCACAGATGACTTGATGTAAGGTTCCCAACCTTTAATAAGGTAGAGTCCCCTGTGTTTACAATGCTAGTCCCTGGATCAATAGCTAGCATCCACAGTTAAGATGTAATATCAAGAAACAAAGGTCATAATACAACTTTATAACCAGGAATAACATAAGTTATTACATCTTACATAGCTCATTTGGCTATTACATTACATTGCAGCAGAAATACTATAAGCATGGGGTCCTTCATCTTAAAAGTGCCACAGGCAAACATGTTGGTTGTAGACTTGTAATCCTAATCATTAAACTTCACTAATATCAATCAAACCTGCAACATAACAAATTACAGCCACAAGGGTCAATACATTTGAATTGTATTGGCAAGTGATACTATGGTAGTATAGTGGAGTCTATCATCTATATGCATTTGGTTAAGTGGAGCTTAGGCTTGCATTGCTCAAAATAGATTTTTTCCTTATCATTTGAAAACACTAAGTTTTTGCTTTGACAAAATCTTTTTCCCAAGGAAATCTCCCAATAAAAATTGGTGATCCCTTCAACCCTGGTTCACCCACAAGTTGTTAACTTTAGAAATTTGGATGATGAGATTCTTGATAGCTTCCATGTCTTGATGCTCAAATTGTCCTTTACCAGGGACATGGCTAAGTACTTAGATTTTACACTCTGCAGAGGTGGTGCACTTTCCCCACAAGACTTGGTTTCACCAAGACAAGATCTTTCAGAAGCCTTCCCTTAGACCAAAATGGACGCGCTCCAACCTATCAAACCCTACCACCAACTGTCCATATGGCTAAGTTCTTGCAACCTATATGATCGAGGCAGAGCCCATAATGCCAGGTGGTTGCACTTGAAGCTTCTCAACATTTGACATCTCAAATCTCTTTGTTCCTGGGTGGCAATCCACAAGTGTGATACACAAGGTAAACCATATCCATGGGCCTTGTGTAACTACTCAACCAAAAACCACCAAGCAATTACCATTCCGCCCAGGTGATTCATTAACTTAGTTGTTTTATTAAACAAAAACACAAGTCCTCAGACTTAGAAATTTTTCCATAGTATGAATATATATATATTCCACCCTTGTTTTCTATTAGCTAAGCTAAGCATGATAGTAGTAGGAATCTTAACTTAGGAAATTCTACTAAGGTTTTCATCTACTAGGTTTTCCCATAGCATGGTTTATACTTAGCAAAATTCCATGCAAGTTTTACTTAGAAAAATCACTAATGCATAGTGAAAGTAATGGGACAAAAGTATGAAGCATCACTTGCCTTTTTGGTAGAGTATAAGTTCACTCCTTTTCCTTGCTAAAATCACACTCTTCAAGTCACTACAATTCAATCAAGCAAGCCACAAGTTCAATCTACCATTCAAGCAATTCATCACATAAAATCATATAAACAAGATAATGCATGCAAGCATGCCAAGCTTTGTTTTATTTGAAAAAGTGGTTTCTAACGGGTCATAAACATTTGAAAACACCTATTGGTCATTTTATAAAGTGGCAAAAAGTCATTTGCAAGGGATTTCACTTCCTAAACCATTTTCAAAACAAAGTATCATTTTGTGTGGTGTAGAAATGTTTTTACTAAGGCATTAATCTATAGGGCTCACAAAATATGTTTTAAAACCACAAAACTTTGTGTTTAGGGTCAGAAAGTTTAAAACAAAACATTTCCCAAAAGTTTTCTTCCAAAACCATTTTTAATAAATAAACTATATTTTTATTTGTCTAGAAATGGTTTTAAATCAAATAATCATTCTTTTGTTTCACCAAATACATTTTTGAAACCACAAAGTGTTTCCTATGGTCAGTAGGTTCAAATCACTCCATTTGCAAAAGATTTTATCCCCAAAATCATTTTTGAACAATTTTTACAATCTAAACAAGCATACATATGTTTCTGTAAAAACAAACATTTTACCAGAAGCTTTTTACTAAACAAATTACAGGGTTGGCTAGGGCTTGTCTTGCTGATTCCATTGATATAAAGTTTGCAAAATTTGGACGTGTAGATTTGAAGTTATGAATTTTGCAAGTTTACTAATTCAATAGATCAAATTCTGTTTTAATTCCACACACTAGCCACGCGTCTTATTCTGATTCGTCCATACCATTTCGTCCGGATCAGCTACTCGGGCGCGTTGGATCTAATTAAATCGCACGGATCAGATTGCTTACCCCTTCGCTTTAAGTGGTTCTATCCTATCCACGCGATCCAAATCTGACGGCTGATGCGAGCTTGACCTAGAATGAGCGGCGCTGCGGCGGTGGCTGGCGGCGGAGCGGCCAGATGGTGGCGGTGCTGGTGAAGCAGGAAGCGAGAGAGGCTGGGGATATGCTCACCGGGTTTACAACATCGTGGGGAAGCTCGAGGAGGTTGTCTTTGCTGAAGGGGCGCACGGAGGTGAGGGTAATGGCTCGCCGGAGTTGCTCCTGGCGTCGGGTTCGCTCGGGCGTCGTTGGAGGCGGGGCTACGGTTCACGAGGAGACAAACGGGAAGCACAGTTAAATGCGCAAGGTCACGGCGATGATGTGTTCGTGAAGGAGAGGAGAGGAGCGGCCAGAAACTACCTGTGGAGCTCGTCGGAGTTGGAGAGGACGGCGGCGTCGTTCAGTCGAAGACAAAGTCGACGCTGCAGAGCACGCGCGAGCGAGGGGAAGACACTGGCAGGTGCAGGAGATGATGGCGAGCAAGCTCGTGTGCTCTGGAAGCAGTGGGGCTGGCGGTGGTGGCCAGAATTTGAACGTGAGCTCGCCGGAGACAGTGGGGTTCGGGCTTGCGATTCGAGCAGCCTGGTGGCGATGAGGAGTTGGCATTTGAGGGGAATAATAGAGGGAGGAGAGGCGCTTATGAGGGCGAGGTCGCAGGGCTGATTTAACTGTCGCGTTAACGCGAATTGACACTGATAAATTCCGCCAAAAAAGGTCGAGGAGGGAAGGCGCTGTTACCGTGGGTGAGAACGACGATGAGGTGGCAGTGGGGACTGGGTGTCAGTGAAAAGGAGAGAGGAAGAGTGGGTCCCGATTGTCATTCACTGCGCGGGTCGTCTGGTGGGTGAGAGAAAAACGCTTCGGGGGAGAGAGGGAAATGGGCTGCTGGGCCTAGTTGGGCCAGGCTTAGTTGGGTCGACCTTGCTCTTATTTTTTTCTGTTCTGAATCTTTTTCCTTTTTCCAATTTGGTTTTCTGTTTTGAAATTCAATCAACAATTCAAATATTCAAATCAATTCAAAACTCCTCCAAACTTTTCCTTGAGTTTTTATTTTAGGGCCCATTTATAATTAAATGAATAGACCTTAATCATTTAATTCAAATAGGATTTGTTTTATTAAAATCTTTATTTTTTAAATCTAAATATAAAACCAAAAACACTTCAGTAGGTTTTATTTGAAAATATAAGATACTTGGAAAACTTGTTTAAAATAATTTAACAAGTTTTGATGTTTTAATTAAAATGGTAAAACCTTTGTTTTAATAAAATTGGATATTATAAATCCTCATTATTTTATTTAAATAAACTTTTACTCTTTTAATCAAAGCAAAACATTTTATTTCAAAAGCTTGGCCAAGGTTTAATTTGGCTATATAAAATAATCCTTATTTATAAATCTACCTTTTCCTTTGAAAACCAAATCTTTTATTAAAAGATCCAAAAAATAGTAATTTTAAATATTTTGAAGTTTATTGTTTATTTATCCTTTTAAATCCCTTTAGGATTTTATTTGATCCAAATAAGTTTTGAAAGTTTCCAATTGGATTCAAAAAGTTTCTTCTCACCCTGAAAAATCAACAAAGTTTTATTTTATTCATTTATTTTTCACATTACAAGATTTGGAAAATCTTGGGATGTGACACTTGAGTAGATATGGGTATATCTATTTCATGGAACATAAGTCCGAAACTTTCGAAAAGTTTAAGGAATTTCAAAATGAAGTAGATAATCAACGTAACAAGAAGATTAAATTTCTACGATCTGATTGTGGAGGTGAATATCTAAGTTACGAGTTTGGCAAGCATTTAAAGAAATGCGGAATACTTTCACAATTGACACCGCCGGGAACACCACAATGTAATGGTGTGTCCGAACGTCATAATCGAACTCTCTTAGATATGGTTCGTTCTATGATGTCACTTACAGATTTACCGTTATCGTTTTGGGGTTATGCATTAGAAACAACCACATTCAATTTAAATAGGGCACCATCTAAATCCGTTGAAACGACATCGTATGAATTGTGGTTTGGGAAGAAACCTAAAGTTTCGTTACTTAAAGTTTGGGGTTGCGAAGCTTATTTAAAGAAGTTATAGCCCGACAAGCTAGAAACCAAAGCGAAAAATCTGTCTTTGTAGGATACCCAAAGGAAACTATTGGGTATACCTTTTATCATAGATTCGAAGGCAAAATCTTCGTTGCCAAGAATGGATCCTTTTTAGATAAGGAGTTCTCTCGAAAGAAGTGGTTGTAAGGAAAGTAGAACTCGACGAGGTTGTCGAACCTTCTCTTGAATTTGGGAGTAGCACAACACCGGAAGAAGTTCCTATGGCACCTACACCAATAAGAGAGGAAGCTAATGATGGTGATCATGAAACTTCAGTCGAAGTTACTACAGAACCTCACGGGTTGACAAGGACTTGTTCCACTCCCGATTGATATGATCCCGTTATGAGTGTCATGTTGGTGGACAACACCGACGACCCTACGACATATGAGGAAGCGATGATGATCCCAGATTCCATCAAATGACAAGAAGCCATGAAATACGAGATTGGATCCATGTACAAAAACCAAGTATGGACTTTGGTGGACTTACCGGATGGCCGGAAGGCTGTCGAGAACAAATGAATTTTCAAGAAGAAGATAGATGCTGATGGTAATGTGACCGTCTATAAAGCTCGACTTGTCGCGAAAGGGTTCCGACAAATTCAAGGAGTTGACTATGATGTGACTTTCTCACCGGTAGCAAAGCTAAAGTCTATGAGGATTTTGTTAGCAATCACTGCATATTATGATTATGAGATATGGCAGATGGATGACAAAACGGCGTTCCTCAAGGGAGACATTGATGAAGAGTTTTATATGGTAAAATCCAAAGGTTTTGTCGATCCTAAAGATGCTAACAAGGTATGCAAACTTCAATGATCCATTTATAGATTAAAGCAAGCATCCCGAAGTTGAAATCAACATTTTGATAAGGTGATCAAAAGTTTTGGTTTTATACAAACTTATGGAGAAGCTTGTATTTACAAGAAAGTGAGTGGGAGCTCTGTAGCATTCCTAGTACTATATGGGGATGACATATTGTTGATTGGGAATGATATAGACGTTCTTAAAAGTGTCAAAGATTATTTGAATAATAGTTTTTTAATGAAGGATCTTGGCGAAGCTGCTTACATATTAGGCATAAAGATTTATAAAGATAGATCGAGACGCCTAATAGTGCTTTCATAGAGGACATATTTGGACAAAGTTCTAAAGTGGTTTGGAATGGAATATAACAAGAAAGGGTTCTTGTCCATGTTGCCCAATACGACCTTGAGTAAAACTCAAAGTCCCGCTACGGCAGAAGATAAAGAAAGGATAAGTAAGACTCCCTATGCCTCAGCCATAGGATCTATCATGTATGACATGTTATGTACTAGACCGAACATTGCATATGATGTTAGTTTGACTAGCAGATATCAAACTGATACAGGAGTGGATCATTGTATAGTGGTCAAAAACATCCTAAAGTACTTGAGAAGGACTAAGGATATGTTTCTTTCTTATGGAGGTGATGAACAACTCGTTGTTAATGGTTACACTGATGCTAGATGGAACACCGATCCGGATGATTCTAAATCTCAATCTGGATACGTATTTACTTTGAATGGTGTAGCAGTGAGCTGGAGGAGTGCAAAGCAAAGCGTTGTGGCGAGATCTTCAACTGAATCGGAATACATAGCTACTTCAGAGGCTTCACAAGAGGCGATATGAATGAAGGAGTTCATTGCAGAGCTTGGTGTGGTTCCCAGTGCGCTAGACTCAATGGCTATCTACTGTGATAACATGGGTGCCATAGCCAATGCGCAGGAGCCAAGGACACACAAGAAGCTGAAGCATATCAAGCTGCGTTTTCACGCTATTCGAGAGCATGTCCAAGATGGTGACATAAAGATTTGAAAAGTACACACAAATCTGAATGTAGCAGATCCGTTAACTAAACCTCTCCCGAGGTCAAAACATGAACAACACCAAACCGCCATGGGTGTTAGGTATATTACCATGTAATCTAGATTATTGACTATAATGCAAGTGGGAGACTTTTGGAGATATGCCCAAGAGGCAATAATAAAAGTAGTTATTATTATTATATCTTTGTGTTTATGATAAATGTTACGTTCATGCTATAATTGTATTAACCGAAAACATTAATACCTGTGTGATTTATAAACTTGTAAGAGTCCCTAGTAAAGCCTCTTTGTAATACTAGCTTGTTGGTTAACAGATGATCATGGTTTCCTGATCATGAACATTGAGATGTTATTAACAACAAGATCATGCCATTAGGAGAATGATATGATGGACATACTCCTATAGTTAAGCGTAGCATAAAGATCAAGTCATTTCAATAGTTCGTTTGCTATAAGCTTTTAGATACATAGTAACCTAAATCCTTCGAACATGAGATCATGTTAATCACCATCACCGGATGGATGCTTTGATGATATCAAAACACCACTTCGCAACTGGGTGGTTATAAAGGTGGCATTGAGTATTTGGAAAGTATGTGTTGAGGCACATGGATCAAGAGTGTGATTTCTCCATCCATATGATGGATAGATATACTCTGGGCCCTCTCAGTGGAATGTCATCCAATTGTCTTGCAAGCATGTGACTGGCTCACAAGGGATAACATATCACATGAATGAGTAAAGAGTACTTATCGGTAGCAAGCTTAAACTAGGTATGTAGAGATACCAACGATCAAACCTCGGATAAGTAAAGTATCGCGAAACAAAGGGAAATTGGTATCGTATGTAAATGGTTCATTCGATCATGAAGTAATCGTAGAAATATGTGGGCGCCATATGAATTTCCATATTCCTCTATTGGTTATTGATCGGAGAAGAGTCTCGATCACGTCTACATAATTCATGAACCGTAGGGAGACAAACTTAATGATTCGATGTTGTTTAGTAGATACAGAAAGTGAGTAAAGAGATCGAATGTTGTTCAGAGTCTCGGATTGGATCTGGTATATCACGAGGAGATCTGGAATGGTCCAGAGAATAAGATTCATATAAGGAAAGTCTAATTCCGGAGTTCAGGAATGGTTTCAGTGTTTCAACCAGAATGTTTTAGAAGATCAATCACACCGGAGTGGGAAGGGTACATGGATGTGCCATACCAAAGTGGAATGGTTGCATCATTTCTTAGGTCACTTGGCTGGGCAATAGGAAGAGAGAAATCAAACTCTAGTTTGAAAAGTCAAACGCCAATTCTAAAAGTCAAATACCAACATTGATTGCCTAGTGGAGGGGGGAGGATTCCTCCCTCTCCTTGCCTCCGGACAAAGTGGAGGAGTTGGGGGAGGACTCCCCTCCCCCCAACTGCCGCTCCCAGCTATATAAGGAGGGGTAGGGCACCTCCCTATCCCTCACCTAAAAACCCTATCCGACCGCGGCCCCCTATCCCAAGTCGTCGCCGCCTAGGGATCTCCCAAGTCGCCGCCTAGGCCCTATCCCTAGCCATCGGCCACCACCTCCCCTCGGCCCTCTAAACCCTAGATCGCTGGGGCCCTCTTCTACTCCATCATACCCTCTCCGGCTTAGGCGAAGCCCTGTGGGATTTCCCCTCTACTTCCGACACCACACCGTCGTGCTGCCGAAATCGCGAGGAGAGATCTACAACCTCTGCTGCCTGTTGGAACAAGGGAGTGGAAGGTCTTCATCGAGTACCGAACGTGTGACCGACTGCGGGGAGCGCTGTCGAAACATGGCGCCGGAAGGATCGTCTACGCGATCTTGAGATCGGCAAGTGAACGACTACATCACCCACGAGAATCTGATCTCGTTAACCACTTTGGAATCTTCAAGGGTGAGTACTCTATTGACTCGTTGCTACAATCTAGTAGATAGATCTTGGCTTGTATGTGTTCATGCGGTATATTTTTTTGTTTTCTATGCTATGAACACCTACAGTTAGTTCATGAAGAGAAGGTTGTGTTAGCTTCTTTATCGCACCCAGTATACCCGGATTTTTGTCATGAAGGACGCACACATTCGGTGTATCCTTCACAATTGCTATCTTCAGCTGCGTGAAAAACCATACCCAACTCTCGGTGTTCTCTCTCTCCAAGAAAGCAAATGCAAGTGGAACAACTTGATTGTTCCCGTCTTGACCAATTGCAGTCAAGATCTGACCCATGTATTTGCCAGTGAGAAATGTACCATCCACACAAATGATTGGTAAACAGTGAGTGGAAGCTTCTATGCATATAGCAAATGAGAAGAACACTCGATGTAGCACCCTCAATTTTGGTTCCTGTGGCAATGTAAAGTGTTGGATGTCGACGTAGGTGACTGGTTCCTAACCTGCAGTATCTGGAGCATCCGAACAACACAGTCGTATCTATCTTGAAATGAACCAAATCTTGCCTCTAGTGCACTTTGCTTAGTCCTCCAAGCCTTTCCGTAAAAAATCTTGTAGCGAAATCTGACAGCAACTTTGCTGATGATAGCTTTCACCTCCATGGCTTTGCTCTCCACTATCTTTGTGTATAACAGTCTAGCCAGGAGGGTTGAGGTGAGGTTATAATGCTCCTGAAGGACTCTGGGTAGTTGACATGTGTGCAACACAACGTCGCTAACCTTCCAGTTGGTGTCATACTTAGGGCGATAGGCATGCACCCTTGTCGTACATCCGTCTATCTCGCAAACCAACGTCAAATATTGTTGGGATGACACCTTCGTTTTGAAGACGCGTTACATGGACAATGCCCACTCAACGATTGCTTCCTGCAGATGTCTCTTGCTAGGATATAATGCACCCTGGGAGATGTTGTTCGTGTGATAGTGTCAGGCGGAATCATGCCCATCATTCGCATTCATCGCTACTGTGTTGTCTTTATTCGATGATGCCAGAATAGGTTGGACGATCTCTTCTTCATCAGACTTAGTAGAATCATCAACGGTATCACTATCGCCGCCTGAATCTTCGGTTTCCATCTAATTTTGCAACAAACCTTTGTATATCATCCGTTGATCCATAACCACCACCCCCAGCGTGTGCATAACTACTCTGACCAGATTCATAACCACCACCCCCATCTTGCCCTTGACTGCTCTAGCCATGATATTAACCACCACGCCCATCTTGCCCTTAACTTCTCTGGCCATGATATTAGCCACCACAACCTCCGTCTTGGACTTGACTGCTCTAGCCATGATCATAACCACCACTACCATATTGGTCTGGCTACTCTGGCCATGATCGTGCCCAACCTCTTTTGCCATAGGAAGCACTAAGGCGATGGGGTTAACTTTCCTTGTCTGGCAAGCTTGCATCCATTTGACCCATTTTGATTGCACTTCTATCGATCTCAAATAAAACAAAGGGGTAGTCCTTGACTTAGACCATAATGGATGCACACCGACAATATAGAACAAAGGGGTAGCCCTAAAGAAGCATATAACCAACCCTTCAACTCACTAGGAATCATGTTTCAGGAGTCTGGAGCTCTTTATAAATCTACTGAAACTCGCCCAAATCAACTCCGTGCTCTTTTATTCTAACGACAGCGTTACCATAGTAAAACCTAAACAGTACATTATCTAACATAACTTTCGACCTACAAATATACCGAAGCTCGTCAAATACCGCTACCATGGCACATTATAGTGTACAAATATACTTCTAATCCTCTAGCCGAATAATCTTACAGCTAATAGACCACATCCAAGTCTGCCTATAAACATACACAATGACTGTAGTGCGCGAGAAATTAGGGTTTACCCTTGAAACGTGCGAAGTCCTGCCATGCTATAGCCTTCGATCACTGGATCGACACCTCCACCGTGCAGTTACCTCAAGCTACAGCCCCAACCTCCACCATAGCCATTGCTTCCAAGAACACCACCAACTTCCTCCACAAAAACACCTCAAATCACTTCACCAAACTACCCCATTAGTAGATGGAAAACGCTAGGCGTCCCCCGGACGATGGGGAGTTCCCATCGTCCTCCTTCCCTGTGCGACACGTGTCCACAAAATTGCCCCAAATCCCGCTTTTGCTGCAAAACATCCCGCGCTTGCTGCATATGTTCCCGCTTTTGCTTCTGAAGCAAAAAAAACGGTTCGTTTTAAAAATAGAACGTCTCGCCGGAGACCTCGCCGGAGGCCATGCAGCAAAAAAATTGTACTAATGTAGCAAAACCGACTTCGCCGGAGACATCGTCGGAAAAAACTCGATGGTGACTCTCGTCGGAGACCTTGTAGCAAAAAGTTGACACTGTTGTAGCAAAACCACAAGACGGTTGCAGCAAAAAAATTCTTCTAATGTAGCAAAAAACCCACTTCGCCGGAGACATCACCGGAGAATTTAGCGGAAGACCTCATCGTAAAACTTGTAGCAAAAAATTTATGATATTGTAGCAAAACAAAAAAACAAAGATAGCAAAAAATATATATCAATGTAGCAAAATCAGAAGCTAGGTTTTGTAGGCGGCCTTAAGGGCTTGCAAGAGCGGCGGCCATGGCATCCAAGCTTGCAGCAGATGTGGTCGTCTCCTGTAGCAGTGTCGCCCAGGCTCTGTATAATCGGTATGGCCGTCTCCTGTAGCAGATGTGGCCGGCGACGAGAAGGGCGCCGGGGCAGGACAAGGTGGACGGGCGCGACGCCGGAGACCGTCGAGGTCGGGAGGCGCGCCGGCGACTAGGCTCGACGGGGCGGTTCTGCAGGGTGGTGACGGCCGGAGAGGAGGGGAGGCGCCCGAGGGCCTGCGAGGGCGCCGACGAGGCAGGCACGGCCGGAGCGGTCGCGGCGGAGGGGGCCGAAGGCGGTGACGGGGAGGCGGCCGGGCCGGGAAGAGAGGGCGGTGAGGCGGAGCGCGGACGGAGGCTCGGGGTCGGGTGGCGCCGGCGGCGCCGCGCCGCGCGGAGGAGGGAGCCGCGAGGAAGGGGAGGGCGAACAGCGGCAGGAGAGGGGCGAGCGAGGTCGGCGAGCGGCGGGAGGAGCGGCGCCGGGCGCGGCAAGGTCGACGGGGGGGCGACCATGAGCTTGGCGGCGGCGGGCTCTGCTTGGGCAGCGAAGGTGCGGGCGCCAGGAGGAGGCGGCTGCGGGCGAGCGGAAGGCGTCGGGGGCGTCGAGGAACGCGGGTGAGGGAGAGGGGTGCGCTGAGGGAGGAGAGAGGAGGGTGGAGCAGCGGCGCGGGTGTCTGGGGAAGACGGGGGGGGGGGGGGGGGAGGGAGAGAAGGCGCGTGAGTCAACCCGGACGATCGAAACGCCCCATCGTCCGGGGGAATAGGATCATTTCCCTTAGTAGATTGGACAACCAAATAAGCCATACCTCCCTAATAATAAATGAAAAAAGGCAACCAAATTTCGTTCCATTTACAAAAGATGGAAGCTGGAGTACACCTGGCAGTAACGGGAGAGACACGTACACGGAAAACGTAGCAAATTAAAGAGATACCGGAAGGAAATGGAAAAAGTCGAGGCAATCAGAAAAGGTGACGAAACCTTCCATTCCCTCTCAATTGTTTTCCTACTATTGAGCACCCACGCAAATCACCGTGGATAAATAAAGCTAGTTCTCGTCAGTAGCGTGTATACCAAGGAAAAGAACTGATTATCGTTTCTCGACGAGGTCTCCTCCCCGTCTCGACCGATGGAAGAGACGGCGAAGGTCGACTTTGGCGGACTGACGATGCTCTCTGCCGGCCTCGCGAGCTGCCTGGCCGAGGAGAACGCGGACAGCAACCTGGTGTTCTCGCCGCTGTCCATCTACGCGGCGCTCGCCCTCCTGGCCGCCGGCGCGCGGGGCGCCACCCTGGACGAGATCCTCCGCGTCGCCGGCGCGCGGTCACGCCGCGAGCTCGAGGAGGTCGTCGCCCGCGTGGCGGGGCACGCTCTCAAGGACCAGTCGGACACCGGCGGTCCGCGCGTCGCGTTCGCGTGCGGCATCTGGAGCGAGCTCACCTGCCCGCTGAGACCATCCTTCCGCGAGTCCGTGGTGGGCAGGTTCAAGGCCGAGGCCAGCAGCGTCGACTTCATCAACGATCCGGAGGCAGCGCGAGCCCAGATCAACGCGTGGGTGGCGCAGTCCACGCGCAATCTGATCGATTCCGTCCTCGGTCCGGGATCGATCACGCCGCTCACCCGCGTCGTGCTCGGCAACGCCATATACTTCAAGGGCAAGTGGGTCCAGCCCTTCCACGAGAGGAACACCCGGAACAAGCCTTTCTACCGGCTAGACGGCGGCACCGCCGTCGACGTGCCATTCATGCAGAGTTGGGACTCCGCCCAGTTCATCGCCGTGCACGACGGGTTCAAGGTGCTCAAACTCCGGTACCAGATGGAACAAGCACAAGGTAGGTTGTCTCTGTCTAGCCACCGAGTTGATTATTACCATAGCCACCATGGATACGACAAGGCCATCCCGGCCAAACTAATGCGTACGTTCCATTTTTCTGACCAGGTCATGCGAGTGTGTCATCTGATCGTGACAAGTGTACACAGTTCTCTATGTGCATCTTCCTCCCAAATGCGCGTGGCGGCTTGCGGAACCTGGTTGACACGATAGCATCCCAGCCTGGCTTCCTGCACGAGCACCTGCCCAAGAAGAGGATCGACGTCGGCGAGTTCCGGGTGCCCAAGTTCAGGCTGTCCTTCGAAAGCAGCGTCGTCGCCGTTCTCAAGAAGTTGGGGCTTCAACTGCCGTTCGGTGATCACGCCGATCTGTCTCGGATGGCAGATGGCTTGCCAATGGGCGTGACTGATGTCATCCACAAGGCGGTCATCGAGGTAAACGAGGAAGGCACCGAAGCTGCGGCTGTCACCGTGATCACTATAGGTTTGCAATGTCTGATAGAACTGCCGCAGGTACCTCCTCCCGTGGATTTTGTAGCGGACCATCCGTTCTCTTACTTCATAGTGGAGGAGGCGACCGGCACAATTGTCTTTGCGGGACACGTCCTTGATCCGTCTAGAGATTAATAGACCGTTGTTGAATTTTGTGATTTCATTTTGATTTGGATTTTCCATAATAAGCACTCGCCTAGCGCCACCTAACTAATACTCTGACCACCATATTGTGGGTCAGACTCCCTCCCCTGTCCCACTGGACATTGTACTGGCCTTGATTCTCTAGTGTCGTTCTATCGTTTGTCTTTGCATGCTTTTATATCTCGCGCTATTACTCATATTAAAAACACTAGTACTCATTAACCCATGCATCTGCATAGGGCTATGTTTTATTGATATGGTGACATAAAAAATATTTGATTAGTTATTGATAATGTAATTTACATATATGAGATTCCGACTAAATTTTATTGTACTTTATGTTTTTCGCTTGTTATTGATCACACACTACATTTCTACTTGTATTCACTATTTCTCCAATGTAATTTGGTTCCATGTTTATGTATGGATTTGGTTGCATATTACACTGTACCCTACGGAATCTATTGAAACATTATGTTGAAGACATGGTGAGCGTTGGAGTATTTTCAAACTAATAGAAACAATGATAATTAGATCTAAATAAAAATAAATAGTTTTACCAAGAGATTTATTAATAACTACTAGCTAAATGCCCATGCTTTGCTACGGATTATGTAGAAAACCGATTGGACATTGGCGGATGCATCATCGCTCTGAATGACAACCATTTATTTGTTTGAACTTACATAAATCTTTGCTGATAGATGTCCTTGTAGTCTCCAACGATGAATGTTTATTAGCTTTGTCTCGTAACGCTAACCACTTTAGTGAGGTCTCTCAATTTGTTCTGCCATGGTCACATATCCTGCTTTATAACCGACTCCACCCAATGACCCTTACTACTGGCATGTTGACTCATGTCTATCGATTTCATAACCTCGCCAACTCTTCTCACTGTTTAGTTTCGTGAGGTTTTGTGTTTAAAGAAACAGCTGTTATCGAATAGCGAGTGAGCACATGTATATCTATACTAGACCATGATGACGCACGTTGCCGCGCCCGTCGATTTTGAACAATGTAAAGTTGAATTTGTCAGTTGTGCAAACATGTTTAAACTTGGAATGGGACTTCCTGAATGCATAAGACACTCAAGTGAGAACAATTAATTTTTTCGGTCAGCTAATTAACTTTATATATCACAAATAACACATAATTCAGGCACTGGAATTCAATTCTCTCAAGTACTAAATATGCAAAGTGAAGAAAACCTCCAATATGGCTTCTTGATTACTTTAGGAATAAATGTACAACCTCTGAAAACTTAACTGACAATATATAGACCACACAAACAGCGTAATCTGTGAACCTGAGATGAGAATATATAAGGGCAATTGGAAGTCCAGATATCTTTGTGCCTATCATTGTGATCAATCATTTTACCCTCCCTTCTTTATGTAAAGTGAGTAAAACTTGGACGCCAATTTGCAACAGCTCTAGAGAAAGCTTAGCTTTAGGTGTGAATAAAGCGGAAATCTTTCCAGGATCACGATTTTGATTTGTTAATTTACTGCACAGAGGACTTCCTAAAGATTCATGTACACATTCATCAAAGAAGAGTGGCTCGTCGTAATGTAAATATAGAAATCTAATTTGTCAAGGAATTAGTAAATATGGATAAATTAATTATCAACTCAAGGAAATAAACTAATCTTAGTCGGCTACACCTTACTGTCAAATCTGCAGCGGCTCCATTCATTTTCTTCATATACAAGGGGCCTATTAGTTAATTTTTAAGTTTAAACTAAGACAGTGAATGAACATTTCACACATAGCGAGTGACTACTGACTATCAAACATAAAATTTTGAAATTTCATATTTAATCAGTATATTAGCAAAAGTAGCATTGAGTGTGTATTAGCGCTTAATATAATTCTAAATAATAACATCCAATGATCACATATCCTTGGCTTTGTCTCACGTTTCTTAGCTTTGTCTCGTAACGCTAACCACTTTAGTGAGGTCTCTCAATTTGTTCTGCCATGGTCACATATCCTGCTTCATAACCGACTCCATCCAATGACCCTTACTACTGGCATGTTGACTCATGTCTATCGGTTTCATAACCTCGCCAACTCTTCTCACTGTTTAGTTTCGTGAGGTTTTGTGTTTAAAGAAACAGCTGTTATCGAATAGCGAGTGAGCACATGTATATCTATATAGTATTCTACGATCCTGTCTCCCAAAGCAGGAACCAAAACAATGAGAGGGGAGGTTTTTTAGGGTTTTATTTCTTAGAAATAATGAGGCTAATCCATTTAGGTCCATGTGTATTTTTCTAAATCTCAAAGTCTAAATTTGTGGCAGCCCATATGTGTTTGGGCCCATGTTTGTGGCAGCTCACATGAGAGTGGAGTGGGAGCTCAAGTTTAGTCCTACATGGAAAGTTGGAGGAGAGTTGCACCACCTTATAAGGTGGAGTGTTGCACCACTTTCTAAGTGAGTGGCAAGAAGAGAGATACACGCGCGCGCTCCTCCTTCGACGCCGTTCGCACGCCATGACGCGCGCGCGCGCCGCGGGTTGCGGGAATCTTGTCGAGCCGAGCTTTATTTTGCTGCTCAGGAAAATTGACTGACGTGTCAAACGGTTAGCTTACTCGGATGGCTCCCGGATCATGGGCTACCGTAACGTGCGCAACGTGGACTCGGCCCACGTTCGCCTCCGTTAGGGTTTCCTGAGCCGTTCTATATAAAGTCCTGCGCCGTCATCATAGTCTACTCCATCCCGCTTGCCGGCGTGCACCGGCGGACGGGAGAGCAGGTCTCCGGAACCACTCGTCTTGTGATCCTGTACGGGAGAGGGCGAATAAGGTTTTTGGGAAGTGCTCTGCGCGACTGCTCGAGTTCTCCATCACGGGTCGTCTTCCATCCAAGTCAGGCGGTGTTGCCTACCGCCGTCTTCGTCTCCATCTGCTGCGATCACTCTTTCCCAAAGTTTCTACTACGACAACCGAACGGTACGTGCTATGTGCTCCTGTTTGGTTATTCATCATGTTCTGCGAGTACATGTTAAGCTGCTGTTTGTTTCCGATCATCCTGTTGTTTAGTACATCTAGTATGTTCGAGTTACATGAGCTAGTAGCTGGTTTTGTCATGATTTATATTTTGGAAATAATCGTGTAAATTATGCCTAATAATCCAACAATCCAAAAACCTTATTGTAGGCAATTTCCTGAATTAACAATGGCTGGTTTTACCGATGCACTGAGGCCGGATAAGTTTACCAGTGTGCACTTTAAGAGGTGGCAGTACAAGGTTGAGCTTTGGATGACCACGATGAAAGTGTTCCATATCAGTAAAGGCAAACCTGAAGGAACTATATCTGACGAGGATCAGAAAAAGTTCGAGGATGCCAATACTGTCTTTGTGGGATGTATTCTGAGCATTTTTGCTGACCGTCTGTGTGATGTGTTTATGCACATAAAAGACGGGAAGGAGCTCTGGAATGCACTGGATGCAAAGTTTGGTGCTGCAGATGCTGGCAGTGAACTGTATATCATGGAGATCTTTCATGATTTTAAGATGACAAAGGACCTTCCTGTGGTTCAACAAGCTCATGAGATATAGCGCATTTCCAAAGAGCTCGAACTCCTTAAGTGTACCTTACCCGACAAGTTTGTGGCAGGTTGCATTATTGCTAAGTTGCCCCCTTCATGGAGGAACTTTGCCATGGCTCTCAAACACAAGAGACAGGAGATATCAGTTGAAAATCTGATAGCGTCCCTTGATGTTGAGGAGAAGGCTCGGGCTAAGGACACTACTAAGAAAGGAGAGAGTCATGCTACTGCCAACTTTGTGCAGAAAGGCAAATCTGTAGGCAAGAACAAAGGGAACTTCAAACCCTCCTTTAACAAGCCTGTAAAGACTACAACCTTCAAGAAGAAGAAGACGAACAGGGACAAGAGTGAACTGTCTTGTTACACTTGTGGAGAGCCCGACCACTTTTCCAAGGATTGTCCAGAACGCGCAACCGCAGAGGGAAAAAGGCCAAAACTGTCAACGTCGTGACCGCTAGCAATACTGATGGGTATGGTAATTTATTTACTGTTCTTTCAGTATTTCAATCACCGTGTTGGTGGCTTGATACGGGTGCTAATGTTCATGTGTGTGCTGACATCTCTATGTTCACTTCTTATCAGGTCGCTCAGGATTCTTCCGTCCTAATGGGGAATGGATCACATGCTTATGTTCGTGGTGTTGGCACGGTGGATCTGAAGTTTAATTCCGGAAAGATCGTGCAGCTGAGAAATGTGCAGCATGTCCCTACTATGAACAAGAATCTCGTTAGTGGCTCCCTTCTTTGCAGAGATGGGTTTAAGGTTGTCTTTGAGTCTAATAAAGTCGTTGTTTCGAAATATGGACAATTTATTGGTAAAGGTTATGAGTTCGGAGGCTTGTTCTGGTTTTCACTTTCAGAGTTTTGTAATAAATCTGTGAATCATATTTGTGGTGGTGTTAATGATGATACCAGAATTTGGCATTCTCGTTTATGTCACATTAATTTTGGTTTGATATCTTGGATGTCCAGTATGAGTTTAATTCCGAATTTCACTATTGCCAAAGGTTCAAAGTGCCATAGTTGTGTGCAATCAAAGCAACCTCGAAAGCCTCACAAGGCTGCCGAGGAGAGAAACTTGGCACCTCTAGAACTCATACATTCTGATCTATGCGAGATGAATGGTGTGTTGACAAAAGGTGAAAAGGGATATTTCATGACGTTGATAGATGATGCTACTAAATTCTGCTATGTTTACTTGTTGCAAACTAAAGATGAGGCTTTAGACTACTTTAAAATCTATAAGGCCGAAGTTGAAAATCAACTAAAGAGAAAGATCAAGCGTCTTAGGTCAGATCGTGGTGGTGAGTATTTTCCCAAAATATTTGACGAATTTTGTCAGGAACACGGAATTATTCATGAGAGGACGCCTCCCTACTCGCCCCAATCAAACGGGATTGCCGAGAGGAAAAACCGCACGCTGACTGACTTGGTGAATTCCATGTTAGCCACTGCTAGTTTATCAAAGGCATGGTGGGGGAGGCTTTGTTGACTTCATGTCATGTCCTGAATAGAGTTCCTAACAAGAATAAAGAAAAGACCCCTTATGAAGAGTGGGTTGGGAGAAAACCATCACTTTCGTATCTGCACACTTGGGGGTGTTTGGTGAAGGTCAACATACCGATCCCCAAGAAACACAAGCTTGGACCCAAGACAGTGGATTGCATCTTTCTAGGATATGCTCCACGGAGTGTAGGCTATAGATTTCTAGTGGTTAAATCCGAGGTACCTGATATGCATGTTGATACTATAATGGAATCTCGTGATGCAACATTCTTTGAGAATATTTTTCCTATGAAAGATATGCATAACATTGGTAGGATTTCTTCTGAAATACTTCCTAAATCTAGTGCATCTATTGAGAATTCTGAACAACCACATGAGGAATTTCTTGAGAAGGATGACGATGAACCTCTCACGAGGAGTAAGACACAGAGGGTTGCAAAATCCTTTGGTAATGACTTCATCGTGTACCTTGTGGATGATACTCCCAGATCCATTACTGAGGCATATGCATCTCCTGATGCAGATGATTGGAAAGAAGCTGTCCAAAATGAGATGGACTCAATTCTTTCTAATGGAACTTGGGAATTATCAGAACGACCCTATGGTTGTAAACCTGTGGGATGTAAGTGGGTGTTCAAGAAGAAGCTAAGGCCTGATGGTACTATTGAGAAGTACAAGGCGCGTCTTGTAGCTATGGGCTACACACAGAAAGAAGGCGAAGATTACTTCGACACCTATTCACCTGTCGCTAGACTGACCACCATTCAAGTACTACTATCCCTGGCTGCCTCTTATGGTCTTCTCGTTCATCAAATGGACGTGAAGACAACTTTCCTTAATGGAGAGTTGGAAGAGGAGATCTATATGGATCAGCCGGATGTGTTTGTGGTAAAAGGTGAAGAGACAAAGGTGTATAAGTTATTGAAATCTTTATATGGCCTGAAACAAGCACCTAAGCAATGGCATGAGAAGTTTGACAGAACTCTACTTTTTGCTGGCTTTGTCATTAATGAGGCTGATAGGTGTGTTTACTATCGCCATGGTGGGGGCAATAGCATTATATTATGTTTGTATGTGGATGACATTCTGTTCTTTGGTACAAACATGAAAGTGATAAATGAAGTCAAGTCTTTCCTGTCAAAGAGTTTTGATATGAAAGATCTGGGAGAGGCTGATGTCATTCTGAACATCAAGCTTATTAAGAACAAGAATGGGATTACTTTAACGCAATCTCATTATGTTGAGAAGGTCTGAGCCGATTTGGATTTAATGATGGCAAGACTTCTCCAACACCTTATGATCCCAGTTTGACATTACGAAAGAATAAGAAGGAACCAACAGATCAGCTGAAATATTCACAAGTTATTGGTTCTCTCATGTACTTAGAAAGCGCTACAAGACCCGATATCTCTTTTGCTGTGAGCAAGTTGAGTAGGTTCATGTCTAACCCAGGTATTGATCATTGGCATGCACTTGAAAGGGTCATGCGCTATCTATGTGGTACAATGAGCTATGAGATTCACTATTCAGGGAACCCTGCTGTTCTTCAAGGATATAGTGATTCGAATTGGATCTATGACGTTGATGAACTCTACGCCACGAGCGGGTATGTGTTTACCCTTGGAGGTGGCGCAGTGTCATGGAGGTCTCGTAGACAAACCATATTGACAAGGTCAACTATGGAAGAAGAACTTACTGCTTTAGACACATCCACTGTTGAGTCAGAATGGTTCCGTGAGCTCTTGATGGACTTGCCTATGGTTGAGAAACCTGTGCCGGCAATTCTTTTGAATTGTGACAACCAAACTGTTATTGTCAAAGTGAACAATTCTAAGGATAACACGAAGTCATCAAGACACGTGAAGAGACGTTTGAAATCTGTTAGGAAATTGAGAAACTCCAGAGTAATAACTGTTACGTATATTCAAACAGACAAAAACCTGGCAGATCCCTTTACTAAGGGACTATCACGAAATGTGATAGAAAGTGCATCGAGGGATATGGGGTTGAGACCCATGGATGTCACACCTCAGTGGTAACCCAACCTATGTGATCGGAGATCCTGTGAATTAGGACCTGGGAAGAACAAGCTAGTGGTTTGACAGAGGAGAGTACTTTATAACCTTCTCTATGTGAAGATGCACAACTCTCATAATCTGTAAGGCAGGTTGACAACATGCCTTAATGTGTTTTTGTTGGCTTTAATTAGCAAAGATGTCGTCCTACAGGGCAGTCTTGAAAGAACACACCTATATGATCTCGACTGTAAACGTTGTGGTCTATGAGATTTGGGTGATCTCTAGTAAACTCATGAAGAGACCAGGGAGTATGACGCATATGCTCCAACCCGCGGGGTAGGCTACTGGAAGCGAGGTACTAGTTATGATTTTGAGTGAAATCTATTGGCACCAAATTTGCAATTCAAGGTTCGTCCATTGTTCAAGTTGTTGATAGACGTAGTTCAAGATTCTAGGCGGAAGTTCAACTTAACAGTCTCTACTGAAACACTGGTATATAAACAAGTAGCAATGATTGGCAAATCTTCAAATGGGCATTTGAGATCTGGTGGGGGATTGTTAGAAATAATGGGGCTAATCCATTTAGGACCATGTGTATTTCAGATTTTCCCTAAATCTCAAAGCCCAAATTTGTGGCAGCCCATATGTGTTTGGGCCCATGTTTGTGGCAGCTCACATGAGAGTGGAGTGGGAGCTCAAGTTTAGTCCCACATGGAAAGTTGGAGGAGAGTTGCACCACCTTATAAGGTGGAGTGTCGCACCACTTTGTAAGTGAGTGGCAAGAAAAGAGATACACGCGCGCGCTCCTCCTCCGACGCCGCCGCTCGCACGCCCGCCCGCCCGCCCTCCCTCCCTCCCTCCCTCCCTCTCGTCTCGTCACGACGCGCGCGCCGCGGGTTGCGGAAATCGAGCCGAGCTTTATTTTGCTGCTCAGGAAAATTGACAGACGTGTAAAACGGTTAGCTTATTCGGGTCGCTCCCGGATCATGGGCTACCGTAACTGACCCGAACGTGCGCAACGTGGACTCGGCCGATGTTCGCCTCCGTTAGGGTTTCCTGAGCCGCTCTATATAAAGTGTTGCGTGGCTACCGCCACAACACCACCGAAAACCAATCTAGGGTTTTTCCATCCTCTCTACTTGCGCCGTTACCATAGTCTACTCCATCCCGCTTGTCGGCATGCACCGGCGGACGGGAGAGCAAGTCTCCGAAACCACTCGCCTTATGATCCTGTACGGGAGAGGGCGAATAAGGTTTTTGGGAAACGCTCCGCGCGACTGCTCGAGTTCTCCATCATGGGTCGTCTTCTACCGCCGTCTTCGTCGCCATCTACTGCGATCACTCTTCCACAAAGTTCTACTACGACAACCGAACGGTACGTGCTACGTGCTCCTGTTTGGTTATTCATCATGTTTTGCGAGTACATGTTAAGCTGCTGTTTGTTTCCGATCATCCTGTTGTTTAGTACATTTAGTATGTTCGAGTTACATGAGCTAGTAGCTGGTTTTTTCATGATTTATATTTTGGAATTAATCGTGGAAATTATGCCTAATAATCCAACATTCTTCATAGATTTTTAAACCGGTGCTTTTCTTATGTGTTCCATGGTAGAAACTCGCGAACAAATCGCCATGGCCACCCGCTATAGCAAGGCCTGAAGGCTGACACCGGTCTGAGGTATCTTGTCTGGCCATATTAGAGCAAGTTCAACAATATAGCCCGCTGTTGGTTATAAGAAAGTGCCATATCATCTATAGCCGGCCTTCTAGTACACTAGTATAATAGTTAGCTACAAAAGCCTACTACTGAATTATTATATGGCCAATATTTCACTCACACAATCTGCCTAGGAGCACGTGCTAGAGCCGGCTGTTAACGTACAACCCGCTTACATTCTCTCTCCTCTTATCTCTCCTCCACGTCACCAAAACTATAATATTTTATTCCTTATAGCCAACTCGAACTAAGTAATTAAGCCTGTCATAATCAAGTATTCACGGCCATCAGCACATGTATCTGCACGTATTATTATATACGTATGCTAGTATGTATGTACACATAATCGTTGAGTTGTCATGTCAAAAGAAGAAGAAAAATCGTTGAGGGGTTTGTACATGTCTCTTCCTTTATTTGTGTGGGTATTGAATACATCGTGTAATGGATAAACTCTTCAGTTTACCTTCCTTGTAACTTCCCCTGTAATTGTCACCGGTGGGGCTCTTCCACCGCAATATAAAGACACAGCCGATCCCCTCAACGGGGCATCGTTTCCACAATTGCCAACATGGTAATCACAACCATTTTCTTCCTTGTCTAGCTCGATTTCCTCCTTTCCCTTTGAAGAGTCGCCCCCTCCCTCGTCGCCCCCGGAGGCCCGCCAGCCTAAGAGCGCGTCACCGGTGATGGGGGCGGCGGGGATCCGGCCTCCTGGCTCCAGCATGGTGGAAGGGAGGGATTCCTTGGCGTTGGACGGGACATGTGTATGGATCTGGTGCCGCGGCCGCTCTTGGCGAGGTGGAGGGGCGGCGGTTGGGGTGGAGCGGCGATGCGGCGGCCTCGTTTGGCGGCGGGACCGACTAGCGGACCATTTGATCTGATCTGGGACTGTGGGCTGCGGGTCGATGCTCGTTCATCTAGTCTTCACCTGCGGTATTGTCTCTTTGTCGAGCTAGCGGTCATGGCGGCCTGGGTCACCATGGATCTGTCGTTCTTTTCCGGTGGGACTTGGTGACTGGTGAAGACCGATGGTGTGGGGGCTTCTGGTCTAGCTTTGAATAAAGGGGGTTGGTCCTAGGATCCCTCTCGTGCAGGACGAAGATCTACCTGCTCCATGACTTCATCGATCTGGTCGGAGTGTTGTGTTCCAGAATATTCCGCTGGTGAACTCCAATGGAGGACATGCCGGAGATCGCCAGATTGGATGGACATCGGTCGCGCTCAACCATGTTTTATCGGACCGTTTGGTTTTAGAGGGAGTATTGTGAAGCTTTACAGACTTTTGCCATCAAGGACATGCCATTAGTCCCATGGTGAAGTCAGTCGTGGAGAATGACATGAAAGCCAAGATCTGAAGAATGGTAATGGTGGTGTGAATCATGTTTGCGATGAGGTTTTGGCTTGGTGTTCTAGGTTTTGGAGCAGCGACATTGGAAAGTGGGGGCGACAGTACAGGAGATTTCCAGGGTTGAAGCTGCAGGGTGAAAATCCAAGGTCTGGCCTTAATTGGTTATGCCTGGTGATGACCCACAAGTGTAGGGGATCGCAATAGTCTTCGCGGGTAGTATTACCCAATTCATTGATTCGACACAAGGGGAGCCAAAGAATACTTGCAAGCCTTAACAACTGAGTTGTCAATTCAGCTGCACCTGGAAATAGTTCTTGCTCACAGAAGTTTATCAGTAGAAACAGCAAAGCAACAACATCAGTGAAACAGTAGCAATAGTAACGGTAACGGTAACAGTAGGATTCGAGTGCGGTAGGCATAGGGATGGATGGGCGTTGCATGGACGAGTCTAAACATGTAAATAAAAGATCTAGGGCATTGCAGATAAATAATAACAAGGATCCAAGTACTAAACGATCCTAGGCATGTGCTCCAAATATAGTCATTCGTGCTCGCAATGAGAACTTGCACAACATCTTCTGTCCAGCCAGCCCGTGGCAGCGGAGCCTCTAGGGAACTACTGGCAATTAAGGTGCTCCTTTTAATAGAGCACCAGAGCAAAGAATTAACACTCCGTGAACACATGTGATCCTCATACCATAGCCATCCCCTCCGGTTGTCCCAATTATTGTCACTTTGGGGCCTTTGGATCCGGACAATGATATGTGTACACAACTTGCAGATAAGATCACAAACAATACTATCATAATAATTCAATAATAATTTCATATCTGAGATCATGGCACTCGGGCCCTAGTGACAAGCATTAAGCACAACAAGTTGCAACAAAGTCAAATAGCACTAATAGAGATACTAGGCACTATGCCCTAATAGATCTTATTCGATTACATGATAGAACTCATCCAATCCCTACCATCCCCAAGCCTAAAGCGGGGGATTACTCACTCATGGATGAGGGAAACATCGGTAGTTGATGGAGATACGTTGGTGATGACGATGGCGATGATCCTCTCCAAATTCCCCGTCCTGGCAGGGTGCCAGAACGGATTTTCTGGATCCGAATCTTGGTTTCTGGTGGCGGCAGCAGAGCGGAACTCTTTCTAGAAAACTATCGAACCCCCCTGAGTTTTTAGGTCAGAAGGCAACTTCTAGGCATGGAGGGAGGCCGAGGAGCTGCCTGGGGTGGCCAAACCCCCTCCAGGCGCGGGGTCAGGTGGGCTCGCGCCTGGGGTGGGTCTGGGCCCCCCAGGCTCCCCTCTGTCTCTCCTTTTGGCTCCGTGAATCTTCTCGTGAAAAATAGTTTTTGGCATATTTTTCGGGATTTTCCCTAATAGTTGATTTTCTGCACAAAAACAAGACACCAAGGTAATTCTGCTGAAAACAACGTCAGTCCGTATTATCCAAATCACACAAATTTAGAGAAGAAACAATAGCAAAGTGTTCGAGAAAGTAGATACATTTTGGACGTATCAACTCCCCCCAAGCTTAGCTTATTGCTTGTCCTCAAGCAATTCAGTTGAAAACTGAGTGCGATAAAAGAACTTTCATGAACACTTTGCTTCATATGATGTAAATATTCTCAGCGCAGGAGTAGATTCTTAGACAATTCATAATAAGAAGTATGCAACTAAGTCTACTCAATAGTCATTGCAAGCTATGAAGAGAAACCAACTCAATAATAATAAGTAGCATGAAACATAAACATAAGAAACATTGCAATGCTCATAATAAGGTATGATAGAGTGGTATCTCGCTTGCCTTTGTTTGAAGAGCACAATATGAATGCCAAGGCACCTCTAAAGTTCAAGTGAAGACTAGAGGTAAAGATATCAGAGATACAACCATCAAAGGCATGAAATAATTAACCAAGTTTTGGAACAAACACAAAAATGACAACTATGCTCTAAAGAGGTGCTCATAGAATAAATGGTGACTCAACAATGTTGTGAAAACGGGTTTGGAAAGTTTGAAAGGCTTCCTAATGCTGAAAGGAAGGTACTCATTATCTTTGATCTCTCATTTCCCCTATCATAGGCATCTTCATGTGGTTAAGGTGAAAGTGAGGTGCACTCTGAATCATATGCTTGACAGACCATAAACTGGAAATCCCAAGTCTCTTTAGTATGAGGGTCGCTCCGCATGCTACTCAACTTTGGTCACCTAAAAGTTCTTGTCATTATAAATACATGCATATCATCGAGAACTGCCAACGGGGTACCCCTTGCACATGGTACAGGAGCTTTCCCATAACCAAAATGACAAGACAAGCACACAATGAGCATCTCAGCAATCTTTTTATTTACCATATGCATAGCTTTTTATTGAGGATGCTTCATAGATGCTCATTATGGTGATGCTGTAAGTTTCCACCATGATTAAGCATGGATTAGGATAGCGGTCTAGGCGTTTCTCTAACACAATGTATAAACTCCATGAACTCACAACCTCCCCTTTTATTTCACATCGTCGACATCCGTAAACAAAAGAGGAAGAAATCAACTGGATGAGATATCCAAAAAGTGTTGAAAGTGTTCTCCGTGACATCACGGTTCTGTTGACTCCCAGTATATAATTAGCAAGCATATAACTTTCATGGACTGGTCACAATGGTTCAGAATTATTAAGTGCTAGGAATAAAGTGTGCCATCAAGTTCGTGAGAGCTTTACTAACTAACTTTCTCAAAACAAACAAACATTTTATTTTGGAAGAAAACACGGGATATATAAAATATGCACTGAAGTAGCAAATGATGCTAATAGGTAGGTATGGTGGACACAGCTGACAATATTGGTTTTGGGGAGTTGGAAGCACAGGTAGAGAACATACTCAGTGCAAGTGAAGGCTAGCAATAGAAAGGGAGCGACAAACGAGAGAGCAATAGCTGTCACAATCATGCTTGCAACAAAACATGACTAATTATGACATGAAAGTGATACAAGAACTCTGAGGCAAAATAAATCATCGAGGCTTACTGACTATTGATTATAGTTATATGCATGCGTGAGCATGTGCCAAGTCGATTCACATGAACAGTCAGAGGAGGATACCACAATATCATACCAAAGTATGAATAAAACAATTCAAGCAAACATTCATATGACATGCTACAAACTATTAGCAAGCTGGAGCTAATCATAGACAAGCAAGAACTACTAAGCATCCATAATGACATACACCTTACACAAACATGCTAAACATGCTCACAGTGATGAGTATATGTACAAAAATGAAAAAAATAGAGTTCGTTACCAGCCTCTTTCCACAACTCAAGTTGTCTTAATCTTCATTATTGCCCTTCACTTGTGTGACTTGAATATTAACATGAAACCAAAATCCACTGAGGACGGCTGAACCCTGCAAAGAACTCACAAAACCAAAGAAGAACAACAAATATTTTTGGTGTTTTCGATTTTTTTAGCAAGAACACAAAGCAAAAACAAATGAAGCAAAAGAAAACCAAAAAATAAAACTGAGATGCTCCAAGAACAACACAACTTGTGCATGAAACAAACGAAGTGTCTAGAAAAACTTGGGAGTTTTATTGATGAAGAAGGGGATGCCTTGGGCACCCCCAAGCTTTGACACTTGTACCTCTTGAATATTTCTTAGGGTGAAACGGGGTGTCTCCCCCCAAGCTTGAGCTTTTATCCATTCTTCATCTCATTACATCATTCTTTCCTTATACCTGAAAATTTTCCTTCATACAAAACTTCACACAATCTTCATTAGCAACATTAGTGCATTCAAAATATAATAGACCTTTGGGGTTTAGTTTTAAAATAGCAAAGTTTCACTACAGACACAAGATACTGTAGAAATTCCCTCAAAAAGCTCAATTTCCCAAAAAGAACCCGAAAAGGAATCAATAAGAAGCAAATGCAAATAATAGCAGAAATCTGTCAAAACAGACCAGCAGGTAGAAACCGATTTTTGCGAAGACCTTCTGTTGCTGAAATCAAAAGGTGTTGAACTAACTAAAGTTAGCTAACATACTGGGGTATTTATTCGTAAATTTTCAGCTTAATCCGACTTACGGAGACTCTTCACGAATTTTTATGGTGGAGGACAGAAATCTATTTCGGGACAGAAACTCCCCAAATCTTACTTCCCTCTCATTAGAGGTCATTCTTGGCACAAAAAGCAAACAAAAAGGATAAGGAGATGTCATTACTAAAGTAATAACTTACAAGACTCATGGAAAATCTTGGGTTATCTCCCAACAAGTACTTTTCTTTAACGCCTTTAAGTCAGGCACGACGAAGAGCAAAGATTGGAAAGGAGAAAAATAAAAGTGAGAAAGTATAACCATAGTGAAAGCATTATTTTGTTCATTAAAATCCTTTTTTAACAAGTTTTATCAAGTCTTGTTACCAAAACAATCTTATATGAAACAAAACTTTGCAATCAACAAGGTGATTATGTTACCTCATACTTGATAGCAATGGTCCCAATCATAATAGTTTCAAAATTTTCTTGTGGAATGGGACAATATATTTCTCCACCCTTGATGCTCTCAACATTTTCAATGGAATTCAGGCAATAGCTTCTAACAACCGTCTTGGGGAAATAGGCATTATGCTCTTTTTCATCAATATTGAATGTTACTTTTCCTTGATTACAATTAATGATAGCAGATGTAGTATTAAGAAAAGGTCTCCTAAGAATAATAGACATATTATCATCTTCAGGCATTTCAAGCACAATAAAATCAGTTAAAACCATGCAATTATGAGCCACTTGAACAGGAACATCCTCACATATACCAACAAGAATAGTAGTTGACTTATCAGCCATTTGCAATGATATATCAGTTGGTATCAAATTTTCTAGCTGGAGTCTCTTATAGAGAGAAAAAGGCATAACACTAACTCCAGCTCTCAAATCACATAAATCAGTTCTAACATAATTGTTCTTAATAGAGCAAAGAATAGTTGGTATACCTCGATCACCAAGTTTCTTTGGAACCTTACCATTGAAGGAATAATTAGCAAGTAGAGTAGAAATATCCTCATTAGGAATCTTCCTTTTATTAGAGACAATATCCTTCATATATTTTGAATAAGGAGGCAACTTAATAGCATCAGCCAAAGGAATTTGCGAGAATAAAGGTTTCATCCACTCACAAAACTTGTTGTAGTGTTCTTCCTCCTTTGACTTGTGTTTCTTACCTGGAAAAGGCATAGGTTTCTACACCCAAGGTTCTCTCTCTTTACCATGTTTATTAGAACTAAAATCTTACTTTGTGTACCTAGTGTTCTTAGTGTGCTTCTCAGGTTCTTCCTCACCTTCCTCCTTATCAGGAGACTCATTATTATCATTACCACTCTCAATTTCAGTATCAGAGACAGATATACTATTAGGAAATACAGCAGGTTCAAGTGGTTCCTCAACTATCTTATGTTTCTTTTTCTTCCTCTTACGAGTACTACCACTATCTTCACCTTGTTGAGAATCCTGCTCTATTCTTTTAGGGTGTCCTTCGGGATATAAAGGATCTTGAGTAGCTATACCACTCCTAGTTCTAATTCCATAAGCATGTTTATCTCCTGAAGCATTAACTAGCATTCCTTTTGCACCTTAGAAAGTTGATCAAGTTGGGTTTGAACCATTTGAAAGTGTTTACAAAGCATTTTAATATCATTAGAAGTTCTTTCAACAATATCTTTTAACTCATGGATAGCTCTAGAGTTTTCCAATAAATGATTCTGAACTTGTTTATTAAAATGACCTTGTTTAACAATAAAAATGTCAAGTTCCTCTAAGCATTGGTCAGGAGGCTTACCATAAGGAATATCACATTCATCAAAGTGTTGGAGAGAGTGTACCTCAATAGTAGATGAGTGGGGAATTGTCTTACATAATTCTTCTATAGGAGGTAGATTCTTCACATCTTTAGCTCTAATACCTTTCTCCTTTAGACACTTCTTAGATTCCTTCATCACTTCATTATTTAATGCAATAACTCCCCTCTTCTTTGTTGTTGGGGTTGGAACTGGTTCAGGAACAACTGGTTCAGGAGTAATAGGCTCAGGTGTATTCAGCTCAGTTGAAGTCCAATCGTCATCATTCTTGCTTATCTTGGTCATTAATTCTTCAGCATCTGTAGGAGTCCTTTTCCTGAAAATACAATCAGCAAAGCTATCTAGGTAGGTACTAGAATCATCAGTTAGTCCATTATAATAAATATCAAGAAGCTCATTTTTAGGTAATGGACATCCAGGATGTGCATGAATCAAGGAACAAAATCTTTTCCATGACTCAGGCAATTTTTCTTCTTCTCCCTGTTTAAAATCAAAAAGTCTCTGCAAAGCAGCATGTCTAGCACTGGGAGGAAAATATTTATGGAAGAAAGAAGCAATCAAGCAATCAGGGCTATCAATGGAACCAGGAGGTAATCTATTAAACCAAGCCCTAGATTCTCCTTTTAGTGAAAAAGGGAAGATCTTAGCAACAAAGTACTTGTGCATCTTAAAATCATCAGAGAACAAAGCACTCATAGTAGAAAGCTCATTCATATGAGCCACATCACTCTCATTTTCAGTCCCATAAAAAGGTTCTTTCTCAACAATATCTAAATAAGACAAATCAAGAGAGAAATCATAATCTTCATCTTTAATATCTATGGGAGAGGTGGCAAACTTAGGATCAGAGGACAACTTAGGCATAATGCTACGTCTAGCAAGGAGACTCTTCATAGCACTAGTACCATGCGTGTTTCGGCACTCTTCAACAAATTCATCAATGAACTCTATGTAACCATCATTAATATCATAACTCTCACTAGACTCGGGTGAGCTAACAGGTGTAACAGTGGCTTCACTAGGAGTTTTGGTATTTCCTAGACTAGCCATAGTAGCATCTAGAAAAGGACCTAATGAACCACTCACGTCAAGCACCATAGAAGTAACATCATGAGCATCAAAAGCAGTTTCAGACTCGCAGTAGTGGCAGTGTGTGTAGCATGTGTATGTGGTGGTGTGACAAGCTTACTTATAACAGACGGTGAATCAAGAGTAGCAGAGGTGTTTAGGACTGTACCTCTTCTTGCAGTGGATGGTAAAATAGGGAACTTTCCATCACGAGACTTACCCATGATGAAAGGAGTAGAAGTGAACAATAATAGATCCAAGTGAACTTATAAATAAAGCTATGCTCCCCGACAACGGCGCCAGAAAATAGTCTTGATGAACCACAAGTGTAGGGGATCGCAACAGTCTTCGCGGGTAGTATTACCCAATTTATTGATTTGACACAAAGGGAGCCAAAGAATACTTGCAAGCCTTAACAAGTGAGTTGTCAATTCAGCTGCACCTGGAAATAGTTCTTGCTCACAGAAGTTTATCAGTAGCAACAGTTTGTAGTAGCAACAGCAAAGCAACAGTAGCAGTGAAACAACAACAGTGAAACAATAGCAATAGTAACGGTAACGGTAACAGTGGGATTCGAGTGCGATAGGTATAGAGATGGATGGACGGGTGTTGCATGGACGAGTCTAAACATGTAACTTCAAGATCTAGGGCATTGCAGATAAATAATAACAAGCATCCAAGTACTAAATAATCCTAGGCATGTGCTCCAAATATAGTCATACGTGCTCGCAATGAGAACCTGCACAACATTTTCTGTCCAGCCAGCCCGTGGCAGCGGAGCCTCTAGGGAACTACTGGCAATTAAGGTGCTCCTTTTAATAGAGCACCCGAGCAAAGCATTAACACTTCGTGAACACATGTGATCTCACACCACAGCCATCCCCTCCGGTTGTCCCAATTATTGTCACTTTGGGGCCTTTGGATCCGGACAATGATATGTGTACACAACTTGCATATAATAATACACACAATACTATCATAATGATTCAATAATAAGTTTATATCTGAGATCATGGCACTCGGGCCCTAGTGACAAGCATTAAGCACAACAAATTGCAACAAAGTCGAATAGCACTAATAGAGATACTAGGCACTATGCCCTAATAGATCTTATTCGACTACATGATAGAACTCATCCAATCCCTACCATCCCCAAGCCTACAACGGAGGATTACTCACTCATGGATGAGGGAAACATCGGTGGTTGGTGGAGATGCGTTGGTGATGACGATGGAGATGATCCTCTCCAAATTCCCCATCCCGGCAGGGTGCCAGAACGGAGTTTCTGGATCCGAATCTTGGTTTCTGGTGGCGGCGGCGGAGCGGAACTCTTTCTGGAAAACTATCGCCCCCCCTGAGTTTTTAGGTCAGAAGGCAACTTATAGGCGCGGAGGGAGACCGAGGAGATGCCTGGGGTGGCCAAACCCCCTCCAGGCACGGGGTCAGGTGGGCTCGCGCCTAGGGTGGGTCTGGGCCCCCCCAGGCCCCCCTCTGTCTCTCCTTTTGGATCCGTGGATCTTCTGGTGAAAAATAGTTTTTGACATATTTTCCGGGATTTTTCATGATAGTTGATTTTCTACACAAAAACAAGACACCAAGTTAATTCTGCTGAAAACAGCATCAGTCCGTGTTAGTTGTATCCAAATCACACAAGTTTAGATAAGAAATAATAGCAAAGTGTTCGAGAAAGTAGATACGTTTTGGACGTATCACCTGCAATGACCTTGTTGAAGGCATTGTTTTGTCAGCACGGACTTTCTCCAGGGTAAAAACCTATGATCGATGACGGCGCTAGCGCACTGTTCCCTTCTTGGAGGCGTCGCTTTTGGAGAGGATGGATTTCTGGTGCTCCCTTGGTGGTGTTTGGTCGCTTTTGTAGGCCATAGATCTCAAAAGCGGGACTTTTTTCCTGTAATTCTTCTTTCTTTTTTGGCTATATGCATCTGTAATGCCATTAGGGTAATGCATTGTTGCAGAGACAGGTGTAATTGGTATCTTGCGATATTAATATATGCTCCTTTCCAAAAAAAAAGCTTGATTCCCTTCCAAAAATCAGCCTGCGGTTACGCTCGCCCGGTCTCCTGCCCCTTTTTGGGTCGCTCAGTTACAATCGACAATCCCCTTCCCTCCCTCCCGATGGCCTCCTCCTCCACGGCCACATCCCTCTCTGCTACACTCGGGTCTCCTCCATCAGAAAATGCAAGTACTCCGACTCTTCATGGGGCGCAGGTCATGGAGCTCCTCGAGGGTTCCGACCTAGATCCCCCTAAAACTATCAAGGAGGAAGGTTCCACTATGGCAAATACGTCCTACAGCGCCTGTTAGCACATGATCAACAAGTGGTGAGTTATCTGACAAAATCCATGAAGAAAGAAATTATCTCTCAGATGTTTGGCCTCCAACACGCCTCTAAAATTTGGGAGGCACTTGAAGCCTTGTTTGCCTCTGAATCTCAAGCCAAAGTGTCTATGCCTTGTGATGCTCTTATTAACACCAAGAAACATGATTTATCGGCCTCCCAATTCATCTACAAAATGAGAGGATTTGCATCCGAATTGGCTGCTACTGGTCGTATTATTTCTGATGGTGAATTAAAGGAGTATATATTGGGTGGTCTTCATGGAAAGTACAACTCCTTGGTCGGATATATAAACGTTGTTCCTACAACTACTCTTCAAGATCTATGCGCTCAACTTTTAGCATACGATTATCACCGACAGATGTTGGCTGAGTCTGGAGAAGACTCCGGCTCCTTCACATCATCTGTAAATATTGCCTTTTGTGGACGGTTGTCCCTTCTATAACAATCGCCAAGATACTGGTGGATATGACCGCAATCGTGATCATCAAATTGGCCACCCGAATGGGAATCAATAGCGCCAATACAATCAAAACCGTGGTGCCAACAAAGGAGGTCGTGGTTGTGGTCGTACTCCTTCACCATGCCAAGATATTATTTGTCAAATTTGCAAAAAATATGGGCATCCTGCAAGCGAATGTTGGTGGCACTACTTAGATAATGATGATGATGATTTCTCTTCAGGTGACAAAAATGCTCATGTTGCTTCTTATGGAGTGGATACAAATTGGTACACCGATACAGGTGCTACGAATCATGTCATAGGTGAGCTCGAAAAATTAACAACTCAAGAGAAAGTACATGGGATGTGATCAAGTTCACACCACGAATGGTAATGGTATGACAATTACACATGCTGGTGATCCAATTTTGCGCACCCCTCATAATTATTTTTCTCTCAGTAACATTTTACATGTCCCCAATGCATCGAAAAATCTACTATCGGTTCATAAACTTGCTCTAGAAAACAATGTATTTCTTGAATTTCACCCATTCTTCTTTTTGATCAAGGATCGGGTCACAAGGGAAACTCTTTTTAAAGGACCTGGTCATGGCGGGAAAACTTTGCTCAACAAGAAGATCTCAGTAACCAACTCGAAAAAGGAGACCTGAAAGTGGTGATCCCATTGTGCCTCTCTCCATGGGATCTACCAAGAGTGCCTTCATCGCCATCAAGCCATCCTCGTCAACATGGGATAGTCGTCTAGGGCATCCTGCATCATTCATAGTTCAACAAGTGCTTCAGAAAAATTAAGTTCAGTATTCTCCAAAAATAAATTCATATATTTGTGACCCATGTCAACAAGCAAAAAGTCACCAATTGCCATATCCAGTGTCTACTAGTGTATCCACTGTTCCTCTAGAACAAGTTTTTTCTGATGTTTGGGCTCTGGCTCCTGCCTCTGTTGGGCGTCATCAGTACTATGTAAGCTTCATCGATGATTATAAAAAATTTACTTGGATATATTTGCTAAAAACGATCTAATGTCTATCAAGTATTTCTTAATTTTTAGCAACTTGTTGAATGAAAGTTTGGCCGAAAAATAATTACTATGCAAACCGATTAGGGTGGTGAATATGAAAAACTCAACGTTTCTTCCAAAAATTTGGCATAACGCATCATATTTCTTGTCCTTATGCCCATCAACAAAATGGCTCGGCCGAACAAAAACATCGTCACATTGTAGAAGTTGGTCTTGCATTACTTGCATATGCATCCATGCCTCTCAAGTTTTGGGATGAAACTTTTCTTACAGCCACCTTCCTTATCAATTTACTTCCTACCAAAGTGTTAAATCATATGACTCATATAGAAAAACTTCTTGATATATCAAGCCAAACTATGAGTCACTTCGTGTATTTGGGTGCGCTTGTTGGCCCAACCTTCGCCCCTATAACACACGCAAGTTATTCTCTCAAAACAATGTGTATTTTTAGGTTATATCCCTGTCCATAAAGGAGTCAAATGTCTAGATGTTACGAGTGGACGTGTTTATATCTCTCGTGATGTCATTTTTTGTGAAGGTGTTTTTCCTTTTTTTCGTCTTAATCCTAATGCGGGAAGACGACTTAATGATGAAATTCTTCGTTTACCTTCATCTACATCAAATAATGAGCGGCGACAAATTGATAACCACATGTTTGCTGTACCTATTACCCCTAACCATCTACATGTACCTGCTGAAATTTCACAAGATAGCAACCAAAGAAATAGTGCAACACAAAGCAACAATTCTGCAGAAATTTCAAGTCAAAGTGCAAATTCCAGAACAACTCCAGGTACACCTAGCATCTTTAACCCTATAGCTCCTCATGTGGCGGAACCTCATACGCGTCTACAAAAAGGTATACGACAACTGAAAATATATACCGATGGGACTATTCGCTATGGTATGCTCACCACTACAGGAGAATCACACAATGTTCTCGAAGCTCTTGCAAACAAGCATTGGAGCCATGCCATGCAAGAAGAGTATGATGCTCTCATGCATAAAAAGACATGGCATCTTGTGCCACACCACTCTACAAAGAACTTGATTGATTGTAAATGGGTATTTCGCATCAAGAAAAATTCAAATGACACGATTGAAAGGTATAAAGCATCTTGTTGCAAAAGGATTTAATCAACGTTATGGTATTTACTACGAGGATACATTTAGTCCAGTTGTGAAAGCAGCCACTATCTGTCTTGTGTTATCTCTTTCTGTTTCAAAAGGATGGAGTCTAAGGCAGCTAGACATCAAGAATGTGTTTCTTCATGGAATTCTGGAAGAAGAGGTTTACATGAAACAACCATCTAGGTTTGAAAATACACAAGCTCCACATCATGTATGTAAGCTTGAAAAAGCTCTATATGGTCTCAAACAAGCCCCCCGAGCATGGTATTCCAAACTTAGCTCCAAGCTATATGATCTTAGTTTTCAATCATCAAAAGCACACACGTCTCTATTTATTTATCACAAGAAGGACGTCACAATTTTTATGTTGATCTATATTGATGATATTATTTTAACTAGCTCCTCTAATACAGCTCTTGCTACAAGATCTAAGTTCACACTTTGCTCTCAAAGATCTTGGGGATTTAAATTTCTTCTTAGGCATTGAAGTAAAGAGAGTACATGATGAGTTAATTTTAACACAAGAGAAATATGCTGTTGATATTATTTCCAAAGTTGGCATGACCAATTGCACCTCAGTTCCTACACCCATGTCTTTCACTGATAAATTATCTCTTACAAATGGAGACCCTCTTGGTCCCGAGGACAACACATATTACAGAAGTATTATTGGAGCTTTACAGTATTTAACTCTCACACATTCAGACTTGTCTTTTGCAGTCAATAAAGTGTGTCAATTCCTTCATGCTCCAACTACAACATACTGGAAAGCTGCAAAAATAATTCTTAGATATGTCAAAGAAACTTTGCATGTTGGACTTACTTTTCAAAAGAACTCTTCTACACTTATTAGTGACTTTTTAGATGCTGATTGGGTTGGTTCTTTAGATGATAGACGCTTTACTGACGGCTTCACCATATTTTTGGGGCCTAATTGATATCATGCAGTGCTCGCAAACAAGCAACTATTTCTCGTTCCAGCACTGAAGCAGAATACAAAGCCTTGGCGAATGCCACTGCTGAACTTATTTGGATTGAGGCTCTACTCAAAGAACTTGGTGTTCGGTTGAAATAACAACCATATCTATGGTGTGACAACATTGGTGCCACTTACCTATCTGCTAATCCGGTATTCCATGTCCATACCAAACATATTGAAATCGACTTTCATTTTGTTCGAGAAAGAGTTGCAAACAAGCTCCTCGATGTTTGGTTTATATCTAGCAAAGATCAAATTGCAGATGGTTTTACTAAGCCACTTCCAGTCAAGGACCTTCAGGAATTCAGATGTAATCTAATTTTTTTCACAAGCTCCAACGTTTAGATTAGGGGGGGGGGGGGGGGGGGGGGGGGGGGGGTTGTGTCAAACATATTGTATTGTGTCTCTTTCTTTCTTTCTTTGGGTATTGAATACATCGTGTAGTGGACAAACTCTTCAGTTCACCTTCCTTGTAACTTCCCATGTAATTGCCACCGGTGAGCCTCTTCCACCGCAATATAAACACGCAACCGATCCCCTCAATGGGGGCATCGTTTCCACAATCGCCAACAGGGTCACGGTATAAAACATTATTGGTCACGTTATGCACCAGGGTCAAAAGTGTCTTTTAAGTCCCCTATTAACACCGTTAGTCTACAAAATACACTGGGGTGTCATTTAAGACATCAAAATTTACACCAAGTGTTAAATAAGAAAGTTGAAAATTTCTAATATCATATAAAGAATCATATTTAAGAATAGTGTTAAGTAAGGATTTTTTTTTCTCTATGGAAGGCCGAGACCGACTCGCGTAAGAATTCGAAGCTAGTATTGGAGTACGTGGTACCTGTCTATCTATATGTACCGGCCGCTGACATGATAGTCATCCATCAAACATGGAATCGTCCCTCAAAAAAAAAATGAAACCGTCCTTGTCTTCCTCGATTCTTCCGGCGGATCTCCTGGCTCCTCCTGGAGATCTTGGCGCGCTATTAGAAATCTAAGCACGACCTGACTTCAGAACGGCGTTGCGTGCATTTGTGTTTCCTTGTTTGAATAGGCCAGCTGTATACGTACACGTATAGGAATAGGTTTAGTTAACCGAGTCGGTTGTTTAGTGCTAGCCTATATATAAACGTGTAACCTGGCTTGTAGAAACAAAGAGAGAGACAGAAGAAATAAAGAGAAGTAAAGTTATGAGGCGCGACTGGCAAATCATCTTTGTTTTTCCTGTGTTGCATCCTACGTAACCTGTATGCAAGCTAGCTAGAATCGATTAAGCTGCTTGCTTGCTAGGTTAGCTTGTACGTGTGTGTTTGTTCTGCGCGTCTCGCCGGACTGACTCGAGCCAAGCTGATCGTGTTGCGAATGTTGTCGACGAGAAGTACTTCGTCAACCCGTTGGAAAGTACACGGCGGACAGCGTCGCAGATTGGGCCAATTTCCAACAATTGGTATCAGAGTCAAGGTCGTCGTTCGTGATCTGCTGAAAGTACTAGGAGGTCATGGCGATGGTGAAGTTTGGCGAGAGCTCGGCATCGTCACCGGTGACAGAGACGGTGGGGGCGGCTTTGTATCCGTGCCTCGATCGCAAGGGCTACGGGCTATGGGCACTCAACATGGAGGTGGCCATAGAGGCTCAGGAGGTTTGGGAGGCCGTCGATCCAGGAGGCGACGAGTACGTCAAGGGAGGCGCGAAGTACCGGAAGGATCGTCAAGCGTTAACGGCACTCTATTCCGTCGTGCCGAAGGACGTGATGCAGCACCTCGTCGGAAAGAAATCGGCGAAGGATGCATGGGAGACGATCAAGATCTTGCACCAAGGTCATGCCCGCGTGAAGGAAGCGCATCTTCAAACTTTGACAAAAAGCTATGAGGATCTGAAGATGGAGGAGAGCGAGACGGTTGATCAGTTTGCCGCCCGTTTCGTTACTCTTGTCAACGCAATCAGGGGATATGGCGAGAAATTGGATGAGATCAAGAACGTCAGAAGGTTCCTGCGTGCGGCGCCGGTGTGCTACATGCAGATCGTTACATCGATCGAACAATGTCTTGACCTGAATACATTGACGATTGAGGATCTCGTCGGAAGATTCAAGGCACACGATGAGAGAATCCGGATCAGCTTCGGTGATCTAGAACAGGTTGAGCACCTGATGCTCACAAAGAAGTAGTGGATGAGTCTTTCAAAAGAAAAGCAAGGAGGCTCCACGAGCGGCAAGGAGAAGCAACGCCCAGCGAAAAAGAACATCGGGTGCAGGAGGATGAAGATGACACCCCGCCGCAGAGGAAGTTTGACATAAAGAAAGTAAGGTGTCATAACTGCGGCGAGCTCGGTCACTTCAAGGCTGATTGCCGGAAAGCACCAAAGGAAAAGGAGAGGGCTCTCATCGCCCAGGTAGGAGATGATGGACCGATGATGCTGATGCTCGAAGTAACTGAGTTGAAGGATGAGGAGGATCCTCCATCACCGGCTACAGAGATTGTGGCGCAAGTGGATCATGATCTACCATGTGTGCATCACGAGGAACAGAGTGCCCCGTTCCCATGTGAAGCCGCGTTTGAGGAAAGTGAAGCCTCGGAACTTGTTCATGGCGATCTATGCGTTGGAATCTCACCCGCAACTCCGTCTGGCAATAAGTTCTTCATGCTTGTGGTGGATGATCATAGTAAATACATATGGATTGTGTTGCTAAAAAGTAAGGATCAAGCTCAACAAGCATTCGAAAAGATCAAGGAAGCCAAAGAGTTCAAGGTAGAGGCAAAGATAAGGGCCCTACACATTGATGAGGGGGTGAGCTGCATCAAATTGTGTTGACCATGGCACGGATGATGAAGAGTAAAGGCTTGCCAGGAAAATTCTGGGGTGAGGCAGTCAATACGGCTGTGTATTTGCTGAACATGAAATCTACTGAGAGTGGAGTTGGTACAATACCATACGAAGCATGGAACGGATGGAAGCCCTCGGTTGATCATCTTCGTACTTTTGGATGTGTGGCGCATGTAAAGGCGGAATTGGCGGAGCAACGTATTCCAATGATCATGACAGGCTATCAAGGCTCAAAGACATACCGCTTGTGCAATCCTTATACCAATAAGGTGGTTTTCAAGGGAGACTTAATATTTGAGGAAGGCAAGTCATGGAATTGGGGCTACAACAAACCAGAATATTCAACTTTTCACGTCACATGGGATCTTGAGTATGAAGAAAATATGGATCAATCGAGCTTATACTTGTCAGCAAGTTCGGGCCCAGAAGACGTTGAAGGCCTAGGGGGAGCTCCAAGCGTGGACACCAGGCCAGAAGCACTAGGAATTCTCCCAGAAGACAAAGAGTTTGAAAAAAAGGCTAGTCTGTGGCTAGAAGATACAGAACTGAGAGGGTGCGCGGATGCATGCGCAATGATACATGTACTTGTTTGCCCAACAATTAGAGGAGGAGGGGAAGCTGAAGCGAGCCTAGCAAATAGGCCAGCAAGGCCAGAAGGCGATGGTCCAAGAGTGTGGACTGGTGGCCAGATAGATGGAGGAGGCCCAACAATAGGGGGTGCAGATCCATCAAGATGTTTTTCACGTGGTATAGAGAAGCTAAAAGAAAACCAATTTGAGCTACCTCCTACATATTTGTTCTATTGCATCCAAGAGCACCGGCAAGAAGTAGATCAAATATGCGAGGCATCGATGAGAAAGTACTTCATCGAACCAAGTATAATGTCTCAAGGCGCGGATAAAAAGGACAGTCGGCGTGAAGGCATGGAGAAGGGCGCGGACAGAAAGGACTGTCGGCGTGAAGCCATGGAGAAGCCGACAAGAGCAAAGACGGCGACATGGGTGCCACAAGAGACGACGAAAGGAATGTCGAAGAGGATGCCTGGAGCGGCGAAAGCAATGCCGTGGATGACGCCCGCGAGAAGCAGCTGGCGCATTTGGGATCTGGGTGTAAGTGAAACGCATATCGTGCTTAGGGGGGTGATTGTTAGAAATCTAAGCATGACCCGACTCCGGAACGGCGTCGCGTGCACTTGTGTTTCCTTGTCTGAATAGCTAGCTGTATACGTACACGTATAGGAATAGGTTTAGTTAACCGAGTCGGTTGCTAGTGCTAGCCTATATATAAACGTGTAACCTGGCTTGTAGAATCAAAGAGAGACGGAAGAAATAAAGAGAAGTAAAGTTATGAGGCGCGATACGCATCTCTGGCAAATCATTTTTGTTTTTCCTGTGTTGCATCCTACGTAACCTGTATAGCTAGCTAGAATCGATTAAGCTGTTTGCTTGCTAGGTTAGTTTGTACGTGTGTGTTCGTTCTGTGACTGTTGTCGACGAGAAGTACTTCGTTAACCCGTTGGAAAGTACACGGCGGACAGCGTCACGGATTGGCCAATTTCCAACACGCGCTCTGACCCTGTCACCCTCGTACGCGGCGCCGCCACGTGCAAGGCTCTTCGCCGCCAGATCGCCGACCCGGCCTTCCACCATTGCCTCCGCCTCCTCCACGCCGACCGGTTCGTGCCCACGCTCCTCCGCGGCTTGTTCATCGAGAACCTGCGCCAGACGCGGGGGGCAGCACCCGCGCTTCGTCGTCCCCGGCCCTTCTAAGGAGCCGGCCCCCGAGCCGTTCCGCTCCTTCCTGTCCAAGTACACCAGCCTCTTCGACTTCTACCACCCCGTCTTGGCGGCGCGGCGCGGCGCGGCCTCGTCGCCCTCCGCGCCGACACCACACCCGACGAAAACGAACCGGCCGGCGCGTGCGAGTTCAACCCCATGACGGGCTACCTCTACTTCTTCGGGCGACCTGGGTTCAAAGCCCAGTCGTTCGTCCTGCTCACCGGCGACGGCGGGGCCGGCCACTACCGCCTGCTCGCCGCGGAGCTGTCCTCATCAGGCCACCTAAAGACCCAGGCCTTCTCGCCAGCCGAGCACGACAGGCTGTGGCAAGCCATCGCCGAGACCGCGGTCGCTCCGTGCCCCCAGAACGCCGCGCTCATGCACCCCGCTACCGTCCTCCAGGGCGACACCCACTGGCTGTGCACGTCGGCCGAGTACCACTTCGTCCTGAGGTTCTCACACGAGCGGCTCCAGGCGTACGTGACCAAGATCGGCGGTCACTGCGGCGAGGTGCTACGTGGGCGCAGACCGGACGAACTCCTGCTGGTGTCCGACGGCCACGGGAGGCGGCCGCTACTGCTTGTCTCCACGGGGCTAGAGATATCGCTCTGGACCTTGTCCGACTCCGGCGAGGCCGGCAGCTGGTCCAAGCAGGTCCTGGTGGAGCCGGAGAGCATCCGGCGGCCTGGACAGTGGAGCGAGCGGCTGGAGCTGCGGTGGTTTGGCGAGAGGAGCGGCTACGTTTTCGTGCGGAAGGCGGGAGCGGACGAGAGCTCACAGTCGTGGTACTTCCTGCTGGAGCTGGCCACCAGGAGGGTCCGCGGAGTTTGCAAGGTCCCGCCTAGGCACCTGCTCGTCTTCTTCCCCTACGAGATGGATCTCTCTTTTTGGCGCCCAAGATTCACTCGTCAACTGCACTAGAACCATGCATCACTAACGCACAATGTTCCTGTACACATTGCTTAGTTTATATTCGAAAAAAAACATTGCTTAATTTAGTCACTACTTATGATATTCGAAAAAACTTGATTTCAAGGCAGCAAAAAATTATGAAAAGAAAATTCTACACGTAGATAACGATGCACTCTACCAAACATACAAGGTCTCAACCCGAAATACCTTACATTTTGGTCTCAACAAAATTGACAAAATCTCACAAAATTTGGTGGTTTGAAAATTGACACCGTTCACTACTTTAGATGTCAAATTTTAGTATTTTTGTGCAGTCCAAAATACTGGGTATTTCAAGTTGAGATTCTTTCACTTGTAGAGCACATTATTTTCTATATCTAGAATTTTTTCTCATACAAATTTCAAAGGTTTAACAAAACAGGCTCCATTGGTCTCGAGACCCAAACGTGAGCTCCCCCGGTCACATCCGTTATCCATTTTGTCCGGATTCTTTCTGGCCATGGGATGAATGCCAGGAAGACCACATGTCACCATCACAACAAAGCCCCCTCTCCTGGGAGACGGGCTCGCACCGCGGGATTCCCTCTGGCGGATGTCTCCGTGCGCCCTCTCCTGTCCCGCTTTGATGGAGGGTGGACTGCGTGCGACCCCTGGGCCCGTCGTCATGTCCACGGGTGTGTTTGCCCTCAGTTTTAACTTCCTTCGTTTTCACCTGGTCGTAACAAATCATAACGATCGTAGAGAGTAACAGCTAGAATTGCACCAAAATATACCCTAGAAACATATGTTGGGCCATGTCCCTCTACATAGAGGTGTGTTGGCAGCCCAACATCAGCCTGTGAAAGTTTAACACGTTTCAATCGTTGATCGACGTTCGTATCCAACGGCTGAGGTGCTCTAAGTAGAAAAGAAAACCCTAGCCACCCTTGGTGGTTGTGACTCAATCAGCGTGTGAGACGCTTTGTGAGAGTGTGAGCTGAGCAAGAGGGAGGGTGAGAGAACACACAAGAACACCAAAACCTAGTGAGAAGACAGGAAGAAGAAGGAGAGGTGATTTCTTTCTAGATTTCCGAGATCTGACCGGTCTGACTTCAAGCTGGTGTTTGGAGGCTCAAACATGCTAGGATTGGCTCCAAACTTGGTGAGCTTGTTCCTTGCTATGAGTACTTCGATCTGGTTATCTGGTTTGAGATTTGGGTCAGTGTAGAATCAGATTTGGAAGCGGTTTAGTCAGTTCGGACTGCTGCAGTTTCAGCACAGAGCAGTTTTGGTAGACGAACAGTTTGGGTAGGCAAACGGTGTCCGATTGGCCTAAAATTTGGCATGTATGTTGGATACTCGTATGTCAGCTTGTATACCAAGTTTGGTGTTAATTGGATATGTAATTTAAGAGTAGTTTAATGATTACCAAAGGGGCAGAAACTGAGATACTCTGCTTTGCTATAATCTTTCTCTCAAGTGGTTGTTGTTGTTGCCAGTTGGCAACGTGTTGAGTGTGTTGTACATCTCTAGATGTTCTAGGGAATACTTTGTACCCAGGTTGCTCATAGTGAAGCTCGCGTGGATCGGTTGGTCCGCACCCGTGGTTTTTTTCCTTCTCACCTTGAGAAGGTTTTTCCACGTAAATCCTTGTATCACATGTGCATGTGCTCATTGTTTTGTTTCCGCTACATATCTGTTGATTTAAACTATCCTTGGGGTTCACCGCAAGCGCCGGGGGTTGTGCTATCTTCCCCCAACGACATATTCATCGTCACCTCACAAATACAGAGTTCCAGGTCGAGTCTGACACTATGATTACCGTGGCGTCGAGATCTCGGCGATCCATTCGACCGTCTGGAGCCAGATCTTCACAGGGATTAGCGTCTCGTCCATGTCAACCCTAGCTCACACTCACACTACTCCCCAAGGAGCAGTGTACATGCATGCACGTTTGACATGCATCTCTCGCGTCAACATCGATGGATCGACGACCTACCAAGAACATACTGTTTCTTTTCGTGTTACTTAGATCATGGGTGTAGAAATATAGAGAGATTGACGAAATATGATGGTTATATTATTGAGTCTTATGAGCGAGTATATATAGACGTACGGGGGATTATTTTAGAGTATAAGTCAAGTTAGGCTAGAGTTCTAACTATCCTAAACTATCATAACAACTATGCATACAATACTCTAACATCCCCGTAGTCGTATCCGTAAACAACTAGAACGTCGCGAACGGTTAGACTGAAGATATATTGAAGTAGAATCCAGTAGGCTGACATCCCCCACAGTCTAAGAGGGAACGTCGTGGAGGTCGAGGTAGCCGCACATGAAGCCGCATGCACATAGTGCGCGAGGAGGAGGATGGAGAAGCTTCGAGGCAGTCGTCGAGGATGTTGATGGCAAAGCATGCAGTCTGAGCCGTCGAGGACGAGGTGTGTCCATAGTTTTGCCAGAACTAGGCGCACGCCGGGGAGAACTGATGGGGTTTCGGGGCAGAAAATCAAAATTTTACTACGACAGATCGTCCCGATGCCCAAGATCTTTCTACTAGTAATGCAGTAACGTCCGAGAGGTTTCGAATACATACCCATGTAGTCCGAAAGTGGTTAATGTTTCTAGGGGAACGTGCTTGATGTAGTCGTGCTCGTAGCCGACATCAAGGTCGCGAAACGCCTCGCAGGTCACCCATTGCTCCATCATCGTGCAGCAGTCCGGCTCACGATATCCAAAGTTCCCCAAGTGTTGCACCTAGTGGCTTCATATACATACAATGTACGACGAGAACCTCCATCTCACGGATCCCGCCAGGAGTGTGAAAGTAGATCTCCGTCTATGGAATCCTTGTAGCGCAACGGCGTGCTGCAGATACGTTGTCTCTTGCGCGAACAACCCTAGGACGTGCCAATGCGTGGAGACAACTAGAGAGAGAGATTGGAGAGGAGGAAGATGAGATCTCCCAACTCATGGGATCAATCATATTGGTGTGTTCCTCCAAGGGGGAGGGGGATCTTTATATAGGGGGGAGGGGGCAGCCTTGCCCCTCCCCCAAGCCATCTAGGCGGCGGCCCAATGGGGGAGAGAGGCGGCGGCCAAGGGGGAGAAGCCCTTCGGCGCCCCAAACCCTAACCCTAGTTGCCGTCCAGGGAGGGGGCAGCCCTAGGCGCCAAGGCCCTTCTCCGTTCCGGTTTCCCTCATGGGCCCTTTTTCCCTAGGGAAGTTGGCCCATTAGTGGAATACCCTTCAAATTAGATTTTAATATTATATTTAATATTAATTACATTAATTAATATGTAAATACATATTAAAAATACAATTTGACCCGAAACACCTTTCGGTTCCCCTTATATATCCTCCGAACAGCTTCAGAACTCCCGGAACGATTCTGGTCCTCTCACCGGAACTTTTCCGGTTTCCTCTTTCTCCAAACAACTTTGGATCTCTCTCCATGGAAAAATTCCGGGTTTCTCTTTCTCATCTATGATTCCAACTTGCGGATAATCTCCAGCTCATCGCACCCTTAAGTGGATCCCCTCATGGCTCGGGAATGGCATAGACATGACCAAGACTCCTCTTGTGTCAATGATCAACATCGGGACCGGGATGTCCATAATGATCCCTATGCATTCCATATTGACGATGTCGTTTGAACCATAAACGCCGAGTCCATTTCCCTTTGTTACTTCAATACTATTTGTCCGAGATCCGATCGTTAGGTATCTCCATACCTTGTTCAATCTCGTTACCGACAAGTATTGTTTACTTGTTACCGCGATATTATCCACGTGACCTAGTCACATGTTGCAACATATATGGATGTTGAAAGTACCGAATTTGAATCGACTAGAGGGGGGTGAATAGGCGACTACCAATTTTTAATTTGTTACACACTTTTAGGCTTAAAGAGAAGGAAAGTTCTCTAGATATGCAACTAGGTGAACAACCTATATGCTTGAGAACTGACAACAACCACAAGAACGGTAAAGAGAAAGAAGTAAAGGTAGGTAACGTGCCGGAGAGGGGACACGGAGATGTAATTCCTGTAGTTCACTCCCAAGGGAGCTACGTCTATGTTGGAGAGGTGTCGGGGCCACATAAGGTCACCCGAGCGCCACAAATGCCTCACCTTCTTCTCCGGTGAGCTCCCCCACAAAGGAGGCCTCACAATCCACTAACCGGTGACCTTGAATGCGCCAACCGAAACCTTTACAACAAGGTTGAGGGGGAAGCTCCACAACTCAATTGGAGGACCTCAACGACACCACGGAGCTTTACAACACAAGTCCTTAGCTCTAAGGATTCCCTACACCTTCTAGGGTTCCAAGAAACCCAAGAGTAACAAGATCCACAAAGGATAGGTGGGGAATCAAATCTGCTTTGGTGCAAGTGTAGATCTAGGTCACCTCCCTCACCTCTCAAAAGATCAAGTGATTTGAGTGGATAGGGAGAGAGATCTAGTGAGGTGAAGCTCGAGTATTAATGGAGGAGAGAGAAAATTGAAGAGTTAGGTAGGAGGAAGAAGGAGGGCGCCTTAAATAGGCTCCCTCCAAACTGAACCGTTGGAGCCTTCGCGACCTCACCGGAAGTTCCGGTGAGCGGCCGGAAGTTCCGCCCAACATAGCCCCAACATTCATCAGCCCGTTGACGCACGCTCCCAAAAGCCTGACTGAAAGTTCCGGTCAAAACGACCGGAAGTTCCAGTGAAACTTCCGGTGCAAGTTCCAGCCCAAGTTCCGTCAAATAGAACACTTTCAAACAGAAGTATACTGATTCTGAGTGAAACTTGGAGCGGAACTAGGGGCGGAACAACTGGGTCGCAAACCTTGTCTAACCGGAAGTTTCGGTGCCTAGGCGGAAGTTCCGCTCAGGGTCTCAGTGGAAGAAGCGACGGAAATTCCTGGTTGGAACTTCCGGTGGAAGTTCCAGCAAATAGAACATACCAAAACAGTAGGTTCTGGGAGCTGGCCAGAACTTCCAGTGGAAGTTGGATCGGAACTTTAGTCCCAGATCCTCCCACAGAAAGCCCTGAGCGGAACTTCCGGCGCCTGGCCGGAAGTTCCGATCAGACAAAAACAGCTCCAGCAGATCAGAACAAAGCTCTCTCATAGATGAGTAGGATGGCTGTGGCGGTGCATATAGGGTTTGTGCAAAAACATATGATTCCCCACAGCCTTCCGAGGTGGACCCCCTATTGATAGTACGGCGATCTAAAGCAATAAAAAGAGATAAATAGAAAAACGAAAGACCGCCGTCTTCACGAGACCCAAAGAGAGCATCTGCACACTTCATAAGAATCAACAAGAGCAATTTTCCTGAAACTCAAGCACACGGTTAGATCACAAGTGGGATTGTCATCATCACCAAAATAACATGGGAAAATATAGTCCATTTAATCTCCCCCTTTTTGGTGTTTGATGACAATCCCAAAGATTTGCATGAGAAGGACCAGTCTTTGCAATGGAGGGAACAAGCTCCCCCTATATGTGTGCAAGGTAGAGATAAAGCTCTAAGGACAATATTAGCACACATACAAGGAGGCTCCCCCTTTCTATTGCAAAGATAGCACATGTGCAAGGGAAAGACAAGATAGAGATCATACCATTGCACCAAACACATGTGGTGGAGACAATAGAAGAAATAATATCAATGAATACTATGAATGCTCCACCACCATATACACATGCCCATAAGCCAACAACAATAATACCAAACACTAGGCATACCATAGCATAACATACCACATAGTCTCATACAAATAACATGGTCCACATGCACAAAAAGGTCCACAAGCACAAATAGGTCCACAAGCACACACACAAATAACTAAGAGAGTTCACGAGCGAGAAAAGATCAAATATAAGAACGAACTCGCGACTTAGCCCATGCAAATCATGTGAGCAACCTAATAGACATATTTCTCCTCCTTTGGCATCGAGACACCAAAAAGGAAGAAAAGATCACTCTAATCGCCCCAACCATGAACAGGAGGAGGAGAAGGCTCGGGGTCCCAAGAGGCATTGTTCCACGCAGACGGGGGACCGGTGACTTCCTCCTCGGACTCATCCTCAGACCACTGGCAGTTGTCGCGAATCAACTCATCCCTGGGAGCAGTGACGGAGCTAGTGACTGGAGAGCAAGTAATGTTGAGAACTGACATGATAGCCTTCTGACGCTGAGCACGGTGCCGCTGATCAACATAAGACTGATACTCTCGATTCTGTAGAAAGCAGAAAGTCTTCTTCACCTTTCCTAGCAGCTTCTTGCCCCAAGACGGATGCCTATGAAGAGAAGGACCACTAGCACTAGAGCCACCATGAGCGGAAGAGGAACCACCAGCATCAGCACGAGCCTTCCAGAGAGTTTCTTCCTTTTCTTCTTGGGACCGAGGCTTATTGTGTTTGCTCACACGCAGCTTCTTCTCCTCATGAATGGTGATGGTGTCCTGAGAGAAACGCGTGCCAGTCACTTCAAGCCACTTGGCATTGATGAGAGTCTGAATGTATGGAGCATACGGGCAGGAGCACTTGTCAATAATGGCTTGCCAGATCTCAGTGTAGATGAAGTGCATGACATCCAGATTCCTGTCAGAGTCACGACGAAGGTAAGTCTGATACATGAGGTCAACTTGATATGCATGAAACTGATCAAAGTTGCCGGCCTTTGGAGAAATGGTGTTCAAGTAGACCCTGCGCATGATGTCATAGACTAGCTGAAGATGGTTCACATAACCACAAGTGCCCCATCCTTTAATATAGAGAGGCTCCAAGACCTCGGGAGCAGCAGCCTGAGTGGTATGAACATGCCATCCATTTGCCCCCTTGCCAGGCAAGATGGGATAGCCAAGGAGAGCAGCAAACTCGGACCATTTGGCGGTAAGCAGCACACCATTAGTCATCCACTTCAAAACCCCATCAGTAGAACTCATCTCCATGTGAAGAGTAGTGTAGAACTGAGAAATAGCATCCTCATCATAATTCTGACGATGCTCCATGATAGGAATCAGCCCAAACCTTCAGCAAATGTCAAGAGCTTCGCCAAAGTATGCAATCTTGTCTTCCATGTGAGACACGTTGATGTATTTCTAAGGAGCAATGACAAACTTGGTCTTGGTAGCATAGATCTCAGCAAAAAAAAATTCTTGATGACAATTGTGGAAGAGAGGATCCAAGAAAAGACGGTCACGAGGAACAATATAAGGACCCACATGCCTAAAAGCAGAGTAGGCCTTCTGAGTCCACTTAGAAATCTTGGCCTTGGATTTGTCATGACCGGTGGCAGTGGCCTTCTGAGATACAAGAATAGGCCGCTCACCCACAGCAACAGCGGCACGACGAGCAGTCTGAGTGGATGGACGCACAACCTCAACATCGTCTTCATCAATCTCAGGAGGAATATCAGAGGAAGGTCGACGGGTGCGCTTGCCTTTGTGGGTACCACCTTGCCCTGAGAAGAAAGCAAAAGAGTAGGGAGGGAAGGTGGGGTAAGTGCACAAGTTCGAAAGTAGAAACAAAAGGAGATTGGAAAAATACAGTCAGGGAATCTTTTACTGTGCGCCGGAACTTCCGCTGAGTCGTCGGAACTTCCGGTGAAAGTGTTCCACCGGAAGTTCCGGTCGTGGCTCACCGGAAGTTTCGGTGAGACCACGAACAGGGCGGTTCAAGCAGAAACTGCCATAGATCTAGATCTACTCGCACATGTACGGATTCCCATGAATGTATTGGACCAATCTACCCTAGCAAGGTTCCCTAGGCCTACCAAGATCTCCCAACATGTTCTAGCCAAAGAACTATCCTAGACAAGGTGAGCCCTAACTCAAGCAATGGTGAGAAAGCAAGATCTCCATTAATAGAGGGAGTTGAGGGAAAACACCGGAGTCCATGGCGGGAGATTGAGGTAGGGAAGGTTACCAGGGAGGAGATCTGAGGAAGGGTGGCCGGAGACGGAGGGGCCGGAGCACCTCCGCGGAGTAGGCGTCGCCGGTGGCTGCTCCAAATAAGAAGTGGGTCTTGGGGGAAAGAGGAAGAAGATCCCGTTTGAAGCGATACAGGTAGGCTACACTAGCGCAAATCAAAATTTTCTACCGCGTAAACCAGGATTACTATTGTCATAGATCATAGGATTACCACTAGACGCGTAGTTGTGGAACTTGATGAAGCGTGTCGAGGCAGTGTAGACGTTTTACGTCTCCTCCTTGTCCTCGTCCCACGAGAAGCTCCCCTTGCACGGCTCGTCCAAGTGCCACAGCTGCAGCACCTCCGAGGTATCCACACGTACGGGGTGGAAGCGTCAGACGCCGAACTGCTAGGTCTGCGCGTGTAACACAGGCGTGAGAAGTGGCGGCTGGGTGGAATGGTCTAACTATGGTCAGCATGCCCCACCCTCTCTTATATAGGCGTCCCTAGTTGTCTTCTACATTATCATCCCATTAGTACCCTAAACCTGGTCTAATGCGGATCTAATCCTTATTAGGCTTCTAGCCCCTTAAGTGTGTGTGACCCTATAGGTTCATATACGTATAGACATGACACAAATACACTTATTCTGTCAATAGTTGGTAGCGGCTTCTAGCAAGACGTGCCAACTCCTAAACGCATACAAAGATCATATCGGACGAACCATCACAAGGTTTAGTACATGTCTTTCTCTTTGCCTCACGATATTTAGTCTAGCTCCAAGCTGACCTCCCTTTCTCGATACTGTGATTCGGAATCCCTTTACTAGGTTAACTCTTAACCTTATGTAGCACGACCATGCATTTCTGGATCCGATCACTCGAGGGGCCTAGGGATATCTCTCTCAAGTAGAGAGGGACAAATCCCATCTTGATTGACCATGCCTTGCAGCATGCTTCAGGACAAACCCAAAAGCTGCCTTTATAACTAACTAGTTACGGAGCAGCGTCTCATAGCCCCAAAGTAGGTCGATCCACATCTCAAGTACATGCGATAATCTCAGGTCTAAGGGCAAAACGTACACGATGTGTAGAGAGAGCTGCAAGTCTAATTGCCAGTCTCAAGTTGGGTCAGTCCAACCCCATGTTCATAACATGTGTCCACATCATTGGTTTGACATCTCCATGTCTATGACTTGTGAAACATAGTCATCAATCAATCGATGTGCTAGTCTAATATTCACGTGTGTCCTCACATGAACTCCGACTAGGGACAACTATTTGGATAACCATACAAGTAAAGAGTTTCACAAACAATTCACATAATTGCCAATCAATACAAGTTGCCTAATATGGATATTCAAGGAACATTATAATAACTTATGGATACATAAGAAATATAATCATCTATGTGATTTCCTATAGGGCATATTTCCTTCACCGTTTTCCCGAGGGCCCACTTTATATAGGAGAAAGAGCCTCACCGGAAGTTCTGGTCAGTGACCGTAAGTTCCGGTGAACCGGAAGTTCCGAGCCAGGCAGAAATTATCCAGGTCAGCAGGTGGTTCCTAAGAACAACGTGCTGACCGGAAGTTCCGGCAACTGGCCGGAAGTTCTGGTGACGCCAGAAACACTTTCTCAGGACAAGAAGATAACAAGGAAGAACTTGTGCAGGGAATAGAGAGGGCTTGAGGAAAGAAAAGGCTTGGGATATAGAGCTCAAACTGTGAAGAACCAAGACCAAGAAAAACACAAGAACAACCAAGCACAAAAACACAAGGAAAAACAAACAAGAAACACACAAGGGTCAGTGGCCGAGGCCACCTTATATAAGAGTAAATGGCTTGACACCACGAAGATATATCTTGGGTTCATTACCAACACTCATCATGAAGCTCAAATGGTCTCCTTTAGAGACTATAGAGTATGAAAACTTTAATGTGCGCATAATAGGGATAGCGTTCGTTCATAAGAGGAACTACACTCCCCCTAGATCCATGCCTACATCCAAACAAAGATACACATTGAGACATGGTGGGTGTGCAAGGTACTCAAGCCACGTTGCTCGAATCTATGATATTTAGCTCATGCCTTAACTCTCGGAACCTTGCTTCATCAAGAAGCTTCGTGAAAAGATCCACGAGATTTGCCTTGGTGGGAACATACTCCAAAGAAATGTCTCCTCTTGCGACATGGTCTCGAATGAAATGATGACAAATCTAAATGTGCTTAGTCCGATTGTGTTGCACGGGGTTGTGAGCAATAGCAATGGAACTCTCATTGTCACAAAGAAGGGGCACCTTGTCTAAAGAGAGTCCAAGATCCTTCAAAGTTTGCTTCATCCATAGAAATTGAGCACAACAACTTGTGGCGGAGATGTATTCAGCTTCGGTAGTGGACATAGACACACAGTTTTGCTTCTTCGAGGACCAACAAACCAAGGATCTTCCAAGAAACTGACAGGCTCAGGAGGTTGACTTTCTTCCCACTTTGTCACCAGCCCAATCTGAGTCCGTGTATCCAATGAGGTCAAAGCTGGCTCCCTTGGGGTACTGCATCCCAAAGTTTGGGGTATGAACCAAATATCGAAAGATTCTCTTGACCTCCACCATGTGGCTTTCTTTTGGTGCGGCTTGGAATCTTGCACACATACCCACACTCATCATAATATCTGGTCGGGATGCACAAAGATAGAGCAAAGAACCAATCATAGAGCGATAGAGTTTTTGATCCACATCCCCTTTAGGATCGAGATCAAGTTTAACCTTAGTCGGCATGGGAGTCTTGGCACCTTTGACTTGATCAAACTTGAACTTCTTGAGCATGTCTTGGATGTATTTGGCTTGGATGATGAAAGTCCCTTTCCTCAATTGCTTGACTTCAAACCCAAGGAAAAACTTCAACTCTCCCATCATGGACATCTAGAAGCAATCGGTCATGAGCTTGGCAAAATCCTCATTAAAAGCTTTGTTAATAGACCCAAAGATAATGTCATAAACATAGATTTGGCATACGAATAAGTGTCCTCCAACTTTCTTAGTAAAAAGAGTGGGATCAATGAGGCCCACTTAGAAGCCACGGTCTAACAAGAGCTCTCTAAGGCAATCATACCACGCACTTGGGGCTTGTTTGAGGCCATAGAGTGCCTTATTGAGCTTGTAGACATGGTTCGGGAAAAGTGGATCCTCAAATCCTGGAGGTTGCTTGACGTATACCAACTCTTTCAAAGGATCATTAAGAAAAGCACTCTTAACATCCATTTGATGCAACTTGAAGTTATGATGAGTAGCAAAATCAAGAAGCGTACGAATGGATTCAAGGCGAGCAACGGGGTAATAAGTCTCACCGTAGTCGATGCCCTCAACTTGTGAGTATCCTTGGGCAACTAACCTTGCCTTGCTGTGCACAATTATCCCATTCGCATCACACTTATTCTTGAAAACCCATTTGGTACCGATGATGTTTTGACAATCTTTTGGCCACTCAACCAAGGTCCATACTTCGTTCCTCTTGAAGTTGTGAAGTTCTTCGTGCATAGCGTCAAGCCAATCATCATCTTCAAGAGCCTCAAAGACTTTCTGTTGTTCCACAAGAGATATAAAAGCATGGTGAGAGCTAAAGGAGGCTAATTGCCTCCTTGTAGTGGAACCTTTTTTGAAATCTCCATAAACATTATCAAGGATATGGCCATCTCGATCGATCTTGGTGAGACGATAAGCTTGACGGCGGGCTTGAGCTTCAATACGAGATTCTTGAGCAACCACTTGGTCATTGCCATCAATTGAGTTCTCGCCTTGACTATAAGCACAAACACGGGGATCATCTTCATCAATTTCCACTTTGGGAGAGTCATCATTTGGAGTAGAGCCTTGATTATCATTAGCTTGCCCTTGTTCTTTACGAGCTTGACCTTGGGAAGAGCCTTGAGAAGGAGCCCCATCTTGGGGAGGTTGATTTTGTTGATGAAGATCTTGACCTTGGGAGGTGCCTTGAGGAGGAGCCCCATCTTGGGTAGGTTGATGTTGTTGGTTAAGAGCTTGACCTTCGAGGCTTGGAGAGTCATGAGCATGAGGAGCTTCGGAAGAGCTTGAGGGAGCTTGTGACAAAATAGTAGGTCCTTGAGAGGCAAGATGATCTTGTGAGAGTGAGGGCTCCACTTGAGTAGAGATTGGTCCTTCTCCTTCGTCCACAAGGGGATCCTCAATGGGGAGGTGGAAACCCACACCCATTCTTCTTATGGCCTTAGGAGGAATTTCATCACTTGGATCACGAACACCGTCTTGCCTAACAAGGGACTCATGGTCTTCATCAAACTTCACATTGCTCGTCTCTTCAACTCTTCCATTGGCTTTGTTGTAGACTCTATAAGCATGGGACTGATTTGAGTATCCGACAAAAATTCCTTCTTGAGCCTTGGATTCAAACTTGGACAAACTAACTCCTTTCTTGAGAATATAGCACTTGCGACCAAACACTCAAAAGTAGCTAACATTTGGATTTTTCCCGGTGAGCAGCTCATAGGGGATCTTGTTCTTTTTCTTGCAAAGGTAGAGCTAGTTGGTTGCATGACAAGCGGTGGAGATGGCCTTGGCCCAAAAGTTGTATGGAGACTTGAATTCAGCTAACATAGACCGAGCCGCATCCATCAAATTGTGATTCTTCCTGTCGGCAACACCATTTTGTTGAGGGGTATAGGGAGTGGAGTATTTATACTTGATTCCTTCATCACTAAGAAACTCATCCAAGGTATAGTTCTTGAACTCGGTGCCATTGTCACTTTGAATGGAGAGAATGGTTGCATTGTGTTTCCGTTGAACTTCATTGGCAAAAGTCGATGACGGTTTGTTGAGTCTCACTCTTGTACTTGAAGAAGAACACCCAAGTGTATCTTGAGAAATCATCCACAATAACCAAACAATACTTCTTGCCTCCAAGACTATCATGAGAAGGAGGGACAAAGAGGTCCATGTGCAAGAGATCCAAGCATCTTTCCATGGTGATTTGATTGAGCACTTTGTGAGGAGTTTCATGCACCTTCCCTTCAATACAAGCCCTACAAACACGATCTTTGGCAAAAGAAACATTGTTAAGACCAAGGATGTGGCCCTCGGATTGAAGTCTTTGCAAAGTTCTCATGTTAACATGGGTTAGGCGGCGATGCCACAACCATCCCTTGTATGATTTAGCATAGAGACATAGATCATGAGGAGTGGTGGTCCCCGAAAAGTCCACCACATACAAGTCATGCTCTATATACCCTATGAAAGCCACCTTGAGAGACTTGCTCCACATGAGGGCCACAGAGTGCTCATTAAAGAAAGAAGAGAGATCCATAATGGCAAGAGCACGAATGGAAAGTAAATTGTAACCAAGGGTTTTGACAAGCATGACGTCAACCAAGGATACATCCGGGGTTACCACCACTTTGCCAAAACCCAAAACCTGAGAACTTGTTTTATCACCGTAGGAGACCATGGTGTTGGCAATATTTGGCCTCATCTCCATCGTGATATACTTGCTTCTGGTCATATGACTTGTGGCACCACTATCAAGCACCCATTTTGTTCCACCGGAAGCATAGTCCTACAAGAAAGTCAAGCTTTGGTTTTAGGTACCCATTTTGCAATGGGTCTCCTTTTGTTAGTAACAAGAGTTTTTGGCACCCAAATGGCCCAATGATAATAATGTGTGTAAGAAGTTCCAACATATCTAGCATATACATGACTATCATAGGACTTGCAAAGAATATAAGAGGGATTGTTCTTTCCGGCAAAGTTGTCACTTTGCAAGATGGTTGGACCATTTGAAGGTCCTTGAGCCTTGCCCTTGTTCTTTTTATTCTTATTGTTCTTGTTCTTCTTAGTCTTGGCAAGTTGATCCTTCAATGCCTTGTTCTCCTCAAAGAGACTCTCATGCTTGCAACAAGGGTTAGGAGTGCTAGACAAGTCTATAATTTGCATAGCGAAATACTTAGCATGTTCACAAGTTAGTTGAGTTTGAAGTTGTTCATGGGCTTCTAAAAGACTTGATAATTTACTCTCCAAGGCTTTGTGTTCCTCTTTGAGTTTCTCAAGACCTTCTTGAGTCCTATCATGACCAACCCCAAACTTAACTTTTTCTTTCTTAAGCACCTTAACCAAAGCAAGAGCATGATCATGTTCTATGGTCATCTACAAGTTTAGACACACTTTCCTCAAGATTAATTCTCATATTTTGTTCATCCTCAAGACTTTGAGTGAGAAAAGAAATTTCATTGGCGGCATCTCTTTCATTTTTACTTAACAAGTCAAGAAGTTATTCCTTTTCATCTAAAGCATCCCTAGCATTGTAAAGTTGTGCAAGCAAGGAATCAAAGCAAGTTTTGGTTTCTTCATCCAAGGTAGAAATAGACTCACACATGTCTATCATCTCTTTCTTTATCTCTAGACCAACAAGATCAAGAGAAGAAGGCTCACTAGAGATGAGTTGAGGAGTGGGTTTAGATGTTACCTCGGTGTCCTTGGCCATGAGACACTTTTGGTTGGAGGAGATAACGCTTTCATTTGGTGAGTCTAAGAGGGACAATCGTGGAGTAGAGGTAGTGGCAATAGCAGTAACTCCCACAATCTCTCCGCCTTGGACTTCATCATCATCATCTTCATCCGTCCCCGAAAGGTATTCTTCATGGACCACTATAGCTCTTTCCTTGTTGGCAACATTCTTGAGGGCATAGTTCTTGTTCAAAGGATGAGGAGGCCTTGACTTGATCTTGCGAATGAGACGACCACCATTGTCTTCACGGTTCTCAAAGGGACACTTGGCCACAAAGTGACTCTTGTCGTTGCAATTGTAGCATGACCTTGCCTTGGGAGACTTGTTGGATGATTTGAATCTTGAGTTGTCCCTTGACCTTGACTTGAGCCCGGACTTGTTCCAAAAGTCCCTTGAAGCGAGAGCAAGATGTTCGTTGAAGGCACACTTGAGGTCCTCTTGAGACCACTCACTTGATGTATCATCATCATCAACTTTAATAGCCTTGGCCTTCAAAGGAAGATTCACTTTTGTTGATCCAATAGCCCTAGCAGGCGGACTCCGCATTCTTCTTGGCAATGGTCATGGCAATAACTTCACTCAAGAATTCTTGGGAGGTCATTAGGTGAAATTTGGTTCTTCCCTTGATGGAGTTGAGCTTTTGTTCTTCAAAAGGAAGGAGAGCTAGAATGAACTTCCTCTTCATGAACTTTTCATCAACATAGGTGGCACCAAGATCCATCATAGTGCAGCAAAGGACCTTGAGTTGCCTATACATGTCTTCGGGGGTCTCATCATCTTGCATAGCAAAACCATCGCACTCGTTGTTGACTTCATGAAACATGGAGCTTTGGATGCTTGCATTCCCAACAAATAGCTCGGTCATTTGATCACATGCTTCCTTGGCGGTGTTGAATTGGTGAATGTGAGCAAAGTCCTTGGGAGTCAAAGCCTTTTGAATCATCCCCAAAGCCGTGGCATTGAGTTGCTTGTCCACCACTTCACCTCTAGTCAACTTCTTTGGGTCATATGGAGAGAACCCTTCCTCCACAATCCTCATTAACTCAATGGAAGAGCTGGAAATATGTGAGCGCATTAGATATTGCCAATTGGCGAAATTTGAAGTATCTAGCATAGGTGGTGCTCCTTGAGGAATGATGTGTGGCATGGGAATGGGTAGATCCGGAGTGTACTTCGGCGGTGGGGGTACCGCCGAATAGTCCTTTCCTCCACTTTCGTCTTTGGAAATTGAGTCTCCGGGCTCCTAAGTGTTCTCGCTTGGAATCTTGGTAGATGTTTGAGCAACAAAACCAAGTCCCAAGTGAGTGGTGACGGCTGCGGGATTCACCCCGGTGGCTGTCCCGGGAACGGTAGGAGGAAGCTCGATGGTTTGGGGTTTGGCTTGAGAGACTGCAAAATAGTCATCATTTCCTCGAACTTGGACATCATGGATGTCTCCAATTCCTTGAGGTCATCCATGGTGGCCAAGTTCTTGGGGTTTTCATTTTCACTACCCTCTTCGCCGGCCATTGTCTCTTAGGCGGTAAAGCCCAAAATAAGAGCCTTGGATCTGATACCAATTGAAAGTACCGACTTTGAATCTACTAGAGGGGGGTGAATAGGCAACTACCAATTTTCAATTTGTTACACACTTTTAGGCTTAACGAGAAGGAAAGTTCTCTATATATGCAACTAGATGAACAACATATATGCTAGAGAACTAACAACAACCAAAAGAACGGTAAAGAGCAAGAAGTAAAGGTAGGGAACGAGATAACCAGAGCAGGGACACGGAGATGTAATTCCCGTAGTTCACTCCCAAGGGATATGCGTCTACGTTGGAGAGGTGTCGGAGCCACACAAGGGAGCGCCACAAAAGGCCTCACCTTCTTCTCCGGTGAGCTCCCCCACAAAGGAGGCCTCACAATCCACTAACCGGTGACCTTGAAGGTGCCAACCGAAACCTTTACAACAAGGTTGAGGGGGAAGCTCCACAACTCAATTGGAGGCCCTCAACGACACCACGGAGCTTTACAACACAATTCCTTAGCTTCTAGGATGCCCTACACCGTCTAGGGTTCCAAGAAACCCAAGAGTAACAAGATCCATAAAGGATAGGTGGGGGAATCAAATTTTCTTTGGTGGAAGTGTAGATCAAGGTCACCTCCCTCACCTCTCAAAAGATCAAGTGATTTGAGTGGCTAAGGAGAGATATCTAGTGAGGTTAAGCTCAAGTATTAATGAAGGATAGAGAAAATTGAAGAGTTAGGTAGGAGGAAGAAGGAGGGCGCCTTAAATAGGCTCCCTCCAAACTGAACCGTTGGAGCCTTCGCGAACTCACCGGAAGTTCCGATGAGCGGCCGAAAGTTCTGCCTAGCATAGCCCCAACGGTCATCAGCCCATTGAAGCATGCTCCCAAAAGCCTGACCGGAAGTTCCGGTCAAAATGACCGGAAGTTCCGGTGAAATTTCCGGTGCAAGTTCCGGCCCAGTGTACGTAAAATAAAACACTTCCAAACAGAAATATACTGATTCTGAGTGGAACTTGGAGCAGAACTAGGGGCAGAACAACTGGGTCGCAAACCTTGTCTAACCGGAAGTTCCGGTGCCTGGGCGGAAGTTCCGCTCAGGTCTTAGTGGAAGAAGCGACGGAAATTCCTGGCCGGAACTTCTGGTGCAACTTCCGGTGGAAGTTCCGACAAATAGAACATACCAAAACAGTAGGTTCTGGGAGCTGGCCGGAACTTCCAGCGGAAGTTGGATCGGAACTTTAGTCCCGTATCCTCCCACAGAAAGTCCTGAGCGGAACTTCCGGCGCCTGGACGGAAGTTCCGATCAGACAAAAACAGCTCCAACAGATCAGAACAATGCTCTCTCACAGATGAGTAGGATGGTTGTGGCGGTGCATATAGGGTTTGTGCAAAAACAGATGATTCCCCACAGCCTTCCGAGGTGGACCCCCTCTTGATAGTACTGCGATCTAAAGCAATAAAAAGAGAGAAATATAAAAACAAAAGACCGCTGTCTTCACGAGATCCAAAGAGAGCATCCGCACACTTCATAAGAATCCACAAGAGCAATTTTCCTGAAACTCAAGCACATGGTTAGGTCACAAGTGGGATTGTCATCGTCAGCAAAATAACATGGGAAAATATAGGACTTTCAGATGTAATCTCACCAAGTCGGCCTAACTGTATCTTGCCCATCACTAGGTGAAAAAATCCCGATCTTGATGCATAGGCCTCAACATGTTCCTTCGGATACCCAACTATTGGGTTCACATCATAGAAAACAAAAAATTCCTATGATATGAACAACTAAGCACCAAGATCTACCTATCTAGATACAAGCAACTGGTGGATATACATTCATAGATAAATTACCCTCGAAGACCGACAAAGAGTTACGAGATTGGTTCTCGTGGATGATGTAGTCGTTCACTTTCCGATCTCACGATCGTGATGAAGTCCAGCCGGTCTAGCACCAACAAGTACAGCACCGCAAAGCAGTGGTGCATCTGTGATTGCACACACGTCCAGTACCCCGACAACATCCGAGTCCTCGCTCCAGCAAGGCAGCGGAAGAAGCAAATCCTTGCTCCAGAAATAGCCACTGGGAACATGTATCTCGCTGATCCGAGACCATGGGGAATTTTAGAGGGGGAGAGAGATCCTTCGCGAGGAGGTGTGAGATGAGAGGACGAGAGGCGGGCCTTTTATAGGGAGAGGGAAGGCAGCCAAAGGCCATGGTGTGGCAGCCATGGTGGGTTCCCCCACCTCTTCCACATTCATGTGGGTGGATCTCCCACTCCCATGAAAAGCCTCCACTCAAAATTCCACTCACCACCATTAAATTTCCACCAAATTTAATGCAAGCTCTTATTTAATAAAATTCTTTTATTTATTTTATTCATAATTTTGTTAATTACATTAATTAACAAACATTCACATAAAACCCCTTGTAACATTTCAATTTCACATGTAGAACCAATTTCAGCAAATTCACCTGAAACAATTCCGGTTTCCATTGAAATAATTCCAGCATGTTTGTATTCTTTCTATGCCATCTTATTTGCTCCAAATGGTGTCGGTATCCCTTATGTGTGTCATCCTACGGTTCGTGAATAATGCAGACATGATCTATACCCCTCTTTGATCAATAATCAGTAGCGGGACCTAGAGATCCGTACTGAGACTCCCACACATTCAACGATGACTTCTTGTGATCGTGTGAACCTTTAACATTGTATCTAAATCCTTTTGTCTCGTGATATTTTACATGTCCGAGATTTTATCATCGGTATCCCCATACCTAGTTTGATCTCGTTACCGACATGTACTCTTTTTTTGTTCCCGTGATATAACATTCTAGTGATCTCCATCACATTCTTGCAAGCTATATACATGTGATATCACCGAGAGGGACCAGAGTATATCTCTCCATCATTTGGATGGACAAATCCAACTCTTGATCCATGAGCCTCTACATAACACTATCGGAGTATCTGAACCTACCTTTATATTCACCTGTTATGGTGTGACGTTTGATGTTACCAAGCTACTCTTCTTGTGTTAATGATTGACATAATCTCATGGTCTAAGGACTAATGTTACTTGTAGTGATTTTATAGTAGTCTAAACATAATGCCTTTAATTGTATTACTATACTTCGGATGAATGTTCGTGACATCATTCCACTAATGTTGTAACCTCGTTATTAACAATATCCAATGTCTATGATTAGGAAACCTTGATCATCTTGTTAATAAACGAGCTAGTTTATATGAGAGGCATAAGTAGGAAAAATTTATTTGTTTATTAAACTCACATGTATTAATGTTTCCAATTAATACAATTATAGCATGAGAAATAGACATTTATCACAAACAAGGAATAAGATAATAACCATTTTATTATTGCCTCTCGGGCATATTCTCTTTAGTCTTCCACTTGCACTAGAGTCAATATTCTAGTTTAAAAAACTTGCACATTCAACACTTATGGATTTATGGTGTTGTATATACGTTTTTGCTAGTGATAAACATAATCTCCGGATCTGATACTTTCAGGTCCATGTGTATTTGCATTTATTTTCGTCTCTACGCATCACTCATTCTTCAATAATATGGCATTGTATAAATTTGGTCCTTTTATGAGACCTTTAGTTCCTTGGGGTTAAATCATGTCGATACTATTGTCATACAATATATCTTCATAGTGTTAGACCGCTTTGAACCACACCTAGTTCGATAACAAACTACTTGACATAAATGCCCTCTTTTGCTGCTACAATAGCAGTCATATACTTAGCCTTTTGTTGTAGTATCCGTCATAATGTCTTAACTTTGAAATTCTTCCAAATCCATCATGGAACCTCCTTTCCATTACATTGTGCCACCCATAGTTTAAATTGAGATAAACTTAATCTTGTGACAAAACTAGTATCAATGTAACACTTTACAATGAACTATTTGTAACAGTTTGACACCTCTACATAAATATATTTTTAGTTCTTCCAAAGATCATAAGAATATACTTACTATGGTCATAGAGGCACTAATATGTGAAATTATTTATCTCCTTAGCATAATAATAGAACAACATATTCATAGTTCGGGAAAGTTGTAGAGAGACCAACACTAGTAGGAATTGAATCAGGACTAAAGGCCCCCCTTTAGTCCCGGTCCAGCCACAAACCGAGACTAACACTACTCAAGACATTTATTAATATTAAAAAATCGGGACTAAAGGCTCTCCTTTAGTCATACTCATGTCTAGCCCTATAGTACACAGCTTCAGGGCCGTCTTCGTCTTTGTCATCTTTGTCGTCACTAGGCACACGCGGCTGGATCCTCAGCCCAGCCATGCCATATTCCGGGGGAACCTGCCACTCTGACCTAAGATTCATGACGTGCGGGGAAGGGGGCTCCTGGATGACGACGCATCTACGCCCGCAACCTTCACCACCGCCACCGTTCGTGTGGCTCTATGGCGGGTGAAAGTGCAGGCGAGGATGATCTCCCTAGGCGATGTAGCGTATCACGCTGACGATAGTCCGGTTCGCCCACCACAGGCGGTGACGGCCTTTGTTGTGGTTCACCGGGGGCAGACCGTCACCCTCGTACCTAGCGAGTTCCCTTTCCTGCCGGTTAGAAAAGAAGGCATTCCAGGTGTCGTAGTTGTCAGGATCCCAATGGGGATCCATCCACTGCTCTGGTGTGAGCTCGAGCTAGCAGTGGTTTGTGATGGCCGCCTGGCGGGCAGAACCTTGAGGCACAGGAGGGACAGGAACCCCTCTAGCACTCACCATCCATTTGGCGGGCAGCCAGTAGGCCGGCGGGCATGGGTAGCTAGAGGCGCACAACGCCTCAGTCTCCTCGAGGGTTAGAATGGCCTAGTATACGGTATCCATTGTTGTGAGAGGGGAACGAAGTTATGGATGTATGGATGACCATGGCGGTCGGCCTAGATATAGAGGGAAAGGGCACAAAAACATGACGGCAAGCTGAGGGAAATGGCGAGAAAGCATGACACGTGGCTATACTGCTCTGAGAATGGCGGGAAATATCTTTAGTCCCGGTTATTGGCTCCAACCGGGACTAAAGGCCCCCAAAATATCTTTAATCCTAGTTACTAATTTTAATAGTTAGACTAAATATTTTAGAAAACCGAAAATGGTTTTGGATTAGTCAATCAAATTCAAACACTTTTATGTTAAAAGTTTTATCAGATTTGAAAATATACAAAAGATATGATTTAATCCATTTTTAAATCAAAATGGTTAATAGTTAGAATCCATATTTGAATATCATAGAGATAGAATCCATATATTGATATATATACTTTTATTAGATAGATATTCTTTTATTTATTTTATTTAATAAAATTGTAATATGCAATAAGGCGCGAACCATAGTTTGTAGGCAAATGTTTTAAAAAAAAATCAGAAGGCCCTTTAGCCCTGGGTCATGATAGGACTCAGGACTAAAGGGGTTTGGTTGGCGCGCGCCCCCGGGTAATGGCATGACCCGGAGCTAAAGGTCCCCGCTTTAGTCCCGGTTGGTAACGCGCGCAGCCTCCTCCCCAAATCCATATCTCATTTATCTTCGACTTGCTGCAGGGTTGCGCCTCGACGACGACGCGAGCAATGTCGGTAGGCTACCTGATTCCGTCGCCGTCCGCGCCGTTGCAGGACGCCCTCCGGCCACCGCGCGTCGTCCCCCTCTCCAGCCACACGCGCCACCACCTCCAACCGCCGCTATGCGTCGTCCCCTCTAGGTACGCCCCGTCTCGATTCCCTATTCATCGTTCGATAGCGATTAAGGTTAGGGGTGGCTACTGGGCGGCATCGGTGGCAGATACAGGGTGGCTACGGGCCTGTGAGTCACGCCGGTAGTGGCGGCCACCATTACGGGCGAGGAGGCTGGGGCGGCGCCGGCCTGCAGGGGCGAGCTAGCAGGGCGCGGCAGCGCCGGTCTAACTACAGGGAGAGTAGGGGATCAGGCCGGCCGGGCGCGCTTATTTTTTTCTAGTAACTTTTTTAGAAACTATTAGTGTATATTTATTTATTATTGTTAGTGTAGCGCATACAAAAGGAAGTAAAGTATTTTTATTGTGTATATGTACATAATATTATTAGTGTAATATATAGTATATAGATTTGTATTGTGTATATAGTGTAATATGTAGTGTATATATTTTTATTGTGTATATAGTTGGAGAAGGAGAAAAAAATGTTGTCTTCTTACAAGTGTAGAAGTAATATTATGTAGCTATCTTTTCAATTTTCACATCTTGTCATATCGGAATATGCAACAAGACGAGCATTCAACTAATTATTATATTGTGTATGGACGATGGACAGGCGTGGGAACGCGTTCCATATATGGACGATGGACATGCACAACAATGCGCGCCATATAGGTTTTCTTAACTCTATGGAGGCACATTTCGGGCGGTGTCCTTAATTTATTAGCACTTTGCTGTGTTTATCGCTTTAAAATAACTAGCAATAAGTCTTTGCAGAAACTATGCAGCGCGGAAAAGTTGAAGAAGGGATAATGGAGGGTATGATAGCCGGTGATGACCCCTTAGTTTATCTAAACGACTCTGGTGAGGGAGTGGAGGAGGATCTCGAGCGAAGGGACGACTCCGGTGAGGGAGACAAGACACCGATGACCGAAGAGATGACTCCAGTGACGGAACCTTGACTATAAATTTCGGCGAGGTATATAGGTTGAGACGCTGCTTACTAAATACTTTAATTTATTTGTATATGTATTTACGATTCTTTCTTCTTTTACCCTTCTGAATCGAAGCAATCTTCTGAACCAAATGAGACCTGACAAAAAATATGGCCCTCGATGCTAGGTTTGCGATCGAAGAAGTCGCTGCAGATGGTGCCCCGATTGCTCCTGGGCACAACACAACAACATTTGCAAATCAATGCGGAGTTGTTGTGAGGGATATAGTCCCTATCGCCATTCGAGAATGGAATAAGACAAAGGAGGATGGAGTTAGTTATGTCGATGATAGATGCAAATATATTCTTTGGACTATTCTCATGAAAAATTCACCCTACTGCCTAAGGTGGATCCACGAAACAAAGTAATAGAGCCAAAAGTCAAGAAGTGGGCTCTTAAGAAGATGGCGAGCCAATTCAAAGACCACAAGAAAATATTGTACAAGCAGTATGTCGTGGATAAAAAGTCTCTCAAGTTTGAAGGAGCTAATGAAAAGCTAAGAGATCACTGGGACGAATTTCTGAGTACAAGGAATCATATGAAGCTAATAAAAAGTCAAAAATAAACAAGGCAAATGCTATGCTGAATAAATATCACCATGTTGGGGACATGTGGATACAATGGTGTCGTGCCTAAGTGGGAGAAAGATGAGAATGAACTGATTGCTATAGAGATCCCTCCAGACACATTGGATTGGGCCAAACTGGAAATGTTTTGGTTCTACAGGCATGGGGGAAAGTTGGACCTAGAAACAGGGAAGTGTGTTTTTAACAAAAAACATCTTGCAACACCTTACGAAGCCCTTAAAACTACAATGGAGGACATGCGGGAGGGGAAGTTACATCCTGATAGAGAGAACAACGAGATGACACACGCCCTTGGGAATAAAGAACACAAAGGGAGAATAAAAGGCACTTAAGGCTCTGTTCCGTGGAAGCTCGGGTTTCACGCTGAAAGGGAGATATATCCCGGTATAAGCCATCATAGAAGAAAGGACGGAGAGGCAGACCGGATGCAGCAAATAGAAGAAACACTAAAGAGGCAGAAGGAGCAAATAAACGTACTTAGCCAACAAGCTATAGGCCCATCTCAGAGGCAGAACGAATATGCTACCGGCACACAATCTCGACGGAAAAGCAGTGTGGCTTCCACGAAGCACCTGGCTAATAATCTGACGATGATTTCCACGGAGCACCCAATTGATGATCTGACGATGGCTCCTCGCTACCCCGTGGATGATATCACAGATCCATCAATGTGTGAGCTATATGTGAAAGTTGTGAACATATCCATGAAGGTGGCGGTCGACTTTGCCTTACCTTCTGCACTTAGAACAACTTACCATTGCTCTCCGGTTCCAGATGGCTACGCTTTTGTCGGGTGGATGAAGTTATGATCGGATTTGACCAGCTGAAGCTTGACTTCCCTACAGGTGAAGAGGATCTGAATGAACTAGGAGAAGCCATGAAAAGCATTGTTCTATTGCAAAAGTAATACATCGTGCTTCCAAATTGGACACCAAGGCCATAGACTTCTCCCAGTAGCAATCCAGCTCAATCTCCTGCGCGTCTAAAGGCTCCACCGCATTAGTAGACTCCCCCGTCTCTGCTGCGTCAGCAGTCTCCGCCTCCGATGCATCAGTAGTCTCCGTCGCCTCCGCCGCGTCAGCAGTCTCCGCCCCGGTTGCAAAATCGGAAGAGCACCACCGCTCCGGCGGCTAGTACTATAGCCACGAAGAAATCCTCAGCAGGTACAATGAAGAAACCCAAGGTGACTCCTGCCAAGTTACGTTATGAAATGACTTATGAGAAAAATGAAGCGGTCGTGGATGAATATGTGAAACAACAGCTTGCACCGAAATGGGCCCCGCCAAAACAATTTATAGCACCGAAAACAGTGAAACACTTTATATACATGCTTGAAAGTAAAAGACCAGATTATCTGCCAACAGACTATGACTGCTCTATTATGAAATCACGTCAAGCAAATCTGTAGCAGTCGAGAAGTAGAGGTGGAAGCGGTAAAACAATTCCCCATCTCGGAGAATAGAAAAATCAATCGTGCCCCCCCCCCCCCCGCTCAAAGTGTTTTCCGATGATTATGATCCGGAGGTTGTATGACTATGCACACTAAAGGCTAGAGATGATCATTCTTTTTAAATGGCTAAATAAGCATACAAATACGAGTACGGGAAGCCTCTTGTCAGACTTGAGGAGGTCCCGCATATGCAAACACAAATGCTAAAATTGCATCAGGGGTATATCGAAGCCTCAAAGGAAGGGAAGATCATGATCATAGCGACAATTAGAGATGAGCATTACTTCCGTGGAAAAGACAAGATACACATTGACTTTTCACAATTATTTTAGTTAATCAATCAAGACGTCCTTGACAAATCTCTCTTCGGTTGCTATTGTTTGTAAGTGACAAATCTCTCGTCAGTTTCTCGTTCATTACTTGTATAATTATCCTCACTATATTATTTTGTACGCTATTATGCAGACTAAAGATTCTCTAATGCAAAAGAGGACAAATCTATGACCTTAGGTTCATTGATGCAAATACCATTAATGAATATATGGTAAAAAATAACTCCAAGGACATATAGGATTACTTTGCTAAAGTTTTTGCCGCAACAACAAACCAAAACAAAAATACTATTTCCTTACAACTTCGAGTGAGTGTTACTGTCTTCTACACATTCGATTTCGTTTACTCGATGTTAAGTGTAATTGATGAGTTATGCATGCGCATGTTCCACTTTATTCTGCTAATCATTCAAATTAACACCGGAAAAGTACTTGTCATGGACTTGAAACGTATAGACCCTGAGAGATGGTCAGACCTGATTTATGTGCTTCAGATGTAATTTCAATCATTATCGCACTATATCGGCATCTTTCGTTCATTTTCTGATATCAAGTACTTAATATAACTCTTGCTGGTCAGGATTAGGAAACAGTTCGTCAAGTCTGCTAGGGGTGAATGGAAAGAGGTGCTGACATTTTGACAACTCAATGTCAGTAGTACTATAGCTAGGTCAGTGCATCTCTTTGGTTCTTGTTTTAATACCGTTACCATGCTTGATTATTATTTTGATTAAACTCTATCCTCGTGAAGTGTTTGAGGCAGGCATACGAGAATAATTTATGTGGATATTACGTTTGTGAGTACATTCGCCAGACGACCTGTGAGCTGGGAAGATTTTTAAATCACCTTGAAGTACGTCAAAAATGTTCACAATCTTATTTTATTACCATCAATTGTATTGAGTTTTTTCATCAGCATGACGACCCAAGGTCACAGCTATTTTCGCCATCCTCTATGTCTTCGTCCACTACAACTTCACCGCCAGCATCATCACTAAGACAAGTTTATTTGGAAACTATCTAAGAATAGGACTTTTTACTGTTAAATCTATGTATGAACACCTTATGAATGATCATCCGAGTTTTCCATCCAAATATCTGTGGAAATTGAAATTACCTTTGAAATAAAGATTTTCATGCGGTTTCTTAATAAAAAAGTTCTTTTAACAAAGGATAACATGGCTAAGCAAAACTGGAATCGGTGTAAAAAATGTTGCTTTTGTAACAATGACGAAACAATTGAACATTTATTTCTTTCATGTACGTTGGCAAAAATTATTTGGCGCATGGTATTTTGTACTTATAATCTTCCTTCACCGACCAATATAACTAATATGTTTAGAAATTGGCTAAATGGAGTAGATAAAGTGAATAAAGGCAGAATTTGTATTGGCATCTCGCCATTTGTTGGTCCATTTGGAAATGCCGCAATAACTATATTTTTAACAAAACTGGAGTTCCTTCATTTTTTGCAGGTTATCATTATGGCGGTACATTGGATTCAACTATGGGCTTTCCTTCTCCCAGAGCATCAGTGGCAACCCATGGTTTCTGGTTGCACCCGTCTTGTGGCGGTTACCTCGGAATTTTTCAGCCAGACTTCATGGCGTCATTCTAGTAGATTGACTGAGGTCTAGCGTTTCTATTTCCTGTCCTCTTGTGAGGCCCCTTTGTTTTCAGATGGATGGTCTACGCACCATCTTTTTCTAAGTCATGATTTGTAATACTTTTGAGATGATTCTTGGTTACCTTTTAATAAATGGTTGTGTGCATCCTAAGATGCAGAGGCTGGGGCAAACCCCATTTTGAAAAAAAATAGATCGAACGAATGCGGGATGATCTCCTAGAGCAGGATCACATATGAGCTATTCAAGAGGAATTGACGGGATTCTTAAATAAGGAGGTCATGGATCTAATGAGTGCATATGCATCATATTTTATATTATTATTTTACATTGTAGTGGTAGGATCTTGGTATTTTACGGCGTTCGCGTGCACCATTTATGTTTATTTTCACCAGGATCAGGTCAGATGGGATACGATGGACACAATTCTTGGTCCAGTTGTATTGAAGTGAAAAGGAGCCAAAAACAACGTAAATTTCTTATTTGATAAATATTAATAATACTAGAAGAAAATCCGAAGCAATTGCAGGATACAGTAGGTTTAATGACCAACTATACATCAGGAGGAATTTTTCCGGCCATATAGTTCTCATCGTATAGTTGGCGCCGACACTGTCTACTCAAATAGTTTCACCCCGTGTAACTGGATCGGAGAGACGACATACAGAACAACTAGAAATCGCCAAAACCTTACCTTCGGAAGGGATCTGGAGGGAGAACTCATCCACCGGGGATCCATCTTTGCCTACGAAGATCCGGGAGGCTAAGGCATCGATCTTCGTCATCAACCGCTGCATCACCACCATCTCCATCCATCCCATCTACATCTTGTCTAGATCTTGTTGTAATTTCCATACTCGTTGTGGATTTATACAAGTACTATTCATCTATAATAGATCGCATTGTCTTTGACATGATGTTGATTGCCTCCATGTCAGATTAGATCATCAGTTCTTGAGAAGATGGAGAAACCCTAGCATGAGACTGAAATAAGATAAATTTTATTATGATATTCATCGTTATGATCATGTGTTAGATTGTCTTCATCTTGATGTTGGGAGAAGTCGACCTATCAATATTTGCCTCTTGTGGGGACTTGATGGAGGGAACTACTTGTTGGTAGACGGAGGTGTGTTAGCACCTACGGTGACTATAAAGTCGTTGGAACTCCTTACGTATCAACTTGGGAATCGAGAAAACTCACAGAACACTATCCATGCCATGGGATACGTCCTACGGGATCAAGTCCCTTAATAGCGCGGTAATTCAATTGATGTTGATTATTGTCTGTTGTGGCTATGAGGATGATGTGAGCAGTAGTTGCTGATTATTTTTCCAAATATGGAGTTTCTCCCACACATACATAGTTGAGAATGTTCATGATAATAATCTTTACCTTAGCCCTTTATAAATGCTAGACGTGTATCCGCTACTCCCTGAGAACGCTTTTTCCCACTGTAGTTTCAAATTCTTTCAGTTTGTTTACTTTACTCATTGTTTTTTTATACCAAAAAGTCAAAAACACTTTTTTACACAACATTCACATTTTATCTTGTTACTTAGAATTTTACTTAGCATTTCTATTTTGGTATTTATTTTAAGAGTTATTAGACTTCAGACTCCTGCTCCCTGTGGGATCGATATCTTTATTTCGAAACTAAACAAATGACCTGTGCACTTGTAGTCATTAAGATCCAACTGGAGAATACCATCGAGAATTTATATTTATACAATAGGGATCGTAAGTGAAATTATATTATATATATGCATGCACGTGTATTGTATGTAATATGTTCGACCAAGCACGAAAAAGAGATTATTCTTTGATATCTATATTCATAACAATGTTCTATAATGGTTGCTTCATTGCACGTCACAAACGCCAAATCTCGCTCTCTCTCCTCTACCGATCCTCCTGCCGTGACAGAAAACCATCTCAAAACTCTGCCACGGCAGAACCAGTTGCCGCACAACCACCCGCTGCTGCAGCAGCCGAAGCCTGTAAGACGCTGACGCGGCAGAGGTCAGCTAGTCCTGGTTCATGTTACAAACTGGGACTATAGGTCCTCCACCCCTGCTCTGAACCGTGGCCACGTGGATAAACTTTTGTCCCTGTTTCTAGCGGGACCAGAACTAAAGGGTGATACTTTAGTCCAGTGGCGGATCTAGAAATTCACTATGCCCCGGGCCACCTTCAGTAATTTTAGCTACAATGCCTCCTAAAACTTTGCTATAGTGCATCATCAAGCCTGAGCATCGTCGCCGCGCCCCGGGCCGTGGCCCTGGTTGCCAGGGGCCTGGATCCGCCCCTGCTTTAGTCCCGAATCTACAGTCGCGGTTCGAAAACCGGGACTAAAGGCCTGTATGAACCAAGACTGATTGAAGGTTTCAAAAGATACCGGTATGATCCCCCGACGATTTTAGGGTGTCCTTTCATAATACCCACGGTCCACATCACCTGCAGCGACTTGAGGTAGTCGATCGCCTCGTCCAGCATCGATGCCTTGTCCGTCTGATCAAAGACACGGACGCACAATAACGAGATGACACGAGATCGATCATCCAATTTTCCATTGCTAAGAATAAAGATCGTAACAACGGGATTGGAATTACATACTCTGTTGCAGTGGGGTACGAGTTCTTGCAGGGCCTTCATATATACAATTTTCCATGGCTTCTCAGATCACCACCGCCCGGCGCCGACGACACACTGCTTGGTGGAATACCCGATCCTGATGAGCTGGCTGGCCGCTTCTGGATTTTGCTGCAACCGATGAGCTACTAGATGATATGTAATCTGCCCGGCCGTACGTGTGGAGGAGCCGCATTTTCAAAGAGACTTGCGTGGCACGTCCATGTCGACCCCAGCTCACACTCTCCAAGCAGGAGCACTGCACGTTTGACATGTTCAGGCTCGGCGGCCATATTTGAAAACATACACCTACGCTAAGCTACACGCATGCAGGTCACGCGTGAAGTGAGGTTGAAGCTCTCGAGGTCCCACAAGTAGCGAAACATCCTGTGGACGGACGAATCGGCGGCGGGCCGGCGTAGTAGGTGCCGATTATTTCAAATCATGCATCTCCCGCGTCCACGTCGACGATTGAGGCCTACCTACGGCATACTTCTCTCAAGCGTTATCCAGATCATGGGCAAGCGCACCAATGCAACTGTCCAAGTTTTTAGCTGGCCACTGGCCACAAAGTACGGACATACAGTAGATTCATTTGTACGACATGGAATTCTGTATCAGTATACTGCGCACAAGGCCACACGCAGAGGAGATTGTAGCTTTTGTGCGCAGAGGAGATCGTAGCTAACATCAGGTTTTGTGGCACACAAAACATAAAAACAAGTCTTTCTGGGGGTAACACAGATTGTAGCTTAATTTTTTGTATCTGGCTCAAATGAAAAACTTAAACTTATTAATATGTTATCTGACAAGATGAACCCACTGTGTTTCTCATGGAATAACATTCAAAAATGTAAATATTTGACAACAAATATATCATCAAAAAAGCCCTTTACGCACACTGGCACCGGCGGTCCATTTTAAAAATGATTTGATAAAGCAAAAGGAAAAAATGAAAGAAATAAAAGAACAAAAAATAGAAAAGAGAAATGAAAACGAAGGAAAGAACTTGTTTCCTCCTTTCATAAGAGTCGGCTCTTCTCTCTTTCCTCCTTTCTCTTTCCTCCAACTCACTACAGGAACAAGCTACGACGCTGACGGTGATTTCAATGCCGACGGTGATATGTCGGGGCCGTCAGCACTGTCTCGGTACGCCCACGGCCAGAAAAACCCCGTCAGCACAAGTCAACCGTCGGCATAGATCAGCCTACGCCAACGGCCACCGTGGGCACAGTATCACCGTCGGCTTACACCCACCTACGCCAACGGCCACTGTCAGCGTCACACACGGCCTTCAGCATAGGCCGACGCCACGTGGATTTGCCGTCTTCGGAGGAAAGGGCAGAACGACGACGTTCATAGTCATGACTATGCCGACGGTATTACCGTCAGCACTATAACAACGGTAGCAGCTACTTCAATGTTGCTAGCTTGTTTGCCTCTCTCAAAATGACTCATGAACATAGTAACACTGATGGCCACCGTCGGTACTATACCATTGGCAGCAGCTCCTCCAACACTAGTGGTTTCCAGGTGGAGATGTAAGGTGACATAGTAACGCTGACGGCTACCGTGGGCACTATCATAGTGGCCCTGGCGCACCAGCACCGACATAGTAACGCTGACGGTATAACCGTCGGCACTACAATAGCGGCAGCAGCTACTCAGTGCTACTAGCTGGTTTGGCTCCTTCAAAAATGACTAACACTTGTGATCCTTAACATAGTAACACTGATGGCCACCGTCGGCACTATACCATTGGCAGCAGCTCCTCCAGCACTAGTGGTTTCCAGGTGGAGATGTAAGGTGACATATTAACGTCAACGGCTACCATGGGCACCATCACAGTGGCCCTGCTGCTCCAATACCTCAGTCGCACCAGCACTGACATGATAACGCCGACGGTATAACCGTCGGCACTATAACAGAGGCAGCAACTACAACAACTAAAGATGTATGGTGACATAGTAACGCCGACGGCTACCGTGGGCACTATCATAGTGGTCTTGGTAGTACCTCGGCCGCAATGTCGCACCAGCCCAACCTTTGTTTTCCATGTAGATATGGCCAAACCAAACCTAAACCAACAAAAAAGTACATTGGTCAAGGCTCGTGCGGAGATAGCTAGGGGGGTAGATCTTTGGGGCCCATAGACTAGGGTTTCGCTGGAAAATGACCGCAGGAGCACCGGAATCCCATGAAAACTTGCGTGTGGACATAGCATACATGTACAAGTGTGGTGGAACATCCATAGATGCATTTCCTATTTCCCGGGTAAGAACGTGTTCACGTGCACGCGATAACACTAGCAGAAATGCTCGACGTGTAGGAAGAAACCCTCGCTACGGGTCAAAACGAGGGCTACCAATGGAATCTTGGCCCAACCTTTGTTTTACATGTAGATATGGACAAAACAAACCTAAACCAACAAAAAAGTACATTGGTCAACGCTCGTACGAATATAGCTAGGAGGGTAGATCTTCGGGGCCTACATACTAGGGTTTCGCTGGGTAGATCTTCGGGGCCACCGTGGGCACAGTATCACTGTCGTCTTAGACCCACCTACACCGACGGCCACTGTCAGCGTCACACGGCCTTCAGCACAGGCCGATGCCACGTGGATTTGTCGTCTTCGGAGGAAACGGCAGAACGACGACGTTCATAGTCATGACTATGCCGACGGTATTACCGTCAACACTATAACAACGGTAGCAGCTACTTCAATGTTGCTAGCTTGTTTGCCTCTCTCAAAATGACTCATGAACATAGTAACACTGATAGCCACCGTCGGTACTATACCATTGGCAGCAGCTCCTCCAACACTAGTGGTTTCCAGGTGGAGATGTAAGGTGACATAGTAACGCTGAAGGCTACCGTGGGCACTATCATAGTGGCCCTGCCGCACCAGCACTGACATAGTAACGCCGACGGTATAACCGTCGGCACTACAATAGCGGCAACAGCTAATCAGTTCTGCTAGCTGGTTTGGCTCCTTCAAAAATGACTAACACTTGGGCTCCTTAACATAGTAACACTGATGGCCACCGTCGGCACTATACCATTGGCAGCAGCTCCTCCAGCACTAGTGGTTTCCAGGTGGAGATGTAAGGTGACATATTAGCGCCGACGGCTACCATGGGCACCATCACAGTAGCCCTGCTGCTCCAATACCTCAGCCGCACCAGCACTGACATGATAATGCCGACAGTATAACCGTCGGCACCATAATAGATGCAGCAGCTACAACAGCTAAAGATTTATGGTGACATAGTAACGCCGACGGCTACCGTGGGCACTATCATAGTGGCCATGGTAGTACCTCGGCCGCAATGTCGGACCAGCCCAACCTTTGTTTTCCATGTAGATATGGCCAAAACAAACCTAAACCAACAAAAAAGTACATTGGTCAACGCTCGTATGGAGATAGCTAGGGGGTAGATCTTCGAGGCCCATAGACTAGGGTTTCGCTGGAAAATGACCGTAGGAGCACCTGAATCCCATGAAAACTTGCGTGTGGCCATAGCATACATGTACAAGTGTGGTGGAACATCCATAGATGCATTTCCTATCTCCCGGGTAAGAACGTGTTCATGTGCACACGATAACACTAGCAGAAATGCTCGACGTGTAGGAAGAAACCCTCACTGCGGGTCAAAACGAGGGCTACCAATGGAATCTTGGCCCAACCTTTGTTTTACATGTAGATATGGCCAAAACAAACCTAAAACAACAAAAAAGTACATTGGTCAACGCTTGTACGAAGATATCTAGGAGGGTAGATCTTCGGGCACTACAGACTAGGGTTTCGCTAGGAAGAACTTCGGGGCCACTGTGGGCACAATATCACCGTCGGCTTAGACCCACCTATGCCGACGGCCACTGTCAGCGTCACACGACCTTCAGCACAGGACGACGCCATGTGGATTTGCCGTCTTCGGAGGAAACGTCAGAACGACGACGTTCATAGTCATGACTATGCTGACGGTATTACCGTCAGCACTATAACAATGGTAGCAGCTAATTCAATGTTGTTAGCTTGTTTTCCTCTCTCAAAATGACTCCTGAACATAGTAACACTGATGGCCACCGTCGGTATTATACCATTGGCAGCAGCTCCTCTAACACTAGTGGTTTCCAGGTGGAGATGTAAGGTGACATAGTAACGCTGACGGCTATTGTGGGCACTATCATAGTGGCCCTGCCGCACCAGCACTGACATAGTAACGCCGACGGTATAACCGTCGGCACTACAACAACGGCAGCAACTACTCAGTGCTGGTAGCTGGTTTGGCTCCTTCAAAAATGACTAACACTTGGGCTCCTTAACATAGTAACCCTGATGGCCACCGTCGGCACTATACCATTGGCAGTAGCTCCTCCAACACTAGTGGTTTCCAGGTGGAGATGTAAGGTGACATATTAACGTCGACGACTACCGTGGGCACTATCACAGTGGCCCTGTTGCTCCAATACCTCAGCCGCACCAGCACTGACATGATAACGCCGACGGTATAACCGTCGGCACTATAACAGAGGCAGAAGCTACGACATCTAAAGATGTATGGTGACATAGTAACGCCGACGGCTACCATGGGCACTATCATAGTGGCCTTGGTAGTACCTCGGCCGCAATGTCGCACCAGCCCAACCTATGTTTTCCATGTAGATATGGCCAAAACAAACCTAAACCAACAAAAAAGTACATTGGTCAACGCTCATACGAAGATAGCTAGGAGGGTATATCTTCGGGGCCTATAGACTAGGGTTTCGCTGGAAAATGACCGCAGGAGCGCCGGAATCCCAGGAAAACTTGCGTGTGGCCATAGCATACATGTACAAGTGTGGTGTAACATCCATATATGCATTTCCTATCTCCCATATAAGAACGTGTTCATGTGAACATGATAACACTAGCAGAAATGCTCGACGTGTAGGAAGAAACCCTCGCTGTGGGTCAAAACGAGGGCTACCGGTGGAATCTTGGGCCCAACCTAGGTATTCCATGTAGATATGGCCAAAACAAACCTAAACCAACAAAAAAGTACATTGTTCAACACCCGTACGAAGATAGCTAGGAGGGTAGATCTTCAGGGCATACAGACTAGGGTTTCGCTGGAAAATGACCGCAGGAGCGCAGAAATCCCAAGAAAACTTGCGTGTGGCCATAGAATACATTTACAAGTGTGGTGGAACATTCATAGATGTAATTACTATCTCCCGGGTAATAACATGTTCACGTGCACGCGATAACACTTGCAGAAATGCTCGACGTGTAGGAAGAAACCCTCCCCACGGGTCAAAACGAGGGCTACCGGTGGAATCTTGGTCCCAACCTAGGTATTCCATGTAGATATGGCCAAAACACACCTAAACCAACAAAAAGGTACATTGGACAATGCTCATACGAAGGTAGCTAGGAGGGTAGATCTTCAGGGCCCATAGACTAGGGTTTCGCTGGAAAATGACCGCAGGAGCGCCGGAATCCCACGAAAACTTGGGTGTGTCCATAGTATAGATGTACAAGTGTGGTGGAACATCCATAGATGCATTTCCTATCTCCCGGGTGTGAGTGTGTTCACGTGCACGCGATAACACTTGTAGAAACGCTCGACGTGTAGGAAGAAACCCTCGCCGCGGGTCAAAACGAGGGCTACCGATGGAATCTTGGCCCAACCTTGTTTTTCCATATATATATATATATGTGGCCTAAACATACCTAAACCAACAAAAAAGTACATTGGTCAACGCTCGTACGGAGATAGCTAGTGGGGTAGATCTTCGAGGCCCACAAACTAGGGATTCGCTGGAAAATGACCGCAGGAGCGCCGGAATCCCACGAAAACTTGCGCGTGGCCATAGCATACATGTACAAGTGTGGTGGAACATCCATAGATGCATTTACTATCTCCCGGGTGAGAGCATGTTCACGTGCGCGCGATAACACTTGTAGAAATGCTCGACGTGTAGGAAGAAACCCTCGTCGCGGGTCAAAACGAGGGCTACCGATGGAATCTTAGCCCAACCTTGGTTTTCTATGTAGATATTGCCTAAACACACCTAAACCAACAAAAAAGTACATTGGTCAACGCTCGTACGGAGATAGCTCGTGGGGTAGATCTTCGGGGCCCATAGACTAGGGTTTCGCTGGAAAATGACGGCAGGAGCGCCGGAATCCCATGAAAACTTGCGTGTGGCCATGGAATACATGTACAAGTGTGGTGGAACATCCATAGATGCATTTCCTATCTCCCGGGTGAGAGCGTTTTCACGTGCACGCGATAACACTTGCAGAAATGCTCGACGTGTAGGAAGAAACCCTCGCTGTGGGTCAAAACGAGGGCTACCGGTGGAATCTTGGGCCCAACCTAGGTATTCCATGTAGATATGGCCAAAACAAACCTAAACCAACAAAAAAGTACATTGTTCAACACCCGTACGAAGATAGCTAGGAGGGTAGATCTTCGGGGCATACAGACTAGGGTTTCGCTGGAAAATGACCGCAGGAGCGCAGAAATCCCAAGAAAACTTGCGTGTGGCCATAGAATACATTTACAAGTGTGGTGGAACATTCATAGATGTAATTACTATCTCCCGGGTAATAACATGTTCACGTGCACGCGATAACACTTGCAGAAATGCTCGACGTGTAGGAAGAAACCCTCCCCACGGGTCAAAACGAGGGCTACCGGTGGAATCTTGGTCCCAACCTAGGTATTCCATGTAGATATGGCCAAAACACACCTAAACCAACAAAAAGGTACATTGGACAACGCTCATACGAAGGTAGCTAGGAGGGTAGATCTTCAGGGCCCATAGACTAGGGTTTCGTTGGAAAATGACCGCAGGAGCGCCGGAATCCCACGAAAACTTGGGTGTGTCCATAGTATAGATGTACAAGTGTGGTGGAACATCCATAGATGCATTTCCTATCTCCCGGGTGTGAGTGTGTTCACGTGCACGCGATAACACTTGTAGAAACGCTCGACGTGTAGGAAGAAACCCTCGCCGCGGGTCAAAACGAGGGCTACCGATGGAATCTTGGCCCAACCTTGTTTTTCCATATATATATATATATATATGGCCTAAACATACCTAAACCAACAAAAAAGTACATTGGTCAACGCTCGTACGGAGATAGCTAGTGGGGTAGATCTTCGAGGCCCACAAACTAGGGATTCGCTGGAAAATGACCGCAGGAGCGCCGGAATCCCACGAAAACTTGCGTGTGGCCATAGCATACATGTACAAGTGTGGTGGAACATCCATAGATGCATTTCCTATCTCCCGGGTGAGAGCGTGTTCACGTGCGCGCGATAACACTTGTAGAAATGCTCGACGTGTAGGAAGAAACCCTCGTCGCGGGTCAAAACGAGGGCTACCGATGGAATCTTAGCCCAACCTTGGTTTTCTATGTAGATATTGCCTAAACACACCTAAACCAACAAAAAAGTACATTGGTCAACGCTCGTACGGAGATAGCTCGTGGGGTAGATCTTCGGGGCCCATAGACTAGGGTTTCGCTGGAAAATGACGGCAGGAGCGCCGGAATCCCATGAAAACTTGCGTGTGGCCATGGAATACATGTAAAAGTGTGGTGGAACATCCATAGATGCATTTCCTATCTCCCGGGTGAGAGCGTGTTCACGTGCACGCGATAACACTTGCAGAAATGCTCGACGTGTAGGAAGAAACCCTCGTCGCGGGTCAAAACGAGGGCTATCAATGGAATCTTGGCCCAACCTTTGTTTTCCATGTAGATATGGCCAAAACAAACCTAAACCAACAAAAAAGTACATTGGTCAACGCTCATACGAAGATAGCTAGGAGGGTAGATCTTCGGGGCCTATAGACTAGGGTTTCGCTGGAAAATGACCGCAGGAGCACCGGAATCCCACGAAAACTTGCGTGTGGCCATATAATACAAGTAAAAGTGTGGTGGAACATTCATAGATGTATTTCCTATCTCTCGGGTAATAACGTGTTCACGTGCACGCGATAACACTTGTAGAAATGCTCGACGTGTAGGAAGAAACCCTCGCCGCGGGTCAAAACGAGGGCTACCGGTGGAATCTTGGGCCCAACTTAGGTATTCCATGTAGATACGTCCAAAACACACATAAACCAAAAAAAAGGTACATTGGTCAATGCTCGTACGAAGGTAGCTAGGAGGGTAGATCTTTAGGGCCCACAGACTAGGGTTTCTCTGGAAAATGACCACAGGAGCCCCGGAATCCCACGAAAACTTGGGTGTGTCCATAGCATACATGTACAAGTGTGGTGGAACATCCATATATGCATTTCCTATCTCCCGGGTGAGAGCGTGTTCACGTGCACGCGATAACACTTGTAGAAATGCTCGACGTGTAGGAAGAAACCCTCGCCGCAGGTCAAAACGAGGGCTGCCGATGGAATCTTGGACCAACCTTGGTGTTCCATGTAGATATGGCCTAAACACACCTAAAACAACAAAAAAGTACATTGTTCAACACTCGTACAGAGATAGCTAAAGGGGTTAGATCTTTGGGGCCCACAGACTAGGGTTTCGCTGGAAAATGACTGCAGGAGCGCCGGAATCCCACAAAAACTTGCGTGTGGCCATATCATACATGTACAAGTGTGGTGGAACATCCATAGATGCATTTCCTATCTCCAGGGTGAGAGCGTGTTCACATGCACGTGATAGCACTTGCAGAAATGCTCAACGTGTAGGAAGAAACCCTCGCCACGGGTCAAAACGAGGGCTACCGATGGAATCTTGGCCCAAACTTGGTTTTCCATGTAGATATGGCCTAAACACACCTAAACCAACAAAAAAGTACATTGTTCAACGCTCGTACGAAGGTAGCTAGGAGGGTAGATCTTCAAGGCCCACAGACTAGGGTTTCTCTGGAAAATTACCGCAGGAGCGCCGGAATCCCACGAAAACTTGTGTGTGGCCATAACATACATGTACTAGTGTGGTGGAACATCCATAGATGCATTTACTATCTCCCGGGTAAGAACGTGTTCACGTGCACGCGATAACACTAGCAGAAATGCTCGACGTGTAGAAAGAAACCCTCGCCGCGGGTCAAAACGAGGGCTACCGATGGAATCTTCCCCCAACCTTGGTGTTCCATGTAGATATGGCCTAAACACACCTAAACCAACAAAAAAGTACATTGGTCAACGCTCGTACGAAGATAGCTAGGGGGTAGTTCTTCGGGGCCCACAGACTAGGGTTTCGCTGGAAAATGATCGCAGGAGCGCCGAAATCCCACGAAAACTTGCGTGTGGCCATAGAATATATGTACAAGTGTGGTGGAACATCCGTAGATGCATTTCCTATCTTCCGGGTGCGGGCGTGTTCACGTGCATGCGATAACACTTGGAGGAGTGCTCGACGTGTAGGAGGAAACCCCCGTCGTGGGTCAAAACGAGGGCTACCGGTGGAATCTTGGGACCAACCTAGGTATTCCATGTAAAAGTGTTGTGAAATGTCCCTTGTGTTTCCTATCTCTCGGGTGATGAGAGCGTGTTCACATATGAGGAGTATTAGTTGTGATGACCGATTTTTAATGTGCAAAGCACGTGAAAGTGAGTAGTCTACACAATAGACCATATGATATAGAAAAAGGATTATAAAAGAAAATGAAAACATAGGAGAATTTTTTTAAAATTGGAATCATAATATTAGCACAAGTGAAAATAAAAAATAATGAAAAAGTAATAGTGAATGAAAAAAAAGAGCTTCCTAAAAAAATGACCCGCCCAGGCCCCACACCCCGCGCTCCCCTATACCGCACTCGTCCCCAGCTCTCGCGAAGCCCCGCCGCCGCCTACCCATCTGCCGTCCCGCACCCGACCCCGCGCCGCCGTCCCGCACCCGACCCCTCCCCACCGTCCTCACCACGAGCCACCGCCGTCGCCAAGCTCACCATGAGCCTCCGCTGCCGGCAACCTCACCCGCGCCGCCGCCCTCACCCCGAGCCACCGTGGCCGCACCCTGATCCCGGCCAGGAGTTGTCCCTCTCGGTTCCCCGCCTCAGCTCTGGCGAGGAGCACGTCCAGGGGCAGGGCCTCCCCTTGCAGGAGCTCGACCCGAGGACGGCGCTCCTTCATCTATAGGTGTCCACCGGAGCGGTGCCTCCCCTTGCAGATTTCTCTGGCTTCAGCATCATTGATGATCGCACCCAGCAATCCTACTCTATATGTTCTACCCTTCCACGTTTTTCTTTACCTTTTTTTGTTGGATCGTGAGATTCTGTTTACAACTGACATATGAAAACAGATGAAATATTTCGATTTTTTGTTTTGCTTATTATATTGACAAAAAGCCTATGTCCGGCATATTTAAGAAGGGTGTACGATTCAAATAGGTACCTTCAAAAGAGTACATTTATGATGGTTATAGAAGGGTGTAATATAGTTCATATATATGCATATGTTCCACTGAATTCTGCAAGTAGTTGTTACACAACAAATTGTTCCACGTGATCATCAGAGGCCTCACACAATTATGTCATGCTCGATTTGCTCACAGTAGGTGAGACCCTGAGATAAACAATAGTTTATGAAAATCCGTTACATCACGGTATATTTATATTTTCGCCTCTCTAGATCGGGTATTAATTACTATATATACGTAACTAGAGGTATTATGTACCATGTGATCAGTGTGTATACAAATTCTGTTTTTACATTTCACATGAGATTTCTCAACATCCAATAATCTATTTATTTTGTCTATTTTGTATAATAGGCCCCATCGTGACCACATCGCTAGATTCAATCCGGTCGCTATCCCGGAGGTTGTCGTCCTTTCGCCATCGCACACCTCTACTCGAGTATCTTCGCTGATTCGATCTCGCTTCGAGGGTAAGAATCATTCGCCTCTCTTGTAATGTGTTTAGGTTTAATTTGTGTCTAGATCACCAAGTCAGTCATTATCTAGGCGTCTCCCGCTCGAAGGTTACGACGAATAGATATGCATTAATGCATATCTATGGTCGTAACTCTTTCGAATTGTCCACGTATTTTGGACAACTGGGGGATGTGTAGATTGGATACATTTTCCACGCTCTACTCCATTCCGAGACAGAATTTCGGTGGTGCCTCCCTGTTGTTCTCCGGATGCACATTTCTTTTGGAATTTTTTGCTGAGACGTGTATCAGGAGAACAGCGGGGAGGTGCTGTCGAAATTCTGTGTCGGATCGGGGTAGAGTGTGGAGAATGTATCCAATCTACACATCCTTGGGTGGGATTAGGACCCTCTTTTCCTATTAGACATGTTAGGTGTATGCATTGCGTTTCTCTTCAACCTGTTATAAAAACGTAAAAATTTGTGTATTTAATTTGATGCGGTTAATTAATATGAAATGTTGTAATTGTATTGTGACTCCGAATGAAGCAGAAGATGGCTGATAATGAATGGATCTATAGTGGCCGTATCAGTGCGACTGAAAGAACAGCTGAGTGGGAACAGAAAACCAATTATTTCGTGGCGGATGCAACCCGTGGTTCTAAGTCAGTTCGTCCGCTTTGCCCTTGTGCTCGGTGCAAGATGAATCATCGCGAGGATCTCTTTGGCATGACTAGACACCTTTGGAAGTATGGCTATATGCCTGACTTTACCATGCTGATAAACTTTGGCGAGCGTGACCGTGCTAGAGAGGAGGTGATGCGACAACGCATTGATGGCAATGTGGACGATGGTATTGGAAACATGCTTGATGATCTCGATTATGCAGAGATGGCACATTCGCCACCTCTAGAGGAGGATCCAGAGGAACATGAGGAACCGGATGAACTGGAGCCAACCGCGAAGGACTTCCTTGATATGATGGCCGCGGCAAAGTATGATGTGAATGGGTATCGCTTCCATACGGAGAAGCACCAGAACAACCGGCCAAATGCAAAAACAGTAAATACCGGAGTGTTCACCGGAGGTCAAGATAATGTTGACTACTACGGAAGGTTACAAAACATATACGAGGTGACATTCGATAAAGGGCCTCGTCATCTCACTCTTGTTGTGTTCATATGCCATTGGTTTGACCCATTCGAGGGACTAAGAACTACCCCTTCCATCGGTTTAGTGGAAGTTAGGCCTTCAACCACCTATCGTGGGTCCGATGTATTTGTTGTGGCTCACCAGGCAACGCAAGTTTATTATCTGTCTTACCCATGCCATAAAGATGAACTACAGGGTTGGGAAGTTGTGTTCAAGGTATCATCACATGGTAAGCTACCCATGCCAAACGAGGACGATTACAACAACATAAACCCCATCACATACGAGGAAGATTTCTACCAAGAGGAAGAGGATGGCACAGACTTTGATGTACTTATGGGTGGTCTTGAGGACCTTGAGGATGAAATACAAATTCGTGGTGAGCCAGTTATGAATATAAAGGACATAGATATGCTTGACAAGCTACATCTCGATGATGATGATGAAGATGAGCCTCCACCGTTTGAGGGCCTACCTTACTTCTCACGTGATAGTGATAGTGAGTACGAGGAGTGATGATTCGCGGTGAGGGTCTTTATGTATTCTATTGTCACCATGATTATTTATTTTATTGCCACCATGATTATTTATTTTATTGCCACCATGATTATTGCTATCATGCCTATTAATTTTATTGCTATCATGCTTATTACTTGCTCATTACTAATTGTTTACTCGTTCTGAATGCAGGTGATTGAACCATGAGCAATAACTCAACAAAAAACATGCTTAGTAGGATGGTTTGGAGTAGAAGAGTTCCTAGTCTCTTCGTTGATGATGAAGGAGAAGGAGAAGGAGCAGAGGGAGGAGGAGGGCGAGGAGTAGGAGGAGGAGCAGGAGGAGGAGGGCGAGGAGCAGGAGGGGGGCGAGGAGCAGGAGGGGGACGAGGAGCAGCAGCAGGACGAGGAGGAGCAGGAGGAGGACGAGGAGTAGCAGGAGGAGCGCGAGGAGGACGAGGAGGATAAGGAGGATGAGGACGACACCGGGGGCCCACAGTTGAGGACCGACCTAGGAGGACTAGATTACTGGCGGAGGTTGCACCTTCACATAGGGTTGGACGACATCGGCGGACTTCGGTTCCCTCCTTTAGTGAGGTACTTATTGCTATCATTCCCACTAACTGTTATCACTACTACTATCCTTAGGTACCTTCTCTAATTACTACTATCCTTAGGTACCCTCCACTAGTGACACCGTAGCTTCGCAGGACGAGGAGTTCCAGCAGGAGGAGGAGCAGGAGGAGGAGCAGGAGGAGCAGGACGAGGAGGAGCAGGAGGAGCAGGATGCGGAGATCCATCAGCAGGACGAGGATGAGGAGGAGGTATGCTCTTTTCTCCTATATTCCACCCACTTTGTTTCATTCAGTTACATTAATTTGCATTTTAATTTGTAGCAGCAGGAGGAGGACGAGGATGAGATACCCTCTTTTGAGCAGCAGGAGAACGAGTCAGAGAGGGCGGCTAGGTTGTGGGTTCGAGGCCCAAATAAGGTCCCGAATCCACCAAAAACTAAAGTGGGGAAATTCCTCATTGTGCCTACCAAAGAGTAAGTGTCTATCTGTTGATCATATACGGATGTTGCTAGTACTATTTTAGCGCATACTAATATTTTGATTCATGTATAGGAATTTTAAGTTTGTTGATCAGTCGACCCAGAGACGCCGTCTTCCAGCTGGCATTCTTATGGGTTTGCTGAAGAAGTATTGGCCAGGTCTCTACAAGTCAGGCCTCGAGGAAAAGAATTTAGCCCTCAAATGGGAGGACGATGAGGCCGCTAAGTCCGGGGGCACCATGACCGATGATGATGGTGTGACTATTGTTCCCAACCATGCACAAGTTGTGCACAACAAGTTTAGGGTAAGTCATTCTTTGTTGACATATGTTTTATGCCTTCAAGTGAGTTGTACACTCATCTTTCCGTGCTAACTTATGATTCTCACCATGTTTGATGCATGATTGTAGGCATATTATAGAGTGGATCCTGAGCATGAGGAGAAGGCGAACGAGGTCTTCGAGATTATGGCGAGGAAGCAGGTGCGCCAGATGATTTACGATGCTAAAAATATTGCAATCTCGCACTACTACGCCGAACAAGGCAAGAGGAAACTGAAGAGCCACATTGTTGCCGAGAAGCTCGGAGACAAGGTCAAGGTGGAAGATCTCTTGGCGGTGAGTAAATTGTCTTTTTATTCTATGTCCATCCTAAATTGCATTTTCTGTTCTTGATTTGAGATGTTTTCATTTCTTAGACTGTTCCAAAGTGGTGCTATGGAAAGAAGGATGGTTGGGAGAGGTTGGTGGACATGTGGACGAGTGATCCGGAATTCTTCGCCAAAAGCGAGCAGAATAAGAAAAATCGCGGCCATGAGGGAACACATGTTCAAGGAAACAAGGACTTCAACCGCTTCAAGGACCACAAGGTATATATATGAAACAACATTCTTCTATTACACGACATGTTCCTTTTATAATGCATAATATTTGTTTTATGCACTATAGGTGTCCGCTAATGACGGTGTTGACATTCCTGACGTTGAAGTGTGGCAGCAGGCTCGTAAGAAAAAGGATCCCAAACCCAACGAGTATCCTTACTACGGCTCCACCACTGAGACCGTGAGCGAGTACTCGAACAGGTTATTTATTTCCACCATATGTACTAATGTCTACCATGCTTATGGATTGCTACTATGCTTATTCATTTGCATCAAGATTCTTAATGCGGTATACTCGAGCAGGTTCGAAGAGTTGTATGGGCCTGGATTCTCAGCCCCTTCAGCAGCCGATCGATGAGACAGCATTGCTCTAAGCTGGGGGCGGCAAGCCGCATGGCCGCTTCAAGATTCTTAATGTCGTGGTGCCCTCTACGACCACTCTCACACGGGTCAAAGCTACCACGGGCGCTACTGCTTTTATCCCACCTCGTGCACCACGTCGCGAAGTAAGTTTTTTCTCATTTTTATCCGAATTTAGACTTTTAATCATGCATGTGTACGGTTATGAGATTCATTATGTCAATTGTAGCCCCGCTATGAGGATGCCTACATGGAGGTTTGTCAGGAGTTTCACCAAAATATGAAGGAATGGTATGCTTCAATTGATGCCCGCGAGGATCACATTCAAGCGGCAAATAAGGTTATTTTTTGCCCATTTAGCTACTTTCAAGAGGTTCTTATGGTGTATTTTCCTTGTCCACGTGTGACATATAATCTCACTTGCAGGCGTGGTATATGACTCAGACGAATGGTACTCCAATGCCCCCTTTTGTCGAACCTCCACCAAAACCACCAATGCCAGTGTTGCCGTCAGAGGCCGAATTCCTTGCACGTCTAGCCACGGGGACTCCGGTTAGTACTTCACATAACTACAAGGTTATTAGTTACTTGTCACAAAAGAACTACTAAGTTACTAGATACTATTGCGCTCAAACATATGTAGGGATCAGCTCATTCAGAGACACCCTTTGGCCGTGCTACTGCCTCGCCTGACGAGTCTCCTAGGACAACTCCACTTCATTTTGGTGGTCCTAGTCCTGGTCATTCTGCTGGACCGTCTCCCGACGAGGATTGTTACTCGCGCTGACGCTCGCCTATGCCGGTTAGTTGCAAGCAACACTTACACAATTTACCATGCATGGATTTTGACTTAGACAATTTGCTATACAAAAACTTTTAACTTTTTCTCAACTGGTCATGCATGAACTTTGACTTAGACAATTTGCCATTATAAATGGGCGTGCTCTTTCGTTTTGTAGTGATCTCGAAGTCTATGATCCAGTGCTCGAAGTCCGTTGAAGACCGATTGCTATGTATCCCATGACTATGTGTATTGAACATGTAGTGATCATGCTCTCCAAGACAATGTGCAATGTATGACATTGTAGTGATGACTATGTGTAATGAACTTGTAGTGATGACTATGTGCAATGAACTTGGAACGATGAGTGTGTGTATGACTATGTATCTACGAAGATTTGATAGTCTTGAATTCTTTTGCATGGTTTACAGTCAATTCATATATATATATATATTCATGTGCTTGCCTATGGGTATTTTTTTTGTATAAATAAGCTGCAAAAAAAATACTAGCACATCAACACCGACGGTTATACTGCCAGTCCTATAATGGCTGGCACGGCCTGGACATCAACGCCGACGGTTATACCGTCAGCCCTATAACTACCAGCACGGCCTGGATATCAACGCCGACGGTTATACCGTCGGCCCCGTAACGGCCACCACGGTGCCGGTAACTGCACCTGGACACAACAGCAGCAACGCCGACGGTAATACCGTCGGTAGTATAACTATACCTGGACACAACAGCAGCAACGCCGACGGTAATACCGTCGGTAGTATAACTACAACTGGGGTGAACTGGCCAAACGCCGACGGTAATACCGTCAGCACTATAACTACACATGGGCACTGAAGTTTTAACGCCGACGTCGGCACTATAACTACACCTGGGCACTCCCAACGCCCCGTTCTTCCTACACGTGGCCATCTACGCCGTCATCTAAGGTCCGTTAACTTCGTGCGCCGATGGCCATGTGACGCCGACGGACGACATATACTGTCGGCACAAGCGGCTACGCTGACGGTCGATGCTACGCCGACGGGCATGTAGTTGTGCTGACGCGAGAGATGCTGACGGCTCTATGCCGACTGTCACCGTCGGCGTTGTCATGTGCTGACGGTTTTCCGGGCTACGCTGATGGTTATAACCGTGAGCATCGTAGCTTGTTCCCGTAGTGACTAGTACTTTTAATAATGTGGCAAGTACTATAGCCTGCTGACTAGGCTTATTATACTTGCTCTAAGGCTCGGTCGGGCTCTTCGGAGGTAAGGTAGTGCTAGCGTAGGTAGACAAGTGGATATGTTGTGAGTAATCCCGTTCATGTAAAGTGGTTGTTGACGGGTAGTCAAAGCGTCCCTGACGCATGTGCAAACGCGATCTAATCTGGCCTCGTGGCCTAGGCTACTATGAAATTGATACGTCTAAATGATGTATCCTTCAAAAGGTATCAGGCAACATAGGTAACACAACAAAACTAATAGAGGCACAAATGTGTCACGCAAGGCAAAACTACAAACGGTTATAAGAGCATCTCCAAGAGCCTTCCTATATTTGTTTCCAATTGCTATTATAGCAAACCTTATCTAAAACAGCTCCAACAGCCTTTGTATAAATGGTCCCCCTACAAGAAAAATTAGGAAGCTTAGTATATTGGCCTCTCCACTTGGTATATATGCAAAGTCAAGAGACCATCCCCAAAATTATAACAATCTGGTTTGTTGTGGTCCCTTTTAATTTTTAGTCACATTGACATGTGGGTCCGGTGTGTATGGGATTTGTTGTATGGCTAGCCATGTGCCCCCACATGTCATTGTGTGTGTTGGACAAATATAGCAATCCAGTATGGAAATGCTGTCAAAGCAAAATCAGTTAAGGATTGCTATACCTCTTCTCTCATATTGCTATAAACTCATTTTTTAGCAATCCGTTATAGGATTGCTCTTGGAGATGCTCTAAGGTCATCGAAGCCACGCCTATGGTAAATAGATGACAATCACCGTCGATTCCCTTTGACAAAAGGTTCCAGAACTAGACATATTTAAAAGGCCATAAAATAAAAAGAAGAGAAAAGGTGACAAAATGTTCGCATGCCGACATCGTGATTTCATCCATATCACTAGAAATAGCTTTGGCCTCCGGTGAGATCCCTGCTAGGATCCTACCCAATAATCATATTATTGTCATGTGATAGATTCAAGTCTTGTTATGGAAAGACTTCCAAATTCTAGAAAGCTCCCATACTATAGGATGCACATTTTCTCTCGCCATAATATTCTTGTTAGAACACATTGAGTAGGATATTGAGTAGTAGATTGAACATATAGAGAGCAATTTACACAAGATCAATTTGGATTCCAAGTTCAATTTTCTCCATAGCATGATTGATCACTACAAATTAAACATTACACAGTATTTCTCCAAATCCCTCAAAAAAATATTCTCCAAAAAAAGTTTTTCATTTTCAATATGTATTTAACTAGTACTACTGGCTTATTTAGCAACGTCGCCTTGCGATATTGGTTATAGTTTGCTAGCCGTTAATGTTGGGAGTCGTTGTTCCCAGGAAGACGCCCCACTTGGGCTCGCCGACCTGCGCGCCGACGCGGGCTGGGTCGTTCACCGTCGTCGTCGTCGTCCTGTCCACCCCGGCGCCGGCAACGGCGGGTACCCTCGAGGCGGGCTCCGCCCCCTGCGCCTGCACCGACGACGGCGCCCTGAACTGGAACGGGTTGAACAGCGACGCCCACACGCTGAGCTGCTCCTGCCGCGTCGCGCCGACGTATGGCGGCACGAGCGCCGGGATGCCGCCCGGAAGGGCCACCGCCGGCGGCGCACCGCCGATCCACGGCATCGACGCGACCCCGCCGCCCGCCGCCGGGAACGGGAAGACCCCCGGGAACCGCAGGCCGCCCGCCAGCGCCGGCAGCGGCAGCCACTTCCCGGCGCCGAGCGCCTTGTCGCCCCCGCGCTCCCACGTGGGGGGTGATCCCTCCGGCGACGCGGACGCCTCCGCAGAAGGCAAGTCCATCGGCATCTCCATCGCCGTCGCCGGTGCTGTTGCTATAGTCGTCGTGCCGGCCAGCGGCCGCGCCGTGGCGCCGTGTGCGAAGACGAGGCAGAGCGTCGCGGCGGCGACGGCAGCGAAGGTGCGGCAGCGGCGGTCTGCCATCGTAGAGGTTTCTTGGCGCGGCGGTGATCTCTTGGTGGTTGAGTTGCACGGCCGAGCTCATCGAGGCCGTATATATGTAGGAGTTCACGGCGAGGTTTAGGTAGGGGTTTGCACGGTACGCGCGTCCCAGGAGCAAACGCATGTGTCTGCGATGTTTGTTGGAGTGTTGACCAGTGCTAGCTTCGGGTGTCAGGTGGATTAGGAGTGTAGTAGCCTGCAGAGAGAGAGAGATAGCGGTTAGGCCATGAGATGGCCGTGACTCCAATAATGGATACTCTATACTACCTCCATCCCAAGGCTTAAGGCCTATATTTTTTTTTGAAAATCAAAGTATATCAAGTTTGACCAAGTATTTACCAAAAAATGTTAATATGCAAAATACATAATCAATATCATTAGATAGATAATGAAATATATTTTCATATGATGTCTACAAAATATCATGCTTATTGATAGTTTTTTTTTAAAGTTTGGTCAAAGTTCAGTTGGTTTGACTTTTTTTAAAAAAAATATAGGCCTTAAGCCTTGGGATGAAGGAAGTATGATTTAAGGGCTCACTAAAAGGATCTTCACGAAGCACATTAAGACGCTGCAACGAGGGAAACTCCATTAGTCCACAATAACCATACCCATGCTTGGAAACTCACAAGCAACTGTTTCATATCTTGAAGAGTGAATTAGAAGGAACCACAGCTTCACGGACGCAGCTTAGTTGCACCCGCGGCGTGCCACCATCCGTGCGCCGTGCATGCTGGCTTTAAGACGCAGAAAAACATTCTCGAATTTTACAGTATGCTAGGTGAATGCCTGTGCATTGTCATGATCTTCTTTGTTCGGATAGTTTAAGTGTCTAACAATTTTGAAAAAAGAAGTATTAGTGTTTCGTCTCTATGTCTTTTGTTTTTCTTTTGAATCGTCGACATAATCTATCTTTTGGCCGTGTGATTCGAAAATTAAACCGTTTTAAAGTAATAGAACTGGCAACCATAGCATGAACAATCTGGACGGATGACAGGGGTGTCATCTATGTTCCAAGTACAGGACCTCCACCGACTTAAAAAATAAGCTACATACTCACTATCCATAATTCACCAGTAAACATATACATCCATAGTATCTGCATGCATCTTTTAAAGAGAAAAAAAAAGGAGCAACAGAGGGCGTCGGTCTTGGAGGTTGGACGGCGCACTCTACCGGCGACGACTGGTGCATGGGGCTGGTGCGAGGGAACGGAACGGCGTCGGCCTGGCCGTTCTCTACCGCCGCAGAAGCTCCAAAGTTAAAACAAATCTGCAGTCACAAAGCACTGCACAAACCTGTAACTTGTTGTTAGTTATTATATTCCGAAATTTAACTTGGTGTATGTCTCGAGATGGAAACCAAATTGAGACATCTCCCGTGTTATTAACACAACCCAAATTCGGCCTATGGCAAACCAAATAGAGACATACAACAACAGAGGTCAAGAGAAACCAAGAAATAATATCATTAGAGTTATAAAACATGTTAAATGGATCCTTCCAGACAGCTATCACCAGTCCATCATCAAGCTCGGATTACTTTCTTTGCTTATCAAGTAGTATCCCACATCAGTTCAGATTGGTGCATTATATGAGGAAAAATATAGCAAACCAATTTCTGTGCATGTATGTTATATTATTTATACAAAGACCATGCTTAGACTAAATTGTACAGTCGTAGCAAGTATACATATTTGATTGTTGACTGAACAAATTCAGTTGTGCAACTCTGAAAATTGCCTCGGTGCAGCCATGGCACATTCCAGTTCAGGAATAAATTCATCTTAGGATACTATCAAATTATGTGTGCTTTTGCCTATTAATTTGAACAATATAAATACACAAAAATGCTACATCTAGGAACCAGGTCCTGATATCCTACATATGTGTTGGAGAAAATTGGGGAATACCAGACACGGCAAAGCGCCGCAGGGGAATTTTGGAGAAAATTTGACATATGGCGTGATTGACTATAGCAAGAGAATTTAATTCCTGAGAATACTCATTGGTCATGGCAGTGAGGGCTGTCCAGCGGCTGGGCTTGTGGTCGTTGGGAGGAGAGTTCGCCGGCGGGGGGAGGAGCCTAGATTTTGGCAGAACGAAGCAGGTCGGGCGGCGGCCTTGATGCTTCGATCCAGTCGGGTCGGTCGCCTCTAGTCGGTGCAGCAGGAGAACTTGGAGGCTCAAAGGCTTGTAGTTCTTCGGGGAAGGAGACCGCCATCCCAGCCTCACCAGCGGAACGAAAGGCTGGAGGTAGAAGATCCAGCTTCTCCGACCATCAAGGACCCGTCTAGGGCGACAGTAGTTGTGCGGGGCCTCGACTAGGGCCGGAGAGGTTAGGGGATCTGGTCTAGGGCCTCCACTGACCACCCCACTCGGCGGTGTAGAGGATGCACCAGTGCAGCTGCTCCTGGATCTCTGCCGACGCACGGGCTGGTCTGGGTCGGTGGTGGGTTACTCGGCCGGGAACCATGGAGGAGGAGAGCTATTCGTGACCGCGTTGAACTTGGTCAGGAGCCATGGCGGAAGATGGCCTGGGATCCATAGCGGCGGGATGGTCCGAACGGAGCCGTCGGCCGCTTGCGAAGCAGTAGATGGGGCCACAACCACCGGTAGATCTCGAGGCGAAGGGGAGGGCACCGCCGGTGGACGGGATCCAGGCTGGAAGAGAAAAGGAAGGGTGGCAGCTTTTCCCCTCTCGTTCTCGGGACCTCTCTCCCTTGGTACGAAGGGAACCGTGCAGTTTACTTAAGCGGTGGCAGTACTTGTAATAATTTTGAAGTTGAAGGGGAAACCGGTCTTTTTTGGATGGACGAAACATAAACCATCTTAAGCAAAATTATACAGTAGAGATATACTTTAAGGCGTTAATTCAACCAGGAATATACACTGTTTAGATACAGACAACCCGATGTACTTAGCGATGTACTTAGCGTACAAGCAAGACTAATCCAAACAGACTACTTTCTAATCTATCTAATCTATCGATGCGATGCCAACCTGTTTCCAGAACGCCACGAAGAAACACACTATGCACATCTACTGTCACATACTCCAATTTATTGATATAGCAATGGATAAAATCACTATTAGACTAAATGTGTTCTCAATAATCAATTATATACCTTTGCTTAAATCCCTTTGCTACAAGTCTTGTCTTGTATCTATCAATAATACCATTAGATTTTATTTTCACCTTTTACACCCATTTGCAATCAGTCACATTACTCCTTTTCCTGAAAGGAATTAGCTGCCACGTCTCATTCCACATGAGACCTAAAAATTCCTCACTCATGGCTTCACGCCATTCTTCATCACCCATAGCCTCCTGCGCATTTTTAGGTTCACTTGTGCTGCAAGTTTGTCCAGTATACACAACTATCAGTACAGTGTCTAGGCTTAACAATACCACTTTTAGATCAAGAACTAAACTGTCGCTGCACTTTCTCCACTAGGCGTGGAAATCAAAGAGGCGCAGTTAAAACCTATTTTTTACGCACTGAGCAGGCAAATCCGGTCAACCTTATACCAGGACCCACATTGTCTCGTCCCATCAGCTACTCGGGCTGATGGTTGAGCTCACTTGGTGTCATCCCTGACGTCACTTCACATCATGATTCCCACCAGCTCGAGTCTATGGTGGATATTTTTTCTTAGGATGAATTGTCTTCACATAAGATACACAACTTCAGTTTTTTGCTTGAGTCTACTCCCTCCGTTCGGAATTATAAGACGTTTAAGAAAACGTCCCGACCAGGTGAAAACGTGCAAAAAGACATCGATAACCCTGTCTAATTTTAAATCTAGATATCGCGTTCGCCAAGCATCGTCATAGCGGAATCCATCCTCCCGATACAATTGAATCACCCGCGCCCAGCTAGCTTGCCAATCGATTTGGATCTGCGCGCTTAGCTAGAATCGGTCCTCCCAATCCCATCGATCCACGCACGCATGGCCAGCTAGCCCCTCGATCAAGATCTGCACATGTCGCCGGAATCCATCCGCGCGCATCGCCAGAAGCACGTCGCACAGCTCCCTCCAGCCGGCCGCCAGCCCCAAGCGGCAGCAGCTCGCCGGCATCCGCGCGTGCACAACACCAACCTCCATGCTCAGTGCACCTCCAGCATTCTTGCCGGAAACTCCGGCTGTGGCATCCCGCAAAACCACTACTAGAAAATCGCGTTGAATTTGTGCATTGCATCGTCATCATCATGCATTGGTAGAATAAAACTATTTTCGCAAAGTCCGTTTGTTTTCTAAAACGCCCGACTTTATTCAAACGCCAAACCCGGGTCGCCGGAATATTTTGTTTTGTCTGATATCGGTTTGCAAAAGTCTTGTTTGAATAAATAAAAATATTTATTATTTTAGTGGGGGCAGTCGAACGGGCCGACCCGACCCGAACGACCACCCCCGTGCAAACAGATTTGTCCACCTATCAGCCTCTCTAAATCCTAAAGCTACCAACAAACAAACCCACACCCCTTTGGCCACCTCACCCCGGCCAACCCCGTCGCGCCACCTCACCCTCTCCTCTCCCCCCCACCAACCAGAAACTGCCATCTAATCCTACCCCACTCCCTCTCTCTCTCCAACCCACACACACGACCCACTCAGCTACACACGCCACCCCCTGGACCCCATAAGCACACGGCACACACGCATGCGCCGCCCCAGCCCCTCCCTCTCCCTGCGCGTGGGCCCCCACGCCTCGCCCTGGGCCCCACCCCGCCTCACACGCCACGCAGCCCCCACCAGCTCCCCAGATGCCGCCCTCTCCCCGCGTCCACCCCGCGTGGGACCCGCTCCGCCCCGCGTGGCCCTGTCCCCCTGGCCCCTGGACCCACCACGCGCCGACCCCGGACTTCTCTCTCTCCCTCCGCGCGCCTGCAGCCTCTCCCTCCCCGGCGCCAGCGCCTCCTGGCCTCCTCGCCGACCCACCTCTCCTCCAGCCGCTCGGCTCGCTGCCCCCTCTCCCGAGCACCGCCCCACCGTCCTTCCCCCTTCTTCCCCTTCCTCTCCGGCGGCCCCTCCAGCGCGCGCCGCCGCGCGGCCCGCCTCCGCGCCTGGCTCGCCTCCTCCCGCCGGAAGCCTCTCCGCGCGCTCGCCAGGACCCTCGCCGGCGCGCCCGAGCTCCACCTCTCCGCGCCCCGGAGCGCCGCCCTCGCGCGCAGCACCTCCTCCTCCCGCCGCCTCGCCGCCGCCGCGTGCTCCCTCCATCGTCCCCTGGCCGCGCCGCGCGCCCCGCCGGGTCCTCCCTCGCCGGCCACGGCCCCGCACCGCCCCCAACCTCCTCTCCACCGCGTCAAGCCGGCCGTCCCTCCCCGAGCGCCGCCGGACCCGCTCCGCCTGCCCCGCCGCCTGCGGCCTCCGCCCGCGTGCCGTCCGTCGCCGTCGGCGCACCTCCGGCCAGCGCCGCGGTCGCTCCCCGCGAAGTTCCTGCTCGCCGACCGCCCCGCGGGCGACCTCAAGCTCGCCCCGTGCGCCTCTGGCCACCCCAGCACCTCCGTCGTGCTGCGTCCGCCTTGGCCGCCCCGCTACCGAAGACCGAGGCCAAGTACCTTGCTGAGATTGTCAAGTGAACAAGGTTCCCGATGCACAACACCGACAAGATCGACAAGTGGCGAGGTAATCGGAAGTATGCCCGGCAAGGACGGCCCGGTATCAAGATCTTCATCATGGAACACGAAGGCCTCCTTCACGGAACGCCAAGTGCTCCTTCCCGGACCCGAACCCCGGTACCGGACAAGATCGCCATAGACCCCGAGAACCTCCCCCCTGAACGCCAAGTTCGTCTACCCGAACGCCAAGAACTACCCCCCGATATCCGAGAACGATCCCGTCGAGGCCGAACCCGTCGAACCCTGGACCCTGAGACCCGACCCCGAACCCCGGAACCCCCAAGATCATCGAGAACCCTAATGTGTGAACCCCTTTCCGAGAACCCTATTTTATAAATGGTCAACTATATGAATTGTTGCATATTTAATTGTCTTGCATGCATACATTCATGTGGTTTGGGGGCCTTATGCCGATTCACCTCATAATTAAATATGGGGCCCATATGCGGGCAAATCTAGTCTCATATCGGCCTCATTTAAATTTGTGTAGCGAACCGGTCACTTACCTTGCCTTGTTGAAACCACATCTAAATTGCGGGGTAGCTAAATAACTTGAACCGTTTAATAATTGTCGGGACCCCGGTTCCGCTTAATATGACCTAATTGCATCGCACCTTTGCCCTGTCATCCATCATTCATGCATCATGCCGATCTTCTGCCGTTGTATTAAATAGTGCATCCGATGTTTCTTCTAGTGTTTTGCTTCTTCGCGGATAAGGACGTTGAGTTGATGTGAGCTTCGCCCCGATCTCCGGTTGAACCCTTCGACATGTTTTCAGGCGAGCATCTCCCCCTTTCTACCTATCTTACTTTTATAGTCTTTATTTCCTCCTGTTGATCTATTGCTATCTGTATTGCGATGCTTTAGTTTTCGTACCTGTGATACACCGTGCAGCCCTATATTGCCTTGGACACATCCTATTACCTGTTGTTTGGTAGATAGTTGGACTTGCGCGTCGTAGTCGCTTGCTCAAGTGCTGTTGTGTGTCGTCAAGTGCCACAGTTGTTGGTGTATTGCCACATGTTGATGTTGAAGATGATCATGGTTTTAATTATTGTTTCACTTTAATTCATGTTTAACAACTAAAATTTGAATTAAGCAGAGGCATCGGTGGGTGATAGATAACATTTGGTTTCCGACCGCCCACTTGTGTCCCGTAGGACCCCGAGTTCTTGACACCTGTTCCGAGATCGAGCGCGCTAACCACAGGTGGGGAGATATGGGCCCCCATTGGTTATTACCTGATTTCAAAGTATTGTACTGGGGGCCACAAACTAGTTTGAGGTTTTATGCCATGGTTTACTGCTTTATTTAAATTGTGCGACATATAGCACATGTACTGTTTAGGATCGGGACACGTTTTCGCGGTGTCGACAGTCCCCGTTTGGGGATTTGCTGTCGCTCACTGCCGTCTACCCAAACCCTAAGTCCGTCTCGGAGACCGGCCGACTTCGTTGCGGGTGTCGACTTGGTGGGGTGGCCCCCACGTACTTGCTTTGGGTCTGGGAACGTCGTGACTTAGGCCCCGCCGACATACCGATGGGTGTATGTTAACTGATCTGGCAAAAAGGGTCGAAGTGCCTGTGGATACTTTGGTGCACCCCTGCAGGGTTAAATCTTTTCGAGAAGCTGTGTCCGCGGTTATGGACGACTTGGAGCACAGTGCTTGATCATAGACAACTATCACTAAAGTTTACTGTTATAAATTGATTTGTATCCGATTTGACTAGTAATCAGCTTCACTACAACGGAATGGCTAAGTAAAAGTACCAACAACTTATGGGTTATGGGTTATCTCATGCTAATTGTATCTGACTAGTAAGTGTTGCCACTATAACGGAATGGTTAACTAAAAGTGCCCACTGTTTACTTTATCAGGATGAATATCTAAACCTGACTAGTAAAGTGCCGCAACTATAACTGAATAAGTAAAACTGCCAACTGTGTGAGTTCCTCGGTTGACTTCCTCGTTTGGTCTCGAGGGGGAAACGCCAGGATGGGTTTGTTTGATGATAGTATCAGGTTGGTTCCGGATAGGTCCTTCTTACCCCTCTCTGATTACCGACAGTTGTATCGAGTCTCTATAGGTTGTTTAGTGCATGCTGCCGCGGCCGCTCAGTCCACCATACCTATGTAGGCGAGGACCACCGAATTCTAGCCTCGCCGTGTACTGGCCTCAGTACTGACGCTCCTCTTTTTCCTTTGCCCTTTGTCGGCACCCCTTTTGTTTAAGCATGTTTTGAGATCGACGCCGTTAGTAGGGTTACCCTTCCGGCTTGGCCTGGGCAGGGTTATGGACGCCATTGGTTATTCTTCAGGGCTCTTAGCCCCATTTGCATCTTGTCCGTAGTCGGACGCTCTGTCATTTTCAGGGTGATTTGGATCTTTGTATATTGTATCTGTATTCTTGGCTCCTTGAATCGCTGTTATATATATCTGTTCTGTGGGTCCCATCGAGGACTGTTGTGTAATGTTATTACTTTGTTTTCCACCCGCACGAAAGTGCCTGGTGGGCACCTTCGAATCGTTTCTATGCGGGTTTGGCGAGTTTCGCTAAAACTTTCATAGGGCCGATTCTGAGGGTGTTACACCGGCTCAGCTCACCGGCAATGTTGTCTTCTCGCTGGCAGCTCCTTCTCATCTCCTTGGCAACATCCCCTTTTCGCCGGCAGCTCTTTCGGCAACATCGCCTTCTCGCCGGCAGCTCCGCCCAAGGTCGTTGAGGCGCTTCCAGATCTTAACATCAGTCCACCTAAAGAACAAAAGGATGTCAATAATCCACCTGAAGATCAAAATCTAGGTACTGCACTACTCCATGCTGGGAATTCTGAATGCTAGTTAAGCTATTGTTAGAGCAGATCATGTTAGGATTTAATTAATAGATTAATTAAAGAGATAATCCTCCCTCATGTAATGCTCTATGTCGGTTGGTTAGTCAACCGACATGTCCTTTCCTTACACCTCTACCGAACGGACGCGACCCGTATTGTGTCTCTTCTCCTTGTATATAAGCTGTGAATATCAATGGAATAGAACACTTGAATCATTTGTTGTCTCTCTCGATTGTCTCTTGTTTTTACTTATCACGGATCATTCAGTCTTTAAAATCTGGCATGAGTAAGCATGAATGCAAGTTAAGGTACTGCACTACTCCGTTAAGCATGGCCTGCCATTTCTTTAGTCAGAATGTGATCAACTCAAGATCCAAACAGCTATCTAGCTATAGATGAGCAAGTGCTCATGTTTCGTGATTATTTAAGAGAGCATGTAGGAGTATTTTGTTTACTTTTGCAAGAGTAAATGAGCAGCCAGTCTAATTTAGTGCGAGTTAACACATTTGGTTAAGACAAAAAAATGAAAGAGAACTTACAAGATCAATTGAGTGCATACTGCTTAATCGTTTTATTTTTGCGCACAAATTCCTCCAGCTGCTCCCATACATCAAGAGCAGCTAGTCTGTCTTGATGCCTTTTATTATTGCTTATCTGCACCATAAGCCCATAAAATAATCAGGCAGCAGTTTCCATGAGCTGGAGTATGATGCTAGATGTCCTTTTCCTACTAAATCTGGTTGTAAATGAATTTAGCATAGAGTAGGCTTCAGAGAAATACAACGGGATGGCCAGTCCAATCAAAGAATGCTGATTGGTATAACAAGAGTAGCTGTTTAACAGTTGACTGAGTATTAGAAAATCCAATATTGATCAAAAACCACTGAGTAAACAATGTCATACAATGATAATCACGCTGTCATGGTAGCTACTGTAACAATAAACTTAGTTGAAGTAGATCATGGTAGCTTCTGAAACTGTAGATCATGGTAGCAGTTTTACAGTAGCAGTAGAAGTGTTTCTGTGTTAAATTCAGTACTCCATGCTACTGTTAGGATGCATTATTAGGAGTAAACAAGAATATGCATATACAGTATTAATTTACTCCATGCTACTGCAGTAATATTCATTTGACACTAGTTCAAATGGTGAAATAAATTATTGGAAGCACTATGAGTAGTAAAATTTGGTATAGTCCTATATGCTCTAGGAGTAGTAAATTACTTGAAGAACTAGGTGCACATTTCAGTTTCTCTCTCTTGTATGATGTCTCCTACTCCTACGGTTTTCATGGTAAAAAAAAGATGCTCTGTAACTCATTTTGATCAGAGTAATAAGATGGTTCACAACAAATGATTTTAATCAGATTCATGGATTACAAGAGTTAGTTAATCATATAAGTGAATGGTTAATTAAAAAGTGGTTAATCATCAAGCATGTCTTGTTCATATTTTTGCATGTCTAGTGTGAATCTGAATATCAAGCAGTACTCGCACAACAAGATGTTCTACAGATAGTTATTCAAAAGAAGAACACCACTAATCATCACAGGCTATGGATACTCGTAGAACAAGATTTAGTAGAGTAAGTTCAGGAAGGATGGACTTACTAGTCGTGGTGGTGGTGGTCGTCGTGCTGGCCGGAGAAGAAGTTCAAGTTGACAGCGGCCCGGTACTCCTAGGCACAGGCGGCGTCCCCCCCACTACTCCGGTACTGCATGCGCCTTCCTTCCATCCTCTTCACCATCCTCCCGCTTCTCCAAGCAGGCAGGGACAAGATGCAGCCGTCGCGCCGTCTTGGTAGTCCCCGCCGGTCACCACCATGACTGGATCTCGGCCCTGACCTTCGATGCACAGATCTAGCACCGGCGCTGCAGATCCGGCCATCAAAGGACTAAAAAATCGAGCCTTTTACTCCACAGCCGGAGCAGGTCTGCGGCGACACGCACGAGGGAGAGGGTGGTGGCGGCGACGCGCGAGGGAGAGGGTGGTGGCGGAGACGCTCGCGAGAGAGGACGGTGGCGACGCCGGCCGGTAGATCACGGCCGAGAAGCGGTGATTCAGGCGCGGGGAGGATGCGGGAGAGAGGAAGACGAGGGTGAGAACGAGAGGGAGACGAGGATGAGAGTCAGCTCTCCGTGCGAGCGAAACGGACTCGACCCAGGGGTAAACATGGAAACCCGGGAAATTTTGTAACGTGCCAAAAAATGACCTACAAAACGTTAAACGTCTTATAATTCCGAACGGAGGGAGTACGACTCAAACACAAACACCACGGGCTACTTCTAACAGGACGCTCGTCGGGGCACTTGATAAACTTCTGGATTCAGTGTACAACCCATCAATCAATTGCAAAATATCAAGTGTCACGCTCTGAATCCTCACTCGAATTAAGTTAAAAATCTTGTCATTTCTACACAGCCATAGCGACAAAATAATGGTAAGCGCTCCCACCCTAAACAAGATCTTGTATTTATCATCTATCCAGTGCAACCAGTTAACAAAAATATTGGCCACCGAATGTAGAGGAGATAAACCATAGGCTATTTGGATGAATGATCATATAGAGCGAGCAAATTTGCGATGAAAGAATAAATGGCTGATTATCTTATCATGATGACAAAACATGCATTGTCTACTTCCATGTCAATTCCTCTTCACAGGATGATCTTTTGTAAGAATTACTCCCTTATGAAGATACCAAGCAAATATCTTTGTTTTTAGGAGCATTTTCATCTTTCATATTTTACTATTATATCATCGACCGAAATATCAGGTTGAATCAATGCTATATACAAAGAGTTAACAAAAAGTTTACCATTATCTAGTAATTTTTATTTGAACTCGTTCATACTATCCGACAATTATATATATCATGGATAATTGTTCCAAAAACGTACAAGAAATTAAAGACTAGAATCTATATAAACAGACTATGGTCTAATCAATCTAATCTACCGATGCCAACGTGTTTATCAAACGCACGTGTGTTAACGTTACAATACAAAACATATATTTCAACAGCGACCTCGTCGGAATGCAGAAACGGCGATGGTGCGCTTGCATTTGATGGTGGTAGAAGCAGTACTTCATTCTGTCTGCAAGGTAGCCAACGACCTCGGACAGCAGCTCGTCGCACTCGATCCCCTGCAGGGAGCCAACGGCCCCCGACCGCAGCTCGTCGATTAGTCACGCGGTGCGTCTCCCTCCGCTCCGCATGGGAGCCGACGGCGCCGTACCACGGCTTGTTTGTTCATCGTGCGGTTCCTTTTTACGTCCGCATGCGAGCCGCTCCGCATGTAGCTCAGCTTGTACTACTACCGTCACCAGCCGGCCAGCCACCGCGGTGAATCAACAGGAGAGAGAGAGAGAGAGATGGTGCCGTTGTGCCTTGCTAGAGAGAGAAAGCAGCAGGGCCACCCAGGCCCGATCTCAAAATCGCCTCCTCGCTGCCCGCCGATGTCGTGGTGTCGTCGCCATGTCCAGCTCCGCCGCCTCCTGCCTGGCTACCCGCCGCGGCAGGTTTATCTCCGTCGAGTCCGCCACACCCCCTAGGATCTCCGTCCGTTCGCCCTTTGACGGACCATGCCCAGGCCGGCACAGCACGAACGCAGAGGCCGCTCTCCCCTTCCCTCATGTCTCCGCCTTCTTCTCTTCCCTCTGGCTGGAGCAGCCCGAGATACCATGGCCACGGGTGATGGTAAGCTGGGCACCACCGCGTTGAGTTTCACAAATTTCTTTCGCATGGAAGGGACCGAGTATTACGACAAGATGATAGTATTGCCCAAGATTTTTTTTTCCGTAACAAACTAGCACCCGCTAGAAATTACGGTTTTGCTAGTTCTAAGTCCCCTGAAAACTAGTTAGTTCTCAGTCGCGTTCGCTGCCGTTGGATGTTTTGCTTCGTGATTCGTGCAGCAGAGGCATCTGGGCTTGTGTTTCCCTTTCCTGTCGTGTGCGCTAGGTGCTGACTGAGAACTAGTTAGTTCTCGGTCGCCTGAGCACTAGACAGTCCCTAGAAATTAATACGTGGAAGAGGTGCGATGCACGCTACGTATGCGCGCCGCAGGCACAACTTTGCCACAGCTTATGAATCTTTATTTTTAGAAGAGTGAATTCCACTTTTTACTCTCTATTTATACATTTAAGACACTAATTATCTCATTTAGTAGAAGTTGTATCCGAATGTTCCATTTTAGAAAATTCTGAGCATGATTTTGCTCCGTTTTAGCATTTAACACGTGTTTATGGATAAGACCGAATGTTAGGATGATGTGCCGCAACAAAATATGTCAATATCAGAGGACGTGGTTGCCGATCATATCTATCCTTCTCTGTACCAAATGTTCTATTCTTTGTTGCCATCTCGATAATTTCGAGGTTCAATTGTCACCTCGCACCTTGCCCAATAGATATGCATCAGAAAATGATGGTTTAAAGTTTCCGAACATGATAATTTAGATGATTTTTTACTATATAGAGTAATTAGTGTCATAAATGCACAAGTAGAGAGTAAAAAGTGGAATTCACTCTTTTTAGAAAACCACAGTGTTTTGCTGCTATAAGTACCAACATTTCACCCAAACCACCCCCTCACCACAAATCTGACATTTGAGCCCACCTGGCATGCCCATGTGGTGTTGCTGAGCCCACCTGGCAGAGCTGACTTGGGTTCTATGGTCGAATCAGACTAAGGCAGAAGGACGGGCCTCGTGTCCCCCCCCCCCCCCCCCCCCCCCCCCCCCCCCCCCCGCGGGCGGCCCAAGAGCATCCCGCTCCTTCTTCCCCGTTCCTCACCCTGCCCCTCCTTCCCCGCCGCCGCCATCAGCAAGCGCCGGCGGGCCCTCCAACCCCGTTCGCGAGGTGCAGCTGGGCGGGGCAGCCAGCCTTGCGGTGGCGCGGGCCGCGCAAACGCGCGAGCTTGGCGGAGGTAGTTCGCAAGCGCGTGGTGGACGGCTAGTGCGGCGAAGTCGAGCTGGGCGGCGCGAAGGCGAGCTCTCCCTCTCCTGCTCTCGAATCAGTGTGCTAGCGGCGATGCTCGGGGCTGCGTGCGTCGACCGGGGCGATGCGCAAGCGCGCGGGTGCGTCGGCGGTGGGCTGGACAGGGCGCAAGCGCGCGGACGGCCAGGGCGATGCGCAAGCGCGCGTGTCCGTCGGCGGCGTCGACGGCGCCGTGGTCGTGCTGAGCTCGCTGCAGGCAAGCCTGATCTGGGCTTCACGGCGGGGGCTGGCGGGCTGCGTTGCGGCTAGGCGGCGCGAGGCGGCGTACGTGCAGCGGCGCGTGCTGACGGCACGACGGCGGCCTAAGAGCGGCGAAGGAGCTCGGGCCTGTCCGATGGGCCTGATCTGTTTTCGTCGATGCGGCCGGGTCCTCGTTGGCGTGACGGTGGTGCGTCTGGTGGTCGGCGACAAGGTCCCCTCTTGGTTGTTAGCGTCCTGCGGCCTGGGCATCTGGTCTGGCGGCAGAGAAACTTGCCGGCGGATGCTTTACAGCGATTCTGGTCGTTGTTGATGACGGCGGCTTTACAACGAGCCGTCAAGCAAGAACTCGGCATGAGACTTGGCGGCGGCGTCAAGCAAGAACTCGAGGTCGAAGCTCGCGCTCGTCACCTTGGCAGCGGGTAGAAGCAACGACCCACGAAGCAGGCTCGCCGGGAGGTGCCGCCCGTCGCACAGCAGGGACTCGATGGAGGAGCCGGATACGTCGATCAGCATCATCGACCAGCAGCTTCTCACGACGAGTGTTCTGAGAGATGGCGGCACGGCCTTGATGTACTCGGGGTCCTTGCACCACTCGAGCTTGAGGCTCTGCAGCTTGAGGCTGGAGCGGAGGAGGTGGTCCAGGTCCTCGCTGGTGACGCGTGCCCTTGACAGCACCAGGGTCTTCAGGTTGGTCAGCCCCGGCGCCGGAGGAGAAGGCGGCCGGAAGCTTCCGTGCTGGAGGTACAGGTGCTCCAGCGCGGCTGCCGCTCTCGCGGACAGGAGCGAGCAGGGTAGGTCGTGCATGAGCCTGTCAGGATTGTACCAGTTGTCCGGTTGGAAGTCCAGCCTGAGCAACCTGGTGGTCGTCGACGTGAGGGCGAAGCTCACCCAGCGATCCACACAGGGAACGTCGCGCTCCCGGAGATACGCGAACTTGACGACCAGAGCGTCCAGTGCCGCCGCCGTGTCGTGCGACGCGATGATCGCATCTACGCGACGGACGAAGTTATTGGCGAGCTCGTCTCGCCGCTGCAGCACGACGTCTTGCTGCTGCCCGGAGATATTGGGTGGCGGCGGCCGCGTGAGACCGAGCGTATCGTCGTCGAACGTTAGACGAGGGTAGCACCCCCAAGCCCGCCGGAAGACGGAGCACAAGGAGGACACGCGGGCAACTTCCCTCATTTGCAGCCTTGAAAGTATCCTGCACACAACGTCCTGCGCAGGCATATTGCCACTAAATATACATATGGATGGATGTGTTGAAAAGGGAGAGAATATATGTACCTCTGGAAGATCTTCAAGCTTTGTGTCAGACGACTCCATTATTCAACCTTACAGCGCCGATGTTCTCTATTGATTTCCAGAATAAGACAGGTCGTCGATCGATCGGCTTATTCAGCTCGATTCTGCAGATCGACCGTTCACATCAAACTAGACAAAATTACGCCCTCTATATATAGTTTCTTTATTTCTCTCAACTCGTATACAACTACTCCCTCCGTTTAGATGTTTTAGCTTAAACCTCTTTTAGTGTGTACTCCCTCCGTCCATAAATAAGTGTACTTCTAGCTTTTGTCTAAGTCAAAATTTCTCAAGTTTAACCAATTTTATAGATAAATATAATAATATATATTACATCTAATTTATATATTATGAAACTAGATTTGAAAATACATCTAGTGGTACCAATCTAGTGTCATAATTATTGCTACATTTTTCTATAAAAATAGTCAAACTTTACTAACTTTGACTTTGGACAAAGCTAGAAGTATACTACCTCCATTTCAAGGAATAAGGCGTCCTCGTTTTCGTGTTTTTTCTTTGACCAAGATTTACTCTAAATATGTAAAGAATATTGATATAAAATTAACATCATGGGAAAGTGCATTTCAATACGAATCCAACGATACTAATTTTACACAATATAATCAAATTTTAGTTGCTCTATTTATTCGGTCAAACTTTGCTTTGGAATGCGCGTGCGCCTTATTCCTTGAAACGGAGGTAGTACTTATTTGCGAACGGAGGGAGCAGGTTCATAGGTTATTCCAGCGACCATATGTATTGAAAAAGATTCTTTTTTATAAAGGTTAAACATCTTATATATTATTAGATAGAAAACAGAGGGAGTACATATGTAGTACCTGATCTGGCTAGTCTAACCGTCTCGAACTAGTACTCGTACACGTACTTGGAAACTAATCCTAAGGAAAACCCACTAGACCATGGACTGACCAAACGCACGTTTAGGACCAGGACATCCTCCTAATTAACTAAACCTAACGGCACACAAACTAAGAGCATCTCTAACCCAACTCCAATAACTTAGAGAGAAAAAAAATCTCTAAACTGGATTTCTATATATTTTTTTCTCAAAACTCCGGCCGCCGGATTTAATCCCCAAAAATTTAGAGGACTAAAAATAATTTTATCATCATTTTCAAATCTCCACACAACAATCCAAATATTCCTTGCCATTGCCATTTTCCTTGCCCTTGGTCAGCGCCTCCACCTCGACGGCCTCTTCTTTGGCATCCTTGGTGCCCTCCTCTTCCCCGGCGAAGTAGTCGTTGTCGGCCTATTCGGCCCCCTCTTCGTCGGCCACCACCTCTTCATCGCCGCTGAAGTTGAGGTCATCGAGGCCTTGTTGATGAGAATGATCGAGTTGGGTCATGAACTTAGCGACGGACACCTCGGTGGCACTCAGAGTCGGCCTGGGCATTTGTCGATCGCTGCGCGGGCGCCATCTAGGGGTGCGTGGATGCTGTCGAGGAGGATGACGGCGTGGCCCTGAGGTCCCCTTGGGCTTGCCCTTCGTCTCCGTGGTCGCCGGCTTGGGTGCGGATGCGGCAGCGGCCTTTCTCTTCTTCTTCTTCTTCTTCTTCTTCTTCTTCTTCTTCTTCTTCTTCTTCTTCTCCTCTACCGCCTGCGAATGGGCTAGCATGGCCTCCGTCGGCTTCTGCGTCCGCAGCCCGCTCAGAACCGGTGCAAGGGGAGGCTATCCCACCTTTCGTCATCGTCGTGGCCTTAGAAGTGGTCTTGGTGGACGCCACCGCCGACCGCGCCACGACGTTGGTGCCCAACCGCTTCCACGACATCGGAGGCGAAGTGGGGTCGACTCCGGTGATCAATCGTCGGCGGAAAACTCTAGCGGGGTTGCGAAACCAAGTTCCGGTGACATTCTGGCTGGGGGAGGGGAGAATCCCGGCGTCCACAACAACTGGCGGCGGTTTTGGAAAGGAGGGTCGGCGGTGAGGTGTAAGAGGGAAAATTTTTGGAGTCACGTGCGCGGCCGAGCAAATATGAGAGAGGGGTGATATTTTAGGAGTCACATTCCTAAATGTACGACGAGATCCAGATCACCATCGTCGGCATGGACCCCGAGGAGGCGAAGCACCCCGAGAACGAGGCGTACTAAGACCAGTACTTCCGTGACCACCGGGCGCCCTGGCTAGCTTACCACCAGGGTGGAGGCCCGTCGCCGACGTGCAACAACGCCAAAGGTCGGCGCCGCTAGTGGAGTGCGCCCGGCCGCACCATCACCGCCATCCTCGAGCACATTCTCGCCCGGAAACACCCCGTGGCTGGCGTACGTACCCACGCCGCTCGCCTCTGTCCATGTTGCGGCGCTGGGGCGCGGCCTCTGGATGCTGAGGAAGATGACCGGCGCGTTGTCCTTCTCGTCGCCATCGGTCGAGGGCTTGTCCGACTCAGCGCCCAACGACTTGCCGCGCTTCACAGCGCCGCTCCGGCCAGTGAAGCGGGAGCCAGAGTCTTCGTTGTGCTTGGCGCCACGCACGCGCTCGTGCGGCCTCCTCATCAACGAGAGACACGCTTTGTCATTACCGTGCGGCCATGTTTGTCGTGTCAGGCCGAAGGAGCCCGGCATGCGCACACTGTAGGGTTTCGTAGCATGGAAAACAAAAAAATTCTACCGCATACAAACAAACAAGCCAAGATCTATCTACTAGATTGTAGCAACGAGTCGATGGAATAACTCACCCTCGAAGATTCCAAAGTGTTTAACGAGAGCGGATTCTCGTGGGTGATGTAGTCGTACTCTTCCCGATCTCAAGATCGTGTAGACGATCCTTCCGGCGCTGCCTTCCGGCAGCGCTCCTGCAGTCGGTCACACGTTCGGTACTGGACGAAGACCTTCCTCTCCCTTGTTCCAGCAGGCAGCGGAGGTTGTAGCACTCTCCTCGCAATTCCGGCAGCACAACAGCGTGGTACCGGAAGTAGAGGGGAGATCTCGCAGGGCTTCGCCTTAAGCCGGAGCGAGTATGGTGGGCTATGAGAAATCCCTCGACGATCTAGGGTTTAGACACGCCGAGAAAGAGGTGCTAGAGCCGGCGACTAGGGCTTGGTGGTGCCCAAGTCGGCGGCAAGGAGATCCCTAGGCGGCGGCGGCTTGGAGGGCGGCGACGGCTAGGGTTAGGGTTTTCGGGGCAAGGGACTTGTGTGTCTCTAGGAGGGAGCCCTGCCCCTCCTTATATAGGTGGAGGGGCCGGCCGGCCAAGGGGAGGGAGGAGAGTCCCTCCCCAACTCGGCTTGGGTGGTGCGCCGCCGGTTGGAGGAGGGAAACCCTCCCCAACTCGGTTTCCCACTCCTCCTCCTCTTTTCAAAACTTGCCGTTTGACTTTCAAACTAGCCGTTTGACTTTCAAACTAGCCGTTTGACTTTTCAAACTAGGATTTGAATAAACCCTCTATTTTGAACAGCGACGACACCGAGTACATGATGCAATCATATCAACTTGATATAACACATTCATGTACCCTTCCCCCCGAGAGTGTCGGACATTCCGGAACCTTCTAGAACATTCCCGATGAAAACACCGGAACCATTCTCCATCTCTGAAACAGGACTTTCCTTATATGAATCTTATTCTCCGGACCATTTCGGATTTCCTCGTGATATCCCGAATCCCATTCGAGACTCCGAACAACATTCGGTCTCTTTCTCATCATTCCATAACTACTCAAACAACGTCGAATCCTTAAGTGTGTCTCCCTACGGTTCGTGAATTATGCGGACATGATCGAGACACTTCTCCGAACAATAACCAATAGAGGAATCTGGAAATTCATATGGCTCCCACATATTTCTACGATTACTTTGCGATCGAATGAACCACTTACATACGATATCAATTTCCCTTTGTCTCACGATAGTTTACTTATCCGAGGTTATGATCGTCGGTATCTCTGCATACCTAGTTCAACCTCGTTACCGATAAGTAGTCTTTTCTCGTTCCCGTGATATGTGATCCCTTGTGAGCCAGTCACATGCTTGCAAGCTAATTGGATGTCATTTCACCGAGAGGGCCCAGAGTATATCTATCCGTCATATGGATGGACAAATCCCACTCTTGATCCATGTTGAAAGAACATGTTGGGCCCCCATGTGTGGTTTTGGTAATTAATGACAATCTTTTTGGACTAATGTGTGTATTAAGTTATACTTGTAGGTTTTGTCCATTGGCATCGCTTGGAGCATGTGTTGGCTTCAAGGTCGATGAAATGAAAAGAAGAGATTTGTTGGGCAAGCTCAATATGCGAGGCCGATGATGAGGAATCAAGAAAGGCGTTCCATCTTGAGAAGGGCAAGATCGTCTACATCGAACTCAAGTGGATTGCTCAAGGCAAAGGTATAATCATGATAGGTTTTTCCTTTTGCCGGTCTCACGTTGTGTGTGTGAGACTGGGTTTAGGATAGATAACCGTACTATCAAGAGGGGCTCTCGTATGAGTAATTCGGTCACATCGTTTGGAGAGAGATCAAACCTTTGCATACTTGCATCATCGTTTTTGGTTGTTATTTGGTCTTATTCATGTGAGGATATAGAGCTTGTGGTAATCTCCATAACAAGCTCTTGTTCATCAAAATCGGATCTCCCATATATATCTTGTTGCGATTTTGATTTATGCGGCTTTTCGGTTTCTCACCAAGTGAGGTATATCACATTATTCTACTTGATACTTTCTCACTTGGTGATAATCAATATTTCCACTTTTTATTGGGAAGCCCTTGTTGCCCTCTATCCAACGCAATTGGAATCGGGTCAATCGGAGCTTCCAGTCAAAAGTTATTGCCGTTTGAACATTGGCCTATCATTTCCCCTTGCAAAAAATCTTCTGTGTCAACCGGTAGTACTGGATCTTCAACCGGTACTACCGCTTGACACCGGTACTACCGGTTCCAGTACCGGTTGGCACTGATCAAAAGAGATAAGGGTGAGTATTAGTCAGTACCCACCGGTACCACGGAGCGGCACTACCGGCCCAACCGGTAGTACCGCTTGGTACAAGCGGTACTACCGCTTGAGGCGGTCGTACCGCTCGTCGGTACCGCTGCATACTGACTAGCACCCTCCCCTCTCCATTTTGGTCAGTCCCAAGCGGTACTTGGGACCGGTACTACCGCCTGAACCGGTAGTACCGCTTACTACCTCCGGTACTACCGCTCGGGGGTAGTACCGCAAGGGCGTACCGCCCAAAGACTGAAGAACCTGAAGAACAAGGTCACCACCGGTACCTGGTCCGGTACTGGACCGGTAGTACCGCTTGCAAGCGGTACTACCGCTTGAGTACCGGTACTACCGCTTCATTCAGGCTCCAACGGCCATATTTTGCCCAGCCCTATAAATAGCTTTGCCCCTTTGCCTTTTAAAAGTGCTTCTTCCTCCTTTTCTTGTCCAAGCTTTGCCCCCCCATTTGCTCTACTCTTTAAGCTTGATTTCTACACATCCCTCCATTGATTCTTGCATATATTTGAGGGGTTGTTGGAGGAGATCTAGATCTACGTTTTGACCAAACCAAAACATCTCTTTGTGAGTGTATCTTTGGGGATCTAGATCTTGGGGGATTTTTGTGTCTCTCTTTTGATTCCTCCTCTCTTGTTCCCCCAATAGCTTTAGTAGCTTTGTTGGAACTTGAGAGTGAGGGATTTGAGCATCTTTGTGGTGTTCTTGCCATTTGCATTTGGTGCATTGGTTTGAGTTCTCTTTGGAGGATTTGATTTGAGTTACTCATTGGAGCTTGTCCCTCTTGGGTTCTTGGAACCCTAGACGGTTTGTGGCCTTGGTGGCATTGTGGCCTTGGTGGCATTTGTTGGGAGCCTCCAATTAAGTTGTGGAGTTGTGCCCCAACCTTGTGAGAGGTTCCGGTTGCCACCGACAAGTGCACCGATAGTGGAAGCGTGGATCGATCCCGTTGGGGTGAAATTCACCGGAGAATAAGGGAGGCCTTTTGTGGCGTTGGTGGTTTGATACCACCCCCTCTCCAAACGAGACGTACTCCATGTTGGGAGGAACTCGGTAAAATATCGGTGTCCCCGCGTGCCTTGGTTATCTCTATACCCGAGCTCTTTACTTGTGCACTTTACATTGTGATAGCCTTCGTGCTTGAAGTAATATATATCTTGCTATCGCTTTGTTGTTTGTATTGCTTAGCATAAGTTGTTGGTGCACATAGGTAAACCTTAGTTGTTTCTAGGTTGTGCTTTACAAAGTAAACACTAGTTTAATTCCGCCTTTGTTGAGCCACTCTAGGAAAAGTTTTAATCGCCTATTCACCCCCCCCCCCCTCTAGGCGACATCCGTATCCTTTCACATGTGTTTCAACCAATACTTTCCGAATACTCAATGTCACCTTTATAGCCACCCAGTTACGGTGTGGTGTTTGATGTCATCAAAGCATCCATCCGGTAAAGGTGATATGCATGATCTCATGGTCGAAGGAATTAGATTACTATGTATCATAAAGCATATAGCAATTGAACTATTAAAATGACTTGATCTTTATGCTACGCTTATCTTTAGGAGTATGTCAACCATATCATTCTCCTAACGATATGATCTTGTTGTCGATAACATCTCAATGTCCATGATAGGTAAACCACAATCATTTATCAACCAACAAGCTAGTGATGCATAGAGGCTTATACTAGGGACTTCAATTTAAGTTTACAAATCACACAAGTATTAATGTTTCCTTGTTAATACTATTATAGCATGAATGTAAACATTTATCATAAACACAAAGATATAATAATAACTACATTTATTATTGCCTCTAGGGCATATCTCCAACAGTCTCCCACTTGCACTAGAGTCATCTAATCTAGATTACATGGTAATATACCGAACACCCATGGCAGTTTGGTGCTGGTCATGTTTTGCCCTCGGGAGAGGTTTAGTCAACGGATCCGCCACATTCAGATCTGTGTGTACTTTGCAAATCTTTATATCCCCATCTTGGATATGTTCTCGAATAGCGTGAAAACGTAGCTTGATGTGCTTCAGCTTCTTGTGTGACCTTGGTTCTTGCGCATTGTCTATGGCGCCCAAGTTATCACAGTAGATAGACATTGGGTCCAGCGCACTAGGAACCACACCCAGCTCTTTAATGAACGCTTTCATCCATATCGCTTCTTGTGAAGCCTCCGAAGCAGCCATGTATTCCGATTCAGTTGAAGATCTCGCCACAACGCTTTGCTTTGCACTCCTCCAGCTAACTGCTGCACCATTCAAAATAAATACGTATCCAGATTGTGATTTAGAATCATCCGGATCGGTGTTCCAACTAGCATCGGTGTAACCATTAACAACGAGTTGTTCATCACCTCCATAAGAAAGAACCATATCCTTAGTTCTTCTCAAGTACTTAAGGATGTTTTTGACCGCTGTCCAATGATCCACTCCTGGATCACTTTGATATCTGCTAGTTAAACTAATAGCATATGCAATGTCGGGTCTAGTACATAGCATGGCATACATTAGAGATCCTATGGCCAAGGCATAGGGAGTCTTACTCCTCCTTTCTCTATCTTTTGCCGATGTCGGACTCTGAGTTTTACTCAAGGTCGTATTGGGCAACATGGGCAAGAACCCTTTCTTGCTATCTTCCATTCCAAACCTCTTTAGAACTTTGTCCAAATATGTACTTTGTGACAATGATATTAGGCGTCTCGATCTATCTCTATAAATCTTTATGCCTAATATGTAAGCTGCTTCGCCAAGATCCTTTATTGAAAAACTATTATTCAAATATTCCTTGACACTATTAAGAAGGTCTACATCATTTCCAATCAACAATATGTCATCTACATATAGTATTAAGAATGCTACAGAGCTCCCACTCACTTTCTTGTAAATACAAGCTTCTCCATAAGTTTGTATAAAACCAAAACTTTTGATCACCTTATCAAAACGTTGATTCCAACTTCGGGATGCTTGCTTCAATCCATAGATGGACCGTTGAAGTTTGCATACCTTGTTAGCATCTTTAGGATCTTGACAAAACCTTTGGGTTGCATCATATACAACTCTTCATCAATGTCTCCATTGAGGAATGTTGTTTTGACATCCATCTGCCATATCTCATAATCATAATATGCAGCGATTGCTAACATAATCCTCACAGACTTTAGCTTCGCTACTGGTGAGAAAGTCTCATCGTAGTCAACTCCTTGAATTTGTCGAAACCCTTTTGCGACAAGTCGAGCTTTATAGACAGTAACATTACCATCAGCATCTGTTTTCTTCTTGAAAATCCATTTGTTCTCGACAGCCTTCCGGCCATCTGGTAAGTCCACCAAAGTCCATACTTGGTTTTCGTACATGGATCCAATCTCGGATTTCATGGCTTCTTGCCATTTATTGGAATCTGGGCTCATCATTGCTTCCTCATATGTCTCAGGGTCATCGGTGTTATCCACCAACATAACACTCATAACGGGATCATACCAATCTGGAGTGGTACGAGTTCTCGTTGACCTGCGAGGCTCTGTAGCAACTTCAACCGAAGTTTCATGATCATCATCATTAGCTTCCTCTCTTATTGGTGCAGGCACCACAGGAACTTCTTTCGGTGCTGCGCTACTCGCAATTTTGAGAGAAGGTTCGACAACCTCGTCGAGTTCTACTTTCCTTCCAGTCACTTCTTTCGAGAGAAATTCCTTCTCTAGAAAGGATCCATTCTTGGCAACGAAGATTTTGCCTTCGGATCTATGATAGAAGGTATACCCAATAGTTTCCTTCGGGTATCCTATGAAGACGCATTTTTTCCGCTTTGGGTTCAAGCTTGTCCGCTGTAACTTCTTTACATAGGCTTCGCATCCCCAAACTTTAAGGAACGACAATCTAGGTTTCTTCCCAAACCATAATTCATACGGTGTCGTTTCAACGGATTTAGACGGTGCCCTATTTAAAGTGAATATGGTTGTTTCTAATGCATAACCCCAAAATGATAGCGGTAAATCTGTAAGTGACATCATAGAATGAACCATATCTAAGAGAGTTCGATTACGACGTTCGGACACACCATTACGCTGTGGTGTTCCCGGCGGTGTCAACTGTGAAAGTATTCCGCATTTCTTCAAATGCTCGCCAAACTCGTAACTTAGATATTCACCTCCACGATCAGAACGTAGAAATTTAATCTTCTTGTTACGTTGATTCTCTACCTCACTTTGAAATTCCTTAAACTTCTCGAAAGTTTTGGACTTATGTTTCATGAAATAGATATACCCATATCTACTCAAGTCATCCGTGAAGGTAAGAACATAACGATAACCACCGCGCGATGCTACACTCATTGGACCACACACATCGGTATGTATGATTTCCAATAAGTCCGTAGCTCGCTCCATCATACCAGAAAATGGAGTCTTAGTCATTTTACCCATCAGACATGCTTCGCATCTATCAAGTGATTCGAAATCAAGTGATTCAAGAAGTCCATCGGAATGGAGTTTCTTCATACGCTTCACTCCAATGTGACCAAGACGACAGTGCCACATATAGGTCGAGTTATCGCTCGATTTCAAACGTTTAGCCTCAATGTTATTAATATGTGTATTTCCACTATCGAGATTCAATAAGAATAGACCATCTATCAAAGGTGCATGTGCATAAAACATATTACTCATATAAATCGAACAACCATTATTCTCGGACTTAAACAAGTAACCGTCTCGCAATAAACAAGATCCCGATATAATGTTCATGCTTAACGCAGGCACCAAATAACAATTATTTAAGTATAAAACTAATCCCGATGGTAGATGAAGGGGTAGCGTGCCGACCGCGATCACATCAACCTTTGATCCGTTTCCCACGCGCATCGTCACCTCGTTCTTCGCTAGCTTCCGTTTATTCTGCAGCACCTGTTTCGAGTTACAAATATGAGCAACCGAACCAGTATCAAATACCCAGGCACTACTACGAGTACTAGTGAGATACACATCAATGACATGTATATCAGATATACCTTTCTTCTTGATGTTGTCGTTCTTCAAATCCGCCAAGTACTTTGGGCAATTCCGCTTCTAGTGACCTTCTCCCTTGCAGTAAAAGCACTCAGTATCAGTCTTAGGTCCAGCCTTGGCCTTCTTCGTCGGCGTGGTAACTTTCTTACCACCCTTCTTTAAGTGTCCCTTCTGCTTAGACTTGCCTTTCTTGAATTTGGTGGTCTTATTGACCAACAACACTTGGTGCTCTTTCTTGATCTCCACTTCTGCAGATTTCAACATGGCAAAGAGTTCTGGCAACGTCTTGTTCATGTTTTGCATGTTGTAGTTCATCACAAAGTTCTTGTAACTTGGTGGTAGTGATTAGAGGAAACGGTAAATCCCCAAAGCATTAGGAATCACAATACCCAAGCTTTGAAGTTTGTTTGCGTGCCCAGACATCTTAAGCACATGCTCACTGACGGAGCTGCCCTCTTCCATCTTGCAGTTAAAGAACTTTTCAGAAGCCTCATAGCTTTCAATTGCCGCATGAGTCTCAACAATTTGAGATCCTCGACAATATCATATGGGTCTGAATTCTCAAACCTTTTCTGAAGCTCCGATTCTAAACCATACAAGATAGCACACTGAACTGTGGAGTACTGAGTCTTCCGAGTGAGGTAAACATTCTTTACTTCATCGGAAGCATCGGCTGCAGGTGGGTCACCCAACGGTGCATCCAGCACATAGGTCAAATTACCAGCTGTGAGGACAATCCTCAAATTGCGGAACCAATCCGCGAAGTTGCTTCCATTGTTTTTCAACTTTTCTTTCTCTAGGAACGCATTAAAATTGATGGTAGGGGCTGCCATTGATCTACAACATATTTGCAATAGTTTAGACTAAGTTTATGACAAATTGAGTTCAAATTAATAATAAAATTAATCTAGGTGAACTCCCACTCAAAACAATATCCCTCACATTGTTTTAGTGATCACACGAACCAAATCCATCACATCAACACCGATCATCACGAGAGTTGATATAGTTTCAATGGCGAACAATCGACATGTTCATCATATCTACTATATGATTCATGCTTTACCTTTCGGTGATCCGTGTTCCGAGACCATGTCTGTACATGCTAGGCTCGTCAAGATCAAACCTTAGTTTCCGCATGAGCAAATCTGGCTTGCTCACGTTGTATACACTTGCAGAATCTAACACACCCGATCATCACGTGGTGCTTCGAAACAACAAGCTTTAGCTACGGTGCTAACTGAGGGTGAACACTTTATGACTTGAAATTCATGTGCATGAGGGATCATCTTATAATGATACCGTCGTCTACTAAGCAATACACGATGCATAAAGGATTAACATCACATGCAATTCATAATATGTGATATGATATGGCCTTTCTTCATTGTGCTTCCGATCTCCATCTTCTAGCACGAACATGATCTCCATCATCACCGGCATTGCATCAAGGTCAATGACACTTCTCCATGGTTGTCGTCCACCGACTTCAACTATTACAACTACTTTGAATAGACACGCGGGTCTTAACATAAATTAAAGACAACCATATGGCTCCTGCCGGTTGCCAACTTACAATAAGGAACATTGCATACATCAAATATAATCACAAGCATGGCCATATCACATCACAACACACCCCTGCAAAACAAAGTTAGACGCCTCTACTTTCTTTGCATGTTTTACGTGGTTTGGGGCTTTCAATAAGTGTCGTTCTAACTTACGAACATGAACCACAACATTGATACTAGTATTGTTAATCACCCGTTGTAAATTGGATCTTAACTATGCTAGGAGAAACAGGCACCCGCAAAGCCACTTATGCAATACAAGTTGCATGTCAAGCGTGGAGCAAGTCTCATGAACGATGTCATGTAAGGTTAGCCCGGGCCGCTTCATCCCAACATACCGCAAGATGCAAAGTACACAAGAAGCAATCGACAACAAAAGCATCAACGCCCACAATGACCATTGTGTTCTACTCGTGCAACAGATCTACATATAGACACGGCTCTGATACCACTGTAGGGTTTCGTAGCATGGAAAACAAAAAAATTCTACCGCATACAAACAAACAAGCCAAGATCTATCTACTAGATTATAGCAACGAGTCGATGGAATAACTCACCCTCGAAGATTCCAAAGTGTTTAACGAGAGCGGGTTCTCGTGGGTGATGTAGTCGTACTCTTCCCGATCTCAAGATCGTGTAGACGATCCTTCCGGCGCTGCGTTCCGGCAGCGCTCCCGCAGTCGGTCACACGTTCGGTACTCGACGAAGACCTTCCTCTCCCTTGTTCCAGCAGGCAGCGGAGGTTGTAGCACTCTCCTCGCAATTCCGGCAGCACAACGGCGTGGTACCGGAAGTAGAGGGGAGATCTCGCAGGGCTTCGCCTTAAGCCGGAGCGAGTATGGTGGGCTATGAGAAATCCCTCGACGATCTAGGGTTTAGACACGCCGAGGAAGAGGTGCTAGAGCCGGAGACTAGGGCTTGGTGGTGCCCAAGTCGGCGGCAAGGAGATCCCTAGGCGGCGGCGGCTTGGAGGGCGGCGGCGGCTAGGGTTAGCGTTTTCGGGGCAAGGGACTTGTGTGTCTCTAGGAGGGAGCCCTGCCCCTCCTTATATAGGTGGAGGGGCCGGCCGGCCAAGGGGAGGGAGGAGATTCCCTCCCCAACTCGGCTTGGGTGGTGCGCCGCCGGTTGGAGGAGGGAAACCCTCCCCAACTCGGTTTCCCACTCCTCCTCCTCTTTCCAAAACTTGTCGTTTGACTTTCAAACTAGCCGTTTGACTTTTCAAACTAGGATTTGAATAAACCCTCTATTTTGAACAGCGATGACACCGAGTACATGATGCAATCATATCAACTTGATATAACACATTCATGTACCCTTCCCCCCCCCCCCCCCCCCAGAGTGCCGGACATTCCAGAACCTTCTAGAACATTCCCGATGAAAACACCGGAACCATTCTCCATCTCCGAAACAGGACTTTCCTTATATGAATCTTATTCTCCGGACTATTCCGGATCTCCTCGTGATATCCCGAATCCCATTCGAGACTCCGAACAACATTCGATCTCTTTCTCATCATTCCATAACTACTCAAACAACGTCGAATCCTTAAGTGTGTCTCCCTATGGTTCGTGAATTATGCGGACATGATCGAGACACTTCTCTGAACAATAACCAATAGAGGAATTTGGAAATTCATACGGCTCCCACATATTTCTACGATTACTTTGCGATCGAATGAACCACTTACATACGATATCAATTTCCCTTTGTCTCACAATAGTTTACTTATCTGAGGTTATGATCGTCGGTATCTCTGAAGACCTAGTTCAACCTCGTTACCGATAAGTACTCTTTTCTCGTTCCCGTGATATGTGATCCCTTGTGAGCTAGTCACATGCTTGCAAGCTAATTGGATGACATTTCACCGAGAGGGCCCAGAGTATATCTATCCGTCATATGGATGGACAAATTCCACTCTTGATCCATGTGTTTCAACCAATACTTTCCGAATACTCAATGCCACCTTTATAGCCACCCAGTTACGGTGTGGTGTTTGATGTCATCAAAGCATCCATCCGGTAAAGGTGATATGCATGATATCATGGTCAAAGGAATTAGATTACTATGTATCAGAAAGCATATAGCAATTGAACTATTAAAATGACTTGATCTTTATGCTACGCTTATCTTTAGGAGTATGTCCACCATATCATTCTCCTAACGATATGATCTTGTTGTCGATAACATCTCAATGTCCATGATAGGGAAACCACAATCATTTATCAACCAACAAGCTAGTGATGCATAGAGGCTTATACTAGGGACTTCAATTTAAGTTTACAAATCACACAAGTATTAATGTTTCCTTGTTAATACTATTATAGCATGAATGTAAACATTTATCATAAACATAAAGATATAATAATAACTACATTTATTATTGCCTCTAGGGCATATCTCCAACACACACCACAGAGAAGGAGCCAGTGAAGTGTGTCTCGCCGGAGGATGAGGACGACTTCCTCCTCAAGATGGCGATGGAGGCTAAAGGGTTTCACAGCATAGTAAATCAAAATTTTCTACGGATGCGAACGGGGAAATCCAAGATCTAATCTAGGAGATGCAAACAATGAGGGGGAATAGATGAGATCTTCATACCCTTGAAGATTCGCACAGCGGAACGTTCGACGGAACGAGGGTTATGTAGTCGTACTCGCTTCTCCTCCTCGCGATTCGATCCGATCTAACACCGCAAGTGGCGATGCCTCCGAGAGATGCACACGTGCGGCACCTCGACGTCTCCTCCTTCCTCGGTCCAGCAAGTGGGGTGGAGAGATGGATTGGATCTACAACGCGACGGCGCGGTGCAAGTGGTGGAGAGTTTATGCAGCAGGGCTTCGCCTACACACAGTCGGGAGGGAGAGAGAGAGAGAGGAGGGCAGCAGGGCGGCTAGGGCTTGAGGAGGAGGTGTGGGAGGGGGTGCGCCCCCAGCCCTCTTTATATAGAAGGGTGGGCAGCCAGCCCTTGCCCCTCCCCCAAACCCTAGGGCCGGCGGCCAAGGAGGGAGGAGTGGGGGGCAAGTCCCCCCCCCCCCTTCTAGAAGCTCCCCTAGGGTTTTGCCCTAGGTTGGCCGGCTGGGCCCTATGGGGCCTTGTGCCCCTGGCCCAATGCGGCCAGGGCACTCCCTCATAGGCCCATGCCCCCTCCCGGCAGGTGGGGCCACGTTGGTCCCCCTCCGGAAGGTTCTAGAAGCTTCCGGTACAATACCGATTAACCCGAAACAATTCCGAACTCCAAAAACTGCATTGCCTTATATGAATCTTATTCTCCGAACCATTCCGGAACCTCTCGTGATGTCCTGGATCCCATCCGAGACTCCGAACAAAAACTCATAAACCAATTATCCAATCTATCCTAGCGTCGAGACACGTTAAGTGTGTGACCCTTCGGGTTCGAGAATATGCAGACATGATCTTATATCAATAATCAACAGCGGGGTCTGGAAACCCATATTGACTCCCACACATTCATCGATGATCATATCGGATGAACCATGATGCCATGATTCAATCAATCCCATATATATATTCCCTTCGTCTCGCGATATTTTACTTGCCCGAGATTTGATCGTCGGTACCGTCATACCTAGTTTAATCTCGTTCACAGCAAGTACTTTACTCGTTCCTTAATCCGATATCACTTTGTGATTAACTCCTTAACCACATGCTTGCAAGCGGTGTTGATATCGATTACCGAGTGGGCCCGGAGTATATCTCTCCGACTTGGGAGGGACAAATCCCATCTCGATACATACAACCCAACAGGTACTTTCCGATCACATGAGAGACACCTTTATGATCACCCTCTCATAGGATGACGTTTGATGACCTCAAAGCTTTCTTCCGATACCAGGGAGTTGTATTATCTGATGGTCTAAGGAATACAATATTTGACATAAGAAAAGTTTCGCAAAGATGAACACCATGACACGATCTAATTGCTCCGCTTAGTTTGGGTCTGTCCATCATATCATTCTCCCAATGATATGATCTCATTATTAATCGACAACTCATGTCTATGGTTAGAAAACCCTAACCATCATTAATCAATGAGTTAGTCCATAGAGGCATACTAGAGACACGGTGTTGTTCACAAACCACACAAGTATTAAAGTTTCCGCTTAATACAATTCTAGCATGGAATAAAAACTTTATCATGAACAAGAATTATAATAATAACATCTTTATTATTGCCTCTAGGGTATAATTCTAACAGAGGCATCGCCCAATGCCTGCCGGTGACAGGCCCTTCCGCGTGCTCTTGGTCTAGGTCAGACTGGGAGCGGGAGGAGGCCAAACGCGTCTGTTGCCTGCAGGAGCAGACCAGACGCCAGGCCGCGAGCACGGCTCGCCGACAACGCACCTATTAGGGCGTCAACGTCATCCTCCTCGACAACGACGATGAAGACCCTCGTCTCATAAGTGGCATAGTGGCACAATAGCGTAACGGCGACGTCGGGCAGGTCTGCAGCAGCTCCCAGCCACCGAGCGACGATGACAACGGCGACTACATGGTAGAATAGCCTCGATATGTTCTAGACTAGTATTTCCGGCGTGTTTATGTTTCTTAGACTACTACAAATTGAATTCGGTTGTATTGCCGAATTTGACAAACTAGGTATAAACCCGCATATAATGTAATGCAATCGACTAATAAATTTGCCAAATTTAGACGAAGCCTGAAAACGCGAGTAGGAATTCGACTATTCCAAGACCAAAAGTTGCATCCATTCGATGAAATTTAGCTCCGAATTAGCGTGGAAATATCCATCGAGTGGAGGTGCTCTTAGCTATCAGACGGTCAGCTAATTGCAAAGGCGTGTGCCAGAGTGGTGGATTTTGTTCAACCGAACACAAAAGTGATACTCCCTTTGATCCATATTACTTGATTTGGATTTGTCCTCTGATCCATATAACTTAACTTGAATTTATCTAGATTCAAATATATCTAAACACTAAAAGATGAAGTCAGCTAATAGGGATGGTGATCCTAGGATACTTTAGAAAAAAAAAACTCACCGGGTTCACCAGCCTGGATACTTTTCAAACTCTCCTGAAGTCCCGATCCTTCTTTCCTCCTGCCTCTCTCTTCAACCAAAATTATGATCCTCCCAGCGTGCAGCTGCTCCTCCCTCAAACCCAATCCTCATGCCACACATCTGACACGTGGAGTGCCATGGCATATCTCCCTGACGCTGGTGGAAGCTCGCCGCGCGCTCGAGCCGGGCGCACTCGCTGCCGCACAAAGGCGTCGAGCCGGCACCGTAGCGGGGCCCGTTACGGTGCCGCAGCATCATGAGGCATCCTCGCTGCTCTTCCGTTTTCGTCGCCGCGCCGATCCCCGCCGCCAGGAGAGAGAGAGGAAGGGGCCCTCGGCGACTGCTCTCGACGGCGAATTAGCGGCGTAAGGGTAACGGGCCTCGGGTGCCTGAAACGGGCCTGGGCCTTAACAGATTTTTTCGTAGGCCCGGCGCCGCCGCGGGACGTTAAACCTAACGTGCACATTATTTTAGTCCCATACCGGAAGATTAGCAACGACGTGACCAGCTTATTACACGGGATCCTGCCGACTACATCGCCTCCAAGGGGACATGCACGGCTGTCAGCTGCTAAAAGATGCCACAGAGCACAACAAAAGAGGCCTCCGAGCCCAACCGTCCCTGACCCAGCATAACTGAGTGCGCAGGGACAAATAAAAAAAAATGCAGTGAAAAGATCTCCTCCGAGAGCGAGGTGCACAGTCGTAATAAAAAAAGCGCAAATTGCATTCCCCTTGGTGGCATGTGCTAGACATTAGCACCTGGCTTTTTGTTTCAAGTTGCTATTTTGGGTTTTTGCTAAATATGACAAACAGAACGCAAGCATTGTGCCAGTAGATCACAACATCACGTGTCACCCAAAGAACAGAAAGATTTAGATATTCAGATTACAGACTGATCGGAAGGGCAAAATTGCTATGCTCGGCTCACCCAACACTTCCTAAACATCATTACAAAAAGAACTCAGATTCAGTCACCACTGACACTTGCTATGAATGATTCTGTGTAACCTGACAAAGCATTGATGTCCGTGAGAACACGGTTGTGAGACATCTTCTGAACATCTGTCAATGCTACCTCCACTAGGAGGATGTTCTCTTGATGTTCATTTTTCCCTTGAGCATTGACATTTGCAACTAGCAAGTATACCATTATATGATGGGACAAAACTTTAGTGCTTCTCACTCGCTTGTGACTGGTCTCTTCTCAAGCAATGATGCCAAGAAAACGGAACATAGTTTCGTGAGAGGCGGAAGTACATGAGATGATCCGGTGAATATAGTTTCCCAAGGTCTCTCTGATGGGATAAATGGAACATCTGAAACCTCTTTCTTCAATTCCAGTTTTGGAAGCTCGCCATAAATGGAAGCATAACCGATCCGTGCTGCAACGACAGAGATGAGCATAAGTATACAGGTAGAGTGGCAAAGAAAACTTGCTTTCACAATGCACAAAGTACTGACTTTAAGAAAGTCTCTTTAAAGGTATTCAATGCCATTTAACAAGCAAAGAGGTGTCAACTTGTCATATGATATCTCAGTAAATATGAGCAGGTTAAGACAATGAACAACAAAAACATAAACCAACTCACCAGGTTCATCAGCTTGAATATTTTTCTGTGGGCACTTGCTAATTTGCGCCTCCTCATTGTTTCGGGGATTGAAGATAGCATACTCATGTGAACCATTTACATAAACCAGCAACGAAGTCTCTTCACTGCTTGTGGCATTCGTGTCTGCATCCATAGAGGAATCGTCTTTCACAAAAGCAATGCTACCTCCTTTTGCCTGAAAGGAGAAAGTAATCATAGTTCTTCATTAATACAATCATTGGTCATTTTCCCTTAAAAAAGATAGATGCATACAGTAGAGAAGAAACCAAAAAACAGAAACTAAACAACCAAAAACTGAACACACGATGGCTGTTTGTGGTTAGAGGAACCAGGCAGTGAATGGACCAGACCCATCTAATGCTAACTAAGAACATAACCCACTTATTCGATTTAATTAATGCTCAAGCGTCACATCCACTCTCACAAGCCTAGAAGAAAAATGTTGGTAGGGCGATCCCACCAAAATTATGATCCAGCCTATCCTAGGATGAGGTGGTCCCTTTAGCCAAACAACCTATAACGGCATGCAATACAAACCTGCAAATTCTTAAAATGGACAACAATGATATTTCACTTGCCTTCTTTACAGACCAGGACGAAACCGGGCTCGAATTTTCTGCATCAAATACTAGTATTACCCCATCTTGCTCTGCTGGTGTTCCTCCTTCGGGGCAGCTTCGAAGAGAAAGAACCGCAAATTCACTCTTACTTAATGAACAACATGCAGCTGTCAAAAGCAAACATTAACATGAGAACTAGAGTAAATATACTTGCTTGTCCAAGAATATCAGCACTTTGTGTCATTACTGCCTGCAACTGTTTTGTCACATTGGTACGAGGGACCAGGCTTGAACAAGGACAGCTACAGTAATTATAGGATGCTACTTTACCCATATGATGCAAGTGTTGAATACTATTCGACCGTGAACCACATCCACTTGGAGCATTATACTGGAACAAAGTTACTTCAGCTATAATTTGGTCACCCTTGAAGATGGCCAAACTTAACATTTCACTTCTGCATAGTCCACTGGAGTTATAGCTGTGCAACCGGTAATAGCAGATGTAACAAGGTTACACCAGATAATTTTAATGTGCCTTCAATTGGTATGGCTAAGCAGCTTGATGATTCAGAGCTCCATAATTGGGTTGCCCAATACAGGAAGTATGATATGTAGTAAAAATGTAAAACATTCACGGTGAGCAACATGCTATTTTCATGTAAGTTTGGTATCATAGCTTTGTACCTTCTGCAGAAAGGGTGTAAGACCATTGCATGGAAAGACTCGATGCATTCCACACAGCAACCTGTGGTCTTGAACTCTGGGATAGAGACATCAAATATGCCGATGTCCCAATGAAAGAAAGTTTGGTAATGGGCTGCACATTCAAGGTAAATATCAAAACACTACTTTAAGTATAGTCACAAAAGAACAGCAAGAGGGATAATAAAATACCGATAGTGCTTCTGCAATCACACCAACAAGTGCATTATTATCAGGGTCCCACAATGTGATTACGCTCTCAGCTGCAACTGCAAGAACAGATCCATCACCGGAGAAGGCTGCTGCTGTCATAGGTTTCTTCCTGCAAAATTTCAATCGTTTAACACATCATCTGCATCATTTGCCAAAAATTAACAAATGAGACGACACTCTAAATCATGATTATATAGGTCAGCCCAGTTATGGTAAAATACAATCATAACTATTAATATAATGCTTAGAGGAAATTATAGTCAACTCACTTGTATGAGCCAACTGATTGGCATCTCCATCCAGATTGACTTTTGCCATCACTTGATTGTAGAGACGAACCTTGGACCCACACCTACAGGTTAAAATATACTCAGGGGAATAGGGAGAGAATCAAGGCATCATCCACAAAGCTGACATGACATGCAGACCTTGAAGTTGCCGCCAAAAGAGGAGCTCACGGCCATGTTTTTTCCTGGGCGGAAAGCAACAGCCGAAATCCCTGCATCACTGTATGGAAGATCAAATATCAAGTCAGAGAATGCCATGCCACTATATCTATCACTGCCCAAAATAATCATGTGCCAACCTGTGAGGCTCATAAATGACAGTGGACAAATGAAACTGTCCAGCACGAGACCCATGGTTCCAAAATTTTAGTGTAATAAGGCCACCTAATTCTTCTTCGGGAAGCTTGACGTCCACAGTGCACATAAAATCACCACCAATGGACAACGAAACTAAGGAAATGCACATCTATGGTAAGGAAAAAAGAAACACATGTCAAAGTATGAACACCAAACATGAAGTGCCAACTTATTCAGGCACAACGTACAGGGAACAGTTTATGCCAAAGATCCCAATGAAAGAAATGTATGATAGTAAATATGACATAGGGATTACAGCAGATTATTTGGTGCTTTCATATATTATCACATGAATAAGGTACAATATAACCATGAGAAATAAAATGATAAAAAAAGGCTTAAATAAAGGATATAAAGAAGAAAACTTAAGTGATTAAACATTGGCAGTATGGGACAAAGGTATCGCACCGTAATATCATCAACAGGCTGAAAGTTCCTCTCACAAACTTGCACCTGAAGATGTTAACAATATTCAGGTCGATCTTATTAAAATGTTCACAGAATAAATCTCTTAAGTTGATTGTCTTACCTCTGAAACCTCGGTGTTTTCAAACAAACTGTAGAACTGTATGCAGTAGTCTTCCGTTGGTATAGCAACAAGGCCATTAGTGCAATCAAATCCATGCACATCTCCTCTACTCAGGTCTGGGGAAGCAATAGGTAGCTGGGAAAATAAACACCAAAAATATAACCATAAGGCTTAAGCATATTGAATAATCAACAAAAAACTGGAATTTCATTTATTTGCATTAACTAATAAATGGCAGAACTGCAGACTTTGATACAAACCTTAATTCCAGAAATGGTTTTCAGGACCTCCATATTAGGCATTTTTAGAAGATGAACTTGGTTACTTGTACATGAAACCTGAAATAACAAGTACAGCAATAACTCAAACAATGAGTTCACAAAAAATGGTGACAACAAAAAAAAAACTGTAGCTTGGAAACAGGCTTGGTGGCCCAATCATGAACGAAAAATGCTGTCAACTTCGCTCTGTCAATAATCACCCTCATCCCAGACGAACTTACAAGTAAATACAGTTCACCTTTATACAACAAATGGAAAGCTCGATGGATTTACTTTACTCATTCAGTTCCAATTACATTGCTTAATCAGTTCTTAATATGAAGCAGTACCAGCCTGGATTCATGAACCCTCATCCTTTAATAGTAAATATTACTGCACAAAGAGGCATTGGCGAATTAACTGTCTAGGAGTATCTCAGTATGTTCCACTGATATTGACAGAAACCACCTGATACTAGCACCAGGGCACAACATTTTTCCAAGGATTTTTTTAGTATAACCAGACAGTAGGGGTGGGCATATAAACCGAGGACCAAAAATCGGAGCCAAATTAACCGACACCAAAGCCGAATTGACCGAAACCAAGACGAATTGACGAAACCAAGAAATACGGTTCCTAATTCGGTGCTCAAATCTTTAAAACCGAATTTATGTCGGTGCTATTGGCGTCACTCCTCGGTTGACCGATCTGACCGACTTGAGCAAATAAGTATGTAAATATCATAAACAGCCTAGCCCAACACGTTGCTTCGTAAGGCACATGAAGATCCTAACCATCCCGCAACCCCACTAGACACGATATCAACTCACCGTAAAAAAAGGCATGTCCTCATCTTTTCTCCAGCTCCCGTCTCTCCCGCAGCGCCTCAAATCTCGACTGAATCTAGAACTGCACCTCACTCTACCCTAGGGCGCCACCCCACGGACTTCCACTGACCTCGCCTTATCTGATTCTGTCTACCGCAACAAGCAGCAGCAGCCAGCCGGAAGCTAGCAACGTCTTCCGCTTCTCACTGTCTCCTGATTACCCCAACCAGCCACATCCCCTTTCTCCTTTACTTCCGTTGATCGATCACATTTTGTGATGTGCTTCTATTTAGCAATTTCTTCCGCTTGATTCAGTTCTGATCGGTCATAACCGAAGCCGGACCAAAATTATCGGTGGACCAAAGTCTCAGTTCCTGTTTATTGGGAGGACTGATCGGTCATCAATCTTAGACAACCAAAATTATTAAAAGACCAGGAAACCATGGTTATAAAGGCGTCGCCTAGGCGTCCAGGCGCCCCTCCTCCGCCTTGCAAAATTGGTCGCTTTAGGCGCCTAGGCGTCCAAAGCGCCGGCCTAGGCATCGCCTAGGTGTCAGAGTGCCCCTAGGTCACCTTAAGACGCCTTAACGCCTTAAAAACCATGCAGGAAACTGAACCGATCGTTTTGGTTAGATCAAATGCCAAGGACTACCAGACAGGGACCCAGAAAAACTTATTTTGGGATCGAAGCTGGAGACCCAGATCCATTTCCCTCATGACCTGTCTTCTCTCCGGCATCTATCTGACTGGCGGACTTATTTTTTGGTGTGGGGAGGGGGATAAACCGATAAAGTTGGGAGTTGTCAGGTCGTTAGTGCAGTGTGTGATGACGATGACGTGACTGGCAACGTCATGAGGGATATGTATGCTTTGTCTGTGCATGCTATGCTAGGTTGGCTTCACCAGTATTGCTTTTGCCAGGCGGTGCTCCAGACCTCGATAACCTAGGTAGCATGCACGTTGTCTGGGGTTTCACCAGGTTTTCATCTAATTAACCAAGCTTTGTACGGTTTTCTGACCCCGTTTCCTCATAAGCTGGGTTGACTCTCTTCTACTTTATGAACTGCACGAGCACCACACCATCTTACATGGAGGTTCGACAAAACACAGGTTACAAACTCGACAATATTAATTATAGACACGATGTGGAGCTAGTTAGTGACTAAAGCAAAACTATAGGTGCAACACTGTTGGTGCAAATTTAGCAGCAACACAAGAAAGTGAGGGAAATCGGATTCATGGGTCCAAACTATAAAGCTTAAGGAAACTGGCAATCCAATAAGAAATTATGAAAGCATGCACAATGACAGCATGGATGTTTACATATTCCACACCAGGTGTGCCTACTCGGAATCTGGTGGTCTTATTTTATGAACTTCCATGTTATTACTCTCAACCAAGAAAGGGAGCAAAATTTAAGTACGTCTACAGATCTGAAAAAAGTTAATTTCCATTATAGATAACTATGACATGCTGGAATGTCAGATTCAGAGACCTTCATAAATCAACAAATAAATTTTCTGAAGAGAAATAGGTCTCAGGTTCTAAATACAACAAATAGCATACATGAGGCAAAAGAATTAGTACTTACACAGGAAATGGAAGAGTCTGGAGAATCTACAAAGAACATAAGAGGAGATCCTAGACGCGGCTTGTACCTTCTCTTTCCAGTATCTAGTTGCCATACAACAATAACCCCCTCCATACCACCTTTTAAGATAAGAAGTTTGTCAGTGAAATTATAAGAATAGACAACAGGATCAACATACAGAGAATAACATGTAGTATAACAATGCTGTACACAAAGTAAATGCACCAGTAAGCAAAACCTGAGAACAAGTAAGCTCCATCAGAGGCGAACTTGAGAAACTTCACTTCGCTAGAATGCCAATGAAATGTAGAGCAAGTATCTGCATCATCTTGACCCCTTACACCATCCCTTTCCTCAATTGCTGCACCAGGAGTTCCAGAAAATTTTGCCTTTCCAAAACCTCTCCAAATTAAGATCCTCCCTGTTGCATCACCACCAGCCACGATTCTCCTGCTTGGATGGAAGGCCAGGGTGCTCAAGTTTTTCGTGTGGCAAAGCTTTATTTTCCTTATCTTATCAGGCTTGAAACCTTTCGTAGGTATGCTCCATATATAGAGCTGTCTCTTATTTGCGATGCCCAAAAATTCTCCGGAACAACTCGCCATAATCTTCTCTGGCTTACGTGTCTGTTCATATCAAAGGGAATTATTAATGGCATGATGAAGATTAAGGCGTTCAAAAATGTCATAGATTCTCATCTGGACAAGAGAATGTGTAAGATCTGACCTCAGCGAGCAGAGAGCCCACTTCACGGCCTTTTGTTAAGTCGTAAATTCTTATCTGCCCGCGCAATGCTTTCTTCTTATCAGCTGGCTTACTTGTATCTTCCACGGAGACAAACGCGAAAGGAGTATGCACCTCGGTTGATTTCAGTGTTCTGGTTATGTTGGGAATCACCTGCACTCAACAGTGGTGCCAAGCATTAGCCCCATTGTTAATCTCGACTTCAAATCAATGGCTCGGCATGATACAATGGATGGGCGGCTCACCATAGAGTGGACCGGGAGACCGACGTGGACCTTCCGCACTAGCTCAGCGGCCGCGAAGTCCCAGTAGATGAGCTCCCCGTCGAGTCCCGCCGTCCAGCAGTAGGTGGCGAGCTTGGCCACCGCCTCTGCGTTGGCCGGCGGCGGCACCACCACGACGGCTGTGACGTCCCCCTCGTGCCCCTCCAGCTCCGACACCTGCAGCACAACAAACACAGCAAAGGGGCGAGTCAGTCAGCCACCAGCTTCATTCGCGGGTCAGCGCCAGCGGCCGCCGCAAGTCGGAGTGTTCCGACGCTGGATGAAACGCGGTGGGGAAGTGCGCTCACCAGCATGCCGGTAGAGGTGCTGAAGACGGAGACGGAGCGGCCGGAGCAGACGAGGAGGAGGCGGCCGTCGGCGGAGAAGGCCGGCGGCGCGGAGACGTAGCTCTGGCCGCCGGTGATCATGGCTGCGGCGGCGGTGAGGGGTTTCGGTAGGGTTTTGGGGCGCTCGAGGAAATGGGGGCGGAGGAGAGGAAAAAGGAGAGAGGAGGAGGGCGGCGAGACGGCGGGGAGAGGAGCAGAGGTAGGGTTTTGGGTTTGGGGACAAGCCGCAAGGCAATGACGGCGGTTTCGCCGGTTGACGGGTCTACTCTCTTCTCTTGCCAGCGTAGGTTCGAACCCGGTTGGAGATTTGGGCTTTGGGTTCACGCAAGTGTGGGCTGGGCCGTATTTAAGCAAGCGTGTTTCAGGTTATTAGCAGAGGAGCCTGAGTATTAGATAGTGGGCCAGGCCGTACTTTCTGCATCGTAATCAAACCCAATGAGCACTTCAACAGATGCTCAAAAAACAAAATGAGCACTTCAACAGATGCTCAAAAAACTATACAAGGATATATACAGAGAGCTGCATCTCTTTCTTTTTTTTTTTGAGAAAAGAGAGCTGCATCTCTGAAAGGAAAAAATTGCACATGTTCATCCTATCTCAGATTTACTCAATCAGCAATCTGAATATACAGGTGTCCTGCTAAGTGCCATAAGCCATCTGAATCCTTAGCTTACAATATGGTGGGTCCCGGGGTGAGCTAGCTACAATGGAACAAAAATATCGCCTTATACGGCTCAGGATTGAATCAAAGCACGTGGTCAGGAGATACACTCATAGGCTTAAACATGATGAATCTGGGACTTCCCTGAACTCCGCATCAACAAGCCGGAATGCTCTGTAAGCCTGTAAAGCCAAAGCACACTCGTTCAGCATAAACTCATTGTGAATGAGATAATGGTATCCCAGAATCACCTGCCTGCAGCATGCAGTTCCTTCTTACCTTTATAATGAAGCTAGATGCTGACTACTGGCCGCTAATTGTGATTGTCTAGTCCTAGCAGGACGATGACAAAAGAATTGTGCACGAGGTAGTGAGTCATAGCGCTGAGCCTCCTCTGGAATTTAACAGAGAGAAAGAATCAGACTTGAGTTAAGTTCTGTGAAGCCCCGCTTGTCCTCTCTCCTCATATGTGCTGTATCACTGTCTTGAGCGTCGGTGCATCAACATTGTCATGGGAATTCCAGAGGTTCAATCAGGATTCAGCAGGCAAGAGTCTGATTCAGGTAACAACCACCTCACATGCACACTCTGTTTCTGCAAATCATTACAAGAGGGTCCGTACTCCCCTTTCATTAGTCAAGGTCCTCATCTTTCAGCTTCATCCCACTTGCCTGCCTCTGCGCTGATGTTTGAAAACAGCACATAGTTTGACGTCTTGCGAGGTTCCAACTCAAATAACTTCTTGCCTGAAAACTGCGTGACCACGTCGTTCTTATGTAACTGGCATGATCCAAGCAGTGCACCCCATACACCAGCATTAGGTTGGGTCAGCATTCCCTGAATAAGTTCAAAGGTTTCACTAAGTCTCCCAGCTCTTCCGGGTAGTGCAAGCATAGTGTTCAGCCAAAGGCTGCAACGAGTATTATTTTGTCATCAAGTTGAAGAAATCCAAACCTTCGTCAATCAATCCTGCATAACTGCAAGCTGATAAGACACCAACAAATGTGACCTCGTCAGGTCGAACATTATTGGCTTCCATTTCTCGGAAAACTGAGAGTGCATCAATCACGCGACCATTAGAAGCATAGCCAAGACATGGGGATCAGAGAAGAAGAATCAGGATCGAGTTAAGTTATACAAAACCTCACTCTCCTCAACCCTCAGCTGCGCTATAGCACTGTCTTGAGAGCCTGTGGAGCATCAACGTTGGCATTGGAATTCCAGAGGTTTAACCGGGATTCAGCAGGCAAGAGTCTGATTCAGGTAACAGCCACCTCATCATGCGCACACTTGGTTTCTACAAATCGTTACAAGACACGGTGCAAGCAATATTTTCTATGTTGATCCAGCTAAGCCCGGTGGCTTACGCACTCCCCTTTCTTTAATCAAGACCCTCATCTTTTCAGCTTCATCCCACTTGCCTGCCTCCGCGCTGATGTTCGACAACAGCACATAGTTTGAAGTCTTATGAGGTTCCAATTCAATTAACTTCTTGGCTGCAACCTGAGCGAGCTCCTCGTTCTTGTGTACCTGGCATGCTCCAAGCATTGCACCCCATACACCAGCATTAGGTTGGATCTGCATCCCCTGAATAAGTTCAAAGGCCTCACGAAGTCTCCCGGCTCTTCCAAGTAGATCCACCATGCAAGCATAGTGTTCGGCCACAGGCTGTAATGAGTAGTCTTTTGTCATCGAGTTGAAGAAATCCAACCCTTCATCAATTAATCCTGCACGACTGCAGGCTGACAAGACACCCACAAATGTGACCTCGTCAGGTCGGACATTATTTGCTTCCATTTGTCGGAATACTGAGAGTGCGTCGATCCCATGGCCATTCGAACCATAGCCATCGATGAGCGCGTTCCATGAAACAATGTCCTGACCTACCATCTCGTCAAATACTTGTCTTGCTTCTAAGATCCGTCCACACTTGGCATATGCAGAAATCAAGGCATTTCCAGAAAAGGAATCACCGATATACCCACTCCTGACAAGAAGACTGTGGAATTGCCTCCCGACTTGCAAAGCAGCCAAGTTTGCACATGCACTGAGACAACACGCATATGTAGACCAGTCAGCCATCTTTGCATCCCTTCTCATGAGCACGAAATGTTGGAGTGCTTCAACACAGAGCCCATTCTGAATGAATCCGGAGATGACTGAATTCCACGATACTGCATTTCTCTGATTCATCTTCCTGAAAATACTTACTGCCTTGCGCATTTGACCATCATGGGCATAGCCAGCAATCATGGTATTCCAAGAAACCATGTCCCTGTTTGGCATTTGCTGGAACAACATCATGGCCTCGTCAAGCATTCCACTATGGACATAGCCAGATATCATTGTATTCCAGCACACTGCATCTCGGACCTCAAGTCCATCAAAGATGTGGCGCGCCTCATCGACCATCTTGCTCTGCAAATAGCCATGCATCAGTGCAGTCTTTGCTGCAAAACTGTCAAAAGGCATCTTGTTCAGCATGTCCTGGGCTTCTTGGAGCTTCCCAGCACGCACTAATGCACTAATCATAGTAGTCCATGAGATTGAGTTCTTATCTGGCATCTCTGTGAACAACTTATAGGCCTCCTCCATGTGTGAAAGCCGTACATACCCACCAAGCATCACATTCCAAGACGCAACATTCCGTTCAGGCATTCTGTCGAACATTTCTCTCGCCTCGCCTATCCTCCCAGCCCGGCAATAACAATTCAGCAAGGTAACCCAAGAAATGACATTAGGTGATGGGATGCTCTTAAATAAGCCAGAAGCCGCGTCGAGATCCCCAGTGCGTACGTACCCCTCCAGCATCAAGTTCCAGGACACCGTGTCCCTCTGCGGCATCTCGTCAAAGAATTTGACCGCCCGGACCATTTTCCCATCGCGGGTTAGCCCCACCAGCACCGAGTTCCAAGAAACTATGTCAGGCGCCGGCATTTCCTGCAGCAATGTCACCGCGTCATCAAACCTTCCGCTCTTCGCATACCCAGAGATCATGGCGTTGTAGCATGCCGTGCACTTCTCCCCGGGGATTAGGTCGAACGCTTCCCTGGCGAGCGTCAGCTCGCCCGCGCGCATGTAGCAAGAGACCATGAGCGTCCAGGAGAAGTTGTCCCGGGTGGGCATTGCGTCGAACAGCTTCCTGGCGTCGGCGACGCGGCCATGGTCAGAGCAGGCTGAGATCATGGCGTTCCATGAGACGGTGTTGCGGCGTGGCATATCGTCGAACAGGCGGCGCGCGTCGGCGAGGCGTCCGTGGCGCGCGAGCGCGGAGAGCATGGCGTTGTAGGAGACGGTGTTGCGCCTGGGCATCTCGTCGAACAGGCGGCGCGCGGCGGCCAGCTGGCCCGAGCGCGCCAGGCGAGTGAGCTCCTGGTTGCCCCGGTACACGGCGGACTCCGCCGCCACGGCCACGCCGGTGACCTTGGCCGCGGCCATGAGGTGGCCGGCAGTGGGAATCGAGGGCGTGTGTCACTGACTACTCCACGGCAAGCTTTCTGTGCGGAGACTACGGGGGATTTGCATATTTTACGTGCCACGTGATAGATATGTAAATTTAGAGAAAAAATATGGTAAATATGTAAAAATTCTGACAATGGTCTATTTACTGCTTGAGACAATAGCAAAAATACAGCTCCGTGGGACCAAAGATGCCAAAATACCACTAGTTAATTAATTTAGAGTAAAATACAACGAAGGTCACATAACCCCATTGCGCGCCTCCATCACCGTATATAGCTATACACGAAATATGGTCACCAAATACACATTGGAGGCTCATCTAAGGTCACTTGTCGCGGTATAGTTTCGTATCCGACGTGGCAAGTGGTGGACCCCGTCTGTTAGATCACTACCCAAAATTCATTTTGCAATTAGCCCTAAAAAAATTTCTTCCCCACTTAGGTCTCTCCTATATTCTCACACATAATAAAAAAGAAAAAAGAGCAGTGACGCGCCCCTGGAAGAGAAACACGGGCCAGCCAATAGGAGTGTTGACGCGCGCGATTCCTTCCTCCTTCGTCGAGCTGGACAACGATGTCGACAACGGAAGTCGGGATGCGCGTGGGGCTGGACCGAAAGAAGACTATATCGTTGAGGCTGTCTCCCGGCGAGGAGGCATCGACATGGTCGTCTTGCCGGTACATGACCTTACCCTGCTCTAGCAGCCACGTCATGTCGCCGAACTCGTGGAGCCGGCCCCACTTGGCCACCTGCTCCGGCAAGTCCGTGTCGGCGCGCTTCAGGAACGTCATCGACCGCTTGAACAGAGGCTGCATCGCGAGCGTGACCCAAGAGACGACGCCGAGGACCCCCGGCGAGACCTTGACCGTGTCGAGGTCAGGGTCGCCAACGCCGAGCTCCCTCATGACGACGAACCCCTAGCAAGCCGGTAGGGAGAGTGTGGCAGCGATAGACCCGCCGCGTCGGCGGCCAAGACGAGGTCGCAGAGCACCATGCTGCTCTCCACCATCATGAGCAGCTTCGCGGCGTCCACGCGTACTGTGTCGTTGAGACGCTATGTGCTGATGATGGTGTCGTCGCGGCCGACGGGGCACGCCAGCAAGGGGAGTCTGTGGGAGTGGCGGGGCGTGGCCTTGATCTTGCGCCTCGTTGACGTTGGTCGCGTGGCAGATGGTGCGGATGCTCTAGAGGCCAGGCGCGCTAGGACAATACGGGGAGGGCCGGCGATGCACGAGGCAGAGATGGGGAGGGCCAGCGGCGGCGGAGATTTGGCGGAGCGCTGGAGAGAAGAAGACTGAGCTTCGGGTGGAGAAAAAATCACGCATGTCTGCCTCGAAACTGACCAGTGGGCCCTACCCGATAGTCTAACTAAAGGGCCCATAATGTGTGTGTAGACTTTGAATTGAATTGCAGGATTGATAGGGGCATTTTGCAACAAAAAAATGTACCGCCGAAGACTAGTCAAACCAGTGCCACGTTAACAAATACGATGATATACACGCTCTAGTGACCGTCTACGACACACATGTGTGACTTTAGTGACTGTATTTCGCGTATAGCTATATACGGTGATGGAGGCGCTCAACGAGGTTGTGTTTAGTGACCTTTGTTGTATTTTACTCATTAATTTATTAAAATCCAAGTGCCAAAATATCATACATATTCGGTTCTTTAGGGCAGCCACGGCGTTGGTAGTTCCAAATCTGATATGAAGTTGTATTTGGCAAGGGAGTAGAATTTGCGAGCCCCCTTTGAATAAAGTGACATAACAAATTTGCTTTCTTATTCGTCACCTCACAAAGAAGAGTCTCATACGGTTGATAACATGCAAAGATAGAATATTTTATTAGTTTAGATGAATTTGACATCGGAGCAAGCCCTCTTTCCTTTCTTTTAGAAGCACCCTCGTAATGGTAGGAACTAGTTCCACAAATCTAAAAGCAAATAAAAAACTACTTTTGGCTATACATTATGGGTGCCCTTATACCAAGATAGCATTACCATCTGATGTCAAAGAAATTCCGTTAGTCAAATTGTGAAAATTTTGTAACTTGCCAAAACTGCCCATGTCTCATCTATTGAAAAGAAAGAAACTCTATCGTATCCCCTCGAGGAATGGAGGAACACAGCTGTGTCGGCGCTGACGCTGACGTCCTACTTCTTCATGCGCTGCCGATAGGCCCCCGCCGGCGACTCTCTCCCCTAGCCCCTCGCCTCATCGCCACTCTCCCATCCCCCGCAACCAATCTCCAACGCCTCACTGCCGCTAGTCCTATCAGGCAGCCTTTCTCTGTTCACGCACGCCGCTGCATAGTCCTACCTAATGTGCATCCTCCCTATTGTTGAACATATATTTAAATTATATATATTTGTGTTGAAATGTTGCTAAATATAGTCAAAATGTTACTCAAATATGGTCAAAATGTTGTTGAACTGATGCTCATTGTTTGTTGAATAGGTCTCGGATGGTGTTGAATGTAGTGCATTGACATGTAAAAAGGTAAGAGCATCTCTAGCGGATACGGTAAGAGCGTGAACTGTAAAATGCGAGTGCAAACGATTGAAAACGTTATTTACCGTTCAAAAATGTGCGGCAATATTTCTTTTCACGAGTCAAGTTTGCGGGGACTGATTAGCGCGCCAGCGGTTTGGAACTGTAAAAGTCGCCAGATTGCACAATTTCCATCTAAATATGATCAATAACAAATCAAATGATACAATAGTTCACAGTCTTACATCAAATCATCATGACCATGGCGACCAAGTATCAAATCGGGCAATGTTCAAACACATTCACCAAAAGGTTGCGCATTCTAACATGATGTATGCAAGGGATCATCAAGCGATATCGTCGCCGCCGAGCTCATTGTGAACACCTCCATCACCACCACTCATCGAAGACTCACCTAGGCCTTTTGTCGATGGACCGCCACCTTGACGCGCTAGCCTTCTCCTCTACAAGGTGTCTGAAAGCATCATTTCATGCAACTCCAATTGTTGCACACTCATCTTGAAGATATCCATCATCATGATCTCCTTCGTAGCCTTGGCATCCTCTAGCTTGAGTCTTCTCTCCTCTAGCTCGGCCTTGTACTTGGCATCGTTACGGATTTGTTCCCACTTTGAATGCTTCATCACCATTTTCTTTTCTTGCATCAACATCTTCGCCTCCAATGTCTTCGTCATCAACATTCCCTTAGACTTCACCATGTTATGAATCTTATCCCTAAACGATGATGATTCGGCTTCTAGCTTAATCCTCTCCTTGGCCTTCATGTTGCCTTCGGGTTTCCCTTTGTTCCTTCCCTCATTCTCCTCATCACTTTCATCATCCATTTCCTTCATTGATCCTTTATTCGGTGGCGCCTCTTGGTCTCTTAAAGTCTATTTTGGAATGTTCTCAAGCAACTTCCAAAAATGCTGAAGTGCAAATGGTTTCTTATTGGATCCCTTCATTTCCTTGTACCGCTCTATGGTAACACTCTCCTACAATTGCATAAAGCAAGAAGTTCACATATGTACATAAACTAGATAGTAAACGAAAATAAGATGTATAGTGGACCCACATATTGGTCAATACCAATGCCACTAGGAGGATTTTTCCGCACTTGATCCATAGCTCCGGTCCAACGAACAGTCACACCTACTGCGCTTGGCTAACTTTTTGTGATATGTGTCATGTTATTTCATCGGTTGGTAAAACATAACCATTTTTTGTTGTATGCATGTATGCATTAGGATGTGTTAAAATCTAGAATATCCTACGGAGATGCTCTCCTCCACCCGGAGGTCGAAGGGGCCGGACATCGACAAGGCCGGAGGCCGGTGCACGTCGTGTCGTGTGTTAGAATATGTAATAGGTTGCTTTATTTCATGTGTATTTGGACCCTATGTCATGGTACCTCTCATGTGTACAAACTCTGCCGATGTTTTGACCCACCTCATTACAGCCCAAACACAAACATCGTGCTCGAGGACGTCGTTTCATCCACTGGGGGTGCGGCTAAGAATGCAAGAAACTCAAGCCCTAGTTTTAATCCGGATGAGGCATTTTGCCATCCAAACGACGTATTTTTATCCAGCGATGGCTCTTGTGGAGGGTGTGGAGGGTGCAACGAGTGGGGATGCTCTAAGCAAAGAAGGTGAAAGGCCCGACTAGACAACATATTGGATCAAAGACGCCTTGTGCAAGAGCGGAGACCAAAACACTGGTATTGATGAAGGCCAGCGTTTAGCGCAGGCGTCATGTGGCGCGTTCCGCGCAAGCATCAGGCAACGCAATCAGCTTTGGAGTCAGCCTACCTCCATTGATTGCTAGAGAAATAAATCCATTGGATCGCTGCCATGCAGGCCCTCGTCCCACGCAGGCGAACATGGAAGGACATGCGTGCTGCCCGCACAGATAAATTTGATCTACACATTTGGTAGACTGGTGGGTCGCGTTGGTTTATATTAATAACTCAGCCCGTATGTGGCGCTATCATGTGCTCGGGATTTTTTTTAGAAAACACGTACTCTTTATTTATCCATAATCATAAAGTCATTACAAAGTGCCTCTCCGATACAATCCCGAGGAACACCGTGCCACACAGAATTAACAAAAGAATTACACAGTGAGCACACGTCGAACGTGACAAAATTCACATGAGACAAAGGTCCTAGAACTGAACTTGATATCTTCCATAACTGGACCATACTCCGAACGATCAATTATAATAGATTTTATGTGTTGTATCACCAACTAACAATCATAGGTAATAATGATTTTTTTTATAGAATGCAATTGTGATCTTGGAGAAGCCTTCCTCACGATTAAAGCAAATAGCTCGTCGAATAGCATATCAACACATCACCAGAGAGTTCGATGCAAGCAGCAAGATAGGAACCCAAGTGATCTCTGACAATGACACCAGCTCCCCTCTGCCTAGTTGTCGAGAATATAGTTGCATCAACGTTCACCAAGACCATGCCTTCCGACGGGGGATCCCATTTAGCACTCAAAGAAGGCTCATGCCTATGGTTAGAAGTTGGTCTGTATAAGTGAACAAGAATCATGTCAATGTATGCATTTACCTTTGCAGCTAGAGAAATGGGATGCAACAAGCCTTCTCTCTCATGGGCTTTATTCCGTGCATCCCATATTGTAACATCCCAAAAATATGAAACAATGATCATCAAACTCTAATCACTAAAATCAGGGTTAACACAAACTTTGATTAAATAAAAACCAAATGAATGTATGTGTGAATGTGATGATTTGATAAATACATGAATTGACTTGTGTGATTCAACTAAATAGTAAGCAATGGTTCAAAGATGAATATAACATCATATAAAACATTTCCAAGCGGAAACAAATAAAGAGAAAATAAAAAAACAAATCAAATCAAGCAAATGGTCATTTTTGCCAATCTTGCTCACTAGGTCACTTTGAGTGTTTTTAAGTCCAAGATTTCAAACAAAAACTTTTCCAGTTCTTTTCACCCCTTGCAAGACCAAGTAAAAATGAATCAAAGCCCACCTTTCAAACTTGCAAAAACATTTAGCAACCCCATTCAAATGACAATTCAAAATTGAATTTTTAACATATGTGAAGATCACACCTTTTCAAAACCCAACCAAATCGGTGCCCCTTGACCAATCTAACTAACCAAATACTCCCTAGTATATGCCTAGCAAACCCACCAAGTTTGAATCCAAAATTCAAATTTGAATTTCTTTCAGCCATTTCATCAAACACCTTGTCAGCAACAAACAAACAAACACAAAACACTCTTAGGAGCAGTGATTTTAGCCAACCTTGTTCCCTCTCTAGCTCACTCTATACTCTCAATAGATGATCTAGCCCAATTAACAAGCCTTAGCACCACTGTGAGCTTGGCATAGCCATCAATGGTGACCATACCGAGCCTAACTTGCCACCCACATGTTGACAACACGCTAGGAGAAGCACCAAGCCTAGCAAGCATGTCTGGAGCACTGGCCACCGTCCATCGCCACCCCCTGTCCAAGCCTCGAGCACTGCCAGCCCCTGGACCACACTGCCCGAGCATGCCAAGCCTCTCTGGAAGCGAGCCGAGAGCGCGCCAGTGCGCCAACCGCGACACACGCCCACAGACCGCGCGCCGCCCTCGCCGCTTGCATGCGTGATCGCCAGCACCCCATAAACCCCGCGGATATGCTCGTTCACCGCCGTGCGGACCATGCATGTTGTGCGCCATTAAAATCACCATCGGACCCGCCAAGAGTGATGCGACGTTCCGACCTTTCAGTAGCGCCCCACGCCTCGCCACCATGCCGTTGAGCTTCGCCAGGGAGCACAGCACCGCCGCCTATCGTCGCCCATGCCAGTAGCACTCTGTGCCGTCGACACCGACGAGCTCCACCCGCGCCATTCATTCCCTTCAGCCACTATAAAGGAGGCCTCTCCCGCTCGTTTTCTTCACACCAGTTCACTCCCCACCTCTCATTGACCACACCCACTCACTCCCGGAGCAAGGAGAGAACTAGGTGGCCATAATTTCAGCGGAGTTTGCCGCTGTAGAGGAGGAGAGGCGTCGTTGATTGCAGCCGCCCCAGGAGAAGCTGTCGGTACTAGGAGAATCGTCGTCGTCGACTTCGTCGTTCGCCCCCGTCGCCGACCATCGCCTGAGCCCCGGTGAGCCTCCCACTGGCCGCGCTAGGGTTCTGTCTCGCCGGCGCTGCCCGACGTGGACGATGAACCCGAGTAATTCGATTAGAGTTAGATCGTGCGACCTAGATCACCCCGTACCGCTTCGCCACTCGTTGTCTCACTAACGAGTGGGGTTGCTCACTTAACCAGCCTGCGAGTGCGCTGTGCGTAGTGGGCCGGCCCAGTTAGACATCCCGCGCGACCCAACAATTCAAACTTAAGTTTATTCATTTAATTTCAAACCCAGTTTTGTACCTAGATTCAAAAATCAACCCAGCTTGATTCACTAAACCAAAATGCATGAAACCAATTTTGTTAGAAAGGTACTGAAATGCTTAATCCAAGCCCGTTGGATTCAAACCAATTAGAATTATAGATCACTCATGGTAAAAATAACATGGCAGAAGCTTTTCTGCATTCAAACATTTTTCAAGATTCAACCATAAGAGCTTTTGAGTTGCTTCTAACTCTCAAAAAACACATTTAACCATACCTTTCAGAATATATAAAAATTTGTAGGTTTACTTACAGAAATAATGATCAAGTAATAAAATAATGCCACATAGGCATTTCTAGTCACTTTAATTAAATAAAATAAAAAGGTTAAACCTTATTAAATTGTGACACCACTTTAAATCACATTCCCATGTACTGAAATATGTGGTGATGACATGTGTCAACATGATCCCATGTTTTAGTTGGAGAATATTAAACCTTAAGTAGTTTTTCAATGAGTAGAAATTACTTTTCTAAAATAAAATAAATGAGACAAGTGCTTTAATCTTGTAATGTTAGTGATGATGCTAGATCATCTAGTGTGAACCTTTATGTGATGATTAGAAATAGTTAAGTATTGTTGGTGATTGTGTACCTCGTATTTATTTATAGACGCTAGTACTGACCAAGGATACGAGGAGGAAGGAGGATATTACGAGGAAGAAGCTGAGGAGAACTTCAACCACTTCCCTACACAAGGCAAGCTAACACTTGCAACTTAGCAAGCTTATAATAATATCTTAGCAAACCAATACTTGCAAGCTACTCATCAAACAAGTTAACACTCGCAGCTTATGCAAGCTACTACTTGCTCGTTACTATGCCAACTATATGCCTTAAGCATATGTGATTATACCCACTTGACACACCATCCTAGGTTTACTTGCAAACTTAATATTTTCTTTTCTTTATTAAAAGTTTTCTATCAAAAGTTTACTTAGTGTCTTGTAGATTCTAGAAAGATAACTGAAGGTAGCATAAAGAGCATAAAATTTGGCCTAAGTTAGATAATCTTGATGTCATCCTAAGGCATAAGATTGAACCTAGCTAATCCCCACTTGTTTATTACCCATCATTAGATCTACCCCCACTTATAGATGCTAGTGCTAAGCTTAAAATTTGATCAACTTTAGATGGGAATACTTGGTGAAAATGGTTATGAAAACCTTAGAATGATGAGTCATTCTACTGAAATGTTTTGACATGTGTTTCCGAAACACCAGAGGATTTTGATGATGAAAATGTTAAGGCATGAGCCTTAGCCCCTTTACAAAACTGATGGTTGTCTGGATCCGATACCATTCCAATTTTACCGTACAACCACAATACCCGAAATTTGGGTAGGGCTTGACTGGAAATTTATATACCTTAGTATGGGTTCCCTTGCGGCCAAGGTCTGAGCTGAGGCTACCTTGTGAAGATTGTCCACCTGTGCAGTACCCAAGATGACAGTTGGTCATGGTTGGGAGGCCAAACTCACAGGAGAGGTGCCTATACTAGGGCGTGTAATTGAAAGGTTAGGATTGATTATCCGCATACTGAGTATGGTGAATTCAGGATTGTTCCTGACGGATGTATCGAGTGTTGTGGTGAAAGTGTACAATCTCTGGAGAGTGTCAAACTATTCGAATATCCACGTCCGCGGTTATGGACAGATGGAGTGGCCATACTGTTCCCCCGTCAGATGTTCTCAAAATGACTTATGAAATGATTTGTGACTTTGACTTGACCACAATAGAGTTGTTGACATGAAATTCAAGTTCCCACTTAGGTGTTATAAAACTTCCAACTAGTTTTCTTTGCTTTTGAACTTAGTAGAGGTAAATCTGGATTTTTGGAAAACAACCCTAGAGCTTAGTATATCCTATTCAAAACCACTTCACTTGTTAGTATTAGTTTGCGAGTACTTAAAGAGTACTCATGGCTTTGTCCCTGGCTATTCCCGTGGCCAGACTATGAAGAGGAGTATCAGGAAGGTTACGACAACTAGTGAAAGTACCGACTTGACACGACTAGAGGGGGGGTGAATAGGCGTCTACCAATTTTAATTTGTTTTTCACTTTTAGGCTTAACGAGAAAGGAAGTTATCTAGAAATGCAACTAAGTGGACAACCTAAATGCAAGAAAACAAGCACCAACCACAAGAACAGTAAATAGCAAGGAGTAAAGGAAGGGAACGAAGTAACCGGCGAGGAGACACGGAGATGTAATTCCCGTAGTTCACTCCCAAGGAGCTACGTCTACGTTGGAGAGGTGTCGGGGCCACACAAGGTCACCCGAGCGCCACAAAGGCCTCACCGTCTAGGGTTCCAAGAAACCCAAGAGCAACAAGATCCACAAAGGATGGGTGGGGGAAATCAAATCTTCTTTGGTGGAAGTGTAGATCTAGGTCACCTCCCTCACCTCTCAAAAGATCAGGTCATTTGAGTGGCTATAGAGAGAGATCTAGTGAGGTGAAGCTCAGGCATTAATGGAGGAGAGAGAAAAATTCGAGAGAGAGTGGGAGGAAGAAGAGGGGTGCCTTAAATAGGCCCCCTAGCACTGAACCGGTACAGCCTCCCCGCGACCTCACCGGAAGTTCCGCCTGAGCCTGGCTCCAACGGTCATCAGACCGTTGACGCATGCTCCAGAAGCGCAACCGGAAGTTCCGGTCAGAACAGACCGGAAGTTCCGGTGAACTTCCGATCAAGTTCCGATCAAGTTCCGGCTAAATAGCACATTTCGCCCAGAAGGTTACTGAACCGCCACCGGAACTTGGGAGGAACTTGAGGCGGAACTTTTGGGTCGCGAAGCGAGTTTGACCGGAAGTTCCGGCTTCAGGCGGAAGTTCCGCTCAAAAACTTTTGCCAGGATAAGTTCCGAGCAAGTTCCGGCCAAGTTCCGGCAAATAGCACACTTCAAACAGAAGGTTACTGAACCGCCACCGGAACTTGGGCGGAACTAGCGTCGGAACAAGCTGAAGAACAGCCCACAGAAAAAGGTTTGAGCGAAACTTCCGGTCTATGACCGGAAGTTCCGGTGAGACACAAAAGGCCCCAACTGAACAGGAAAACGCTCTCTCTCACGGAATAATGGGATGGTTGTGGCGGTGCATATAGGTTTGTGCAAGAACAAGTGATTTCCCACAGCCTTCCAACATGGACCCCCTCTTGATAGTACGGTGACCTAAAAACATCAACCAGAAAGAAACTAGGAGAAGACTAAAAGGCCACCGTCTTCAAAAGATCACAAGAGAGCATCCATCACAATAGAATGAGACAACAACGACGTTTCCCCTGAAACTCAAGAGCACAGTTAACAACAAGGTTGGGATTGTCATTTAACACCAAAAAACATCATGGGAAGATATAGTCCTTTCAATCTCCCCCTTTTTGGTGTTAGATGACAATCCCACAGATTTGCATAGAAACAAAGCAATCTTTGCAATGGACGGGGCAGGCTCCCCCTGTATGTGTGCAAGGTAGAGAGAAGACCCCTAAGGACTGAACTAGCACACATACACGGAGGCTCCCCCTAACAATTGCAAAGATAGCACAAGTACAACAAAAAAAAGAATAGAGACCATACCAGAACCAACTCAATGTGGAGACAAACGGAGTAATAATAACGAGAGCAATGAGGCTCCACCACCAAAGCAACAGCTCAAGAGATGAAAATAAGATACCACACTTTCGGCAAGTATAAGATACCACAAAGATATATCACATAGTCTCAAACATAACAAACCACATGGTCCACAAGCACACATAAGTTCACGGACATAAAACCACAAGCACACAAATAAACTAGAGAGTTCGCGAGTAAGAAAGGATCAAAGGCAAGAACAGGCTCGCGACTCAACCCATGCAAATCCCGTAGACAACCTAATAGACATCTTTCTCCCCCTTTGGCATCGAGATACCAAAAAGGAAGAAGAGATCAAACTACTCGTCCCAGCCATGAGAAGGGGAAGGATGAGAAGACTCAGGCGGACCAGTGACCTCCTCCTCAGACTCATCTTCAGACCAGTTGCAGTTGTTGCGAACCCAATCCTCCTTGGGAGCAGTGACAGAGCTAGAGACCGGTGAGCAAGGAATATTGAGGGCTGCCATGATGGCCTTCTGGCGCTGAACATTGTGACGCTGATCAACATAAGCCTGATACTCGCGGTCCTGCAGAAAGCAGAAAGTCTTCTTCACTTTCCCAAGCAGCTTCTTTGCCCAAGATGGTTGCCTCTGGAGAGAAGGACCACCAGCACTAGAACCACCAGGAGCAGAGGAGGGACCATGAGCAACATCTTGAGTCTTCTTGAGAGCAGCTTCCTTTTCTTCCTGAGTACGAGGCTTCTGGTGCTTACTCACACGGAACCTTTTCTCTTCATGAATGGTGATGTTTTCTTGAGGGAAGGGGGTGCCAGTCTTCTCGAGCCACTTGTGATTGATGAGAGTCTGAATGTAGGGAGCATAGATGCAGGAGCGCTTTTCGATGAGAGCCCCCCACATCTCTGAGTAGATGAAGTGCATAACATCCATTGACCTGTCAGTGTCGCGGCGAAGATGGGTCTGATGCATTAGGTCAACCTGATATCCATGGAACTGATCAAAGTTGCCAGCTTTGGGAGAGATGGTGTTCAGGTACACCCGGCGCATAATGTCATAAGCTGGCAGCAGATGATTCACATACCTAGCACTTCCCCATCCTTCAATGTAGAGGGGCTCCAGGACCTCAGGATCAGCAGCAATAGGACCATGAACACGCCAACCATTTGCCCCGCGTCCAGGCTGAATGGGATAGCCAAGAAGCTCAGCAAACTCAGCCCAAGTAGCGATAAGATACACATCCCTGGTCATCCACTTCATCTCACCTTCAGTAGTGGACTGCATGTGAAGAAACAGAGTGGAGTAGAACTGGGCAATGGCAGTCACATCAAAGTTCTGACAGTGCTCCATGAGGGGAATCAGTCCAAACTTCTTGCAGATATCAAGAGCCTCCCCAAAGTAGACTTGCTTCTCTTCCATGTGAGGCACATTGATGTACTTCTGAGGAGCAACCACGAACTTCTTATTTGATGCATAGATTTCTTCGTAAATATGCTCCTGACGACAGGTGTGGAAATGAGGGTCCAAGCAGAGACGATCACGAGGCACGAGGTAGGGATCTGTAGCCCTGAATGCAGCGTAAGCCTTCTGAGTCCACTTGGAAATCTTGGCTTTGGTCATATCTGGCCCTGTAGCAGTGGCCTTCTGAGAAAGAGCAGGCCTCTTCCCTGCAGCAGCAGCAACAGCACGGCGAGCAGCAGCAGCCTTCTGGCTAGAAGTTTGAGTGGTTGTACGCACAACTTCAGCTTCTTCCTCATCAATCTCATGAGGAATGTCAGCGGATGGTCGGCGGGCACGCTTGCCTTGGCGAGTCTCTCCTTCCCCTGAGAAGAAATAACAAGAATAGGGAGGGAAGTTGGGATAAGTGCACAAGTTCGAAAGTGGAAACAAAAAGAGTTAGATTGGAAAAATACAAACAGAAAAAAATTGCAGTGTAGCCGGAACTTCCGCTGAAACGTCGGAACTTCCGGTCTAGACCGGAAGTTCCGGTCGTGGCTCACCGGAAGTTCCGGTGAGGCCACGAACTGACAGTTTCAACAGGAGTTCCCTAGATGTAGATCTAAAGACCACCAATGCACAATTTTTTTCAAGGATGTATTGGACCAATCTACTCTAGCATGATACCCTAGGCCTACCAAGATCTTCCAATAAGTTCTAGCCAAAGAACTAGCCTAGACAAGGTGTGCCCTAACTCAAGCCATGGTGAGAGCAAGATCTCCATTAATGGAGGGAGTTAAGGGCAAATACCGGAGTCCATGGCGGGAGATCGAGGTGGGGAAGGATCCCACAGAGCAGATCTGGAGAGGAGCGGTTGGAGAAGAGGGGGCCGGAGCGCCCTCTTGGAGACGTCCTGGCCGGCGGCGCTCCTGATAGAAGATGGGTCTTGGGGGAAAAAGGAATAAGATCCCGTTTTCCCCCAGGGCCCACCTTATATAAGACAGGGAGCACCACCGGAAGTTCTGGTCAGGGACCGGAAGTTTCGGTGGACCGGAAGTTCCGGGTCAGACTGACCGGAAGTTCCGCTGACACCAGGAGGAACATCTCAGGATAGGATAACAAGGAAGAACTTGTGCAGGGAATAGAGAGGGCTTGAGGTAAGGAAAGGCTTAGGATAGATAGCTCAAACTGTGAAGAACCAAAAACACCAAAACAAGAAGATACAAATAAAAACGAAATAAAAACGAACCAAATAAAAACGAGTCGGTGACCGAAGCCACCTTATATAAGAGTAAATGGCTTGACACCGCGAAGATATATCTTGGGTTCATTACCAACACTCATCATGAAGCTCAAATGGTCTCCTTTAGAGACGATAGAGTATGAAAACTTTAATGTGCGCATAATAGGGATAGTGTTTGTTCATAAGAGGAACTACACTCCCCCTAAATCCATGCCTACATCCAAACAAGATACACATTGAGACACGGGTAGGTGTGCAAGGGCTCAAGCAACATTGCTCGAATCAATGATATTTAGCTTATGCCTTAACTCTCGGAACCTTGCTTCATCAATAGGCTTCGTGAAAAGATCCGCAAGATTTGCTTTAGTGGGAACATACTCCAAAGAAATGTCTCCTCTAGCAACATGGTCCCGAATGAAATGATGACGAATCTCAATGTTCTTGGTCCGGTTGTGTTGCACGGGATTGTGAGCAATAGCAATTGCACTCTCATTGTCGCAAAGAAGAGGCACCTTGTCAAAAGATAGTCCAAGATCCTTCAAGGTTTGCTTCATCCATAGCAATTGAGCACAGCAGCTTGCGACAGAGATATACTCAGCTTCAGCAGTAGACATAGACACACGGTTTTGCTTCTTCGAGGACCAACAAACCAAAGATCTTCCGAGAAATTGACAAGCTCCGGAGGTTGACTTTCTTCCCACTTTGTCACCAGCCCAGTCCGAGTCCGTGTAACCAATGAGGTCAAAGCTGGCTCCCTTGGGGTACCACAACCCAAAGTTTGGGGTATGAACTAAATATCGAAAGATCCTCTTGACAGCCACCAAGTGACTTTCCTTTGGTGCGGCTTGAAATCTTGCACACATACCCACACTCAACATAATATCCGGCCGGGATGCACAAAGATAGAGCAAAGAACCAATCATCGAACGATAGAGTTTTTGATCCACCTCCTTACCCTTGGGATCGAGATCAAGATTAACCTTAGTTGGCATGGGAGTCTTGGCACCTTTGACTTGATCAAACTTGAACTTCTTGAGCATGTCTTGGATGTACTTGGCTTGGTTGATGAAAGTCCCTTTCCTCAATTGTTTGACTTCAAATCTAAGGAAAAACTTCAACTCCCCCATCATGGACATCTCGAAGCGGTCGGTCATGAGATTGGCAAAATCCTCATTAAAAGTTTTGTTAATAGACCCAAAGATAATGTCATCTACATAGATTTGGCATACGAACAAATGGCCTCCAACTTTCTTAGTAAAAAGAGTGGGATCAATGAGGCCTACTTCGAAGCCACGGTCTAACAAGATCTCCCTAAGGCAATCATACCACGCACGTGGGGCTTGCTTGAGGCCATAGAGTGCCTTATTGAGCTTGTAGACATGGTTCGGAAGAAGTGGATCCTCAAAGCCCGGAGGTTGCTTGACGTATACCAACTCTTTCAAAGGACCATTAAGAAAAGCACTCTTAACATCCATTTGATACAATTTAAAGTTATGATGGGTAACAAAGGCAAGGAGCATACGAATGGATTCAAGGCGAGCAACGGGGGCGTAAGTCTCACCGTAGTCGATGCCCTCAACTTGTGAGTATCCTTGGGCAACTAACCTTGCCTTGTTGCGCACGACAATTCCATTCGCATCGCACTTGTTCTTGAAGACCCACTTGGTTCCAATGACGTTTTGACAATCTTTGGGCCGCTCAACCAATGTCCAAACATTGTTCCTCTTGAAGTTGTGAAGTTCCTCGTTCATAGCATCAAGCCAATCATCATCTTCAAGAGCTTCGAAGACTTTCTGTGGTTCCACAAGAGAGATAAACGCATGGTGAGAGCAAAAGGAAGCTAGTTGCCTCCTAGTAGTGGAACCTTTACTGAAATCTCCATAGACATTATCAAGGATATGGCCATCTCGAACAAGCTTGGCGAGACGATAGGCTTGACGACGGGCTTGTGCTTCAATTCGAGATTCTTGAGCTACCACTTGGTCATTTCCACCAATTGAGCCGCCCCCTTGACTATAAGCACGAACACGAGGGTCATCTTCATCAATTTCCACTTCGGGAGAATCATCACTTGGAGAGGATCCTTGAGGATCATTGACTTGATCTTGATCTCGACGAGCTTGACCTTGGGGAGAAACGTGACCTTGAGGAGGAGCCCCATCTTGGGGAGGTTGATGAGGTTGATGAAGAGCTTGTCCGTGAGAGGTGCCTTGAGGATGAGCCCCATCGAGGGGAGGTTGATGTTGTTGATGAAGAGCTTGTTCTTTAGAGCTTGGAGAGTCATGAGCATGGGAGGCTTCGGAAGAGCTTGAGGGAGCTTGTGCCAAGAAAGTAGGTCCTTGAGGTGCAAGATGATCTTGTGAAAGTGAGGGCTCCACTTGAGTAGAGCTTGGTCCTTCTCCTTCGTCCATAAGGGGATCCTCAATGGGGAGGTGGAAACCCACACCCATTCTTCCTATGACCTTGGGAGGAATTTCATCACTTGGATCACAAACACCATCTTGCCTAACAAGAGACTCATGATTTTCATCAAACTTCATGTTGCTCGTCTCTTCAACTCTTCCATTGGCTTTGTTGTAGACTCTATAAGCATGGGACCGATTTGAGTAACCAACGAAAATTCCTTCTTGAGCCTTGGATTCAAACTTTGACAACCGAGCTCCTTTCTTGAGTATGTAGCACTTGCACCCAAACACCCGAAAGTAGCTAACATTAGGCTTTTTCCCGGTGAGAAGTTCATAGGGGGTCTTGTTCTTATTCTTGCGAAGATAAAGCCGGTTGGTTGCATGGCAAGCGGTGGAGATGACCTCGGCCCAAAAGTTGTATGGAGACTTGAACTCAGCTAGCATAGACCGAGCCGCATCCATCAAAGTGTGATTCTTCCTTTCAGCAACCCCGTTTTGTTGAGGGGTGTAGGGAGTGGAGTATTGATGCTTGATTCCTTCATCACTGAGAAACTCATCCAAGGTATAGTTTTTGAACTCGGTGCCATTGTCACTTCGAATTGAGAGAATAGTTGCATTGTGCTTCCGTTGAACCTCATTAGCAAAGTCAATGACGGTTTGTTGAGTCTCACTCTTGTACTTGAAAAAGAACACCCAAGTGTATCTTGAGAAATCATCCACAATAACCAAGCAATACTTCTTGCCTCCAAGGCTATCATGAGAGGGAGGACCAAAGAGATCCATATGCAAGAGCTCCAAACATCTCTCGGTAGTGATTTGATTGAGCGCTTTGTGAGGAGTTTCATGCATCTTCCCTTCAATACAAGCCCTGCAAACACGATCTTTGGCAAAAGAAACATCGTTAATTCCAAGGATGTGGCCCTCGGAGTGAAGTCTTTGCAAAGTTCTCATGTTAACATGGGCTAGGCGGCGATGCCACAACCAGCCCTTGTCGGCTTTTGCATAGAGACATAGAGCATGAGGAGTAGTGGTCCCTGAAAAGTCCACCACGTACAAGTCATGTTCTACATATCCTACAAAAGCCACCTTGAGAGACTTGCTCCACATGAGGACCACAGAATGAGAATTAAAGAAAGAAGAAAGACCCATAAGAGCAAGAGCACGAACTGAGAGTAAGTTGTAACCAAGAGTTTTGACAAGCATGACGTCAACCAAGGATACATCCGGGGTTACCACCACTTTGCCAAAACCCAAAACCTGAGAGCTTGTTTTGTCACCGTAGGAGACCATGGTGTTGGCAATATTGGGTCTCAACTCGGTCATGATAGACTTGCTTCCGGTCATATGACTCGTGGCACCACTATCAAGCACCCATTTTGATCCGCCGGAAGCATAGTCCTACAAGAAAATCAAGCCTTGTTTTTAGGTACCCATTTTGCAATGGGTCCCCTTTTGTTAGTGACAAGAACCTTTGGCACCCAAATGGCCCAATGATAATCATGCGTGTAAGATGTCCCCACATATCTAGCATATACATGACCATCATAAGATTTGCAAAGAATATAAGAGGGATTGTTCTTTCCGGCAAAGTTGTCACTTTGCAAGAGGGTTAGGCCATTTGGAACTCCTTGGGCCATGCCCTTGTTCTTTTTCTTCTTCTTGTTCTTCTTCTTCTTCTTCTTCTTCTTCTTCTTAGTCTTGGCAAGTTGATCCTTCAAAACCTTGACCTCCTCTATGAGATGCTCATTCTTGCAACAAGGGTTAGAAGGGCTAGACAAGTCTATAATTTGCACAGCGGAAGACTTAGAAAGATCACAAGTTAATTGAGTTTGAAGCTGTTCATGAGCCTCAAAAAGACTTGAGAATTTACTCTCCAAGGCTTTGTGTTCCTCTTTGAGTTTCTCAAGATCCTCTTGAGTCTTATCATGACCATCCACAAACTCAGCATTTTCTTTCTTGAGAACCTTAATCAAAGCAAGAGCATGGTCACGTTCTTTAATTGTAGAGGTCAAAGTGTTGTTATGATCATCTACAAGCTTAGACACATTTTCTTCAAGATTAATTCTCATATTTTGTTCATCCTCAAGACTTTGAGTGAGAGAGGCAATTTCATCGGCGGCATCTCTTTCATTTTTACTTAGCAAGTCAAGAAGTTCTTCCTTTTCATCTAAGGCATCTCTAGCATTTTCAAGTTGTGCAAGTAAGGACTCAAAGCAGTTTTTAGTTTCTTCATCTAAGGTAGCAACAAATTCACACATGTCAATCATCTCTTTCTTCACCTCTAGACCAATAAGATCAAGAGAGGAAGGCTCACTAGAGATGGGTTGAGGAGTGGGTTTCGGTGATACCTCGGTGGCCTTTGCCATGAAGCACTTTTGGTTGGAGGAGATGACATTTTCATTTGGCGAGTCGAAGAGGGATAGACGTGGAGTTGAGGTAATGGCAATAGCAGCAACCCCCACAATCTCTCCACCATGACCTTCATCATCATCATCTTCATCCGTGCCCGAAAGATATTCTTCATGGACCACAATTGCTCGTTCCTTGTTAGTGGCGTTCTTGACGGTGTAGTTCTTGTTTATGGGATGAGGAGATCTTGACTTGACCTTGCGAATGAGACGACCACCATTGTCTTCACGGTTCTCAAAGGGACACTTGTCCACAAAGTGACTCTTGTCGTTGCAATTGTAGCACGATTTTGCTTTGGGAGACTTGTTGGGTGAGTTGAATCTTGAGTTGTCCCTTGATCTTGACTTGAATCCGTACTTGTTCCAAAAGGCCCTTGAAGTGAGAGCAAGATGTTCGTTGAAGGCACATTTGAGATCTTCTTGAGACCACTCACTTGATGTATCATCATCATCAACTTCAATAGCCTTGGCCTTCAAAGCAAGGTTCACTTTTGTTGATCCAATGGCTCTAGCTCGAGCGGACTCCACATTCTTCTTAGCAATAGTCATGGCAATTACTTCACTCAAGACTTCTTGGGAGGTCATTAAGTGAAAGTTGGTTCTTCCTTTGATTGAGTTGAGCTTTTGTTCTTCAAAAGGAAGAAGAGCTTGAATGAACTTCCTCTTCATAAACTTGTCATCAACATAGTGAGCCCCGAGGTCCCTCATAGTGGAACAAAGGACCTTAAGGCGCCTATACATGTCTTCAGGAGTCTCATCATCTTGCATTGCGAAACCATCGCACTCGTTGTTGATCTCATCAAACTTTGAGCTTTGGATGCTAGCATTCCCAACAAAGAGCTCGGTGAGTTGATCCCAAGCTCCCTTGGCAGTGTCAAATTGGCGAATGTGAGCAAAATCCTTTGGAGTCAAAGCCTTTTGAATCATTCCCAAAGCAGTAGCATTGAGTTGCTTGTCCACCACTTCACCTCGCGTCAACTTCTTTGGGTCAAATGGAGAGAATCCATCCTCCACAATCCTCATTAACTCAATGGATGAGCTGGAAATATGTGAGCGCATTAGATATTGCCAATTGGCGAAATTAGACGTATCTAGCATGGGTGGTGCTCCTTGAGGTATAATGTGTGGCATGGGAATGGGTGGATCCGGAGTGTACTTCGGTGGTGGGGGTACCGCCGAGTAGTCCTTTCCTCCATTATCCCCTTTGGAAGTTGGGTTCTCGGGCTCCTCGATGTTCTCACTTGGAGCCTTGGAAGAGGTTTGAGCCACAAAACCAAGTCCCAAGTGAGTGGTGGCAGCCGCGGGAGTTACCCCGGGGGCGGACACCGTAACGGTGGGAGGAACCTCGTTGGATTGGGGTGTGTCAATAGCAACTATGGGGTTTGGCTTGAGGGACTGCAAGAGAGTCATCATTTCCTTGAACTTGGACATCATGGATGACTCCAATTGCTTGAGGTCATCCATAGTGGCCAAGTTCTTGGCTTTTTCAGTTTCACTACCCCCTTCGTCGGCCATAGTCTCTTAGGCGGTAAAGCCCGAAGTAAGAGCCTTGGCTCTGATACCAATTGAAAGTACCGACTTGATACGACTAGAGGGGGTGAATAGGCGTCTACCAATTTTAATTTGTTTCTCACTTTTAGGATTAACGAGAAAGGAAGTTATCTAGAAATGCAACTAAGTGGACAACCTAAATGCAAGAACAGTAAATAGCAAGGAGTAAAGGAAGGGAACAAAGTAACCGGCGAGGAGACACAGAGATGTAATTCCCGTAGTTCACTCCCAAGGAGCTACGTCTACGTTGGAGAGGTGTCGGGGCCACACAAGGTCACCCGAGCGCCACAAAGGCCTCACCTTCTTCTCCGGTGAGCTCCCCCACAAAGGAGGCCTCACAATCCACTAACCGGTGACCTTGAAGGCGCCAACCGAAAACTTTACACCAAGATTGAGGGGGAAACTCCACAACTCAATTGGAGTCCCTCAACGACACCTCGAAGCTTTACAACACATGCCTCAGCTCCGGGGATGCCCTACACCGTCTAGGGTTCCAAGAAACCCAAGAGCAACAAGATCCACAAAGGATGGGTGGGGGAAATCAAATCTTCTTTGGTGGAAGTGTAGATCTAGGTCACCTCTCTCACCTCTCAAAAGATCAGGTCATTTGAGTGGCTAGAGACAGAGATCTAGTGAGGTGAAGCTCAGGCATTAATGGAGGAGAGAGAAAAATTCGAGAGAGAGTGGGAGGAAGAAGAGGGGTGCCTTAAATAGGCCCCCTAGCACTGAACCGGTACAGCCTCCCCGCGACCTCACCGGAAGTTCCGGTGATAGGCCGGAAGTTCCGCCTGAGCCTGGCTCCAATGGTCATCAGACCGTTGACGCATGCTCCAGAAGCGCAACCGGAAGTTCCGGTCAGAACAGACCGGAAGTTCCGGTGAACTTCCGATCAAGTTCCGGCTAAATAGCACATTTCGCCCAGAAGGTTACTGAACCGCCACCAGAACTTGGGAGGAACTTGAGGCGGAACTTTTGGGTCACGAAGCGAGTCTGACCGGAAGTTCCGGCTTCAGGCGGAAGTTCCGCTCAAAAACTTTTGCCAGGATAAGTTCCGAGCAAGTTCCGGCCAAGTTCCGGCCAAGTTCCGGCAAATAGCACACTTCAAAACAGAAGGTTACTGAACCGCCACCGGAACTTGGGCGGAACTAGCGTCAGAACAAGCTGAAGAACAACCCGCAGAAAAAGGTTTGAGCGAAACTTCCGGTCTATGACCGGAAGTTCCGGTGAGACACAAAAGGCCCCAACTGAACAGGAAAACGCTCTCTCTCACGGAATAATGGGATGGCTGTGGCGGTGCATATAGGTTTGTGCAAGAACAAGTGATTTCCCACAGCTTCCAACATGGACCCCCTCTTGATAGTACGGTGACCTAAAAACATCAACCAGAAAGAAACTAGGAGAAGACTAAAAGGCCACCGTTTTCAAAAGATCACAAGAGAGCATCCATCACAATAGAATGAGACAACAACGACGTTTCCCCTGAAACTCAAGAGCACAGTTAACAACAAGGTTGGGATTGTCATTTAACACCAAAAAACATCATGGGAAGATATAGTCCTTTCAACTAGGATCATCTCCCATCGTCAGCATTGCCTGTGACCATGAAGATGGAGCTTCGCCCACGCTATCGTTATTATTACGTTATTCCGCTGCTTGAATCGTATTAAGAACTATATCATGAGATCCTTATTTGTGTAAGACCTTATGTATGGTTTGTAATGGATGATTTACTGTGATATCCAATCTGTTATGTCTCACAAAAATGGTAATCCTGGGATTGCGATGTATGGCATAACAGGCATCTGTGATTAAAAATCCGGGTGGTGAGAAGTTGGTATCAGAGCCATCCTGGACATAAGAGACCCTAGTTAGAATGGACGTTTGAATCAAAAACTTAGTTTCAAAACCAAAGGAAGTGAGTATTTACAAAAAAAACTTATTCTCATTCTTACCACTTGGATTCTTTCATGAAAATTCATGTTCCTCAAAAATTCTTGCAAACTTACATAAAATCTGACACACTTGATCACTCTACTAACTTACTCATCCTATATTCTTATAGATGGACGTGAATTACAACAAGTTTTATCAGTTGGGGAATGGAGGAGACCTCATATTTGAGCGTGACTTGGACCAGCTGTCGGAGATGCTAGAGCGTCCGCACCCCGAGTTCTTCGGAGCTCAGCTCAATGATCAGGAAGGAGAAGATTTGCAGTGGCTAGTTGTTGCAAGTCTTCGAGGAAAGATTGAACCCCCAACTGCCGAGGGAATTCAGCTCGCCTTAAGAGAGAACAACTGGCTTGATGGACTTGCCAGGGCCATGCAGGAATCTCTTGCCTGTCTGTGTGGGTAGAGTATCAATCAAATCAAGGGTACCCGCTTTGAGTTCTACCCAAGGCGTGATGATATGGGACAACCACTAGAGGCCCCATACCACCACGAGCTGAAGAGTCAATTGGACCATCTCAGCTTCATGATGTATGACCGTCAGAAGGAGTTGGACAATGCCCGTTCCTACGCCAACCACAAGTACGCCATCACCGCCAAGAAGGATCAGACCATTGCCATGCTAGTGAAGGATCGCAAGTCTCGTCATCGTCAGCTCGACAAGAAGGAGCGCATCATTGCCCGTCTTCGCCACCAGATCATGGATTTGGAGGAGACCATCCACGAGAGATACATGCAGTTGGAGGAGAGGGAGAATGCAGGGGAAGACCTTCGTGGAGACCCCTACTCCTATCTCAACGATGGTGATGACTTTCTGGAGGACCATGGACTTCTTCACCGATGAGGATGAATTCGCCTTCATCGATGATGATGATGAGGACACTGACTCCGAGGAGGAGTAGCACTTGAGCACTAGTGTTAGTGAGTTGTCGTCGGCCCCACTGTATCATAGCTTCACAGAATGGTTCTTAAAACCATCTGTTTTCCTTTGTTGTGGTGTGTGTTTGTATTGTGTGCTATGAATGAATGAAGAGCAGGTTTCTAGAAAAATCTGAGTCAAACTTTAAAAACTTTTCGAAACCCCTGAACCTTAGAAATTTCCCTCTTTTCTCATGATCTATCTCCATCTTCAGATGCCTCGCGGAGGAAGCAACTTAGCCCCAGACCCGATGTTGCAACTCTTGCAAATGTTGGTTTCTGATCGCGAAGCCGAAAGAGCCGAACGTCAAGCCAACTTAGCCACCCTTCAACAGATAGCTCAAATGTCCAACAACAATCAAGGCCATGGAAATCAGGACAACCATGGATCTAAGCTCAAGAATTTCTAGAACACCAATCCACCTGTTTTCACTAAGTTAGAAGAGCCCCTAGATGCAGATGATTGGTTGCAAACCATGGAGAACAATCTAGAAGTGGCAGGAGTGGAAGCTAACGAGAAAGTGTTGTTTGCTACCCACTATCTGTCCGGAGATGCAAGAGCATGGTGGAACAGGGTTCACGCAATGACAGGATGTAAGATCCCACCTATATAAAGGTAAGGATCCCTGTGATTGCAATGCTAGTCCCTGGATCAATACTAGCATCCACAATTTAAGATGAAGTACACAGAAACAAAGGTCATTATTACATATCATTCCAGATACAAACATATTCTTTTACAACTCCATGGCCATAGGCCTAATACAAGAGTTTAACTATAACAATATAAATAAGTCTTCATCTTCATGTGCCACAGGCAATCATGTTGAGTGTAGACTCATAACCCCTAATCATCATCAGAATAACCTGCAACATCACAAGTTATAGCCACAGTGGGTCAATACATTGGAATAGTATTGGCAAGTGATACCTTAGTAGAATATTAGCATCTAGATACTACATGAATTTGGCTAAGTGTAGCTTAGGCTTGCTTTGCTCAAAATAGGTTTTTCCTATCAGTTGAAAACACTAAGTTTTTCTTTGATAAAATTTTCCCAAGGAACACCAATAGAAATTGGTGGACCTTCACCCTTGTTCACCCACAAGTTTTAACTTAGAAAATTGGGATGAGGAGATTCTTGACAGCTTCCATGTCTTGATGCTCAATTTATCCAATACCAGGGGCATGGCTAAGTACTTAGATTCTTCCATCTACAGAGGTTGTGCACTTTCCCCACAAGACTTGATTTTCACCAAGACAGGACCTTTCAGAAGCCTTCCCTTAGACCAAATGGACGCGCTCCAAACCTATCATCCCACTACCACCAACTGTCCAAATGGCTAAGTTATTGCAACCTATGTGATCCAAGCAGAGCCCATAATGCCATGTGGCTGCACTAGAAGCTTCAAAACATTTGGCATCTCAAATCCCTTTGTTCCTGGGTGGCTTTCCACAAGTGAGATACACAAGGTAAACCATAGAAATGGGCCTTGTGTAACCACTCAACACAAACCATTCTTTCCATTCCACCCAGGTGTTTCATTCACTTAGTTGTTTTATTAAGCAAAAACACAAGTCAATGACTTAGAAATATTTCACATAGCATGAATACATAATCCACCCTTGGTTGATATTAGCTAGGCTAAGCATGGCAATAGTAATCATCTTAACTTAGAGGAAATTCTAAAAATTCTACAACTACTAGGATTTCCCAAGCATAGCATATAGATACTTAGCAAAATATTCATGCAAGTCCTAAACAAAATATTTCTAATGCATAGGTGAAAATATAGGGATAAAAACATGAACCACCACTTGCCTTGGTAGTTTGGGGAGTAGCAACAATCTTCACAACCACAATCACTATTAGCACCAAAATCTACACATAGAATAATGGCACCAAAATCACATAACAAAATATACAAACAAAAATATATGAATATATGCAAATGCCATGTGATGATTTTTCTACACCAAACAAGGCAAGTATACAGTACTGAAACATAAACAAGACCAAGATACTCAAAATAAACTTTATTTGGTCTTTAAAACATTTTTCAAATAATTTCCATATTCAAATTAAGCCTATATATGTCTCTGCAAAAATAACCATTTTTATAGAGGCAAAACATTAAACACAATGCATAAACAGATAGGATTCTTTCTCCTGATTCCAATGATATAAAATTTACAAAATTTGAACGTGTGGATCAAAAGTTATGAATTTTACAAGTTTGAATCACTAATAGATCTAATTCAGATTTTTAAAACAAAGAACTAGCCACGCGGCAGCGTCTGATTGGCTGATACCGTTTCGCACTGGATCACACTCGCGGGGCCGTTAGATCTAACTTAACACACACGGCTCAGATCGTCACATACCGCTTCGCTTCAGATCTAATCTAGAGCGCTGGATCTAGATCCTACGGCTGCTAAGCATTCGACCAAAGATGGGCGGCGCCAGCGGCGGCGGTACAATGACGCGGCTCTGTCAGAGAAGTTGCCGGCGATTTAGGTCGCGCAGGGAGGAGTGGGGATGCTTACTGGGTTCGCGTGGTTGCTACGGTGCTCGAGGTGGTCGAGGGAGAGACAGGGGTGCACGGATTCAGCGGCAGGACCTCGTCGGAGTTGCTGGCGGCGACGAGTGTTTGCTGATGGAGTTGTTGCCAATGATGTAGACCGCCCTAGCACGAACCAGTGGTATCAGAGGATACAGAAGGTGGTGGCAAACACGACAGGGTCAAAGAGGAAGCAAGGGGCGCTCGGAGGTTTCTGGTATTCCTCGTCAGAGTTGAGCGTCGGCTCTGTTGCTTGCAGAGGTGGACGAAGGCGACGACCTGGGTCACGGGAAGGCAAAAGAAAAGTATCAGGAGATGTGCCAGAACATGCTGGTCACGCCTGTTTGAATCAGAGGCAAAGGGGCGCTTGCGTCTCACCGGAATCAGTCGCCGGAGTTGGTTCTGTCTGCAGCGATGCAACGAGAAATTGAGGCAGCCTGGTGGCGAGGAGAGGGTGCTGTGTGGGGGGAAATGGCCGTGGTGAAGAGGGGATTAAGTAGCCAGGAGCGGGTCGGGGATTACTCTCTGTATCAATGGGAATTAAGCGGGGCTTAACTGCGGCGAGGTAACGGCAGAGCGGCTCAGGCGCACGTTGATTGGGGACGATGCTGACGGGGCAACAGGCCCGACTCTACGTTTTTCAGGGCCCTAGGCAAATTCGACGACATGGGCCCCTAAGGCTAATGTATATATAGATATATTAAAAAAATATCATATATGTATCTGCTAGAACTTTCAAAACAAAAGTTAACATCCAACCATACTTTTTAGTCTCAAAATATAATAAGTAGTATTTGGTACTAGTTTGATTACCTCAAATAAGAAATAATTCCAATGATAATATTACTTTAATGCCTCACAAAAAAGCTTCTTCGGGCATTTCTCGATGCAAAATCATTGAGTACAATCTCAAGATCAATTTTATCCAAGATAACCTTCTCAATACAACATGTAGCCAAACCGTTTAACCCATCTTGTAGCATAGTTGACCTCAAACAATTCTTCAGTATTTTCAGTTTAGAGAAACTTCTTTCAGCAGAGGCTACAATCACAGGTATAGTCAAAAGGATCCGATAGGCAACTGATACATTTGGATAGCAATCTGCAGCGATAACAAACTGAAGAATCTCAGGCGCTGACATCAAAGCATCTGGAAAGGTTACTTGCAACACTTTAACTCAGAGAAAAAATCATCAAGATCAACATCACGTGACTCCTCATGAGTAAAAGCTTCTGCAAAAATAGTACAAGATTTGCGTAGCTTACTATCATCCAAAGACTTTAGATTATTTGAGTTGAGTAAGAAACCAAACACCTTTTCAAATTCCTTTAGCTGCTCAAATCGACAAGATAATGAAGTAATTGCGGTGTCAACAATGACAAGAAAGTATGTAACTCTGAAGGACTCAATAGCTGACAATTGCAGTTCTTCATCATTAATTTCATCAAAATGCTTCTTCCTTTTACTTTGACGTTTTGTACGGAATTTTGGCTCTATGTCCATATCCAATGCAATGGCTTTGGCACTCTCAATACTTGAATGGAAACCTTCATCTCTAAACTTCTGAAAAAAATGTAATGACCCCTTCAATGTGTTGGAGAGTAGCATCGATGCACACAATTTTTTCTTGCAACTTTTTGCTCACCATATTTATAGAAAATAGTACATCATGCCAAATAATCATACCAACTATAGTCTCAAATTTTCCAAGTGCCTTGAACAAAGATTGAGCATCACTTACTGTAGCTGGATCATCACTGGAAGCCTTCTCTAGTTGCTTCAAAGCTGATCTTACTTGGGAAGTTTGGTTCCTTATAGGCTGCGCAATTTTTATTCTACTCTCCCAACGAGTATCAGACAAAGGTTTGAGGGTCAGATTTGGAACATTATCAAGCAAAATATTCCACCTTTTCGTAGAGCGTGCAAACAGTACATATATACGCTGTATAATACCAAAGAATGAAATAGCTTGTTCACAAGATTTTGCCATATCACAAAGAGTGAGATTCAAACTATGACATGCACATGGCATATATAATGCTTTGGGATTAACTAGAAGCAAACGATTCTGGACACCTTGATGTTTCCCCTTCATGTTGGAACCATTGTCGTAACCTTGCCCTCTCACATCAGCAACGTCCGGGTCAAGGGAGTCCAATGTATCCATCAACACATTAAAAAGAGCCAATCCTGATGTGTCATCAACCTTTAAGAACTCTAGAAAAAACTCCTTCACTCTTGGAATTTTACTTGACATATTGACACAACGCATAATTAACGTCATTTGTTCTTCATGGCTTACATCTGGGGTACAATCCAATATAACAGAGAAATACTTAGCATCCTTGATGGTTTTCAAGATAACCTTTTTCACTGCATTACTAAGAAGTGAGATCAACTCATTCTGAATACCATGGCCAAGATAATGATGATGCATCTCATTATTTTGAATGCGCCTAATATGCTCTTGCATCACAGGATCAAATTCAGCAATCATTTCAACTGTGCCCCAAAAATTACCATTGCTATCTTGATACAACTTCTCAATTGTTCCTCGAAATGCCAAATTACGTTTTGCAAGAAACTTCACTGCAGAAACTATTCTTAGCATACCTGTCTCCAACGCTCTTTTTCCTTTGCAACCTTCTGCTGCATCTCATCATCAATTGTTTGTTTTGTACTCAACCCTCAATCGTAGTTCATTCCATGTATTCATGTTGGTAAAGTGCTCAAAACTATTCTCATGTTCTCTGAGTCTTACACTGATATGCCTCCAGTCCTTCAGTCCATCAGATGCTAGCAAAGACCGGTTCTGAGTTGATTTGAATAACTTGCAACAAAAACAATAAACTTTGTCAACCTCTTTAGAGTAAACCAACCACTTCCTGTCAAGAACCTCACGGTTAGCTAAATTCATGGTGTAGTGAGAATATGAAAAATGTCTACCATCAGTATCCGTAGGGAAATCCAGACCCAATTCTCTCACCGGCCCCTTTTCAATTAAAATATACCGTTTGCTATTGTCAAGATTATCCCATGTTCTAGGATCAAATAACGATAAAAGAGAATAATCTTGTTCATCATCATTCCGAATATCAGGTGAAGGCTGCAAATTTTTATCCTCCATGTTGTCGTCAGAAACATCAAGATCTACATTTAAATTCAAGAAACTACAGTTAGTTAGTTACTTGCTTATACATAAATCAAAGCTATTTAGTTACTTACCCACATCTGAGGACTGTACGTTGATCGGATCATCAGCATTTGAAATATGATCATCATCTTGTCTAGGTTCAAATTCTTGATTTTGATTATCGTCATTGACATTAACATTACTTGCTGCCGAAAAATACTTTTTAAAGCACCTTTTTGTGATTGAATAAGTCCAATCTCTCATTTTCGTTTATTCCTTTTTGCAGCTCCAGACATCTGTCTTGGCGCATTGTATATCACCTAAAATTGCGAAGAAATCGATTACATCATAATCATGTAAAAATTAAAATAGAAATAGAACAATCGAGATTTAATATAACAGTACTGGTACCAGCAGATCGAGATGCTAGAACAGCGGCAGGCACACAGCAACAACAGCCGAACAATTGCGAATAACAGCAGCCGAACAGCAGCCGCACAAGGCCCCGCCCTGGTAGAGATCGTCCCTGCCGACCAATCCTAAAGAGAATTAGAGAAGAGAAGGGAGAATTAGAGATCAGGGGGAATTGGAGTCAAAAGGATCAGGCCCTACGTACTGTACTGGATTGGTACTGATCGTAGGAATTTGAGCAGGCTTCGCTGAATCACTGATCGTATTGCTCGTGACGTGATCACGTCGGCGTCGCCGCGTCGGACTCCGTAATTGTCGCGACCCCTGGTTTCTCGCGAGTCGCACGTCGGACTAGGGAGTCGGGACTCCGCTCGTGACCCCTCATTTCTCGGCCTGTCACTTGTAAGCTCGTCGTGTATACACGGGTAATATATGTACCTAGTAAAAAAAATTGGGCCCCCCCCAGCCGTGGGCCCCTGGCCAATGCCAGGGTCGCCCCCCCCTTAGAGCCGGGCCTGTGGGGCAAGTTAGGGTCAGGCTGTCAGCGGGTGAGTGCGCGTTGCTGCGGTGAGAAACAGAGAGGAAGGGGGAACCCCGGGTGGGCTGCTTTAGTTGCTGGGCCAAATGGGTAGCGCCTAGCCCAGTTTTGTTTTCTTAACCTTTTTCTATTTCTGTTTGATTTTCCAGGAATCAAATTCAAATGTTTTCAAATGTGTTTGATTTCAAACTTGTTCTGGTTTTTGTAAAATGAAACCTGCACATTTTTTAGTACAAAACCATGCTGTCTCACTAGACTTGTTTGGTTCCTTTGAAATTTTAAAATAAACAGTGCCTTAGCACAAGATTTAATAAAGATATGGAAATGGTTTTAAAACCATATTTTGTTTTGGAAATGTTTGCCCAAGATTTGGAATTCAACAAACAATCCTATGAACACACAACATTGGTTTAAAACAAATATTCTCTCACTAGATAGTAGCATTGGATCAATGCTTGACTACATAAAATAATAAGCTCTCAAAGCTTCCGTTTTCTTTAAAATGACCTTGAAATTGATCCCTAAATGATTATGCATGCATGGATGATATGCAATCTTTGAAAACATGATTTTAGGGAATATAATAAGCTCTCAAAGCTTCTGTTTTCTTTAAAATGACCTTGAAATTGATCCCTAAATTGATCCCTAAGTGTTAGTCAATATCCCCTTTGCAGATATTGAAGCCTTAGTTGACTCTGCCACTCAGATGGAAGGAAAGATCAACCAAGCTAATGAGAACCGCAAGCGTCGCATGATGCATTGTGGCATCCCGCAAAAACCACTACTAGAAAATCGCGTTGTTTTGTGCAATGCATCATCATGACCGCATGCTCATGTCATCATGCCACATTGCATTGTGCATCGTCATCATCTTGCATGTGCTTGTATAAAACTATTTTCAGAAAAACCTGTCTTTGTTTTCTAAACGCCCCATCTTATTCAAACACCGAAAACCGGGTCCCCGGAATATTTTGTTTTGTCCACTGTCGGATGGCAAAAGCGCTGTTTAAAAATAAATATTTTAATTAATTATTTAGTGGGGGCAGTCGAACGGGCCGATTGACCCGAACGACCGCCCCAGAAATTAATCGGTCCAAATAGATCGGTCCACCTATTTCCTAGAGTTACCAGCTAACCTACCCCAACCCTTCCCTCCACATCACCCCATCCTATCACAGGCTGCCACGTCGCCCTGCCTCTCCCCTCTACCAATCCCACCATGCCACATCACCCTAACCCTCCCCCTCTCTCTCCCTGGTCAACCCCCTCTTTTCCCTGGTCCCACGCGTCAGACCCCAACCCACCTGGGCCACCCCACCCGCCGATCCACCCTGTCCACTCCCCACCAACCTCCTGGCCCGTCCCCGCGTGGCCCCCACCCGGCAGCCCAGCCTCCCCCACGCGCCTGTGCTTCTTCCCCGGCGCCCCCGCTCTCCTCTCCCTCCTCTCTTTTCTCTCTCCGCCGCTCACCGCCCTTCCCGTGCGCCTCTCTCTCTCTCTCTCTCTCTCTCTCTCTCTCTCTCTCTCTCTCTCTCTCTCTCTCTCTCTCTCTCTCTCTCTCTCTCTCTCTCTCTCTCTCTCTCTCTCTCTCTCTCTCTCTCTCTCTCTGCAGCGCGCGAGCGCCGCCCCTCCCCGCCGGTGCTCCCCTCGCCCCCGTCCGCCGGTGCCGCTCCTCCCCTCCCTCTCGCCGTCGCTCGCCCAAGCCCCGCGCCGGCTGCGCGCCCGCCCGCGCTAGCCCCAGGCCCCGCTCCACCGCCTCCCCTCGCCGGACCCCCCTCGCTCGCCTCACCGGCCTCGACCTCGTCGCCCCGCGCGCCCTCCGAGCTCGCCGCCGGCTCGCTCGACCGCGCCGCCCCTCCCGCATCCGCATCGCTCCGCCGTGCCCGCGCGCGTCGCCGCCGCCCTCCCCTCAGGCGTCTGCGCCGCCGCGCGCACGCCACGCCCCGCACCCCGCCCCGGCCCCGCGGCCGCCTCCTTCCTCGCCAAGGCCACCGCCGCCCCGTTCGCCGGGCCCCCTTCCTCGCCTCGCCGCCGTCGCCGGCGGGCCCGCGTCGTCGACCTCCTCCGGCCGCCTCCCCGCCGACCGTCTGCGAGCCAGACCCGCGCCTCTACCCCGCCTCTTCCGCCGACCGCCGGGACCACCGCCTTCGGTCTCCAGCACCCTGCCTCCGTTCGAGTTCCCCCTGCCCCTCCTGCGGCCTGCAGCCTCCGGCCGTGGCGCCACCGCCCGTCCGCAACCGTCGTCGCCGCGGAACCCCACCGGTGCTCGGCCGCTCAGCCTCTGTTCCGCCAGGGCCGCACCAACGCGTCGAGCTGGTTCAAGCGCGCCCGCGAGCTCTGCCCGGCATCGTCATCATGGCACCTGTGTTCGCGTTCATGTGATGCCACGTGAATCCTTGCCATGTTTGTTTGACAGCGATGCTGCTGCCTAGCATTAATCAACATGCTCTAGTTGTTATTGTTGTAAACCATCAGTAACGACCAATGCTAGTTGCATGATGCCAAAATCCGTCCCCATGCCGAGATCTTCCGAAGACCGATCCTCGAAAACCCGCGGGACCCTGAAGCCGTCGACACGGAGCCCCGAGTTCGCCATCACGGGCATGCGGCGCCACCCCCAAGATCTCCTTCAAGGGAACCCCGATAACCTTCCAAGATTGACAACAACTACCCGAACGCCAAGATCACCGTCTCGGAGCGACACGATCTTCTCCTCGGACGCCAAGATCTACAATCGGTACCCAAAGGCACCGCGACCCCGACGCGACAAGTACTTCATCCCGGACCCGACAAGATCTGGCCAACGACAAGAACGACACCGACCCGAAAGCACCCGTTTCGCCCCCGACACCAAACCAAGTCCGGCTTACCGGATTCGACAAGATCTACCCCCGATATCCGATAACGCTCCCGCCGAGACCGAACCGTCGAACCCTGGACCCCGAGACTAACCCCGAACCCCGGAACCCCAAGATCGTCGAGGCCCCTCAATGTGTGAACCCTCCCCGGAACCCTATTTTATAACATAATAACAACTTGTTGCATATTGAATTGTCATTCTCGCATGCATATCTGTGGTTTGGGGGCCTTATGCCGATTCACCTAATAATTAAATATGGGGCCCATATGCGGGCAAATCCAGTCTTATATTGGCCTCATTTAAACTTGTGTAGTGAACCGGTGATACTTTCTGCCTTGTTAAAACAACACTTAAATTGCGGGGGTTCTAAATAACTTGAATCATTTAATTAAATGTCGGGACCCCGGTTCTGCTTAATAGGAACTAATTGCACCGCACCTTTGCCATGCCATACAACATCCATGCATCATGCCGATCTTCTGCCGTCGTATTAAATATTGCATCCGGTGTTTCTTCTAGTGTTTTGCTTCTTCGCGGATAAGGCCGTTGAGTTGATGTGAGCTTCGCCCCGATCTTCGGATGAACCTTCGACAATGTTTTCAGGCGAGCATCTCCCCCTTTCTACCTATCTTACTTTTATAGTATTTACTTTCCTCCTGTTGATCTATTGCTATCTGTGTTGCGATGCTTTAGTTTCCGTTCCCGTGATATTCCTTGCAGCCCCATATTGCCTTGGACACATCCTATTACCTGTTGTTTGGTAGATAGCTGGACTTGCTTGTCGTAGTCGCTTGCTCAAGTGCGGTTGCGTGTCGTCAAGTGCCACAGTTGTTGATGTATTGCCGCATGTTGACGATGGAGATGATCATAGTTTACTTATCGTTCACTTTAATTCCTGTTTAACAACTAAAATTGAATTAAGCAGAGGCATCGGTGGGTGATAGATAATATTTGGTTTCCGAACGCCCACTTGTGTCCCGTAGGACCCCGAGTACTTGATACCTGTTCCTTGATTTATCGCGCTATCCACATATGGGGAGTATGGGCCCCCCTTAGCCAGAGCTTGATTCCGTCTTATTTCTTGGGGCCACAAACTAGTTTGAGGTTTTATTTACGATCCTGTACTTATGCCATGTTTTACCGCTTTATTTACGATTGTGCGACAGATAGCACCTGTACTGTTTAGGATCGGGACACGTTTTCGCGGTGTCGACAAGCCCCGTTTGGGGTTCCCAGTCGCTCACAGCCGTCTACCCAGACCTTGAGGCCGTCTCGGAGCTTGCTTACTCCGTTGCGGGATCTACTCAAAGGGGTGGCCCCCTGAAATATTTCTGAATCTTGTGATTGCTCTGTCGTGAAGACCTCGTTGGGTTTTGATTTGGTTTTTCCGAGGTTGATCGTGTGTGTGTTGCTATTTGTGCACCCCGGCCGGGTTTAAAACTTTCTGAAAGCCGTGTCCGCGGTTATGGACGACTTGGAGCACAGTATCTCGATCATAGACAAGCATAACTAAAGTTTATTGCTATAAATTTGACTATATAATGACTAGTAATCAGCTTCACTATAATGGAATGGCTAATTAATACTGCCCACAATTGCTTGTTTGGAGTGTCGCTTGCGACCATTGTACCTGACTAGTAAGTATTGCAACTACAACGAAATGGCTGAATAAAAGAACCAACAACTGCTGGGTTTTGGGTTTATCTCATGCTATCTGTATCTGATTAGTAATTGTTGCAACTACAACGGAATGGTTAACTAAAAGTGCCCACTGCTTATTTTATCAGGACGATTATCTAAACCTGACTAGTAAAGTGCCGCCACTATAACTGAATAAGTAAAACTGCCAACGGTGTGAGTTCCTCGGTTGACTTCCTCGTTTGGTCTCGAGGGGGAAACACCAGGATGGGTTTGTTTGGTGTTAGCTTCAGGTTGGATCCGGATAGGTCATTCTTAACCCTCTCTGATCACCGCCAGTTGTATCAAGTCTCTATAGGTTGTTTAGTGCATGCTACCGCTGCCGCTTCAGTCCACCATACCTATGTAGGCGAGGACCGCCGAATTCTAGCCTCGCCGTGTACTGGCCTCAGTACTGACGCTCCTCTTTTTCCTTTGCCCTTTGTCGGCACCCCTTTTGTTTAAGCAGGTTTTGAGATCGACGCCGTTAGCAGGGTTACCCTTCCGGCTTGGCCTGGGCAGGGTTATGGACGCCATTGGTTATTCTTCAGGGCTCTTAGCCCCATTTGCATCTTGTCCGTAGCTGGACGCTCTATCGTTTTCAAGGTGATTTGGATCTTTGTATATTATATCTGTATTCTTGACTCTTTGAGTCGCTGTTGTATATATCTGTTCTGTGGGTCCCATCGAGGACTGTTGTGTAATGTTATTACTTCGTTTTCCACCCGCACGAAAGTGCCTGGTGGGCACCTTTGAATCGTTTCTATGCGGGTTTGGCGAGTTTTGCTAAAACTTGCATAGGTCCGATTCTGAGGGTGTTACATGCATCAACCAAGAACCCACCATACACCAAAGTATCGCCCCAACCCATCTCCAGGATTTGCCCCTAGAACCAACAAACCCCCGATGAACCGTCCGACCTATCCCAACCGTGGAAACCCAAGGCCTGGAGGAAACCACAACAACCCCAGCAACCCTAGAAATTTCAACCATGCACCACATAAGTTTAACAACAACAATGTTGCCACCAACACCAACACTGCCCCGAGGACTGGAAGCAATGTTGTGCCTGTTGCAGCAAATGACAAGTTGCAAGTGACCTGTTATGAATGTGGAACCAAAGGTCACTATTCCAATGAGTGCCCCAAGAAGATTGCCATAGACCCCAATGCAAATGCCCTAGCTCAGCAGCAACATCGTGTTCTGCCCGGAAGAAGGTTTTCCCCAGGGAATTCGCTCAACCGCAACGACCGTCTCTTTCTCATGCATGCTGAAGAACTGGCTATCATCAACTCAAGATTCGCGCAGAGGATATTCCCAAGACTGCCTTTACCACCCGATATGGATTATACGAGTATACTATCATGTCTTTTGGATTAACCAGTGCCACCGTTTATTTCATGAACCTCATGAATAAGATTTTTATGGACTTCCTGGATAAGTTTGTCGTTGTTTTCATTGATGACATTCTGATCTATTCCAAATCAGAAGAAGAACATGAGCTACACCTAAGGACCATTCTTGGAACCCTTAGAGAGCATCAGTTGTATGCCAAGTTTCGCAAATGCGAATTCTGGTTACAGGAGGTAGGATTCCTCGGACATATTGTATCAGCCAGAGGAATTGCCGTTGACCCTGCGAAGGTGAAGGATGTTGAAGATTGGCAAGCCCCAGCCACTGAAACCCAAGTTCGTGCATTTCTCGGATTAGCGGGATACTACCGCAAGTTTGTAGAAGGATTCTCGAGTATTGCAAGACCCATGACCCAAGAAGGACAAGAAGTTTGAATGGACGGACAAATGTGAAGCGAGTTTTCAGGAACTCAAGAGGAGATTGATTTCAGCCCTAATCTTTATCATGCCGGATATCACAAAGCCCTTTGATGTGTATTGTGACACATCCAAGATCGGTCTCGGATGTGTGCTAATGCAAGAAGGCAAAGTTATATCTTATCTATCCCGACAACTGAAGCAGCATGAACAGAATTATCCAACCCATGACCTTGAACTAGCAGCCATAGTTCTAGCCCTGAAGACATGGAGGAATTATCTCATGGGAAACCGTTGTGAGATTTATTCGGATCACAAGAGCCTGAAGTATATATTCACTTAGAAGGAGCTGAATATGAGGCAGAGAAGATGGATTGAGCTAATTAAGGACTATGATCTGGACATTCACTATCACCTCGGTAAAGCCAATGTGGTAGCAGATGCCCTTAGCAGGTTGCCTTGCCGCTTGAACTCCATGATTTTGAAAGAGCAACCAAGTTTGCACAAAGAGATGGAAGATTTCCGAATGGAATTAGTGAGTGAAGGATTTTTGGCTAGCATAGAACTTCAACCCACTTTGATCAGTCAGATCAAGGAGGCGCAGAAAGGAAATGCTAGTATCGATAGAATCAAACATCATATCGGTACAGGCAAAGTATCCGGATTCACCGAAGACGAAGAAGGAATTCTGTGGTACAAAGGACGTCTCTGTGTACCGGCAGATTCGGAGTTGAAAGAAGTTATTTTGAAAGAGGCCCATGACACTCTTTATTCTATCCACCCCGGAGGAACAAAGATGTATCAGGATTTGAAGGAGCAATTTTGGTGGCATAAGATGAAGAGAGAAATCGGAAGCTATATCGCCAAGTGTGATATTTGCCAGAGAGTCAAGGCGGGACATCAAAGACCCGCAGGACTGTTGCAACCATTACAGATTCTGGAATGGAAATGGGATTCCGTTGGAATGGACTTTATCACCTGATTGCCTACTTCTAGTAGGGGAAATGACTCTATCTGGGTCATAGTTGACCGATTGTCCAAAGTAGCCCATTTCTTACCAGTAAAGACCACATACCAGAGTTCGAAGCTAGCAGAATTGTACATCGCTAGAATCGTCAGTTTGCACGGAGTCCCCAAGAACATCGTATCGGATTGAGGAACTCAGTTTACCTCGAGATTCTGGAAGAAAGTCCAATAAGGATTAGGAACCCGACTAGATTTCAGCACAACTTATCACCCTCGGACCGATGGACAAACGGAGCAAGTAAATTAAATACTCGAAGATATGTTGAGAGCATGTGTGCTAGAGTATGGATCTAAATGGGAAGATTGTCTGCCTTTCGCAGAATTTTCATACAACAACAGTTATCAAGCTAGTCTGCAAATGGCCCCATTTGAATTCATGTATGGAAGGAAGTGTCGCACCCCTTTGAATTGGTCGGAAGTAGGAGAGAGTCAGATTTTCGGACCCGACATCCTACGAGAAGCAGAAGAGAAAGCTCATAGGATTCGTGAGCACCTCAAGACCGCCCAGTCAAGACAGAAGAGTTATGCCGACAAGAGACGTCGAGACCTCGCCTTCAATATCGGAGATTTTGTGTATATCAAAATATCGCCTTTGAAGGGAATGCAGCGTTTCCAGCTCAAAGGAAAGTTAGCCCAGACATATCGGACCCTTCAAGATTCTGAATCATCGAGGAGAAGTATCATATCAATTGGAACTACCAGAGGAAATGTCAGTAGTACACAATGTGTTCCATATATCGTTACTTCGCAAATTCCTTGAAGTTCCGGAGAAGACTGAAGTTTTCAAGAACATTGATCACCGGACCATAGAGATCAACAATGACTTGACGTATCCCGAAGTACCCATCCGTAGTTTGGAAGAAGCTTTCAGAACCACCAGAACCCGAAGTATCAAATTTCTCAAGATTCGGTGGAGCAACCACACCGAAGAAGAAGCTACCTGGGAGCGAGAAGATCACATCAGGATGGAGTTTCCCGATCTCTTTAAATCCTAGGTAATCTTTTTTATTTTTTCTCAAATCTTGGGACAAGAATTTGTTTAAGGAGGGAAGGTTTGTAACATCCCAAAAATATGAAACAATGATCATCAAACTCTAATCACTAAAATTAGGGTTAACAAAAACTTTGATTAAATAAAAACCAAATGAATGCATGTGTGAATGTGATGATTTGATAAATGCATGAATGGACTTGTGTGATTCAACTAAATAATAAGGAATGGTTCATAGATGATATAACATCATATAAAACATTTCCAAGCAGAAACAAATAAAGCGAAAATCAAAAAGAAATCAAATAAAGCAAATGGTCATTTTTGCCAATCTTGCTCACTAGGTCACTTTGAGTGTTTCTAAGTCCAAGATTTCAAACAGAAACTTTTCCAATTCTTGCAGAAACATTTAGCAACCCCATTCAAATGACAATTCAAAATTGAATCTTTAACATATGTGAAGATCACACCTTTTCAAAACCCAACCAAACCGGTGCCCCTTGACCAATCTAACTAACCAAATACTCCCTAGTATGTGCCTAGGAAACCCACCAAGTTTGAATCCAAAATTTGAATTTCTTTCGGCCATTTCATCAAACACCTTGTCAGCAGCAAACAAACAAACATAAAACACTATTAGGAGCAGTGATTTTGTGTTGGAGATATTCCCTAGAGGCAATAATAAATGTAGTTATTATTATATCTTTGTGTTTATGATAAATGTTTACATTCATGCTATAACAGTATCAACCGGAAACATTAATACTTGTGTGATTTGTAAACTAAAATAGAGTCCCTAGTAAAGCCTCTTTATAATACTAGCTTGTTGGTTAATAGATGATCATGGTTTCCCGCTCATGAACATTGAGATGTTGTTAACAACAAGATCATATCATTAGGAGAATGGTATGATGGACATACTCTTATATATAAGCGTAGCATAAAGATCAAGTCGTTTTAATAGTTCAATTGTTATAAGCTTTCTGATACATAGTAACCTAATTCCTTTGACCATGAGATCATGCTAATCACCATCACCGGAAGGATGCTTTGATGACGTCAAACACCATACCGTAACGGTTGCTATAAAGATGGCATTGAGTGTTCAAAAAGTATGGGTTGAGGCACATGGATCAAGAGTGGGATTTGTCCATCCATATGACAGATAGATATACTCTGGTCCCTCTCGGTGGAATGCCATCCAATTAGCTTGCAAGCATGTGACTGGCTCATAAGGGATCACATACCACGGGAACAAGAAAAGAGTACTTACCGGTAACGAGATTGAACTAGGTATGCAGAGATACCGACGATCAAAACCTCTGATAAGTAAACTATCGTGAGACAAAGGGAAATTGGTATCGTATGTAAGTAGTTTATTCGATCACAAAGTAATCGTAGAAATATGTGGGAGCCATATGAATTTCCATATTCCTCTATTGGTTATTGATCGGAGAAGTGTCTCGGTCATGTCCGCATAATTCACGAACCGTAGGGAGACACACTTAAGGATTCGATGTTGTTTAGTAGATATGGAATGTTAATAGGGATACCGAATGTTTTTCGGAGTCTCGGATGGGACCCGGGATATCACGAGGAGATCCGGAATGGTCCGGAGAATAAGATTCATATAAGGAAAGTCCTATTTTGGAGTTCGGGAAAGTTTCCGATGATTTCATCAGAGAGGTTCTAGAAGGGTCTAGAAGGTTCACCGGTCCGAAAGGAGAATGGTCCATGAATGTGTCATGGGTAAGTGGAATGATTGGATCATGTCCAAGGTCACTTGGTGTTGGCATATGCAAGAGAGAAATAAAGCTCTAAATTGAAAGTCAAACGGGAAGTTTGAAAAGTCAAACTAGAACAATGGTTTCCTAGTGGGAGAAGAAACAAGTCGTTCTCTCAATCCAACTTGGGTTTGGGTTTGGATTCAAACACACCCCTCCCAAGGCTGCCCCTCCCTCTCATAAATAGAGGGGGAGGGCTGCCCCAAACAACACAAGTTCCAAGCCCTCTCCATGAGCCACCGCCACCGACCAGCGCTGCCGCCGGTCCGTCGCCGTTGCCCTAGACGCCGCCGACACCTCCTCCTCCTCCCGGATCTCTAAACCCTAGTTTTTCGGGAAACCCTAATCCACCATAACTCGCATACGGCTTAGGCGAAGCCCTGCAGGATCTTCCCTCTACTTCCGACACCACGCCGTAGTGCTGCCGGAATCGCGAGGGAGAACTACAACCTCCGCTGCCTGCTGGAACAAGGGAGAGGAAGGTCTTCATCGAGTACCGAACGTGTCACCGACTGCGGAAGCGCTGCCGAAACGCAACACCGGAAGGATCGTCTACACGATCTTGAGATCGACAAGTGTACGACTACATCACCCACGAGAATCTGCTCTCGTTAACCACTTTGGAATCTTCGAGGGTGAGTTCTTCTATCGACTCATTGCTACATTCTAGTAGATAGATCTTGGCTTGTTTGTGTGCATGCAGTAGAATTTTTTGTTTTCCATGCTACGAACCCCTATAGTGGTATCAGAGCCGTGTCTATATGTAGATCTATTGCACGAGTAGAACACAATGGTCATTGTGGGCGGTGGTGCTTTTATTATCAATTGCTTTTTGTGTACTTTGCATATTGCGGTATGATGGGATGAAGCGGCCCGGTCTAACCTTACATGACATCGTTCATGAGACTTGCTCCACGCTCAACATGGAACTTGTATTGCATAAGTGGATTTGCGGGTGTCTGTCTCTCCCATCATAGTATAGATTCAGTTTACAATGGGCACTTGATAGTTCAAGCATCAACGTTGTGGTTCTTGTTCGTAAGTTAGAGCGACACTTATTGAAAGCCCCAAACCACGTAAAATATGCAAAGAAAATTAGAGGCGTCTAACTTTGTTTTGCAGGGGTGTGTTGTGATGTGATATGGCCATGATTGTGATTATATATGATGTATGCAATGTTCCTTATTGTAAGTTGGAAACCGCCAGGAGCCATATGGTTGTATTTAAATTCCGTTAAGACCCACGTGTCTATTCAAAGTAGTTGTAATAGTTGAAGCTGGTGGACGACAATCATGAAACGGCGCCATTGACCTTGACGCCATACCGGTGATGATGGAGATCATGTTCGTGCTTGAAGATGGATATCGGAAGCACAAGAAGAAAGGCCATATCATATCACATATTATGAATTGCATGTGATGTTAATCCTTTATGCATCTTATATTGCTTAGTTAACGACGGTAGCATTATAAGATGATCCCTCAAGCACACAAATTTCAAGTTTTAAAGTTTTCATCCTTAGTAAGAACCGTTGCTAAAGCTCGTTGTTTTGAAGCACCACGTGATGATCGGGTGTGTTAGATTCTGCGAGTGTATACAACGTGAGCAAGCCAGATTTGCTCATGCGGAAGCTAAGGTTTGATCTTGACGAGCCTAGCATGTACAGACATGGTCTCGGAACACGGATCACCGAAAGGTAAAGCATGAATCATATAGTAGATATGATGAACATGTCGATTGTTCGCCATTGAAACTATATCAACTCTCGTGATGATCGGTGTTGATGTGGTGGATTTGGTTCGTGTGATCACTAAAACAATGTGAGGGATATTGTTTTGAGTGGAGTTCACCTAGATTAATTTTATTATTAATTTGAACTCAATTTGTCATAAACTTAGTCTAAACTATTGCAAATATGTTGTAGATCAATGGCAGCCCCTACCATTAATTTTAATGCGTTCCTAGAGAAAGAAAAGTTGAAAAACAATGGAAGCAACTTCGCGGATTGGTTCCGCAATTTGAGGATTGTCCTCACAGCTGGTAATTTGACCTATGTGCTGGATGCACCGCTGGGTGACCCACCTGCAGCTGATTCTGCCGATGAAGTAAAGAATGTTTACCTCACTCGGAAGACTCAGTACTCCACAGTTCAGTGTGCTATCTTGTATGGTTTAGAATCGGAGCTTCGGAAAAGGTTTGAGAATTCAGACCCATATGATATTGTCGAGGATCTCAAATTGATCTTTGAGACTCATGCGGCAATTGAAAGCTATGGGGCTTCTGAAAAGTTCTTTAACTGCAAGATGGAAGAGGGCAGCTCCGTCAGTGACCATGTGCTTAAGATGTATGGGCACGCAAACAAACTTCAAAGCTTGGGTATTGTGATTCCTAATGCTTTGGGGATTTACCGTGTCCTCCAATCACTACCACCAAGTTACAAGAACTTTGTGATGAACTACAACATGCAAAACATGAAAAAGACGTTGCCAGAACTCTTTGCCATGTTGAAATCTATAGAAGTGGAGATCAAGAAAGAGCACCAAGTGTTGTTGGTCAATAAGACCACCAAATTCAAGAAAGGCAAGTCTAAGCAGAAGGGACACTTCAAGAAGGGTGGTAAGAAAGTTACCATGCCAACGAAGAAGACCAAGGCTGGACCTAAGCCTGATACTGAGTGCTTTTACTGCAAGGGAGAAGGTCACTCGAAGCGGAATTGCCCAAAGTACTTGGCGGATTTTAAGAAAGGCAACATCAAGAAGAAAGGTATATCCGATATACATGTTATTGATGTGTATCTCACTAGTACTCGTAGTAGTGCCTGGGTATTTGATACTGGTTCGGTTGCTCATATTTGTAACTCGAAACAGGTGCTGCAGAATAAACGGAAGCTAGCGAAGAACGAGGTGACGATGCGCGTGGGAAACGGATCAAAGGTTGATGTGATCGCGGTCGGCACGCTACCTCTTCATTTACCATCAGGATTAGTTTTATACTTAAATAATTGTTATTTGGTGCCTGCGTTAAGCATGAACATTATATCTAGATCATGTATTGCGAGACGGTTACTTGTGTAAGTCCGAGAATAATGGTTGTTCGATTTATATGAGTAATATGTTTTATGCACATGCACCTTTGATAAATGGTCTATTCTTATTGAATCTCTATAGTGGAAATACACATATTAATAACATTGAAGCTAAACGTTTGAAATTGAGCGATAACTCAACCTATATGTGGCATTGTCGTATTGGTCACATTGGAGTGAAGCGTATGAAGAAACTCCCTTCCGATGGACTTCTTGAATCACTTGAAAGATGCGAAGCATGTCTAATGGGTAAAATGACTAAGACTCCATTTTCTGGTATGATGGAGCGAGCTACGGACTTATTGGAAATCACACATACCGATGTGTGTGGTCCAATGAGTGTAGCATCACGCGGTGGTTATCGTGATGTTCTTACCTTCACGGATGACTTGAGTAGATATGGGTATATCTATTTCATGAAACATAAGTCCGAAACTTTCGAGAAGTTTAAGGAATTTCAAAGTGAGGTAGAGAATCAACGTAACAAGAAGATTAAATTTCTATGTTCTGATCGTGGAGGTGAATATCTAAGTTACGAGTTTGGCGAGCATTTGAAGAAATGCGGAATACTTTCACAATTGACACCGTCAGGAACACCACAACGCAATGGTGTATCCGAACGTCGTAATCGAACTCTCTTAGATATGGTTCATTCTATGATGTCACTTACAGATTTACCGCTATCTTTTTGGGGTTATGCATTAGAAACAGCCGCATTCACTTTAAATAGGGCACCATCTAAATCCGTTGAAACGATACCGGATGAATTATGGTTTGGGAAGAAACCTAAATTGTCGTTCCTTAAAGTTTAGGGTTGCGAAGCCTATGTAAAGAAGTTACAGCCAGACAAGCTTGAACCCAAAGCGGAAAAATGTGTCTTCATAGGATACCCGAAGGAAACTATTGGGTATCCCTTCTATCATAGACCCGAGGGAAAAATCTTCGTTGCCAAGAATGGATCCTTTCTAGAGAAGGAATTTCTCTCGAAAGAAGTGACTGGAAGGAAAGTAGAACTCGACGAGGTTGTTGAACCTTCTCTCGAACTTGCCAGTAGCGCAGCACCGGAAGTAGTTCCTATGGCGCCTACACCAATAAGAGAGGAAGCTAATGATGATGATCATGAAACTTCGGTTGAAGTTGCTACAGAACCTCGCAGGTCAACGAGAACTCGTACCACTCCTGATTGGTATGATCCCGTTATGAGTGTCATGTTGGTGGACAACACCGATGACCCTGCGACATACGAGGAAGCGATGATGAGCCCAAATTCCAATAAATGGCAAGATGCCATGAAATCCGAGATTGGATCCATGTACGAAAACCAAGTATGGAGTTTGGTGGACTTACCGGATGGCCGGAAGGCTGTCGAGAACAAATGGATTTTCAAGAAGAAAACAGATGCTGACGGTAATGTTACTGTCTATAAAGCTCGACTTTTTGCAAAAGGGTTTCGAAAAATTCAAGGAGTTGATTACGATGAGACTTTCTCACCAGTAGCAAAGCTGAAGTCTGTGAAGATTATGTTAGCAATCGCTGCGTATTATGATTATGAGATTTGGCAGATGGATGTCAAAACGGCGTTCCTCAATGGAGACATTGATGGAGAGTTGTATATGATGCAACCCAAAGGTTTTGTTGATCCTAAAGATGCTAACAAGGTATGCAAACTTCAACGGTCCATATATGGATTGAAGCAAGCATCCCGAAGTTGGAATCAACGTTTTGATAAGGTAATCAAAAGGTTTGGTTTTATACAAACTTGTGGAGAAGCTTGTATTTACAAGAAAGTGAGTGGGAGTTCTGTAGCATTCTTAATACTATATGTAGATGACATATTGTTGATTGGGAATAATGTAGACCTTCTTAATAGTGTCAAGGATTATTTGAATAATGGTTTTTCAATGAAAGATCTTGGCGAAGCAGCTTATATTAGGCATAAAGATTTATAGATATAGATCGAGACGCCTAATATCATTGTCATAAAGTACATATTTGGACAAAGTTCTAAAGAGGTTTGGAATGGAAGATAGCAAGAAAGGGTTCTTGCCCATGTTGCCCAATACGACCTTGAGTAAAACTCAAAGTCCAGCAACGGCAGAAGATAGAGAAAGGATGAGTAAGACTCCCGATGCCTCAGCCATAGGATCTCTAATGTATGCCATGCTATGTACTAGACCCGATATTGCATATGCTGTTAATTTGACTATCAGATATCAAAGTGATCCAGGAGTGGATCATTGGACAGCAGTCAAAAACATCCTTAAGTACTTGAGAAGAACTAAGGATATGGTTCTTTCTTATGGAGGTGATGAACAACTCGTTGTTAACGGTTACACCGATGCTAGTTGGAACACCGATCCGGATGATTCTAAATCTCAATCTGGATACGTATTTAGTTTGAATGGTGCAGCAGTTAGCTGGAGGAGTGCAAAGCAAAGACTTGTGGCAAGATCTTCAACTCAATCGGAATACATAGCTGCTTCGGAGGATTCACAAGAGACGATATGGATGAAGGAGTTCATTACAGAGCTCGGTGTGGTTCCAAGTGCGCTGGACCCAATGTCTATCTATTGTGATAACATGGGCGCCATAGCCAATGCGCAAGAACCAAGGTCACACAAGAAGCTGAAGCACATCAAGCTACGTTTTCACGCTATTCGAGAGCATGTCCAAGATGGTGACATAAAGATTTGCAAAGTACACATAGATCTGAATGTGGCGGATCTGTTGACTAAACCTATCCCGAGGGCAAAACATGACCAGCACCAAACCGCCATGGGTGTTCGGTATATTACCATGTAATCTAGATTAGTTGACTCTAGTGCAAGTGGGAGACTGTTGGAGATATGCCCTAGAGGCAATAATAAATGTAGTTATTATTATATCTTTGTGTTTATGATAAATGTTTGCATTCATGCTATAACAGTATTAACCGGAAACATTAATACTTGTGTGATTTGTAAACTAAAATAGAGTCCCTAGTAAAGCCTCTTTATAATACTAGCTTGTTGGTTAATAGATGATCATGGTTTCTCGATCATGAACATTGATATGTTGTTAACAACAAGATCATATCATTAGGAGAATGGTATGATGGACATACTCCTATAGATAAGCGTAGCATAAAGATCAAGTCATTTTAATAGTTCAATTGCTATAAGCTTTCTGATACATAGTAACCTAATTCCTTCGACCATGAGATCATGCTAATCACCATCACTGGAAGGATGCTTTGATGACGTCAAACACCATACCGTAACTGGGTGGCTATAAAGATGGCATTGAGTGTTCGGAAAGTATGGGTTGAGGCACATGGATCAAGAGTGGGATTTGTCCATCCATAAGACAGATAGATATACTCTGGGCCCACTCGGTGGAATTTCATCCAATTAGCTTGCAAGCATGTGACTGGCTCACAAGGGATCACATACCACGGGAACGAGAAAAGAGTACTTATCGGTAACGAGGTTGAACTAGGTATGCAGAGATACCGACGATCAAAACCTCGGATAAGTAAACTATCGTGAGACAAAGGGAAATTGGTATCGTATGTAAGTGGTTCATTCGATCGCAAAGTAATTGTAAAAATATGTGGGAGCCATATGAATTTCCAGATTCCTCTATTGGTTATTGATCGGAGAAGTGTCTCGGTCATGTCCGCATAATTCACGAACCGTAGGGAGACACACTTACGGATTCGATGTTGTTTAGTAGATATGGAATGTTAATAGGGATACCGAATGTTGTTCGGAGTCTCGGATGGGATCCGGGATATCATGAGGAGATCCGGAATGGTCCGGAGAATAAGATTCATATAAGGAAAGTCCTATTTTGGAGTTCGGGAAAGTTTCTGATGATTTCATCGGAGAGGTTCTAGAAGGGTCTAGAAGGTTCACCGGTCCGAAAGGAGAATGGTCCATGAATGTGTCATGGGTAAGTGGAAAGATTAGATCGTGTCCAAGGTCACTTAGTGTTGGCATATGCAAGAGAGAAATAAATCTCTAAATTGAAAGTCAAACGGGAAGTTTGAAAAGTCAAACTGGAACAATGGTTTCCTAGTGGGAGAAGAAACAAGTCCTTCTCTCAATCCAACTTGGGTTTGGGTTTGGATTCAAACCCACCCCTCCCAAGGCTGTCCCTCCCTCTCATAAATAGAGGGGGAGGGCTGCCCCAAACAACACAAGTTCCAAGCCCTCTCCACGAGCCGCCGTCGCCGCCGACCCGCGCCGCCGCCGGTCCGTCGCTTCCGCCCTAGCCGCCGCCGACACCTCCTCCTCCTCGCGGATATCTAAACCCTAGTTTTCCGGGAAACCCTAATCCACCATAACTCGCATCCGGCTTAGGAGAAGCCCTGCGGGATCTTCCCTCTACTTCTGACACCACGCCGTCGTGTTGCCGGAATCGCGAGGGAGAAGTACAACCTCCACTGCCTGCTGGAATAAGGGAGAGGGAGGTCTTCATCGAGTACCGAACGTGTGACCGACTGTGGAAGCGCTGCCGGAACGCAGTGCCAGAAGGTTCGTCTACGCGATTTTGAGATCGGCAAGTGTACGACTACATCACCCACGATAATCTGCTCTCGTTAACCGCTTTGGAATCTTTGAGGGTGAGTTCTTCTATCGACTCGTTGCTACAATCTAGTAGATAGATCTTGTCTTGTTTGTGTGCATGCGGTAGAATTTTTTTGTTTTCCATGCTACGAACCCCTACATTTTGGCCAACCTTGTTCCCTCTCTAGCTCACTCTATACTCTCAGTAGATGATCTAGCCCAATTAACAAGCCTTAGCACCACTGTGAGCTTGGCATAGCCATCAATGGTGACCATGACGAGCCTAACTTGACACCCACATGTCGACAGCAAGCTAGGAGAAGCACCAAGCCTAGCAAGCATGTCTGGAGCACTGACCACCGTCCACCGCCACCCCCTGTCCAAGCCTCGAGCACTGCCAGCCCCTGGACCACACTGCCCGAGCATGCCAAGCCTCTCTGCGAGCGAGCCGAGAGCGCGCCAGTGCGCCAACCGCGACACACGCCCACAGACCGCGAGCCGCCCTCGCCGCTTGCGTGCGTGATCGCCAGCACCCCAGCAACCCTGCGGACATGCTCGTTCGCCGCCGTGCGGACCACGCATGCTATGCACCATTAAAAACACAGTCGGACCCGCCGAGAGCGCCGCGACGTTCCGACCATTCAGCACCGCCCCACGCCTCGCCACCATGTCGTTGAGATTCGCGAGGGAGCACATCACCACCCCCTATCGTCACCCATGCCAGTAGCACTCCGTGCCGTCGACACCGACAAGCTCCACCCGCGCCATTCGGTCCCCTTCAGCCACTATAAAAGGAGGCCTCCCCCGCTTGTTTTCTTCACACCAGTTCACTCCCCACCTCTCACTGACCACACCCACTCACTCCCAGAGCAAGGCGAGCACCAGGTGGCCATAATTTCACCGGAGTTCGCCGCTGCAGAGGAGGAGAGGCGTGGTCGATTGGAGCCGCCCTAGAAGAAGCTGCCAGTACCAGGAGAATCGCCGTCGTCGACTTCGTCGTTCGGCCCCGTCGCCGACCATCGTCTGAGCCCCGGTGAGCCTCCCACGACCCCCACTGGCCGCGCTAGGGTTTTGTCTCGCCGGCGCTGCCCGACGTGGACGATAAACCCTAGCCGTTCGATTAGAGTTAGATCGTGCGGCCTAGATCATCCCGTACTGCTTTGCCACTCGTTGTCTCACTGACGAGTGGGGTCGCTCACTTAACCAGCCCGCGCGTGCGCTGTGCCTAGTGGGCCAGCCTAGTTAGACATCCCGCGCGACCCAACAATTCAAACTTAAGTTTATTCATTTAATTTCAAACCTAGTTCTGTACCTAGATTCAAAAATCAACCCAGCTTGATTCACTGAACCAAAATGCGTGAAACCAATTTTGTTAGAAAGGTACTGAAATGCTTAATCCAAGCCCGTTGGATTCAAACCAATTAGAATTATAGATCACTCATGGTAAAAATAACAAGGCAGAAGCTTTTCTGCATTCAAACATTTTTCAAAATTCAACCATAAGAGCTTTTGAGTTACTTCCAACTCTCAAAAATCACATTTAACCATACCTTTCAGAATATATAAAAATTTATAGGTTTACTTACAGAAATAATGATCAAGTAATAAAAGAATGCCACATAGGCATTTCTAGTCACTTTAATTAAATAAAATAAAAAGGTTAAACCTTATTAAATTGTGACACCACTTTAAATCACATTCCCATGTACTAAAATATGTGGTGATGACATGTGTCAACATGATCCCATGTTTTAGTTGGAGAATATTAAATCTTAAGTAGTTTTTCAATGAGTAGAAATTACTTTTCTAAAATAAAATAAATGAGACAAGTGCTTTAATCTTGTAATGTTAGTGATGATGCTAGATCATCTAGTGTGAACCTTTGTGTGATGATTAGAAATAGTTAAGTATTGTTGGTGATTGTGTACCTCGTATTTATTTCCGCTAGTACCGACCAAGGATACGAGGAGGAAGGAGCATATTACGAGGAAGAAGCCGAGGAGAACTTCAATCACTGCTCTGCACAAGGCAATCTAACACTTGCAACTTAGCAAGCTTATACTAATATCTTAGCAAGCCAATACTTGCAAGCTACTCATTAAGCAAGTTAACACTTGCAGCTTATGCAAGATACTACTTGCTTGTTACTATGCCAACTATATGCCTTAAGCATATGTGATTATACCCACTTGACACGCCATCCTAGTTTTACCTGCAAGCTTAATATTTTATTTTCTTTATTAAAAGTTTTCTATCAAAAGTTTACTTAGTGGCTTGTAGTTTCTAGAAAGATAACTGAATGTAGCATAAAGAGCATAAAATTTGGCCTAAGTTACATAATCTTGATGTCATCCTAAGGCATGAGATTGAACCTAGCTAATCCCCACTTGTTTATTACCCATCATTAGTATCTACCCCCACTTATAGATGCCAGTGCTAAGCTTAAAATTTGATCAACTTTAGATGGGAATACTTGGTGAAAATGGTTATGAAAACCTTAGAATGATGAGTCATTCTACTGAAATGTTTTGACATGTGTTTCTGAACACTAGAGGATTTTGATCATGAAAATGTTAAGGCATGAGCCTTAGCCCCTTTACAAAACTGATGGTTGTCTGGATGCGATACCATTCCAATTTTACCGTACAACCACAATACCTGAAATTTGGGCAGGGCTTGAATGGAAATTTATATACCTTAGTATGGGTTCCCTTGCGGCCAAGGTCTGAGCTGAGGCTACCTTGTGAAGATTTTCCACTTGTTCAGTACCCAAGATGACAGTTGGTCATGGTTGGGAGGCCAAACTCACAGGAGAGGTGCCTATACTAGGGCGTGTAATTGAAAGATTAGGATTAATTATCCGCATATTGAGTATGGTGAATTTAGGATTGTTCCTGACGGATGTATCGAATGTTGTGGTGAAAGTGTACAATCTCTGCAGAGTGCCAAACTATTCGAATAGCCGCGTCCGTGGTTATGGACAGTTGGAGTGGCCATACTGTTCCCCGTCAGATGTTTTCAAAATGACTTATGAAATGATTTGTGACTTTGACTTGACCACAAGAGAGTTGTGACATGAAATTCAAGTTCCCACTTAGGTGTTATAAAACTTTCAACTAGTTTTCTTTGCTTTTGAACTTAGTAGAGGTAAATCTGTCTTTTTGCAAAACAACCCTAGAGCTTAGTATATCATATTCAAAACCACTTCACTTGTTAGTATTAGTTTGCGAGTACTTAAAGAGTACTCATGGCTTTGTCCCTGGCTATTCCCGTGGCCAGACTATGAAGAGGAGTATCAGGAAGAAGGACAGCAGGAAGGTTACGACAACTAGGATCATCTCCCATCGTCAGCATTGCCTGTGACCATGAAGATGGAGCTTCGCCCATGCTATCGTATTATTACGTTATTCCGCTGCTTGAATTGTATTAAGAACTGGATCATGAGATCCTTATTTGTGTAAGACCTTATGTATGGTTTGTAATGGATGATGTACTATGATATCCAATCTGTTATTCTCGCAAAAATGGCAATCCTGGGTTTGCGATGTATGGCATAACATGTATCTGTGATTAAAAATCCGGGTGTTGACACATATATGCCACACTGCTACAACAACCGTGGTGGTCTGGATATCTGAACTACGATTCAACAACTCCAAAACCTAGGTTCTTGGTGAGATAAAAATTCTTCCTGAGATGGATCTCGTGTTCAGACTTAATTCCTTGCCAAACAACATTGGCATATTGACAGAATAGCAGGGCATCCAACAATCGCATATTGTTTATAGAAAAGCATGTTGTTGACACTGGTCAAGATTGGGTTCCAGAGTTAGCAATATATGTAAAAAGGCAAGGAGATGACTACCGCCCACTAGGCATGGTTGTATAACACTAACAGGACGATGACAAAAGGCACTGTACATGTGGTAGTCGAGTCATACCGCTAAGCTTCCCCTGGAATTTAAGAGAGAAGAAGAATCAAGGTTGATTTTAGTTAAGTTTTTGCAAACCCCCGTTGTTCTCACTCTTCAACTATGCTGTACCGCTGACTCCTGCATGCCTGCACTGTCTCACCACTGGCATGGGAATTCCAGCGGGAGGTTTCAGCATGCAAGAATAATTTAATTAAGACCAGGCATCTTACGCATTTCCCTTTCTTTAATTATTAAGACCCTATCTTTCCAGCTTCCTCCCCCACTTCCCTGCCTCCTCACTGATGTTTGACATCAACACATAGTTTAGTTTGATATCTTGCAAGGTTCTAATTCATGTAACTTGTTGGCTGCAATCTGCGCGAGCTCGTCGTTCTTGTATACCCGGCATGCTCCAAGCAGTGTACCCCATACACCAGCATCAAGTTGCATACGCATCCCCTGGATAAGTTCAAAGGCTTTAGTAAGTCTCCCAGCTCTTCCAAGTAGATCCACCATGCAACCGTAGTGTTCAGCCTTAGGCTATAACGAGTAGTATTTTGTTATCGAGTTGAATAAATCCAACCCTTTATCAATCAATCCTGCACAGATGCAGGCTAACAAGACACCCACAAATGTGACCTTGTTAGGTCGGACATCATTAGCTTCCATATCTCGGAAAACCGAGATCATGTCAATCCCACGGCCATTAGAAGCATAGCCAGCAATGAGCACATTCCATTAAACAATGTCCTAACCTACCATCTCGTCAGATACTTGTCCTACTTCCAACATCCGACTTTCAAAAAAGAGATCGCTGGTATACCCACTCCCGGCAACAAGGCTATGGAATTGCCTCCAAACTTGCAAAGCGGCCAAGTTTGCGCATGCGCTAAGATAACATGCATATGTAGACCAGTCAGCAATCTATGTATCCCTTCTCATGATCAAGAAATGTTGGAGTGCTCCAATATAGAGCCCATTATGAATGAATCCCAAGATAACTGAATTCCAAGATACTGAATCCCTCTGATTCATCCTCCTGAAAATACTTAATGCCTTTAGCATTTGATGACCATGGCCATAGCCAACAATCATGGTGTTCCAAGAAACTAAGTCCTTGTTTGGCATTTGCTATAACAACACCATGACCTCGTCAGGCATTCCACGGTGGACATAGCCAGATATCATCGTATTCTAGCACACTGACCTCAAGTCCATCAGAGATACAACATGTGTCATCGATCATCTTCCTCTACAAATATCCCTACATTAGTGCAGTGTTTGCTTTAAGACTGTTGAATGGCATATTTTTCAACATGTCCATTGCTTCTTCGACATTCCCAATATGCACTAATGCATGTATCATAGTTCTCCATGAGATTGGGTCCTTATTTGGCATCTCTATAAATAACATATATGCCTCCACCATGTCCCAACACCGCACATACCCACCAAGCATCACATCCCAAGCCACAATAGTGTGTCCAAGCATCCTGTCGAACAATTCTCTCGCCTCATATGTCCTTCCTGCCCGAAAAAAACCATTCAGCAAGGTAACCAAGAAAAAAATCAGGAGACGGGAGCCTCTCAAATACGCCAACAGCCGTGACGAGATCCCCATCACGCATGTGCCCCTCCAGCATAATGTTCCAGGACACCATATCCCTCTATGGCATCTCATCGAAGAATTGGACTGCCTGAACCATTTTCCCAGCACGGGTTTATGCCACCAGCACCGAGTTCCATGAAAATATGTCTGGGGCCGACATTTCCCGCATCAGCATCTCTACGTCATCAAACTTGCCTTTCTTCGCGTGGCATTGTAGCACCTTGCGGGCTTCTCCCCGCGCATTCGATCGAACGCGTCCCTGGCGAGCTTTAGCTCACCCACACGCGGGTAGCAGGAGACCATCAGCGTTTAGGATAGGTTGTCCCGGGTAGGTATTGATGGGGTTTGTTGCATAGAAAACAAAAAACTCCTACGGTTGCAACTGCTAAGATCGAATCTAGGCGATACTCGTAACGGTTACAGATGGACTCACCCTCATAGACCATAAGCAGGAGAACATTCTTGCAAACAAACGTGGTTGATATAGATGTACACGGGCGTACTCGAGGACATGCAGACGATCAACACCATAGAAGGGCAGCGCCTCCATAATCGTGAAGGGAATATGCCCGAGAGGCAATAATAAAGTAGTTATTATCTTATTCCTTATTTATAATAAATGTTTATTTTGCATGCAATAATTGCATTAATACGGAAACGTTAATACATGTGTGTTTAATGAACAAAAAGAAAGTTCCTATTTATGCCTCTCTCATAAACTAGCTCGTTGATTAACAAGATGATCAAAGGTTTCCTGATCATGGACATTGGATGTTGTTAATAACGAGGTCACAACTTTGTTGGAATGATGTGATGAACATTCATCCGAAGTATAGCATTATGATCAATGTCATTGTGTTTATATTGCTATAACATCATATGAAGTAATCTTAGTCCTTATACCATGAGATCATGTCAATCACTAACACCGGAAGAGTATCTTAATAACATCAAACGTCACACCGTAATAGGGTGACTATAAATATGGGTTCAGTGCTAAGAAGGTGTTATGTTGAGGCTCATGGATCAAGAGTGGAATTTGTCCATCCCGATGACAGAGAGATATACTCTGGGCCCTCTCGGTCATATCACATTAGTTAGCTTGCAAGTGAGTGATTTGATCACTAGAATGTTATATCACGGGAACGAGAAAAGAGTACATGTCGGTAACGAGATCAAACTAGGTATGGAGATACGGATGATCGAATCCTGGACATGTAATATATCGCGACACAAAGGGATTGAGTTACATGCGTATAAGGTTCACATGATCACAGAAGTCATCGTTGAATTTGTGGGAGTCAGTACGGATCTCCAGGTCCCGCTACTGATTATTAATCGGAGAGGAGTCTCGATCATGTCTACATTATTCACGAACCGTAGTATGACACACTTAAGGGATACCGACACCATTTGGAGCAAATAATATGCCAGAGAAATAATTACAGAGCGCATGAATTATTTCACTAGACACCGAAACTGTTTCGGTTGAAATTGCTAAAAGTGGTTCTGCATGTGAAATTGAAATGTTGTAAGGGGTTTTATGTGAATGTTTTTTAATTAGAGTAATTGAAAAAAATCTGAATAAAATAAATAAAAGAGTTTTATTAAATGAGAGCTTGCATTAATTTTGGTGGAAAATTAATGCATGTGAGTGGAATTGTGAGTGGAGGTGTGTTTATGTGAGTGGAGCTTCCACCACATGAATGAGGGAGAGGTGGGGGCACCCTCATTGGCCGGCGGCCATGCCCCCTTGGGCTGACCCCTCCCCTATAAAAGGACCCCTCCTCTCACTTCTCACTCACAGCTCCTCGCGAAGGATCTCTCTCCTCCCTTTAGAATTTCCCCATGGTCTCGGATCAGCGAGATACATGTTCCCGGTGGCTTTTTCTGGAAGGATTTGTTGCTTTCGCTGCTTCGCTGGAGCGAGGGCGTGGAGGTTGTCGGGGTACCCGGACGTGTGTGCGATCATGGATGCACCACTGCTTTGCGGTGCTAGACTGGATGGTGTTGGACCTGCTGGACCGGATGGACTTCTTCTCGATCTTGAGATCGGCAAGCGTTTGACTATATTATCCACAAGTACAACCTCGTTAACGCTATTCGGTCTTTGAGGGTATGTATTCTATGGATGTATATCCACTCGTTGCTTGTATCTAGTAGATAGATCTTGGTACATAGTTGTTCCCATCGTAGGATTTTTTTGTTTTCTATGCTGCGAACCCTTCAGTGGTATCAGAGCCGAATCTATGCGTAGATGCTTTGCACAGGTAGTACACATATGTATATGTGGGCGATGATGATCATGTTATTGCTTCTTAGTTGTATTTTGGATATTGGTGGCATAGTGGGATGAAGCGGCTCAGACAAACTTTACATGTCCTCGCACATGAGAACTGTTCCACGCTTGACATGCAACTAGTTTTGCATAAGTGGCTAGCGGGTGTGTGTCTCTCCTACTATAGTTAGTATCTAATTTGCAATGAATTGTCAATAATTTGGTTATCCTCGTCGTGGTTCCATGTTTGTAGGTAAGAATGGTTATATCTTCGAAAGCCCTAAGTCACGTAAAACTTGCAATGAATAAATTAGAAGCGTCTAGTTTAGATTGTTGTTGGGCTAGTGTCATGATACGGTGATGTTGTAAGTAAAAGTATAAGTCGATACTCTTACAACACACATAACGTGTAAGTTACATAGACCTTGGCCTTACACATAAAGGAATGATGGAGATCATACCACGATGCACATGATAACGATCAAGTGCAAGGACCATATCATTTCACTTTTCACATAAGATCTTTGTTGCATCTTATATTGCTAGTTTGGCTTTTTATTAGCATAATAAGATGATCCCTCATTTATATATCAAGATAAAAATGTGTTCTTCCTTAAGTATGCACCGACAATGTTTCATCGCTTTAAGACATCACGTGATGTTCGGGTGTACTTGAATCCACGAGCATATCTCGGGTGTAAGACAATTTTACACACGCGAATACTAAGGTTCTTACTTGGCGAGCCTAGCATGTGCAGACATGGCCTCGGAACACGGACCAAAAGGTTAAGCATGAGTCATATGCTTGATATGATGACCATGTAGATGCTCGCCTTTGAAGCTACACCGACTCACGTGATGATCAGACTTGGTGTAGTGGATTTGGTTCATGTAATCACCAAAAAGACACGAGGGATGTCATTTTTGAGTGGGAGTTCATATCTAATTTGGATCAGTAGAACTCAATTTATCAAAAATTAAATCAAAGTGAATTTGCATAATTTGTTGTAGTCATTGAAATTCGTTCACCACCTTATGCTTAGTTATAATTGAGATAATAGAACCATAGAATTCTGGATATTTATTTTACGAACTGGCATCGTATTGTGTTGAGTGTCAATCTAAAGTTTAAAGTTCTATTTGCAAACTTTTAGCAAACTTTGTTTACTCCGTGAAGTTTAATAAATAGTATTAAATCGAGAGTGACATTCCAGTGTTAGTATCTAAAGTATCATGTTTGCCTCCATGATTCTTGATTTAAATACTGAGATTATCTAGGAGCTGAAAGAATTATTTTAGAAACCATCATGTGTGGCAGATATAACGATATATGAAACATTGTTTTTGGTTGCAATATGATAGAGTATAATGTATGTTCTCATATTGGATGAGAATTTGCAAAGGTTGGAGATGCTAGACATCCTAATCATCCAAAAGGGTTTTGGAAAGTCACGTTATACTCACGATTTGCCTTTATAAGCTACATTAGCTTGATCATGAAGTTGTCATGATAAGGATGAATAGAAGATGTATGTAAAGTGTTTACTACACTAAAAGATTACTAAAGAATGGATTTTGAAAGAACGTCATTCAATTGATGATGGTGATCTACTTCAAAGTGCAGGTCCAAAGATATTAGTATTTGAATATACACGCTTTGGACTATGTGTCATGTACATGGCACCACTTTTGATGTTGATAGATTCTTTTAAAAGGAAAGGAAATGCTGAAAGAGAATTTATAGAATATATTTGGCAGAAAAGAAAAGACTGGAAATATCCAGTTTAGGTATATAGATAATATACTTATTATGGTTGCATTCTTTGCTTATTAAACAATGTGGTTCTTGGGTATTGGATACCGAATTGGTTGGTATGAAATTTCATACAGAACGACGCAATTCATGAATCATAATGGCCTAAGTAACTAGCAAGAGAATATGTGATGATGTTCATCGAAAACAAACAAACCGTTGTTTGTATTTCTCGTTGACATCAAAGCTTGCCTTCAAGATTTGTTTTAATAATATTTATTTAAATCAGGTATTATGAGAATAAATATTGTTCAAATAATTACCGTATTCCATATAAGATGGATGATTTACAGATCTAGTTCGATAAATCATATCCATAAAACCTGATGCTAAAATGTCGCAAGACAAATGATTGAAGATCACTTACGAAGTGACATCGCCGTTTAAATTATTTTGGAAAGAAAACATGAAGAATCTCCATATTCATGGATTGTTGGAGTCTTTGATTTGATCAAGTGACGCTTGTGAGACTTTCCTCGGGATAATTAAAACTTCGTTTAAAGGCCAAAGAAGAACGATCGACTAAATTATTGGAATTTATACATATCGATATATGTAGTCCATTATTTTAACATCCCAAAATTCATGAATTACAGAAGCTTGCATTTCATTCATACATTCATGGCATTCTTGACTTGCACATAATTTTTCAAATCAAAACTCCAAATAAAACCATTTTTATGCCTATTATCTACATATCATTAAGGCATGGTTTTATTTTATTTTTTAAAGGATCATAGTGTAGTGGACTAGACAGTGGTGTTTGACGCACATTTAGGTGCAAGATTCACACTACAAAAATCTAGAGAAAATTTGAATTCAAACTCATTTGAATTTGGTTTGAAAATGATTCCTGGAAAATCAATCAGAAAAAGAAAAGGCAAAAGGAAAAAAAATAAAATAGCTGCTGCCCTTTTGGCCCAGCGAGCCCACCCGGGTTTCCCCCTCTCCCCTTTGTTTCTCACTCGAACGCACACCCTCCCCCTCACTGTCAAGTGGACCCAATGCCATGTTGGCGTCGGCGTCCCCAAATCCCGCCCGCGACCAGCTCGCCGTCCGTTTCTTCCCCGCACTCACTGCCGTGATTGATTTCAATTGATTGCTGATGAATGAGCGCGTGATTCTTGCCCCTGCTCTGGCTACTTAACCCCCACCACCCGCGACCATTTCCCCCAACACAGCAAGCCCCAAGCGCCGCCAGGCTCCTCGAATTTTTGCTTGCCCCACCGCAGTACCGAACAGCTCCGGTGAAATATTCAGGTGAGCTCTGTGCTCCCCTTCGCCTCTCGTTCATACAAGTTTTCATCTGATGCTTGCGCACCTTCTCACACCTTTGGCTTGCTCTAAATCGCCCCAGGTCGTCGTCCCCGTCAACCCCGGCGAACGACCGAAGCGTCGCTCGACTCTGGCGACCAATCAAGGTAAATTCCGAGCGCCCCTTGACATCTAACCCATACGACTGTGTTCGCTGTACCTTTGTGCATCTTCTAATACCCTTTGTTTGTCCTATTGCGTCCTAGCACATCGACTCCGTCTCTGTTCGTAAACACCCGACGCTGGTACAAACTCCGACGAGGTTTTCCGGCCGTGTTCGTGCGCCCCTGTCCAAGCAAAGACCATGTTGAGCTTCACCATCTTCTCACGAGCTCGGTAAGCATCTGCATGCCCCTCATAAACCCCTAGCCTCGCTGGCATGTCACTGGAAGTAGCGCCGCCGCGCCAGTGCCATTCGCGCCGCCAGTTTCTAGTCGAGTTGATTTGGTCCATCGAATCTAGATCTGGTGGTTAGGATTAGAATTAGAACAAAGGGGTACAAGTAGATCTGAGTGACATGATTTAGTTAGATATAACGGCACGGACGCGTGATCCAGCATGAACAGGTACGCACCAATCAGGGAGCGCCGCGTGTCACTGGATTAGATTTAAAATCTGAGTTTAGATCTATTAGTTATTCAAACTTGTAAATTCAATAACTTTTGATCTGTTTGTCCAAAAATTACAAATTTTATATCATTGGATTCAGAAAAATAAATCCTACACTACTGTGGGATTGAATTTGTATTTTGCTTCTGTAAAATTTGATTTATTTGCAGAATCAATTATAGGCTTATTTTGGCCATATAAATTATTGGGAAAATGTTTTTAAAGCAAATTTAAATTTAATTAGGCTATAAATAGTTAGTTTTGTGTTCAAGTACTGTTTGACTTGACTTGTTTAGTTTAGAAAAGTCAGTTCATTGCATTGCATGCATTCATATATTTTTGCTTGATTATTTGAATGTAAATTTGGTGCTATCATTTTATGTGTAGATTGTGGTGCTAGTGATGACTGTGATTGTGAGGATTTTTGCTACTCCCCCAACTACCAAGGCAAGTGGTGCTTCATGTATTTGTCCCATTATTTGGACTATGCACTAGTGGTATTTTGAATAGGTCTTGCATGATTTTTTTGCTAAGTATCTATATGCTATGCTTGGGAAAACCTAGAAGCTGTAGCCTTAGTAGAATTTTCTCTAAGTTAATATACTTGACATGTTAACATGCTTAGCCTAGCTAGTAGAAAACAAGGGTGGAATATATTCATGCTATCGAAATTTTGCTAAGTCTTTTGACTTGTGTTTTAATAAAACAACTAATTGAATGAATCACCTGGGTGGAATGGTATGATGGTTTATGTTGAGTGGTTACACAAGGACCATGTCTATGGTTTACCTTGTGTATCTCACTTGTGGAAAGTCACCCAAGAACAAAGGGATTTGAGATACATAGTGTTTAGAAGCTTCCAGTGCAACCACATGGCATATGGGCTCTGCCTTGATCATATAGGTTGCAATAACTTAGCCAGATGGACATTTGCTGGTCGGGTGATAGGATGGAACGCGTCCATGGTGGTCTAAGGGAAGGCTTCTGAAAGGTCTCGTCTCGATGCATGTCGAGTCTTGTGGGGAAAGTGCACCACCTCTCGAGAGGGTAAAACCTAAGTACTTAGCCGTGTCCCCGGAAATGGACAATTTGAGCATCAAGACATTGAAGCTATCAAGGATCTCCTCATCACAATTTCTAAGTTAAAAACTTGTGGTTGAACAAGGGTAAAGGTTCACCAATGTCTATAGGTGGTTCCTTGGGAGTTTTTGTCAAACAAAAACTTAGTGTTTTCAACTGATAGGAAAAACCTATTTTGAGCAAAGAAAGCCTAAGCTACACTTAGCCAAATTCATATAGTTTCTAGATACTACTATTCTAATATGGTATCACTTGCCAATACAATTCCAAATGTATTAACTCACTGTGTCTGTAACTTATGATGTTGCAGGTTATTCCGATGAGGATTAGGGTTATGAGTCTACACTAAACATGCTTTCCTGTGGCACATGAAGATGAAGACTTTACTTTATTTACTATGTTATGAACTCTTGTACTAGCCTTTGGCTATGGAGTTGTAAAAGACTATGTTTATCTCTGGAATGACGATGTAATAAAGACCTTTGTATCTGTGTACTTCATCTTAAACTGTGGATGCTAGCATTGCAATCATAGGGACCTTTACTTTATAAAGGTGGGGTCTTACAGATGGTATTAGAGCACTGTGTTGCCTATAGGATTATGACCTTAAGTTGGATTATACTAAGGAAACCACTAGGAGAAATGCAACTCTGTGCAAAATTCCACACTTGTCTTTTTCCTCTCGTAAACTTTTCTAATCTTCTTTCTCATTTCCATTTGTATATGAACTCCATCAACGAAGCCGTCAAGAAGGGACCACTCATGACCATGACATTGGAGTGTGAGACAGAGTTTCCCAAAGCACTCAAGAACCTTATGGTTACCATGGGGATACATGGTGCAACTGTGTACAAGGGATTCCCTGTAATGGATGAGGGAGAAGAATATTGGTGGGTGCAACTTCACTTGTACAAAAACAAGGAAGACAACCACGAAGATTCGGAATTCTGCATGGTCACCAACTCTGAAATGCACACAACATTCTTTGACTCTGCAAGGAATGCAACATGGAATTCCATCAAGGAGATTGATGATAGGCTCAAGTGTAGAATGCTCAACACTCAAAATGACCTTAGAGAGGAGAATAAGCATAACCAAGACTTAGAGGCTACCAACCAACATCTAAGGGAGGATATCATAGACTTAATATGGGAGTCTTGTGATCAAGATAGACAGATTACCACTAAGGATGCCCTGATAGCCATTTTGTCAAGTGAGTGAGAGTTGAGATGAACTCCGGTAGTTGGACCACCACACTTATCATTTTCTCGTGTTAATAATTTTTTATCATACCAACCTATGTGGTATGACAAAAATTTGTCTAAGTTATGTTTGAACCTTAGTGTTTGTGATAGACTTTGTATGCCATGACTTGTATGTTTTATGGATGATGTATGCTTTTTTCTTTCATTTTACTGTCTGTTTTTCTCTTACTTGTGTTGTTCTAATATTTCTCTATCTTCATTAGATGCCTAGCTTTGTGATCAGCACTGCCGAGGAGTTCAATGGAACTTGTTTTGGTTCACGTATCGTGCATTTTACTAGTGTGCTCAACCTTCCACTTCATAGTATCAAGGCACTCCAGCTTACCAAGTTCGAGAGGAAGGATCTTTGGGGCTTTAGTCACACAGCCAAGACGCTAGACGGAGCCACTCACGGAGGAGAAAACCTTCAAGCTGATGCACGATGACAAAGAGAAGGGTCTAGATGTAGTCATGTAGGAGCTACTCGGACGCCTCTCAGACGCCACTACAACGAGCTTAGAGGCCTCTACTTCCACCCGTTCGGGAGACGTGATGAAAAGGGAGAGGCATTAGTGTATGAGGGCGCCGCTAGAGAGACGATTGAGCCAGTTCGTTTGTACTTACAGGACCTAGAGGGCCTTATTAGACACCTCGACACAGATAGGACCAACATCATGCTTAGCAATGACGAGCTCCAGGTTCAGTTGAGGGAGAAGGACAAGCTCTTCGCAGAGCAAGATGAGATCGTCAAGGAGATGGAGGCCAGATTCGAGAGCCAGGACAAGAAGTTCAAGAACCAGGAGAAGAGAGTCCAGGACAGAAACAAGAAGATCAAGGACATGAAATCCGATATAGAGGCCAAGGACTTTGAGTTAGAGACTCGGCAGGGAGTGATAGAGAGGCTTCGCTCACAGAAGAGAGCACTTCGTGCGAAGATCGAGGCCTTGACCACCAGCGTGGAGGAGTACAAGTCAGCTATGGAGACAGCCGGACTTACTCTCGTGGATGTGGAGGTCGACATGGAGGAGTAGTTGATTATTCAGCCACCTATTTATCTATCATCCTTTGATTATTGAGTCACAATGATCATCCAACATGTTGATGGCTTGCTTATGTGTTTACTTTTCCAAAACTTGTTGTTTACATTGTTCAAACTCTATGTTTTATCTTGTGATTGTTTATTGTGTTTGTTGCTTTGTGATTGTATCGTGCATATCATCTATGGGTTATATCTCATTACTTATCCTCTTTGAAACCACAGATGCCTCCCCATCGTGCCAATACCAACCCAAACAACAACAATAATAACGTCAATCCTGAGATGCAGCAGTTGATGATAGCTCAAACTCAACTGATGCAGATGATGACCCAATTCATGGCCAACCAAAACCAGAATCAGAATAACAACAACAACAACAACAACAACAACAACAACAACAACAACAACAACAACAACAACAACAACAACAACAACAACAACAACAACAACAACAACAACAATCCCAACAACCCAGCAGCATTTGATATGCTCACCAGGTTTCTAAGGTTGAGGCCAGCCAAGTTCTCGGGAACAACTGATCAATGGTAGCCTATGACTGGCTACGTTCCGTGAACAAGGACCTAGTCACTGTTGGCTGCACCGATGAAGAAAAGGTCAGATTCGCAACACATCTGCTCGAAGGACCAACAGCAACCTGGTGCGATAACTTTTAGATCACCACTCCCCTTGAGGATGTGACATGGGCTATCTTTGAGGATGGTTTCCGCACTGCCCACATCTCATCAGGGGTGATGAACTTGAAAAAGAAAGAGTTCCATAATCTGAAGTAGCGTCACTGCAGTGTGGCTGAGTACATTGAGGAGTTCAACAAACTGGCAAGCTATGCACCGGATGAGGTTGATACTGATGCCAAGAGGAAGGAGAAGTTCCTCGAAGGATTGAATGAGTAATTGAACCTGCAGCTATATGTTGCCTATGTCCCAACATATCAATCACTTTGTGACAAGGCCACCATCTTGGAAAACAAGATGAAACAGGTTGAGGGCGGGAAGAGGAAGCATAACTTTGATAAGCATAGCTCGGGATCATCTCACAAGCATTCCCATAATGATGATAGTGGAGGTTCTGGATTCCACAAGCATGGGAAGTATAACAACCACAACAACCACAACCGTCACCATGACAACAAGCATCATCACAATCATGACAATGACAAGTATAAGAACCACAAGAGTGGACACAAGATCCACCATAGTGGAAGTGGTAATGGGAGTCAACTTGCAAAAAAAGACATCAGTCAGGTTGAGTGCTTCAAATGCAAGAAAATGGGGCACTATGGAAATGAATGCCCAGAAAAGAAAGTTGAAGGAGCCAACAAGCCTAACCTTTTCTAGAAGGGACAAGTAAACCACATCAATGTGGAAGAAATTTATGAAGAGTCTGATGCTGTGGCTGGTAAGTTCAAGCTTAATTCTTTTCCAGCACTTGTTCTTTTTGATACTGGGGGATACATTGGAAACGTATCTATAATTTTTTATGCTCCATGCTTGTTTTGTATCTACTTTGCTTTACTTGTCTACACTTTGAGGTGCTTTTTACATGTTTTCTCGTACTAACCTTTTAACAAGTTGCAACAGTGCCAGATGCCTGTTTTCTGCTGTTTTTGGTTTCAGAAAAGTTAGTCAAGAAATATTCTCGGAATTGGACGGGACAAAGGACAAAGTCAATTACTTTTCGTGGGGAACAAGAAGTCCGGAGGAGATCCAGAGGGGCCAGACCCACCCCAGGCATGGGTGGGCCCCACCCCGCGCCTGGCTAGGGTTTGGCGCCCCTGGCCGCCGCCTCGGTCTCCCCCTTCGCCTATAAGAAGCCCCCGATGCAGACACCCTGAATACCCGATCAGAAATCCATGAAACCGTCTGTAGCCGCCACCACCATCGTCCCTAGATCGGGGGGATCTGAAGTTCTTCCCGGCACCCTACCGGAGGGGAGATCATCCCGAAGGCCTTCTCTCCGGTATGATGCGTGAGTAGTTCCACCTTGGACTATGGGTCCATGTAGTAGCTAGATGGTTGTATCTCCTCCTTTGTGCTTTCATGTATAGATCTTGTGAGCTCCGTTCATGATCAAGATCCAATCTATTTGTAATCATGCATGTTGTGTTTGCGAGGATCCGATGGATACTGAGATTATTATGTTGGTTTGATTAATGGTTTTATCTTTATGATTCTATCATGTCTGTGTTGTTTGTGATCTTGCATGCTCTCCGTTGTTAGTATCTATCTTGGCCAAGTAGTTGCTAGTGACTCCAAGAGGGGGTATTTATGATCGATAGTGGGTTCATGCCTCTAGTTTCCAAGGGAAGTGACAATAATCTCTTCGGTTGTAGATGTGTTGTTGCTACTAGGGAGAAAACAATGGTCTCTTATTCATGGAACATGTGGACTGTTTACCTTACACACTTTGCTTAAAGAAGTTGTTTGTTGCTTGCAACTTAATACTGGAGGGGGTTCGGATGATAACCTGAAGGTGGACTACTAGTCATAGATGTAGTTGGATGGCGGTCTATGTATACTGTTGTATTGCCCAATCAGCCTCATAGGATCTTTCTAACTAGTAATTGCATTGTTATGCCTTGCTCAGTTCCTGTCAATTGCCCCGCTGTAATTTGTTTACCCTTCATGCCATGTTGGTTATCTAAGGAGAGAACCTCTAGTGAACTATGGACCCCGGTCCAATCTTTACCATTGATACATCTTCCACTGTTACTGTTTACTTGCTGCAAACCATTACTTTCCACACCATACGTTTAATCCGTTGTTATAGCAAACCGGTGAGATTGACAACCTCACTGATTCGTTGGGGAAAAGTCTTGAGTTTGTGTTGTGCAGGTCTCCGCGTTGCTTGCAACACCTGTGTGACGTTTCCTTCCTCCTACTGGTTTGATAACCTCGGTTTCTTACTGAGAGAAAACTTGCTGCTGTGTTGCTTCACACCTTTCTCTTGGGGTTCCCAACGAAGCACTCCTACATCAACTCAGTGTTGCATCAAGCTTTTCTGGAGCCGTTGCCGGGGAGTCTAAGGACGTCTTCACAAGGGGAGTCTTTCACTTCCTTTCTCTTTACTTTTTTTTAGTTTGCTTTGTTTATTTTGCTTGGTTTTGTTTGCATCTTTAAAAAAAACCAAAAAAATTAGTCTAGTTTGGCTTGCTTGCTTTATTCAAAAACACAAAAAAATTAGTTCCTACTCTAGGTGCCACCTTTCTCTTGCTCACCATGTTTCTCCCCAAGTTCGCCATGAAAGATCTTGCAATAGGTAGTGTCTCCATAATTGGGAAAGATAATATTGAAGAATTCTTTAATTATGTTAGCAAGCATGAGGATATTGAGGATAAATCTATAGAAGAGCTTGCTCCTAATTATGAGATTGCTGCAGCTTCTTTAGTTCATATGTTGGAGGCTAGGTTTCTTAGCCTTGACCCCTTCATACAATTTTTTTCCTAAAACTAATGGAAGAGAAGAATGTTGAAAAAAGGGAATTCATCCTTAAAACTTTATCAAAAGAATTCCATGATGTTTGCTAGGGAGGCCAAAAATGTGTTTGAATGTTTCAATATGCTAGGTTCAAGTGTAGATGTTGTGGGTATTTCTGATAAAACTAAGCCTGGAGAGTAATTCAATATACCCATACCCTTTAAGCTTGTTGGAATGCATGAAGCCTTTGAAAATAATTTTGATTGGATTGCCCCTGAAAATATTTTTGATGAAGGTAGTAGACCGAAGAGAGATGAGAAAGGATCCTACAAAACCCATTTGGATGAGATACCTTTCATAATTGAAGATTTTGCAAGTATGAATGTTAATGCTTCCTCATTTGAAAATACTTGATTCTTCTTGCTTCTTGTGCCTAACTTAAAGACGTTAAATAAAAGTACTTGTTGAGAGATAACCCAAGAGTTTCCTTGAGTCTTGGAAGTTTTTACTTCTGTAATAACCTCTCCTTATCCTTTTTGTTTGCTTTTTGTGCCAAGAATGACCTCTAATGAGAGGGAAGTAAGATTTGGGGAGTTGCTGTCCCGAAACAGATTTCTGTCCTCCACCAAATTTTTTTTTGAGGAGGATCTATAACTCGGATTGAACTAAAAATTTATGAATAAATCCCCCAGTATGTTATCTAACTTTCATTAGTTCAACACTTTTTGATTTGAGCAACAGAAGATGTTCGAAAAAAATCGGTTTCTACCTGCTGGTCTGTTTTGACAGATTTCTGCCATTATTTGCATTTGCTTCTTATTGATTCCTTTTTGAGTTCTCTTCAGGTAAATTGATCTTTTTGTAGGATTTACTACAGTATCTTGTGTTTTTAGTGAAAAGCCTTGTTGTTCCAAAGCTTTGTCAGTGATCTAATATCTTTTGAATACACTAATGTTGCTAATGTAGTTTTGTGTGAAGGAAAAATTTCAGCTGTAGAGAGAGGATGATGCAATAAGATGAAGAATGGACAAAAGCTCAAGCTTGGGGATTCCAACATGGTGTCACCCCAAGAAATATCCAAGAGGTACAAGCGTCAAAGCTTGGGGATGCCCAAGGCATCCTCCTTCTTCATCAATAAAAAGCTCAGGTCTGTCTAGACACTTCGTTTTTATTGTTTCATGCATAGTTGTGTTGTTCTTGGAGCGTCTTAGTTTTCGTTTGCTTTGCTTAGGTTGTTTAGTTTGCTTGAATAAAGTAGTTTGGACCCCCTTTCTCGCTGTGTTGTTTTGCAAATAAGTTTGCTTGAAGTGCAAGAGGATCTTGCATTGAATGTGACTTAGACTTTAGCATGACATGCTAGGTGTTGTTTTAGCATTATGCTTAGTAATTATTGATGTAGCATGTCTTGTTCCAAACAATTGGGATTGCTTAGTGTGTCTTGAAGAAATTATGCGTTGTTTTAGCATGCAAAAGCATAGTATTGTGGTATTCTCCTTTGATGTTTTGCTTGGGTTGACTTGGCACATGATTACACCATGTTATGACTCTCACAAGTCACCATTAGCCTCTATGATCATTTAGTCCTTGACTTGTAGTACCACTCTTTGCTTTGATTAGTTTGCTTTGTTGCATTACATGATTAAGGCCATTACTGCTCTCTTAGTTGGTTGCTCCCAGTCTTTTGCTAGCTTCCACTTATATGAGTAAGTTCTGCTCATGCTTCCAACTCCCAAGAAACCAAGTTATTCCAAAGTGTCCACTATAAACCCCTATGCATGGTGTGTTACAACATTCCAAGTATATTCTTGTTTTCAACTATCTTCCAATTAAAAACTATTTTGTTATGTGAAAATTTAGTGATTAAAGCCCTCACGAACTTGATGGCACACTTTATTCTTTGCCCCTAATAAACTTGAACCATTGTGACAACTTTGTTGTATATGCTTGCACTTATAAGTTGGAATTAGCAGAACCGTGCTGTCACGGGGAACGTTTTCAACATTGCACTTGTACCTTGTTGTACTCAGTTGATATCATGTTCTTTTGTCTATGGTTGTCACCGGTGTGAAATAAAGAGGGGACTTGTAAGTCCATGGAGTTTGTATTCTGTGTTAGAGAAACGCTTGGGCCGCTAGCCTAAGCCATGCCTAATCATGGTGGAAACTTGCAACATCACCATAATGAGTTATCTATGAAGCATCCTCAATAAAAAGCTATGCATATGGTAAATAAAAATATTGCTGAGATGCTCATTGTCTGCTTGCCTTGTCATTTTGGTTATGGGAAAGCTCCTGTACCATGTGCAAGGGGTACCCCGCTGGCGGTTCTCAATGATATGCAAATACTTACAGTGACAAGAACTTACCTGCACCCAAAGTTGAGTATGCATCAGGTGTGGCCCTCGTATTAAAGGGGCATGAGATTGTCAACTTATACTTCGTCAAGCATATACTCTAGCTTTGCCACTTTAACCTTAACCACTTCAAGATGCTTATGATAGGGGCAATGAGGACTGAAAGCTAACAAGTACCATAATTTTTGGAAGCTCTTTTTGAAACTTCTAATCTCTGCTTCCTTTACAAAAAGGCCTTTCTTCCACCATTATTGAGTCTCCACCTTCTACCTTTAGGCATCATTAAGAGAGCATAGGTGTCATTTTGTGTGCAGTGTTCCAAAGATTATTAATTGATGCATATTGTGTTATTACTTGATCTTGTACTACTTGTTTATAGTCACCCTTGTGAACTTTGCAGGTGTCCTATGCATCTATATTGCTACTCTATGAGGGACAAGCTGATTGACACTATGCTATGTTTTCTACATGTGAAACAAATAAACGTTTTTCAATGCATGTTATTCATGATGTTTGTTTGTAGCTTGCCATGTTGCATGCATAGTTACTATGTCCTATTGTTAGAACTCCATATTTCATGCACATGTTTAGAGTTCTTTGATCCCAGCTTTCAATGCTTGCAAATGGTTGGATCTTTATTGTGAGGGTGCATGTTGTAGGGTTTCGTAGCATGGAAAACAAAAAAATTCTATCACATACAAACAAACAAGCCAAGATCTATCTACTAGATTGTAGCAACGAGTCGATGGAATAACTTACCCTCAAAGATTCCAAAGTGTTTAACGAGAGCTGATTCTCGTGGGTGATGTAGTCGTACTCTTCCCGATCTCAAGATCGCGTAGACGATCCTTCCGGCGCTGCGTTCCGGCAGCGCTCCCGCAGTCGGTCACACATTCGGTACTCGAAAAAAACCTTCCTCTCCCTTGTTCCAGCAGGCAGCGGAGGTTGTAGCACTCTCCTCGCGATTCCGGCAGCACAACGGCGTGGTACCGGAAGTAGAGGGGAGATCTCGCAGGGCTTCGCCTTAAGCCGGAGCGAGTATGGTGGAGTATGAGAGAGTCCTTAGTGTTCTAGGGTTTAGACACACCAAGGAGGGGATGCTAGAGCCGGCGGCTGGGGTTCCGGGGACCCCTAAGTCGGCGGCTAGGGCAAAACCCTAGGGGGGCGGCGGCGGCTATGGTGGGCTGCATCTTCTAGGGTTTGAGGTGAGGGACTTGTGTGTGCTAGGAGGGAGCCCTGCCCCTCCTTATATAGGTGGAGGGGCCGGCGGCCAAGGGGAGGGAGGGGAGTCCCTCCCCAACTTGGCTTGGGTGGTGCGCCGGCTTGGGGAGGAGGACTCCCTCCCCAACTCGGTTTCACCCCCTCCTCCTCTTTTCCACTTTCCAAATTTAGCCGTTTGACTTTTCAATTTAGCTATTTGAGTTTTCAAACTAGGATTCAATTAATCCTTTATTTGGAACAGCGATGACACTTAGTACATGATGCAATCATACCAACTTTGATATAACACATTCATGTACCCTTCCCCTCCGGAGTGCCGGACATTCCGGAACCTTCTAGAACATTCCCGATGAAAACACCGGAAACATTTCCCAACTCCGAAACGGGACTTTCCTTATATGAATCTTATTCTCCGGACCATTCCGGATCACCTCGTGATATCCCGGATCCCATCCGAGACTCCGAACAACATTCGGTCTCTTTCTCATAATACCATAACTACTCAAACAACGTCGAATCCTTAAGTGTGTCTCCCTACGGTTCGTGAATTATGCGGACATGATCGAGACACTTCTCCAAACAATAACCAATAGAGGAATATGGAAATTCATATGGCTCCGACATATTTCTACGATTACTTTGCGATCGAATGAACCACTTACATACGATACCAATTTCCCTTTGTCTCACGATAGTTTACTCATCCGAGGTTATGATCGTCGGTATCTCTGCATACCTAGTTCAACCTCGTTACTGATAAGTACTCTTTTCTCGTTCCCGTGATATGTGATCCCTTGTGAGCCAGTCACATGCTTGCAAGCTAATTGGATGGCATTCCACCGAGAGGGCCCAGAGTATATCTATCCGTCATATGGATGGAAAAATCCCACTCTTGATCCATGTGTTTCAACCAATACTTTCCGAACACTCAATGCCACCTTTATAGCCACCCAGTTACGGTGTGGTGTTTGATGTCATCAAAGCATCCATCCGGCAAAGGTGATATGCATGATCTCATGGTCGAAGGAATTAGGTTACTATGTATCAGAAAGCATATAGCAATTGAACTATTGAAATGACTTGATCTTTATGCTACGCTTATCTATAGGAGTATGTCCACCATATCATTCTCCTAACGATATGATCTTGTTGTTGATAACATCTCAATGTTCATGATAGGGAAACCATAATCATTTATCAACCAACAAGCTAGTGTTGTATAGAGGCTATACTAGGGACTTCAAATTAAGTTTACAAATCACACAAGTATCAATGTTTCCTTGTTAATACTATTATAGCATGAATGTAAACATTTATCATAAACACAAAGATATAATAATAACTATATTTATTATTGCCTCTAGGGCATATCTCCAACAGTCTCCCACTTGCAATAGAGTCATCTAATCTAGATTACATGGTAATATACCGAACACCCATGGCAGTTTGGTGCTGGTCATGTTTTGCCCTCGGGAGAGGTTTAGTCAACGGATCCGCCACATTCAGATCTGTGTGTACTTTGCAAATCTTTATATACCCATCTTGGACATGTTCTCGAATAGCGTGAAAACGTAGCTTGATGTGCTTCAGCTTCTTGTGTGACCTTGGTTCTTGTGCATTGGCTATGGCGCCCATGTTATCATAGTAGATAGACATTGGGTCCAGCGCACTAGGAACCACACCCAGCTCTGTAATGAACTCTTTCATCCATATCGCTTCTTGTGAAGCCTCCGAAGCAGCCATGTATTCCGATTCAGTTGAAGATCTCGCCACAACGCTTTGCTTTGCACTCCTCCAGCTAACTGCTGCACCATTCAAAATAAATACGTATCCAGATTGTGATTTAGAATCATCCGGATCGGTGTTCCAACTAGCATCGGTGTAACCATTAACAACGAGTTGTTCATCACCTCCATAAGAAAGAACCATATCCTTAGTTCTTCTCAAGTACTTAAGGATGTTTTTGACCGCTGTCCAATGATCCACTCCTGGATCACTTTGATATCTGCTAGTCAAACTAACAGCATATGCAATGTCGGGTCTAGTACATAGCATGGCATACATTAGAGATCCTATGGCTGAGGCATAGGGAGTCTTACTCATCCTTTCTCTATCTTCTGCCGATGTCGGACTTTGAGTTTTACTCAAGGTCGTATTGGGCAACATGGGCAAGAACCCTTTCTTGCTATCTTCCATTCCAAACCTCTTTAGAACTTTGTCCAAATATGTACTTTGTGACAATGATATTTGGCGTTTCGATCTATCTCTATAAATCTTTATGCCTAATATGTAAGCTGCTTCGCCAAGATCCTTCATTGAAAAACTATTATTCAAATATTCCTTGACACTATTAAGAAGGTCTACATCATTCCCAATCAACAATATGTCATCTACATATAGTATTAAGAATGCTACAGAGCTCCCACTCACTTTCTTGTAAATACAAGCTTCTCCATAAGTTTGTATAAAACCAAAACTTTTGATCACCTTATCAAAACGTTGATTCCAACTTCGGGATGCTTGCTTCAATCCATAGATGGACCGTTGAAGTTTGCATACCTTGTTAGCATCTTTAGGATCGACAAAACCTTTGGGTTGCATCATATACAACTCTTCATCAATATCTCCATTGAGGAATGTTGTTTTGACATCCATCTGCCATATCTCATAATCATAATACGCAGCGATTGCTAACATAATCCTCACAGACTTTAGCTTCGCTACTGGTGAGAAAGTCTCATCGTAGTCAACTCCTTGAATTTTTCGAAACCCTTTTGCGACAAGTCGAGCTTTATAGACAGTAACATTACCATCAGCATCTGTTTTCTTCTTGAAGATCCATTTGTTCTCGACAGCCTTCCGGCCTTCCGGTAAGTCCACCAAAGTCCATACTTGGTTTTCATACATGGATCCAATCTCGGATTTCATGGCTTCTTGCCATTTATTGGAATCTGGGCTCATCATTGCTTCCTCATATGTCTCGGGGTCATCGGTGTTATCCACCAACATGACACTCATAACGGGATCATACCAATCTGGAGTGGTACGAGTTCTCGTTGACCTCCGAGGCTCTGTAGCAACTTCAACCGAAGTTTCATGATCATCATCATTAGCTTCCTCTCTAATTGGTGCAGGCACCACAGGAACTTCTTCCGGTGTTGCGCTACTCGCAATTTCGAGAGAAGGTTCGACAACCTCGTCGAGTTCTACTTTCCTTCCAGTCACTTCTTTCGAGAGAAATTCCTTTTCTAGAAAGGATCCATTCTTGGCAACGAAGATTTTGCCTTCGGATCTATGATAGAAGGTATACCCAATAGTTTCCTTTGGGTATCCTATGAAGACGCATTTTTCCGCTTTGGGTTCTAGCTTGTCCGGCTGTAACTTCTTTACATCGGCTTCGCAACCCCAAACTTTAAGGAACGACAATTTAGGTTTCTTCCCAAACCATAATTCATACGGTGTCGTTTCAACGGATTTAGAGGGTGCCCTATTTAAAGTGAATGCGGCTGTTTCTAATGCATAACCCCAAAATGATAGCGGTAATCTGTAAGTGACATCATAGAACGAACCATATCTAAGAGAGTTCGATTACGACGTTCGAACACACCATTACGCTGTGGTGTTCCCGGCGGTGTCAACTGTGAAAGTATTCCGCATTTCTTCAAATTCTCGCCAAACTCGTAACTTAGATATTCACCTCCACGATCAGAACGTAGAAATTTAATCTTCTTGTTACGTTGATTCTCCACCTCACTTTGAAACTCCTTAAACTTCTCGAAAGTTTCGGACTTATGTTTCATGAAATAGATATACCCATATCTACTCAAGTCATCCGTGAAGGTAAGAACATAACGATAACCACCGCGCGATGCTACACTCATTGGACCACACACATTGGTATGTATAATTTCCAACAAGTCCGTAGCTCGCTCCATCATACCAGAAAATGGAGTCTTAGTCATTTTACCCATCAGACATGCTTCGCATCTATCAAGTGATTCGAAATCAAGTGATTCAAGAAGTCCATCGGAATGGAGTGTCTTCATACGTTTCACTCCAATGTGACCAAGACGACAGTGCCACATATAGGTCGAGTTATCGCTTGATTTCAAACGTTTAGCCTCAATGTTGTTGATATGTGTATTTCCACTATCGAGATTCAATAAGAATATACCATCTATCAAAGGTGCATAAAACATATTACTCATATAAATCAAACAACCATTATTCTCGGACTTAAACAAGTAACCGTCTCGCAATAAACAATATCCCGATATAATGTTCATGCTCAACGCAGGCACCAAATAACAATTATTTAAGTATAAAACTAATTCCGATGGTAGATGAAGGGGTAGCGTGCCGACCGCGATCACATCAACCTTTGATCTGTTTCCCACGCGCATCGTCACCTCATTCTTCGCTAGCTTCCGTTTATTCTGCAGCACCTGTTTCGAGTTACAAATATGAGCAACCGAACCAGTATCAAATACCCAGGCACTACTACGAGTACTAGTGAGATACACATCAATAACATGTATATCAGATATACCTTTCTTATTGATGTTGCCGTTCTTCAAATCCGCCAAGTACTTTGGGCAATTCCGCTTCTAGTGACCTTCTCCCTTGCAGTAAAAGCACTCAGTATCAGGCTTAGGTCCAGCCTTGGTCTTCTTCATCGGCGTGGTAACTTTCTTACCACCCTTCTTGAAGTGTCCCTTCTGCTTAGACTTGCCTTTCTTGAATTTGGTGGTCTTATTGACCAACAACACTTGCTGCTCTTTCTTGATCTCCACTTCTGTAGATTTCAACATGGCAAAGAGTTCTGGCAACGTCTTGTTCATGTTCTGCATGTTGTAGTTCATCACAAAGTTCTTGTAACTTGGTGGTAGTGATTGGAGGACGCGGTAAATCCCCAAAGCATTAGGAATCACAATGCCCAAGCTTTGAAGTTTGTTTGCGTGCCCAGACATCTTAAGCACATGCTCACTGACGGAGCTGCCCTCTTCCATCTTGCAGTTAAAGAACTTTTCAGAAGCCTCATAACTTTCAATTGCGGCATGAGTCTCAAAGATCAATTTGAGATCCTCGACAATATCATATGGGTCTGAATTCTCAAACCTTTTCTGAAGCTCCGATTCCAAACCATACAAGATAGCACACTGAACTATGGAGTACTGATTCTTCCGAGCGAGGTAAACATTCTTTACTTCATCGGAAGCATCAGCTGCAGGTGGGTCACCCATCGGTGCATCCAGCACATAGGTCAAATTACCAGCTGTGAGGACAATCCTCAAATTGCGGAACCAATCCGCGAAGTTGCTTCCATTGTTTTTCAACTTTTCTTTCTCTAGGAACGCATTAAAATTGATGGTAGGGGCTGCCATTGATCTACAACATATTTGCAATAGTTTAGACTAAGGTTATGACAAATTGAGTTCAAATTAATAATAAAGTTAATCTAGGTGAACTCCCACTCAAAACAACATCCCTCACATTGTTTTAGTGATCACACGAACCAAATCCACTACATCAACACCGATCATCACGAGAGTTGATATAGTTTCAATGGTGAACAATCGTCATGTTCATCATATCTACTATATGATTCATGCTTTACCTTTCGGTGATCCGTGTTCCGAGACCATGTCTGTACATGCTAGGCTCATCAAGATCAAACCTTAGTTTCCGCATGAGCAAATCTGGCTTGCTCACGTTGTATACTGTAGCATCCCAGTTGTCTAACATCTGTAATGCTACTTGTTATGATAATAAAAAGGGCCACTTCCAACATATAATTGTTGCATCATCATCATATCATGCTCATACCATCATACCACCTTGCATTTGAGCATCATATAAAACCCTTTCTTGTTTGGTTCTTATCTCATGTGCATGATTAATTGTATTTGCCTCTTGATATTGTATTTGGCTCTTGATATATTGTTAAATGCCCAAGTTGAGTTGAGGGCATCTCTCTTATTGATTCCACCACCTTTTCTGTCACCACCTTATATTCCACCATCCAATTAATATGAGCTTGGCATTTTAATTGGGTTATCTCTAGCTCATGTTGGTTGGTTGGATTCCACCCTTAATCTTTGCTTGGCCTTGCCCACCTTTTGGGAATGCATATGAATAAGGCCTTGTTAATATTCTTGTTTTCACAAGGATAAATTTTGGCATTAATTACTTTGCATGGGCCATGCAAGTGCCACCTTTTCTAGTATTTGGTTGTTACTTGAATTTTATTTGGATCATCTTCCTTTGTTTAAATCTTTTGTTGGCTTGTAGTTGTTCTTCACCATATCATCTATCTCTCTCCCCTTCCTCCTCCCTTGCTCCATGCACACACATGTGCTCATGAGGCATGCACAACCCTAAACCCACTTTCCTTCTCCCCACCTTTCTCTTTTATCTTGCTTGTTCTTTGAATGGAGCATGCATGATTCAAATCTCTATCACCATATCTCTCTCTCCCTCTCTCTCTTTTCTTGCCTTTTTCTTGATCTTGGGTGCTTGTATATGAAGCATGCTTGATCAAGTGGAGTACCCCTTCCTTTATCTACCCCCTCTTAGCTAACCCTAAAACCTACCCCATGCCACCCCCATCCTAGCTAAACAAAACCCTATCTACCCCCTCTTAGCTAACCCTAAAACCTACCCCATGCCACCCCCATCCTAGCTAAACAAAACCCTATCTACCCTCTTCTTCCCTACTTCCTAGCTTGGCCACCCCATGCCCTGCCCCAGCTCGCCATCCCCTCTCTCTACCTGCTGGACCCACCTAGCTACTCCCCCAACCAGCCCCAGGCAAGCCCTGACCCGAGCCAACCCTAACCAGCTAGCTCGAGCCGGCCCCCTCTTCCCTCCCCTCTTTTTCTCTCCCTGGCCTAAGGCTCCCCTAGACCTACCTGCCACGAGCTTCCCCAGGGCCACCTGCCAGCCTCCCCTCTCCTCCCCAGCCCTGTCGCGCCACCCCTGGCCCCCATGCCGAGCACGTGAGCAGGAAAAGGTGGCACCCTGGCCAGCTTCCCCTCCCACACGCAAGCCCCTCCTGGCCGTCCTTATCTACCCCCCAGCACCCTCCTGCCCTCCCCAGATCTGCCAGGGCTGCGCCCTCTTCTCCCCCTTCCTCCCCTAGCCATCTTTCCCACCTCGCCACACACCGCCAGTCTACCACCTGCCCCCGTCGATCTAGCCGGTGGCGTGCACGCTGCGGTGTCGAGGAAGCCCCGTGGAGCCTCTGCGACGCCCCTGGACCGCGCCAACGAGGAGGAGAAGGCCTGCCCCGCCGCTGCACGCCGGAACGCCACCGAAAACCCTAGCACGCTGGGCCTCTGCCTCCCCGTCGCCCTGCTGCGCCCCGACCAGATCCGAGCCCACCGCCGAGCCCGCGGTGAGCACCCGAACCACCCTGACACCTCCGCCCTCGCCGTAGCTCTCTGTGCACGCCGGACCTTGCGTCGAGCGCTCTGGGTGCGTCGCGAGCGCGTGCGTCCTCTGCGTCGCCGCGTCGCGGGAAGCCTCACCTAGACGCTTAGCCCCTTCCTAGCACCAACCCCAAGCCACCACAGCGGCTCCGCGTCCGCGCAAGCGCCAGAGGTCGTGGGTTCGATCCCCACCTCGCCTCTCTGTCGCTCGCGGCGCAGACGAGAAGAGGAACAGTACGGCCCTGGCTGTTTTGCTCATACCCCCCTCCCTGTTCTTTTTCTCTGCAAACCGCGCCCTCTAGGCCCACCAGGCAGCCACCGTGACCATCTCCCCGAAAACCCCCTGCCTTCTTTTGTTCCCAACCCGCGCTCCCCAAACCCCACCTGTCAGTGGCTTGGCGCTTTTATAAAAAGGCTCCTGAAGTTTTCAGTTCTCAACCCGCGGTCCCCCTCCCTCTCAGCCGCTGGCGTGTGGGTCAGTGTGTGCCTGGCCCCACGTGTCTGTGACAGGGGTTAAGTTAGTCTGGGTGTAAAACGTTGTGCAGAGTCTGTTTAATTACAAAACTATTAAATCTAATTCAAATTCAAATTTCAAATCAGATTTTAAATAACTTTAAAACTATAAATCCAAATTATGCATATGTTATATGTTTCTGAACCAGAAAAATGCCAGGATTTCAAATATGCCATCCAATTTGTCTTTTGCACAATTAAAATTCCAAGTTTAATTAAATTACACCAATTGCCACTATAACTTAAATAATTAATAACTTTTGTTTTATAATTCCAAATTAAACAAATGATATGTCTAAAATGATCAGCTCGACGAGATCTTTCTGTTTATGCCATCCATAACTTCAATTGCAGCATGCATCATATAAAAATATAGTGTACAGCAACTGTTATGGCAACAAATGAGATTCCAAAACCCCGTTAAAATGTTATTACTTGTCCTCCACACCTCACCATGCCATGCTACCTTATTGCCATGTAAATTGTGCATCATTCATCATGACATGATTGTTTGCTTGACGCATCTTATTCATATGCTTGTGCTTTATATTCATGTTGGCCTTGTTTGTTTGGTTTTTCTCGGATAGACACTGAGCAGGGGTTGTATCAAGAGAACCAGGAGCACTACCCAGATCCGTCCCTCGCTTCAACTGAGTTGTCAGGCAAGCACTTCCACATGCTTGCATACATACAGTACCTATTGCCTCTATCTTGTTCTTGCATCATTGAGTCGTGATTGCATTAAATTGAATCCCAAGTATGCATAGCCTTTACTTTTAAACCCCACCAAGCTTGTTCCTCCATCCCATGAGCCACTACTATAGGAGTTGTTTGGGCCATGCGAGTCGTAGAACAGCATGTGTAGGGTATGTGAGAGTCTGTTGAATAATGAGGTACCTAAACAACTTAACCTGAGTAGTAGTGGGATAACTAAAGAAAGTGGCACCGGTGAGCAACATCTGCTATTTGGTTTTTCCTGCTCACTTGTGTCCCGTAAGACCCCGAGTACTTGATTCCTGTTCCTTGATTTATCGCGCTATCCACATCCGGGAGGTATATGGGACCCCCCTGAGCCAGAGCTTGATTCCGTCTTATTTCTTGGGGCCACAAACTAGTTTGAGGTTTTATTTACGATCCTGTACTTATGCCATGTTTACCGCTTTATTTACGATTGTGCGACAGATAGCACACTGTACTGTTTAGGTAAGCGGAGTGATTACGCGGTATCGACACCCCGAGTTTTCGGGTTCCCAGTCGCTTACAGCCATTGGCGCTAACCTTGAGTCCGTCTCGGAGCTTGCTTACTCCGTTGCGGGATCTACTCAAAGGGGTGGCCCCCTGAAATATTTCTGAATCCGGTGATTGTTCAGTCGTGAAAGCCTCGTTGGGTTTTGATTTGGTTTTTCCGAGGTTGATCGAGCGTGTGTTGCTATTGGTGCACCCCGGCCGGGTAAAACTTTCTGAAAGCCGTGTCCGCGGATATGGACGACTTGGAGCACAGTTTCTCGATCATAGACAAGCATAACTAAAGTACCACTTCTAATCTGACTAAGTAAATTGACTAGTAAATAGTGCAACACTCATGGAATGGTTAATAAAATTGCCAACGGATGGGGGGGGGGTTGTTCGTCCGCTTCCTTGTTGGTAAGCAGGGAGGAGGATGGATCTGATGAAATTACCATTATAACTGTTGTTCTTAATTCACGGACATCCGTCTATCACTGGTTAGGCGGATGGTTAGCGTTTATCTGTAGAACTGTTAGGGTTTATCTTTCGCTGCAATTGCGTCACCCCAGGTTGTGTCCCCTTTAGAGGCATTAAGACTTGCTGAGTACCCTTAGGGTCTCACACGATAAATTATTGGTTCAGATGGACAGGTACCCCCGCAGGACGGATACTGGGTGGAAGAAGCCGAAGATGTGGGCAACGATCGTTCGGTGTAGAGATTCCGGGCACGGGGATCCGTGAGACCTGTAGTTGGGATGTGCTTATTTCTATGGCATCTTATGCCAATTTGCTTCTTATCCGTACTCGGATTTTGTTTGCCGCTTCCGCATGATACTCTGATGTGTGTTGTATGAGGAAGTATCCTAAAATATAGATCTATCTAGGTCATTTGAATCTTGCCGTATGGCGTTGCTATATTTCCTTTCTTTCTAGATGGTATGGCTCTGATGTACTCTTGTATGGTGGCTTGCGTACATACCCACTTGTGTACGTAGTTGATCCCTTCGCCTGCCGATTACGCCGCCCGTACAGGTCCCGTTGAGAGGGTAGTGGTTGGGACATCTGAAAGGACTACCAGTGAGTGGCTTTTGGGGCCCCACCGTACTATTTCAACCACTACCACTCATCCAGGCTTGTATCTAGGAGCGTAATTCACCGAGGTAGTTACAATTGGTATCAGAGCCATCCCGACCTTCAGGGTTTCAGCCAAACGGTCGTTGTCAGTCTAGCAAATATTTTGGTAGTTATGTATATTAGGGAAAAACAAAACGCGAGAGTAGGACTGCTTCCACTTTTCTTCTTACCCTCCCACCCACCCTTTTCTGGTAAGGAAGTGCAACGTTTTCAATTCTCTTCTCAAAGTTCAAACTAGGATTCACGTGTTCTGGGTTTCCGTAGTACCATAGGTTGTGTGTGTGTGTATGTGTAATCCCTTGTCTACCTGTTGCATCCAAGTTGTTATCTTATCTGCCTTTGGTTATCAACTGTTGGTACATTCCATACCGACAGGCTTTTGCAAACCGACGCAATCTGTCTTCCTCTTTGTATCCGACGCTATCTTGTTTGGGGTGTTCGTTTCCGTAGTTACCAATCTTTAGGTTTCGTCGTGAGGAGAAGGGGTTAGGATATGTGTTCCACTTGTTCATGTGCGGAGTAATGATTTGAGTGCGGGATGGAGTCGCGACCATACCACTACTTTTATCATTCGCTTTTGTATATTGAATCGGTAGAGTCACCAATCTTGATTCGTTAAGTAATTTTGCGCATCTATTGGTATTCTAATGCCGAAATTTGTGGAAAATTTTTCTTTGATATATTTGTGTACCACACTCCTTTTCAGTCGTGTGCGATATGCTTAATATCTTCTAGGTGCTTTGAACTTTGTTGATATTTTAATATCATCTCAGTAAATTGTATCCTTTAAATCTTGGTTAATTCCATCTTGGTACTATTTTGGATTATTATCATTCTCCATTATAGTACTGACTTGAGTTTTATATCAATGACAGGATGGCTCCACCACGCCGGACTGATGAGGACATACCTCCGGAACTGGGCTCCGCGCTGTCAAACATCGCTAATGCTTTGGCAGCTATGCAAGAGAACCAGCAGCGCTTTGAGGAGAGTGTCAGAAGAAACGAGTTTGCTCCACTTCCTCCACCTCCCAGGCGTGGAGACATCAAGAGCTTCCTCAAGTTCAACCCTCGTCAGTTTGATGTTTCTGAACGACCGCTGGACGCGGATGATTGGCTGCGTGAGATCTCAAGGTTGCTCGAGACTGCTGATGTTCCGGAACAAGAGTGGGTCAAGTGCGCTACTCACCTTCTCAAGGGAGATGCAGCTCTCTGGTGGGAGAACTACTTGAAGGCAAGCTGCACTGGTTTCCAGCCAACTTGGGAAAGGTTCACTGGAGCGTTCAAAGAGCAGTTTCTCTCAGAGATTGTAATGGAAAGGATGAAGGAGGCTTTTCTCAACCTGAAGCAAGGAAATGATAACGTCAACACCTACATCAGGAACTTCATGAATCTCTCTCGTTACGGTGGTGATGAGGTATCTGATGACAAGAAGAAGCAGAAGAGGTTCAGGCAAGGGCTCAATGCATCGATCAAGTATGCGATTACTCATGCAAGGCCGGCATCTTTCCTGGAACTACAGCACACAGCCCTGCAAGAGGAGGCAAGTAGGCAAGTGTTCGAGGAGTCCAAGAAACATAACAGGGATGCATCAAGCTCTGCAGTTATGGCAGCTCCTTCTAAGCGGCGTGTCTGGGTTCCTAACACCCCACCGTCGCTCCCGGCTCCACCAAGACCTGCAAGTTTCGCGCCAAGGCCACCAAACTTCACCACTGCGGCTCCCAGGGGCTACAACAACCACTACCCTGGAGCGCCTGGCGGAGTCCCTGGCTACTCTGCTCCACGTCCAGCTGGTGCCTGCTTCACGTGTGGAGATCCTGGACATCCACACTGGAACTGTCCAATGAAGAACAAAGCTCTCCCTCAACCCCCGCCAAGATCTGCAACAAGCTCTCCTTCGGTTCATGCACCACCGCCTCGGGCTCTCAACATCAACACCAAGCCCGGGTCTGCGGTTGTTCGGGCCAACTGTGTCAACGCCGCTAAAGCTGAGCAAGCACCGGGAGTCGTGATGGGTATGCTTTCCGTGAACTCAGTCCCTGCACGAGTTTTGTTCGATTCTGGTGCATCGCATTCTTTTGTGTCGCACAAGTTTGCAGATGAAAAAGAGTTAGTCTTGGTTCCTCTCCAAAAGCGGTTAATGGTTCTTTCTCCTGGAGCAACAATGGCAGCTGCTCAAATCAGTCATGGCAATCAAGTTGAGATTGGTGGTTCTTCATTCTCGGCTTCTTTAATTGTTCTGGGCAACTCTGACATTGATGTCATCTTGGGCATGGATTGGTTGACAGCAAATGCAGCTGTGATTGATTGTGCTGAACGCTCAGTGTCTCTGAAGATTCCTGAAGGCCATATAGTCTTTTCTCCAAGTCTGACTCCTGCTGTCCAGCTCTTTTCCTTGGCGACTCTGAATGATGATGCTATGGAAGCTATTCAGAGGGTACCAGTGGTCTGTGAGTTCCCAGATGTCTTTCCTGAAGAGTTGCCGGGTATGCCTCCCGATCGCGAGGTTGAATTCGTGATTGAGCTTGAACCTGGAACGGCTCCTATCTCCAAGCGGCCATATAAAATGGGTCCTTCTGAGTTGGCTGAACTCAAACGACAACTTGATGAACAAGAGAAGTTGGGTTTCATTCAACACAGCACGTCTTCTTGGGGTAGTCCAACAATCTTTGTGAAGAAGCGTGACAGAACCGATAGACTCTGTGTTGACTACCGGGCTCTAAATGCTAAAACTATCAAGAACAAATATCCTCTCCCTCGGATAAATGATCTTTTTGATCAGCTGGCAGGAGCTGTGGTGTTCTCTAAGCTGGACTTGAGAAGTGGTTATCACCAAATCAAAATTCGCAAAGAAGATGTGCCCAAAACAGCTTTCACCACCCGCTATGGCCTGTATGAGTACACAGTCATGTCTTTCGGTCTCACCAACGCACCTGCTACCTTCTCGAGGCTGATGAACTCCGTTTTCATGGAGTACCTTGATAAGTTTGTCGTGGTATATCTGGATGACATTCTGGTCTATTCCAAGTCTAAGGAGGAGCATGAAGAACACCTGCGGTGTGTCCTGAACAAGCTTCGTGAGAACCGCTTGTATGCAAAGTTCTCTAAGTGTGAGTTTTGGCTGCCTGAAGTAACCTATCTTGGTCATGTTATCTCTGCCAAGGGCATTGCGGTCAACCCGGAAACCGTGAAGACAATAGTTGAATGGCTTCCTCCTGTGAATGTCAAGGAAGTGCGGAGTTTTCTCGGCTTGGCTAGCTATTGTCGTCGCTTTGTTCAGAACTTCTCGAAGATAGCAAAGCCTCTTACCGATCTCCTCAAGAAAGGCAAGAAGTACCTGTGGACTCCTGCTTGTCAAGAAAGTTTTGAGACACTCAAAGAGAAGCTCACTTCCACACCAGTCTTGGTTCCTCCAGATACATCTAAGCCTTTCCAGATATTCTGCGACGCCTCTTTGCAAGGATTGGGTGCGGTCCTTATGCAAGAGAAACAGGTGGTTGCTTATGCTTCTCGTCAGTTGAAGACGCATGAGATCAACTACCCCACACATGATCTCGAGCTAGCAGCAGTTGTCTTTGCTTTGAAGCTATGGAGGCACTACTTGCTTGGTAACCGTTGTGAGATCTTCTCGGACCACAAGAGTTTGAAGTATATCTTCACTCAGCCTGATCTCAACCTTCGGCAGAGGAGATGGATTGAAGCAATCAATGACTTTGATGTGACCATCAACTACACTCCAGGCAAAGCAAACGTCATGGCTGATGCGCTTAGCCGAAAAGCTTATGTCAACAACCTCATGATAGAAGAGCAGCAGCCTCTCTTGTGCGAGGAATTCCGTCAGCTCAACCTTGAAGTTGTGGAACAAGGGCATCTCCTGAACCTTCTGGCTACCCCTCTCTTGGAAGAAAAGATTCGCTCTCGTCAGCGTGGTGATCCGCACACCAGAAAGCTCATCTCTAAACTTGGGCTTCCGAAGTATGAGTCCTTCCACGTTGATGATCAAGGCACGCTTTTCTTCGACCACCGGATGTTTGTTCCAAACTACCCGGGTTTGAGAGACCAAGTTCTCAAGGAGGCGCATGATTCGGTTCTATCTATCCATCCTGGCAGCACAAAGATGTACATGGACTTGAAAACACAATATTGGTGGCCTGGGTTGAAACGGTATTGTGCCAAGTATGTCTCAGAATGTGATGTCTGTCGCAGAGTCAAGGCTGTCCATCAGAAACCATTTGGTCTTCTACAGCCATTGAAACCACCGGAATGGAAATGGGAGAAAGTAGAGATGGACTTCATCACTGGGTTTCCTAGATCGCAGAAGGGCAACAATGCAATCTTTGTTTTCATCGACAGGCTTTCTAAAGTGGCTCATTTCTTCCCAGTCAAAGAAACAATTTCTGGAATTCAGTTGGCTGAGCTCTATATCAACAGAATTGTCTCTCTGTATGGGGTTCCGCTTGAAATCAGTTCCGACCGTGGAAGCATCTTCACCTCAAAGTTCTGGGAGAGTTTCCAAAAAGCTTTGGGAACAAAGTTGAACTTCAGCACTGCTTACCACCCTCAGTCGCAAGGACAAGTGGAGAGAATCAATCAGATTCTGGAGGATATGCTTCGGGCTTGCGTCATCTCGTTTGGCATGAAGTGGGAGGAATGCCTTCCATATGCTGAATTCTCCTACAACAACAGCTTCCAGAAGAGTCTGAAGATGGCACCATTCGAGGCTCTCTATGGTCGCAAGTGCAGAACTCCAATTGGTTGGTCAGGTGCAGGAGAAAGAATCTGGTTTGGCCCTGACATTGTAACCCAAGCAGAGGAGAAGGTGCATATCATTCTGGAGAACCTGAAAATTGCTCAAAGTCGTCAGAAGAGCAACTATGACAGGAAGCACACGGATATGGTATATGCCCCTGGTGATCTCGTCTACCTTCGTGTCACTCCCATGAGAGGAACACACCGCTTCGGTATCAAAGGAAAGTTGGCTCCTAGATATATCGGTCCTTTCAAGATACGTGGTAGAAGAGGAGAAGTTGCTTATGCAATTGAGCTTCCGGAAAAACTCAAAGTGCATGATGTTTTCCACATCTCTCAGCTCAAGAAGTGCTTCAAAGATCCCGGCAGGACCGTGGATCATGAGCTAATCGATCTCAAAGAAGACTTGTCTTATCAAGAACACCCCACCAAAATCCTTGAGACCGCAGAACGAAGGACTCGCAACAAGTCAATCAAATTCTGCAAGGTGCAGTGGTCACACCATTCTGTTGATGAAGCCACATGGGAGCGTGAAGATGAACTCCGTGCCAACCATCCTTCTCTCTTTGTATCTTCTTCTTCTTCCTAGAATCTCGGGGCGAGATTCCTGTTTAGTGGGGGAGAGTTGTAGCATCCCAGTTGTCTAACATCTGTAATGCTACTTGTTATGATAATAAAAAGGGCCACTTCCAACATATAATTGTTGCATCATCATCATATCATGCTCATACCATCATACCACCTTGCATTTGAGCATCATATAAAACCCTTTCTTGTTTTTGGTTCTTATCTCATGTGCATGATTAATTGTATTTGCCTCTTGATATTGTATTTGGCTCTTGATATATTGTTAAATTCCCAAGTTGAGTTGAGGGCATCTCTCTTATTGACTCCACCACCTTTTCTGTCACCACCTTATATTCCACCATCCAATTAATATGAGCTTGGCATTTTAATTGGGTTATCTCTAGCTCATGTTGGTTGGTTGGATTCCACCCTTAATCTTTGCTTGGCCTTGCCCACCTTTTGGGAATGCATATGAATAAGGCCTTGTTAATATTCTTGTTTTCACAAGGATAAATTTTGGCATTAATTACTTTGCATGGGCCATGCAAGTGCCACCTTTTCTAGTATTTGGTTGTTACTTGAATTTTATTTGGATCATCTTCCTTTGTTTAAATCTTTTGTTGGCTTGTAGTTGTTCTTCACCATATCATCTATCTCTCTCCCCTTCCTCCTCCCTTGCTCCATGCACACACATGTGCTCATGAGGCATGCACAACCCTAAACCCACTTTCCTTCTCCCCACCTTTCTCTTTTATCTTGCTTGTTCTTTGAATGGAGCATGCATGATTCAAATCTCTATCACCATATCTCTCTCTCCCTCTCTCTCTTTTCTTGCCTTTTTCTTGATCTTGGGTGCTTGTATATGAAGCATGCTTGATCAAGTGGAGTACCCCTTCCTTTATCTACCCCCTCTTAGCTAACCCTAAAACCTACCCCATGCCACCCCCATCCTAGCTAAACAAAACCCTATCTACCCCCTCTTAGCTAACCCTAAAACCTACCCCATGCCACCCCCATCCTAGCTAAACAAAACCCTATCTACCCTCTTCTTCCCTACTTCCTAGCTTGGCCACCCCATGCCCTGCCCCAGCTCGCCATCCCCTCTCTCTACCTGCTGGACCCACCTAGCTACTCCCCCAACCAGCCCCAGGCAAGCCCTGACCCGAGCCAACCCTAACCAGCTAGCTCGAGCCGGCCCCCTCTTCCCTCCCCTCTTTTTCTCTCCCTGGCCTAAGGCTCCCCTAGACCTACCTGCCACGAGCTTCCCCAGGGCCACCTGCCAGCCTCCCCTCTCCTCCCCAGCCCTGTCGCGCCACCCCTGGCCCCCATGCCGAGCACGTGAGCAGGAAAAGGTGGCACCCTGGCCAGCTTCCCCTCCCACACGCAAGCCCCTCCTGGCCGTCCTTATCTACCCCCCAGCACCCTCCTGCCCTCCCCAGATCTGCCAGGGCTGCGCCCTCTTCTCCCCCTTCCTCCCCTAGCCATCTTTCCCACCTCGCCACACACCGCCAGTCTACCACCTGCCCCCGTCGATCTAGCCGGTGGCGTGCACGCTGCGGTGTCGAGGAAGCCCCGTGGAGCCTCTGCGACGCCCCTGGACCGCGCCAACGAGGAGGAGAAGGCCTGCCCCGCCGCTGCACGCCGGAACGCCACCGAAAACCCTAGCACGCTGGGCCTCTGCCTCCCCGTCGCCCTGCTGCGCCCCGACCAGATCCGAGCCCACCGCCGAGCCCGCGGTGAGCACCCGAACCACCCTGACACCTCCGCCCTCGCCGTAGCTCTCTGTGCACGCCGGACCTTGCGTCGAGCGCTCTGGGTGCGTCGCGAGCGCGTGCGTCCTCTGCGTCGCCGCGTCGCGGGAAGCCTCACCTAGACGCTTAGCCCCTTCCTAGCACCAACCCCAAGCCACCGCAGCGGCTCCGCGTCCGCGCAAGCGCCAGAGGTCGTGGGTTCGATCCCCACCTCGCCTCTCTGTCGCTCGCGGCGCAGACGAGAAGAGGAACAGTACGGCCCTGGCTGTTTTGCTCATACCCCCCTCCCTGTTCTTTTTCTCTGCAAACCCCGCCCTCTAGGCCCACCAGGCAGCCACCGTGACCATCTCCCCGAAAACCCCCTGCCTTCTTTTGTTCCCAACCCGCGCTCCCCAAACCCCACCTGTCAGTGGCTTGGCGCTTTTATAAAAAGGCTCCTGAAGTTTTCAGTTCTCAACCCGCGGTCCCCCTCCCTCTCAGCCGCTGGCGTGTGGGTCAGTGTGTGCCTGGCCCCACGTGTCTGTGACAGGGGTTAAGTTAGTCTGGGTGTAAAACGTTGTGCAGAGTCTGTTTAATTACAAAACTATTAAATCTAATTCAAATTCAAATTTCAAATCAGATTTTAAATAACTTTAAAACTATAAATCCAAATTATGCATATGTTATATGTTTCTGAACCAGAAAAATGCCAGGATTTCAAATATGCCATCCAATTTGTCTTTTGCACAATTAAAATTCCAAGTTTAATTAAATTACACCAATTGCCACTATAACTTAAATAATTAATAACTTTTGTTTTATAATTCCAAATTAAACAAATGATATGTCTAAAATGATCAGCTCGACGAGATCTTTCTGTTTATGCCATCCATAACTTCAATTGCAGCATGCATCATATAAAAATATAGTGTACAGCAACTGTTATGGCAACAAATGAGATTCCAAAACCCCGTTAAAATGTTATTACTTGTCCTCCACACCTCACCATGCCATGCTACCTTATTGCCATGTAAATTGTGCATCATTCATCATGACATGATTGTTTGCTTGACGCATCTTATTCATATGCTTGTGCTTTATATTCATGTTGGCCTTGTTTGTTTGGTTTTTCTCGGATAGACACTGAGCAGGGGTTGTATCAAGAGAACCAGGAGCACTACCCAGATCCGTCCCTCGCTTCAACTGAGTTGTCAGGCAAGCACTTCCACATGCTTGCATACATACAGTACCTATTGCCTCTATCTTGTTCTTGCATCATTGAGTCGCGATTGCATTAAATTGAATCCCAAGTATGCATAGCCTTTACTTTTAAACCCCACCAAGCTTGTTCCTCCATCCCATGAGCCACTACTATAGGAGTTGTTTGGGCCATGCGAGTCGTAGAACAGCATGTGTAGGGTATGTGAGAGTCTGTTGAATAATGAGGTACCTAAACAACTTAACCTGAGTAGTAGTGGGATAACTAAAGAAAGTGGCACCGGTGAGCAACATCTGCTATTTGGTTTTTCCTGCTCACTTGTGTCCCGTAAGACCCCGAGTACTTGATTCCTGTTCCTTGATTTATCGCGCTATCCACATCCGGGAGGTATATGGGACCCCCCTGAGCCAGAGCTTGATTCCGTCTTATTTCTTGGGGCCACAAACTAGTTTGAGGTTTTATTTACGATCCTGTACTTATGCCATGTTTACCGCTTTATTTACGATTGTGCGACAGATAGCACACTGTACTGTTTAGGTAAGCGGAGTGATTACGCGGTATCGACACCCCGAGTTTTCGGGTTCCCAGTCGCTTACATCCATTGGCGCTAACCTTGAGTCCGTCTCGGAGCTTGCTTACTCCGTTGCGGGATCTACTCAAAGGGGTGGCCCCCTGAAATATTTCTGAATCCGGTGATTGTTCAGTCGTGAAAGCCTCGTTGGGTTTTGATTTGGTTTTTCCGAGGTTGATCGAGCGTGTGTTGCTATTGGTGCACCCCGGCCGGGTAAAACTTTCTGAAAGCCGTGTCCGCGGATATGGACGACTTGGAGCACAGTTTCTCGATCATAGACAAGCATAACTAAAGTACCACTTCTAATCTGACTAAGTAAATTGACTAGTAAATAGTGCAACACTCATGGAATGGTTAATAAAATTGCCAACGGATGGGGGGGGGTTGTTCGTCCGCTTCCTTGTTGGTAAGCAGGGAGGAGGATGGATCTGATGAAATTACCATTATAACTGTTGTTCTTAATTCACGGACATCCGTCTATCACTGGTTAGGCGGATGGTTAGCGTTTATCTGTAGAACTGTTAGGGTTTATCTTTCGCTGCAATTGCGTCACCCCAGGTTGTGTCCCCTTTAGAGGCATTAAGTCTTGCTGAGTACCCTTAGGGTCTCACACGATAAATTATTGGTTCAGATGGACAGGTACCCCCGCAGGACGGATACTGGGTGGAAGAAGCCGAAGATGTGGGCAACGATCGTTCGGTGTAGAGATTCCGGGCACGGGGATCCGTGAGACCTGTAGTTGGGATGTGCTTATTTCTATGGCATCTTATGCCGATTTGCTTCTTATCCGTACTCGGATTTTGTTTGCCGCTTCCGCATGATACTCTGATGTGTGTTATATGAGGAAGTATCCTAAAATATAGATCTATCTAGGTCATTTGAATCTTGTCGTATGGCGTTGCTATATTTCCTTTCTTTCTAGATGGTATGGCTCTGATGTACTCTTGTATGGTGGCTTGCGTACATACCCACTTGTGTACGTAGTTGATCCCTTCGCCTGCCGATTACGCCGCCCGTACAGGTCCCGTTGAGAGGGTAGTGGTTGGGACGTCTGAAAGGACTACCAGTGAGTGGCTTTTGGGGCCCCACCGTACTATTTCAACCACTACCACTCATCCAGGCTTGTATCTAGGAGCGTAATTCACCGAGGTAGTTACATATACACTTGCAGAATCTAACACACCCGATCATCACGTGGTGCTTCGAAACAACAAGCTTTAGCAACGGTGCTAACTAAGGGTGAACACTTTATGACTTGAAATTCATGTGCATGAGGGATCATCTTATAATGCTACCGTTGTTAACTAAGCAATACAAGATGCATAAAGGATTAACATCACATGCAATTCATAATATGTGATATGATATGGCCTTTCTTCTTTGTGCTTCTGATCTCCATCTTCTAGCACGAACATGATCTCCATCATCACCGGCATTGCATCAAGGTCAATGACGCCTCTCCATGGTTGTCGTCCACCGGCTTCAACTATTACAACTACTTTGAATAGACACGCGGGTCTTAACATAAATTAAAGACAACCATATGGCTCCTGCCGGTTGCCAACTTACAATAAGGAACATTGCATACATCAAATATAATCACAATCATGGCCATATCACATCACTGCACACCCCTGCAAAACAAAGTTAGACGCCTCTACTTTCTTTGCATGTTTTACGTGGTTTGGGGCTTTCAATAAGTGTCGTTCTAACTTACGAACATGAACCACAACATTGATACTAGTATTGTTAATCACCCGTTGTAAATTGGATCTTAACTATGCTAGGACAAACAGGCACCCGCAAAGCCACTTATGCAATACAAGTTGCATGTCAAGCGTGGAGCAAGTCTCATGAACGATGTCATGTAAGGTTAGTCCGGGCCGCTTCATCCCAACATACCACAAGATGGAAAGTACACAAGAAGCAATCGACAATAAAAGCATCAACGCCCACAATGACCATTGTGTTCTACTCGTGCAACAGATCTACATATAGACACGGCTCTGATACCACTGTAGGGTTTCGTAGCATGGAAAACAAAAAATTTCTACCGCATACAAACAAACAAGCCAAGATCTATCTACTAGATTGTAGCAACGAGTCGATGGAATAACACACCCTCCAAGATTCCAAAGTGTTTAACGAGAGCGGATTCTCGTGGGTGATGTAGTCGTACTCTTCCCGATCTCAAGATCGCGTAGACGATCCTTCCGGCGCTGCGTTCCGGCAGCGCTCCCGTAGTCGGTCACACCTTCGGTACTCGATGAAGACCTTCCTCTCCCTTGTTCCAGCAGGCAGCGGAGGTTGTAGAACTCTCCTCGCGATTCCGGCAGCACAACGGCGTGGTACCGGAAGTAGAGGGGAGATCTCGCAGGGCTTCGCCTTAAGCCGGAGCGAGTATGGTGGAGTATGAGAGAGTCCTTAGTGTTCTAGGGTTTAGACACACCAAGGAGGGGATGCTAGAGCCGGCGGCTAGGGTTCCGGGGACCCCTAAGTCGGCGGCTAGGGCAAAACCCTAGGGCGGCGGCGGCGACTATGGTGGGCTGCATCTTCTAGGGTTTGAGGTGAGAGACTTGTGTGTGCTAGGAGGGAGCCCTGCCCCTCCTTATATAGGTGGAGGGGCCGGCGGCCAAGGGGAGGGAGGGGAGTCCCTCCCCAACTCGGCTTGGGTGGTGCACCGGCTTGGGGAGGAGGACTCCCTCCCCAACTCGGTTTCACCCCCTCCTCCTCTTTTCCACTTTCCAAATTTAGCCATTTGACTTTTCAATTTAGCTATTTGAGTTTTCAAACTAGGATTCAATTAATCCTTTATTTGGAACAGCGATGACACTTAGTACATGATGCAATCATACCAACTTTGATATAACACATTCATGTACCCTTCCCCTCCGGAGGGCCGAACATTCCGGAACCTTCTAGAACATTCCCGATGAAAACACCGGAAACATTTCCCAACTCCGAAACGGGACTTTCCTTATATGAATCTTATTCTCCGGACCATTCCGGATCACCTCGTGATATCCCGGATCCCATCCGAGACTCCGAACAACATTCGGTCTCTTTCTCATAATACCATAACTACTCAAACAACGTCGAATCCTTAAGTGTGTCTCCCTACGGTTCGTGAATTATGCGGACATGATCGAGACACTTCTCCGAACAATAACCAATAGAGGAATCTGGAAATTCATATGGCTCCCACATATTTCTACGATTACTTTGCGATCGAATGAACCACTTACATACGATACCAATTTCCCTTTGTCTCACGATAGTTTACTCATCCGAGGTTATGATCGTCGGTATCTCTGCATACCTAGTTCAACCTCGTTACTGATAAGTACTCTTTTCTCGTTCCCGTGATATGTGATCCCTTGTGAGCCAGTCACATGCTTGCAAACTAATTGGATGGCATTCCACCGAGAGGGCCCAGAGTATATCTATCCGTCATATGGATGGACAAATCCCACTCTTGATCCATGTGTTTCAACCAATACTTTTCGAACACTCAATGCCACCTTTATAGCCACCCAGTTACGGTGTGGTGTTTGATGTCATCAAAGCATCCATCCGGCAAAGGTGATATGCATGATCTCATGGTCGAAGGAATTAGGTTACTATGTATCAGAAAGCATATAGCAATTGAACTATTGAAATGACTTGATCTTTATGCTACGCTTATCTATAGGAGTATGTCCACCATATCATTCTCCTAACGATATGATCTTGTTCTTGATAACATCTCAATGTTCATGATAGGGAAACCACAATCATTTATCAACCAACAAGCTAGTGTTGTATAGAGGCTATACTAGGGACTTCAAATTAAGTTTACAAATCACACAAGTATCAATGTTTCCTTGTTAATACTATTATAGCATGAATGTAAACATTTATCATAAACACAAAGATATAATAATAACTATATTTATTATTGCCTCTAGGGCATATCTCCAACACATGTCACCTCAAAAATTATTCTGTTTATCACTTACCTACTCGAGGACGAGAAGGAGTTAAGCTTGGGGATGTTGATACGTTGGAAACTTATCTATAATTTTTGATGCTCCATGCTTGTTTTGTATCTACTTTGCTTTACTTGTCTACACTTTGAGGTGCGTTTTACATGTTTTCTGGTACTAACCTATTGACAAGTTGCAACAGTGCCAGATGCCCGTTTTCTGCTGTTTTTGGTTTCAGAAAAGTTAGTAAAGCAATATTCTCGGAATTGGACGGGACAAAGGACAAAGTCAATTAATTTCCGTGGGGAACAAGAAGTCCGGAGGAGAGCCAGAGGGGCCAGACCCACCCCAGGCACGGGTGGCCCCACCCCATGCCTGGCTAGGGTTTGGCGTCCCTGGCCGCCGCCTCGGTCTCCCCCTTCGCCTATAAGAATCCCCCGATGCATAAACCCTGAGTACCCAATTAGAAATCCACGAAACCGTCTATAGCCGCCGCCACCATCGTCCCTAGATCGGGGGGATCTGAAGTTCTTCCCGGCACCCTGTTGGATGGGAGATCATCCTGGAGGCCTTCTCTCCAGTATGATGCGTGAGTATTTCCACCTTGGACTATGGGTCCATGTAGTAGCTAGATGGTTGTATCTCCTCCTTTGTGCTTTCATGTATAGATCTTGTGAGCTCCGTTCATGATCAAGATCTAATATATTTGTAATCATGCATGTTGTGTTTGCCGGGATCCGATGGATATTGAGATTATTATGTTGGTTTGATTAATGGTTTATCTTTATGATTCTATCATGTCTGTGTTGTTTGTGATCTTGCATGCTCTCCGTTGTTAGTAGATATCTTGGCCAAGTAGTTGCTAGTGACTCCAAGAGGGGGTATTTATGCTCGATAGTGGGTTCATGCCTCTAGTTTCCAACGGAAGTCACAATAATCTCTTCGGTTGTAGATGTGTTGTTGCTAGTAGGGAGAAAACAACGGTCTCTTGTTCATGGAACATGTGGACTGTTTACCTTACACACTTTGCTTAAAGCAGTTGTCTGTTGCTTGCAACTTAATACTGGAGGGGGTTCGGATGATAACCTGAAGGTGGACTACTAGTCATAGATGTAGTTGGATGGCGGTCTATGTATATTGTTGTATTGCCCAATCAACCTCATAGGATCTTTCTAACTAGTAATTGCATTGTTATGCCTTGCTGAGTTCCTGTCAATTGCCCCGCTGTAATTTGTTTACCCTTCATGCCATGTTGTTTATCTAAGGAGAGCACCTCTAGTGAACTATGGACCCCGATCCAATCTTTACCATTGATACATCTTCTACTGTTACTGTTTACTTACTGCAAACCATTAACTTCCATACCATACGTTTAATCCTTTGTTACAGCAAACCGGTGAGCTTGACAACCTCTCTGATTCGTGGGGGCAAAGTCTTGAGTTTGTGTTGTGCAGGTCTCCGCGTTGCTTGCAACACCTGTGTGATGTTTCCTTCCTCCTACTAGTTCGATAACCTCGGTTTCTTACTGAGGGAAAACTTGCTGTTGTGCTGCTTCACACCTTTCTCTTGGGGTTCCCAACGAAGCACTCCTACATCAACTCAGTGCTGCATCACCGATGCATCACATTCATTCAAATCAAGAGCATTTGTTGATAAAAATGGACTTCCAACTAAAACTATTGGGTGTCCTATAAAAGTAAACTCTCCCGGTGGAGAGATGATAGTGAATTTTGGATGTCATGATCTAGTGATAGAATTTGGAAAGTATAAGTTTCCAGTTAGTCTGATATTCCTGGATTCCCAAGGATTCGATGTAATTTTGGGCATGGATTGGATGACTAAGTATGAAGGAGTACTAGATTGTGCCAATCGTACTGTTACACTCACAACCCCAGATAAGAAAAGGATTAGATTCAAGTCTAACTTTGAATCAAAAGGGAGTAAGCTAAATTATCTTAAGGGGGTTAGCATAGATAGTGTGCTAATTGTGAGAGAGTATCCGGATGTGTTTCCGGAGGAGTTGCCTGGAATGCCACCAGATAGAGATGTAGAGTTTCTGATTGACTTACTGCCAGGATCAGGACCAATAGCAAAGAGACCCTACAAGATGTCAGTTGATGAGTTGAAAGAACTCAAGAAACAACTTTGAGAACAGTTGCAAAAAGGATTTATTCAACCAAGTTCTTCGTCTTGGGGTGCACCAGTTCTGTTTGTTGAGAAGAAGGATAGAAGTCAAAGGTTATGCATAGATTACCGTTCACTCAATGAGGTGACTATAAATAACAAGTACCCTTTGCCTAGAATCAATGATCTATTTGATCAACTAGAAGGAGCCCGTGTGTTCTCAAAGATTGATCTCTGATGAGGCTACTTTTAGCTAAAGATTAGAGAGCAAGACATACCTAAGACTGCTTTCACCACTAGGTATTGATTGTATGAGTACACCGTGATGCCATTTGGTTTGACAAATTCACCAGCTTATTTCATGAATATGATGAACAAGGTGTTCATGGAGTTTCTTGACAAGTTTTTTTCGTATTCATTGATGGCATTTTGGTCTATTCCAAGAGCAATGAATAGCATGAAGAAAATTTGCGTTTGATACTTGAGAAGCTCAGGGAGCATAAGATGTATGCCAAGTTCAGTAAGTGTGAATTCTGGCTGAATGAAGTTGGTTTTCTCGGACATATTGTGTCGGGAGATGGTATAGCTGTCGACCCCGCAAAGGTGTCAACTATGACTGAGTGGGAATCTCCCAAGTCAGTGAAAGAAGTCTGTAGTTTCCTTGGCTTGGAAGGATACTATAGAAGATTCATTGAGAATTTCTCAAAGGTAGCTAAGACAATGACGGAGTTACTTAAGAAATAAAAGAAGTTTGACTGGACTGAAGGATGTGAACTCAGTTTCCAAGAATTGAAGAAGAGACTAGTGACAGCACCAGTCTTATGTCTGCCAGATTTAGAGAAGGATTTCCAAGTATATTGTGATGCATCTCACCAAGGTTTGGGTGGAGTTTTAATGCAAGAAGGTAAAGTTGTGGATTATGCCTCAAGACAACTCAAAACTCATGAAGTAAATTATCCTACTCATGACTTGGAGTTAGCATCTGTTGTCCATGCACTCAAAACATGAAGACATTATCTTTTAGGAAAACGTTGTGAAGTGTTCACAGATCACAAGAGTCTAAAATATATCTTCACTAAGAAAGAAATCAACATGAGACAAAGAAGATGGATTGAAATCATCAAAGACTATGACTTAAGTTTGCAATACCACCCCGGTAAATCATATGTTGAAGCAGATGCTTTGAGCCGTAAGGTTTATGTGAATGGCCTTACTAAGGGAGAATTTCCAGATGATCTGTGTGCCCAATTCAAAGATCTCATATTGGAAATAGTACCTGAAGGACATCTCATGTCATTAGATGTTCAACCCACATTGTTGGACAAAATCAAAGAAGCCCAAAAGTTGGACAAGGAAATTGAAGAGATTAAAGAAAAAAATATTAAAGGGAAAGCTAAAGGATTCCATGAAGACGAACATGGTACTTTATGGTATGGAAAATGTATCTGCATTCCGCAGGATCCGGAGCTTCGGAAACTGATTCTGCAAGAAGCACATAACTCACCATATTCCATTCATCCAGGTAACACCAAAATGTACATGGATGTGAAGGAAAGATTTTGGTGGAACAACCTCAAGAAAGATATTGCAGAGCATATTGCCTTGTGTGATATGTGTAGTCGAGTGAAAGCGGAACATCAGAAACCAGCAGGATTATTACAACCACTACCTTGTAGGGGTTCGTAGCATGGAAAACAAAAAAATTCTATCGCATGAAGACACACAAGCCAAGATCAATCTACTAGATTGTAGCAACGAGTCGATAGAGTACTAACCCTTGAAGATCCAAAGCGGTTAACGAGAGCAGATTCTCGTGGGTGATGTAGTCGTTCACTTGCCGATCTCAAGATCGCGTAGGCGATCCATTCCGGCGGCGCGTTCCAGCAGAGCTCCCGCAGCCGGTCACACGTACGGTACTCGATGAAGACCTTCCTCTCCCTTGTTCTAGCAGGCAGCGGAGGTTGTAGCTCTCTCCTCGCGATTCCTGCAGCACGATGGCATGGTGTCGGAAGTAGAAGGGAGATCCCGCAGGGGTTCGCCTAAGCCAGAGCGAGTATGGTGGAGTAGAGGGAGACCTGATGATCTAGGTTTTAGAGGGCCGAGGTTTAGAGGTAGCTAGCAACTAGAGTTTAGCTAGTTGGTAGCGGTTTAGAGGAGATCTAGATTGGTCGAAACTAGAGAGGGGGGCGGCGGCCAACCTAGGGTTTCTTGGGCGCCTAGGGAAAGGGAGATACCTTGGGGTGCGCCCCACCCCTCCTTATATAGCTGGGGGGCGTCCAAGGGTGTTCCCAACCCAGGTGGAAACCCTCCCTAACTTAGAAACCCTCCCTAACTCGGAAACCATGTTGGGATTTGACTTTTTCAAACTGCCTTTTTGACTTTCAAATTAGAGTTTGATTTCTCTCTTCCAAGTGTCCAGCCAGGTGACCTAGGACATGATGCAACCATTACAATTTTTCATGACACATCCATGTACCCTTCCCCTTCCACATCGGTGAACCTTCTAGATCCTTCTAGAACATTCCGGTGAAAACACCGGAATCATTCTCGAACTCCGAAATTGGACTTTCCTTATATGAATCTTATTATTCGGACCATTCCGGATCTCCTCATGATATCCCGGATCCCATCCGAGACTTCGAACAACATTCGGTCTCTTTACTCAAATTCCATATCTACTAAACAGCATCAAATCCTTAAGTGTGTCTCCCTACGGTTCGTGAATTAGGCGGACATGACCGAGACACTTCTCCGATCAATAACCAATAGAGGAATCTGGAAATTCATATGGATCCCACATATTTATAAGATTGCTTTGTGATCAAATGAACCACTTGCATACGATACCAATTTCCCTTTGTCTTGCGATAGTTTACTTATCCGAGGTTTGATCGTCGGTATCTCTGCATACCTAGTTCAACCTTGTTACCGATAAGTACTCTTTTCTCGTTCGTGTGATATGTGATCCCTTGTGAGCCAGTCACATGCTTGCAAGCTAATTGGATGACATTCCACCGAGAGGGCCCAGAGTATATCTATCCGTCATATGGATGGACAAATCCCACTCTTGATCCATGTGCCTCAACACATACTTTCCGAACACTCAATGCCACCTTTATAGCCACCTAGTTATGGTGTGGTGTTTGATGTCATCAAAGCATCCATCCGGTGATGGTGATTAGCATGATCTCATGGTCGAAGGATTTAGGTTACTATGTATCTGAAAGCTTATAACAACTGAACTATATTAAATGACTTGATCTTTATTCTATGCTTAACTATAGGAGTATGTCCATCACACCATTCTCCTAATGATATGGTCTTGTTGTTAATAACATCTCAATGTTCATGATCTAGAAACCATGATCATATATTAACCAACAAGCTAGTTTAACAAGGGGATTTACTAGGGACTCTTTTATGTTTACAAATCACACAAGTATTAATGTTTCCGGTTAATACAATTATAGCATGGTATGTAAATATTTATCATAAGCATGAAGATATGATAATAACCTCTTTATTATTGCCTCTTGGGCATATCTCCAACAGTCTCCCACTTGCACTAGAGACAATAATCTAGTTTCAAATCTTTGTGTATTCAACACCTATGGCTTTTCGATGTTGTATTTACACGATTTCTAGTGGTTAACTGATCTTCGGATCCGACTCTTTCAGGTCCGTGTGTAATTGCATGTCTTTGCGTCTCTAGCATCACTCATTCTCTAATGAGATGGCTTTGTATAAATTTGGTCGTTTGTTGAGACCTTTGGTTCCTTGGGGTTAAAACATGTTGATAATATTGTCGTACAATATATCTTCATGGTACTATACCACTGTGAACCACACCAAGTTTGGTAACAAACTACTTAACACAAATGCCCTCTTTTGATGCTATAATAGCATTCATATACTTAGCCTTTTGTTGTAGTATCTGTCACAATGTCTTAAGTTTGGAACTCATCCAAATCCATTATGGAACTTACTATCCATTATATTGTGCCACCCTTAGTTTAGATTGAGATAAACTTAATTTGTACTTTGTGAAAAAACTAGCATCAATGTAGTACTTTTACAATGAACTAACCATCTATTTCTCGCATCTACAAAAATAATATATTCTTAGTTCTTACAAAAGATCATAAGAATATCCGTACTATCATCCAATGATCATCTTATGAATCATTATGGTATATGCTCATAACATTTAGAGCATAGGACATATCTGGATTTGTACATATCACAGTATGATTGATATAAATACTCTTTGTGATTTCATACATCAAGTATCAATCTATACTTGAATCTTTGTTTCACTTACCAAGTGTCTATACACTTGAATTTTGATTTAATCCTTTCTGTGTGGCAATAACCTTTCTTGTCATTTCCATATTGAACTCATTCAATATCTCATCTATGTACATTTGGCACAACCATATCAGTGTCTCAATCTATCTATATAGATATTGATGCCAAATATTCGGGTTTTGCCTAAGTCTTTCATCGAGATGAAATTCTTAACATGTGTTAATAAAAGATACATCATTTCCAATCAACAATATGTCTTCCACATAATGTATTAGAAATATGTCTTAGCGCTCCCACTTAATTTCTTTTAAATGCAAGCATCTTCATTGTCTCTGATGAATTTAAACTCTTTTAACAATTCCATCATGGTGAATATTCCAACTCCGTGATGCTCCCGATGTAGAAACCCTGAGTACCCGATCAGAAATCCACGAAACCGTCTGTAGCCGCCGCCACCATCGTCCCTAGATCGGGAGATCTGAAGTTCTTCCCGGCACCCTGTTAGAGGGGAGATCATCCCGGAGGCCTTCTCTTCGGTATGATGCGTGAGTAGTTCCACCTTGGACTATGGGTCCATCTAGTAGCTAGATGGTTGTATCTCCTCCTTTGTGATTTCATGTATAGATCTTGTGAGCTCCGTTCATGATCTAGATCTAATATATTTGTAATCATGCATGTTGTGTTTGCGGGGATCCGATGGATATTGAGATTATTATGTTGGTTTGGTTAATGGTTTTGTATTTATGATTCTATCATGTCTGTGTTGTTTGTGATCTTGCATGATCTCCGTTGTTAGTAGCTATCTTGGCCAAGTAGTTGCTAGTGACTCCAAGAGGGAGAGTGGGTTCATGCCTCTAGTTTACAAGGGAAGTGACAGAAATCTCTTCGGTTGTAGATATGATGTTGCTACTAGAGAGAAAACAACGGTCTCTTGTTCATGGAACATGTGGACTGTTTATCTTACACACTTTGCTTAAAGCATTTGTCTGTTGCTTGCAACTTAATACTAGAGGGGGTTCGGATGATAACCTGAAGGTGGACTTCTAGTCATAGATGCAATTGGATGGCGGTCTATGTATATTGTTGTATTTCCCAATCAACCTCATAGGATATTTCTGACTAGTAATTGCATTGTTATGCCTTGCTCAGTTCCTGTCAATTACCCCGCTGTAATTTGTTTACCCTTCATGCCATGTTTTTTATCTAAGGGGAGCACCTCTAGTGAACTATGGACCCCGGTCCAATCTTTACCATTGATACATCTTTCATTGTTACTTGTTTACTTGCTGCAAACCATTACCTTCCACACCATACGTTTAATCCCTTGTTACAGCAAAGTGGTGAGCTTGACAATCTCACTGTTCGTTGGGGCAAAGTCTTGAGTTTGTGTTGTGCAGGTCTCCGCGTTGCTTGTAACACCTGTGTGATGTTTCCTTCCTCCTACTAGTTCGATAACCTCGGTCTCAACTGAGAGAAAACTTGTTGCTTGCTGCTTCACACCTTGCTCTTGGGGTTCCCAACAGGATGTGCGTAGGCAGTCGTCAGGCTCCTCGATTTTTTGCTTGCACCGCCGCAGCACAGAACAGCTCCGGCGAAATATTCCGGTGAGCTCCGTGCTCCACTCCGCCTCTCATTCATACAAGTTTGTTCGTCTGATGCTTGCACACCTTCTCACACCTTTGGCTTGCTCTGAATCGCCCTAGGTCTTCGTCCCCGTTAACCCCCGCGAATGACCGAAGCGTCGCTCGACTCCAGCGAACAATCACGGTAAATTCCGAGCGCCCCTTGACCTCTAACCCATATGACTGTGTTCGCCGTACCTTTGTGCATCTTCTAATGCCGTTCGTTTGTCCTGTTGTACCCTAGAACGTCGACTCCATCTCTGTTCGTAAACACCCGACGCAGGTACAAACTCCGATGAGGTTTTTCGGTCGTGTTCGTGCGCCCCTGTCCAAGCAAAGACCATGTTGAGCTTCACCACCTTCTCATGAGCTCGGTAAGCATTTGCACGCCCCACCTAACCCCCTAGCCTCGTCGGCGTGTCACCGCAAGTAGCACCGCCGCCACCAGTGCCATTCGCGACGCCAGTTTCTGGTCGAGTTGATCTAGTCCATCGGATCTGGATCTAGTGGTTAGGATTAGAATTAGAACGAAGGGGTACGAGTAGACCTGAGCCGCATGATTTAGTTAGATCTAAAGACGCGGAAGCGTGATCCAGCGCGAACCGGTACACACCAATCAGGGAGCGCTGCATTTCACAGTATTAGATTTAGAATCTGAATTTAGATCTATTAGTTATTCAAACTTGTAAATTCAATAACTTTTGATCTGTTTGTCCAAAAGTTACAAATTTTATATCATTGGATTCAGAAAAATAAATCCTACACTACTTTGGGCTTGAATTTGTATTTTTCTTCTGTAAAATTTGATTTATTTGCAGAACCAATTATAGGCTTATTTTGGCCATATAAATTATTTGGAAAATGTTTTTAAATCAAATTTAAATTTAATTAAGCTATAAATAGTTAGTTTTGTGTTTAAGTAGTGTTTGACTTGACTTGTTTAGTTTAGAAAAGTCATTTCATTGCATTGCATGCATTCATATATTTTTGCTTGATTATTTGAATGTAAATTTGGTGCTATCATTTTATGTGTAGATTTTGGTGCTAGTGGTGATTGTGATTGTGAGGATTGTTGCTACTCCCCCAACTACCAAGGCAAGTGGTGCTTCATGTATTTGTCCCTTTATTTTGACTATGCACTAGTGGTATTTTGAATAGAGCTTGCATGATTGTTTTTGCTAAGTATCTATATGCTATGCTTGGGAAAACCTAGTAGCCATAGCCTTAGTAGAATTTTCTCTAAGTTAAGATACTTGCCATGTTAACATGCTTAGCCTAGCTAGTAGCAAACAAGGGTGGAATATATTCATGCTATGGAAATTTTGCAAAGTCTTTTAACTTGTGTTTTTGTTTAATAAAACAACTAAGTGAATGAATCACCTGGGTGGAATGGTATGATGGTTTATGTTGAGTGGTTACACAAGGCCCATGTCTATGGTTTACCTTGTGTATCTCCCTTGTGGAAATCCACCAGGAACAAAGGGATTTTAAATACATAGTGTTTAGAAGCTTCTAGTGTAACCACATGGCATATGGGCTCTGCCTTGATCATATAGGTTGCAATAACTTAGCCAGATGGACAGTTGGTGGTAGGGTGATAGGATGGAACACGTCCATGGTGGTACAAGGGAAGTCTTCTGAAAGGTCTCGTCTCGATGCATGTCGAGTCTTGTGGGGAAAGTGCACCACCTCTCGAGAGGGTAAAACCTAAGTACTTAGCCGTGTCCCCGGAAATGGACAATTTGAGCATCAAGACATTGAAGCTATCAAGGATCTCCTCATCCCAATTTCTAAGTTAAAAACTTGTGGTTGAACAAGGGTAAAGGTTCACCAATGTCTATTGGTGGTTCCTTGGGAGTTTTTGTCGAACAAAAACTTAGTGTTTTCAACTGATAGGAAAAACCTATTTTGAGCAAAGCAAGCCTAAGCTACACTTAACCAAATTCATATAGTTGATAGATACTACTATTATAATATGGTATCACTTGCCAATACAATTCCAAATGTATTGACCCATTGTGGCTTTAACTTATGATGTTGCAGGTTATTCCGATGACGATTAGGGTTATGAGTCTACACTTAACATGCTTGACTGTGACACATGAAGGTGAAGACTTTACTTTATTTACTATGTTATGAACTATTGTACTAGTCTTTGGCTATGGAGTTGTAAAAGACTATGTTTATCTCTGGAATGACGATGTAATAAAGACCTTTGTATCTGTCTACTTCATCTTAAACTGTGGATGCTAGCATTTGATCCAGGGACTAGCATTGCAATCACAGGGAACTTTACCTTATAAAGGTGGGGTCTTACAATTATGTGTAGTCATAAGCGATGGATTTCAACTTCATATGCTTTCTCCGGAAATTTGAGTGAATATTCACTTAATGAGAAAGAAGTATGAAATATTTGAAAACGTTCAACGACTTTCAAGATGAAGTGGAAAATCATTGTAAATAGGAAAATAAATGATTTATAATTTTATCATCAAGGGATTTATTTGAGTTGCAAGTGTAACAAGAAAATAAATGATTTATGATTTTATCATAAAGGGATTTATTTGAGTTGGAAGTTTAGCAAAACACCTAGATTTACATCTCCCGAAACACCATAGGAATATGGAGTGTTTGAGATTTGTAACGAAACCTTGTTTGACATGGTTGGATCAAAGGTGTTATTTATAAAACTGTCATTATGTTTTAAAAGACTAAAATCTTTAGGGACTACCGCTTTTATACTAAAAAGAGCTCCATCTTGATCCGTTGAAATGACACCATGTAAGTTATGGTTTGGGGTAAAACCCAAGTTGTCCTTTCTTAAATTTTGGTATGCTAAGCATAAGTAAGATGTTTACAACCAAAGTCGGATGAGCATGTCTTTGTAGGTTATTTCAAATAACCATTGGGTATTCCTCCATAACATCGAGGACAAAAGGGTTTGTCACTTGAAACGTGAAGTTTCTTGAAAAAGGATTTTTTCGCAAAAGTTAAGTGGGAGGACAATAGAACTTTGATAAGGTTAACGAACCTTATCTATATGTGTTGAGTTGCGTAGCGCCGGAAAACGTTCTGGAGGCATCCACAATGCTCATGGCTCACGTGCCTCAAAGGTTGTGGTCACAGAGGTCTAAGTTCCTATTGAACCAAGTAGGTCGGATAAACAATCAAATGCTAACATTTGAGAGTAAATCATTGTTGTTTGACAATGATGAACCGACTACATGCAAAGAGGCGATGATGGGCCGTGACTCCGTCTAATGGCTTGAAGCCATAAAATCCGTGATAGTTCCATACACGAGAAATCAATTTTTTTGAACTTGGAAGACCCTTTGGAAAGGTGTAAAAATCTATCGGTCATATTTGGATCTATATAGAAACAAACATGGATGTTTCACATCTATGAAATAGTCGACATGTCATGAAGTATTTTACGACAAAGTTCAAGGAGTTGACTATGACAAGATTGGATCTTTCATAGCAATATTTAGTCTAGACGGATTAATGTAGAAACCACTACATATAATTTTGGTATATGGTAGATGAATAAACAAAACAAAGTTCTTCTAATAGAATTGTTACCTAGGACGTGTACAAGACACGATCCAAAGGGTTTTGTTAAATTCAAAGGATTCTAAAAGGGCATGCAAACTTCAATGGTTGAAGTAAGCATCGCGGAGTTGGAATCTTCACCGTGATGAAACTGTTAAAGAAGTTTTCATTAGGAGACGATGAAGATGCTTGCATTTGCAAAAAATTAAGTGGGAGCACTGAGACTTATTTCTAATACATTATGTGGAGGACATCTTGTTGTTGGAAATGGTGTATCTTTTATTGACAAAGGTTAATAATTTCATTTCGATGAAAGACTTAGGAAAAACCTGAATATTTAGAATGAATGTCTACATGGATAGACTATGACGCTAATATGGTTATGCCAAACGTACATATATGAGATATTAAAGGGGTTCAATATAGAAAAAACGAGAAAAGGATCTTATCACATGGAAAATAATTGAATCAAGATTCAAGTGTATCGACACTTGATAAGTGAAACAAGATTCAAGTGCTTTGACACTTAATGAGTGAAATCGCAAGAATATTTTGATCAATCGTACCATGATATGTACACATCCAGATATGTCCTATGCTCTAAGTGTTATGAGCATATACCAGAATGAATCATAAAATGATCATTGGACGATAGTAAGGATATTCTTATAATCTTTTGGAAGAATTAATAATATATTCCATTTGTATAAGAGACAAATAGTTCACTGTAAAGCGTTACATTGATACTAGTTTTGTCAAAAGATACAAAATTAAGTTTATCTCAATTTAAACTATGGGTGGCACAATGAAACAGAAAGAAGTTTCCATGACGGATTTGGATGAATTCCAAAGTTAAGACATTGTGACGGATACTACAACAAAAGGCTAAGTATATGACTGCTATAGTAGCAGCAAAGAAGGGTATTTGTGTCAAGTAGTTTGTTATCAAACTAAGGTGTGGTTCGCAACAGGCTAACACTAAAGATATATTGTACGATAATAGTATCAACATGATTTAAACCCAAGGAACTAAAGGTCTCATCAAAAGAAAAATTTTATACAATGCCATCTCATTGGAGAATGAGTGATGCGTGAAGATGCAAAGACATGCAAATACACACGAACCTGAAAGCGTCAGATCCGTAGATTATGTTAACCACTTGAAATCGCGTATATGGAACACCAGAAAGCCATAGGTTATCAATACGCAAAGTTTTCAAACTAGATTATTGTCTCTAGTGCAAATGGGAGACTAAAGGGAATATGCCCGAGAGGCAATAATAAAGTGGTTATTATCTTATTCCTTATTTTGATAAATGTTTATTTTGCATGCTATAATTGTATTAATACCGAAACTTTAATAGATGTGTGTTTAATTAACAAAAAGAAAGTTCCTAGTTATGCCTCTCTTATAAACTAGCTCATTGATTAACAAGATGATCAAAGGTTTCCTGATCATGGACATTGGATGTTGTTAATAACAAGGTCACAACATTGTTGGAATGATGTGATGAACATTCATCCAAACTATAGCATTACGATCAAGGTCATTGTGTTTATATTGCTATAACATCATACGAAGTAATCTTAGTCCTTAGACCATGAGATCATGTCAATCACTATCATCGAAAAAGTATCTTGATAACATCAAACGTCACACCGTAACATGGTGACTATAAAGATGAGTTCAGTGCTACGAAGGTGTTATGTTGAGGCTCATGGAGCAAGAGTGGAATTTTTCCATCCCGATGACGGAGATATATACTCTGGGCCCTCTCGGTGATATCACATTAGTTAGCTTGCAAGTAAGTGATTTGATCACAAGAATGTTATATCACGGGAACAAGAAAAGAGTACATGTCGATAACGAGATCAAACTAGGTATGGAGATACCGATGATCGAATCTCGGACATGTAATATATCGTGAGACAAAGAGATTGAGTTACATGCGTATAAGGTTCACAAGATCACATAATTCATCGTTGAATGTGTGGGAGTCAGTACGGATCTCTAGGCCCCGCTGCTGATTATTGATCGGAGAGGAGTCTCGATCATGTATACATTATTCGCGAACCGTAGGGTGACACACTTAAGAGATACCGACACCATTTGGAGCAAATAATATGCTAGAGAAAGAATTACAAAAAGCATGAATTATTTCACTAGACACCGGAACTGTTTCGGTTGAAATTGCTGAAACTGGTTCTGCATGTGAAATTGAAATGTTGTAAGGGTTTTATGTGAATGTTTGTTAATTAGAGTAATTCACAAAATTCTGACTAAAATAAAGAAAAGAGTTTTATTAAATGAGATCTTGAATTAATTTTGGTGGAAAATTAATGCATGTGAGTGGAATTGTGAGTGGAGGTGTGTTTATGTGAGTGGAGCTTCCACCACATGAATGAGGGAGAGGTGGGGGCACCCTCCTTGGCTGGTGGCCATGCCCCCTTGGGCTTACCCTCCCCTATAAAAGGACCCCCTCCTCTCACTTCTCACTCACACCTCCTCACGAAAGATCTCTCTTACCCCTTTAGAATTTCCCCATGGTCTTGGATCAGCGAGATACATGTTCCTGGTGGATTTTTCGAGAAGGATTTGTTGCTTCCGCTTCTTTGCTGGAGCGAGGGCGCGGAGGTTGTCGGGGTACCCGGACGTGTGTGCGATCACGGATGCACCACTGCTTTGCGGTGCTAGACTGGATGGTGCTGGACCTGCTGGACCGGATGGACTTCTTCTCGATCTTGAGATCAGCAAGCATTCGACTACATCATCCACGAGTACAACCTCGTTAATGCTATTCGGTCTTAGAGGGTCTGCATTCTATGGATGTATATCCACCCGTTGCTTGTATCTAGTAGATAGATCTTGGTACATAGTTGTTCCCATCATAGGAATTTTTTGTTTTCTATGCTGCAAACCCTTCAAATCGGTCACAAGTTCGGTGTGTCGATGACTCCCGAACCCTCGCTCTAGCCGGGCAGCGAAAGTAGCAGATCCCCGAGAAATCCAACAATGCTATGCCATGGTAGAGGTGGTGGAGGGGAAGTTATCGAGCAGGGCTTCGCCAAACACCTTTTCTAGTGGCAATGGGCAAGGCAACCAAGGGGGAGAAGATGCCAGCCAAAGAGCATATGAGAGAGACAAGTGAGAGTGTGTGAGAGAGGGGGAGGATGCCACCTCCTTTTATAGGGGGAGGGGGGCAAGATGTTGGAGATACACCCAAGAGGCAATAATAAAATGATTATTATTATATCTTTGTGTTTATGATAAATGTTTACATCTCATGCTATAATTGTATTAACCGGAAACATTAATACTTGTGTGTTTTGTAAACATAAAATATTCCCTAGTAAGCCTCTTGTTAAGCTAGCTTGTTGATTAATAGATAATCATGGTTTCCTGATCATGGATATTAGATGTTATTAATAACAAAATCATATCATTAGAAGAATGATGTGATGGACACACTTCTATAGTTAGCATAGCATAAGATCAAATCATTTAGAACTTGTTTGCTACAAGCTTTCATATACATAGTATCCTAATCCTTTGACCATGAGATCATGTTAATAACTATCACCAGATGAGTACTTTGATGACATCAAACACCACTTCCGTAACTGGGTGGTTATAAAGGTAGAATTGGGTATTATGAAAGTATGTGTTGAAGCACATGGATCAAGAGTGGGATTTGTCCATCCATATGATGGATAGATATACTCTAGGCCCTCTCGGTGGAGTGTCATCTAATTGGATTGCAAGCATGTGACAAGGTCACAAGGGATGTCACATCATAGTACGAGTAAAGAGTACTTATCGGTAACGAGGTTAAACTAGGTATAGAGATACCGACGATCAAACCTCAGATAAGTAAAGTATCGCGCGACAAAGGGAATCATTATCGAATGTAAATAGTTCATTCGATCACGAAGTCATCATATAAATATGTGGGAGACATATGGATTTCCAGATCCCTTTATTGGTTATTGATCGGAGAGGTGTCTCAATCATGTGTGCATTGTTCACGAACCGTAGGGAGACACACTTAAGGATTCGATGTTTTTTAAGTAGATATGGAATATGAGTTGGAGACCGAATGTTGTCCGGAGTCTCGGATTGGATCCAGGACATCACGAGGAGATCAGGAATGGTCGAGAGAATAAGATTTATATAAGGAAAGTGGTTTTCCGGGGTTTGGGAAAAGTTTTGATGTTTTGACCGGATACTTCTAGAATATTCTAGAGGGACCACTAGTGGTTCCACCACCCCGGGATGGGATCATTTGGTCAGCGGCATGCCCTAGGGGCTAGCCACACCAAACCCTAAAGGGAAATTCTGCGAACACTAGTGAAAGGGTCATAGTCAAATCGTAGTTTGAAAAGTCAAACTCTAGTTTTTGGTAAGAGGGAAGATTTGGTGGGAAAGGTTCCAACTCTCCCCTTGGTGGCCGAGTTGGGGGGGTACACGGCCTGGGCTGGGAACCCTTGGTTGGTCGCCCCCCACATATATAACGAGGGGTGGGGGCGCACCCCCCCCCCCCACACACACACCCTTGTCCATTGGCGCCTAACCCTAGCCACCTACTCTCTTCTCTCTCGTCCACCGTCCTGCTCCGGCTTAGGCGAAGCCCTGCAAAAATCTCTCCTCCTCCACCACCACCACCACACTGTCGTGCTATTGGGATTCCGAGGAGATCTACAACCTTCGTTGCCCTGCTGGAACAAGGGAGAGGAAGGTCTTCATCGACTACCGTACGTGTGACCGACTGCAGAAGCGATCCGGAATGCGACGCCGGAAGGATCGTCTTCATGATCTTGAGATCGGCAAGTAATCGACTACATCAACCACGAGAATCCAATCTCGTTAAACACCTTGGATCTACGAGGGTTAGTTCTCTACAATCTCGTTGCACCGATCTCGTAGATTCGATCTTGGCTTTTCCATAGATTGGATCTTGGTTTTATGCGTTATTGCGATATAATTTTTTTGTTTTCCATGGAACAAACCCTACAGTGGTATGAGAGCCGTATCTATGCGTAGATCTGTTGCACGAGTAGAACATAATGGTTTTGTGGGAATTGATGCTTTTGTTGTCGCTTGCTTTTTGTGTACTTTGCATCTTACAGTATGGTGGGATGAAGCGGCCCAGACTAACTTTACATGTCATCGCACATGAGACTTGCTCCATGCTCAACCTGAAACTTGCATTGCACAAGTGGTTTTACGAGTGTCTGTCTCTGCTACCATAGTTAAGTTTCAAGTTACAGCAGACACTTGACAATACTTGTATCAGTGTTGTGGTTCTTGTTCGTAGGTAAGAACGATTCTTATTCGAAAGCCCCAAGCCGTGTAAAACATACAAAGAAAATTAGAGGCGTCTAACTTGTTTTTGCAGGGCATGTGATGTGATGTGATATGGCCATGATGTGATTGTGATTATATTTGATGTATGCGATGATCCTTATTGTAAGTTGACAACCAGCAGGATCCTTATGGTTCTATTTAAATTCCTTAAGACATGCGTGTCTATTCATCATGTAGTCGCTTTATTCCAAGTAGTTGTAATAGTTGTTTTTAGTGATGGACAACCATGAAGCGGCGCCACGGACCTTGACGCAATGCTGGTGATGATGGAGACCATGTCCGTGCTTTGGAGATAGAGATCAAAGGCACAAGAAGAAAGGTCATATCATATCACATAATATGAATTGCATGTGATGTTAATCCTTTTTATGCATCTTGTATTGCTTAGATCATGATGGCAGCATTATAAGATGATCTCTCTCACTAAATATCAAGTAAAAAAGTGTTCGTACTTAGTAGGAACCGTTGCTAAGACTCGTCGTTTCGAAGCATCACATGATGATCGGGTGTGATAAATTCTACGTGTGCATACAACGGGTGCAAGCCAGATTTGCACATGTGGAAACTAAGGTTAACCTTAACGAGCCTAGCATGTACATACATGGTCTCGGAACACGTAATACCGCAAGGTAAAGCATGAGTCATATGGATGATATGATGAACATGTTGATTGTTCGCCTTTGAAGCTACATCATCTCTCGTGATGATCGGACTTGGTGTAGTGGATTTGGTTCGTGTAATCACCAAAATGACTTGAGGGATGTTGTTTTGAGTGGGAGTTCACCTAGTAATATGATTAAATTTGAACTCAATTTATCATAAATTAAATCAAAGTGAATTTGCATAATTGGTGTACTCTTTGGCATCCGTTCACCGCCTTATACTTAGTTATAATTGAGATAATAGAACTATAGAATCCTGGTTAGTTACTTTATGAACTGGTATCGTATTGTTTTAAGTGTCAATCTAAAGTTTAAAAGTCCTACTACAAACTCTGTAACAATTCCAGTGTTAGTATCTAAATATCATGTTTGCCTCCATGATTCTTGATATTCAAAAGATTGTTTTAATATCAAGGTTATCTAGGTGCTGAAAGGAATGTTTCAAAACCCATCATGTGTGGAAGATATATTGCGATATCTAAAATAATGTTTTGGTTGCAACATGATAGAGTATAATATGGCAAAATGGATGTTCTCATATTTGATGAGAATTTGACAAGGTTGGAGACGCTAGTCGTCCTAATCCTCCAAAAGTATTTTGAAAAGCAACATCATACTCGCGATTCGCCGTTATAAGCTATAGTAGCTTCATCATGAAAAATTTCATGATAAGGATGAATAAAAGAAGTAGGTAAAATGTTTACTACACTAAAAGATTACTAAAGAATGGAATTCGAAAGAACGTCAAATATTTGATGATGGTGATCTAATTCAAAGTGCAAGTCCAAAGATATTAGTATTTGACTATACACGCTTTTGACTATGTTTCATATGTATGGCGCCTCTATTGATGTTGATAGATTCTTTTAAAAGAGAAAGGAAATATTGAAAGAGAATCTCAGAAATATTTGGCAGAAAAATAAAAGATTGGAAATGTCCAACTTTGGTATATAAGTGATATACATGTTATGGCTATATTCTTTGCTTGTTAAACGATGTGGTTCTTGGGTACTGGATACCAAAGTGGTTGGTGTGAAATGTCATACGGGACAACACAATTCATGAACTGCAATGGCCTAAGTAACCAACAAGATAATATGTGATGATGTTCATCAAAAACAAATAAAGAGTTGTTGTGTTTCTCGTTGACATCAGAGCTTACCTTCAAGATTTGTTTCAATATTTGTTATTTTAATAAGGTATTATGAGAACAAAAGGTTTTTTCAAATAATTATAGAATTCCATATAAGATGGATGATTTACAAATCTAGTTGGAGAAATCACGTCCATAAAACTAATGCTAAAAATGTCGAAATACAAATGATTGAAAGATCACTTATGAAGTGACATCGTTGTTTGAATTATATTGGAAAGAAAACATGTAGAAACTCCATGTTGATGGAATTTTTGGAGTCTTTTGATTTTGATCAAATGACGCTTGTGAGACATTCCTGGAGATAATTGAAATTTCGTTCAAAGGCTAAAGAAGAACGAACGACTAACTTATTGGAATTTGTACATTGATGAATGTAGTCCATTATGTGTAGTCATGAGCGATGGATTTCAACTTCATATGCTTTCTCCGGTAATTTGAGTGAATATATGTGTATTTTTACTTAATAAGGAAGAAATGTGAAACATTTGAAAATGTTCAAAGACTCTCAAAATGAAGTGGAAAATCATTGTAACAAGAAAATAAAGAGTTTATGATTGGATCATAAAGAAAGATATCTGAGTTACAAGTTTAGCAAACACACCTAAGATTTGAGGAATCATTCCATGGATTTGTATTTCCCAAAACACCATAGAAGTATGGAGTGTTCGAGATATGTAATGAAACCTTGTTTGACATGGTGAGATCAAAGGTGTCAGTTATTAAACTGCCATTGTATTTTAAAGATTAAAGCTTTAGTGACTACCACTTTTACACTGAAAAGAGCTCCATCGTGATATGTTGAAATGACACCATATAAGTTATGGTTTGGGATAAAACCCAAGTTGTCCTTTCTTAAACATTGGTATGTTAGGCATAAGTAAAATGTTTACAAGCAAAGTCGGATAAGCATGTCTTTGTATGTTATTTCAAATAACCGTTGGGTATTCCTCCATAACACCAAAGACAAAAGTTTTTGTCGCTTAGAACATCAAGTTTATTTAGAAGGAATTGGTAACACCCTCAGAATCGACCCTATGCAAGTTTCAGCGATTCCCGCCAAACCCGCATAGAAACGATTCAAAGGTGCCCACCAGGCACTTGCGTGCGGGTGGAAAACGAAGTAATAACATTACACAACAGTCCTCGATGGGACCCACAGAACAGATATATATATATACAACACGACTCCATGAGTCAAGAATACAAATATACAGAACAAAGATCCAAATCACCTTGAAAACGATACAGCGTCCAGCTACGGACAAGATGCAAATGGGGCTAAGAGCCCTGAAGAATAACCAATGGCGTCCATAACCCTGCCCAGGCCAAGCCGGAAGGGTAAACCTGCTAACAACGTCGAAACCTGCTAAAACAAAAGGGGTGCCGACAAAGGGCAAAGGAAAAAGAGGAGCGTCAGTACTGAGGCCAGTACACGGCGAGGCTAGAATTCGGCGGTCCTCGCCTACATAGGTATGGTGGACTGAAGCGGCAGCGGCAGCAGGCACTAAACAACCTATAGAGACTCGATACAACTGGCGGCTATCAGAGAGGGGTAAGAAAGATCTATTCGGAACCAACCTGATGCTACCATCAGACAAACCCATCCTGGTATTTCCCCCTCGAGACCAATCGAGGAAGTCAACCGAGGAACTCACACCGTTGGCAGTTTTATTTATTCAGTTATCGTTGCAGCAATTACTAGTCAAGTATAGATAATCATCCTGATAAGATAAGCAGTGGGCAATTTTAGTTAACCAGTCCGTTGTAGTTGCAACACTTACTAGTCAGATACAAGTAGCATGAGATATCCCAAAACCCAGCAGTTGTTGGTACTTTTATTTAGCCATTCCGTTATAGTTGCAATACTTACTAGTCAGATACAAAGGTAGCAAGCGACAACTCAAACAAGCACTTGTTGGCAATTTTATTTAGCCATTCCATTATAGTGAAGCTGATTACTAGTCATTATAAAGTCAAATTATAGCACTACTTTAGTTATAGTTGTCTATGATCGAGATACTGTGCTCCAAGTCGTCCATAACCGCGGACACGGCTTTCAGAAAGTTTTACCCTGCAGGGGTGCACAAATAGCAACACACACTCGATCAACCTCGGAAAAACCAAATCAAAACCCAACGAGGCCTTCACGACAAAGCAATCACAAGATTCAGAAATATTTCCGGGGGCCATCCCGTTGAGTACACCCGCAACGAAGCCAGCTGACTCCGAGACGGACTCAAGGTTTGTGGGGCCGGCTGTAAGCGACTGGGAACCCAAAACTGGGCTTGTCGATACCGCGTAAACGGGTCACGATCCTAAACAGTACAGTGTGCTCCTCGCACAATCGTAAATAAAGCAGTAAAGCATGGCATAAGTACAGGATAGTAAATAAAACCTCAAACTAGTTTATGGCCCCAAGAAATAAGAATGAATCAAGCTCTGGCTCAGGGGGGTCCCATAATCCTCCCGGATGTGGATAGCGCGAATATTCAAGGAACAGGTATCAAGTACTCGGGGTCCTACGGGACACAAGTGGACGGTTAACAACCAAATAACATCTATTGCCCATCTGTGCCTCTGCTTACTTACTTCAATTTTAGTTGTTAAACAGTAATTAAAGTCTTGAGCATCTCCAACAATAAACACATGGCAATACTCCAACAACTGTGGTACTTGACGACACGCAACAGCACTTGAGCAAGCGACTACGACGCGCAGGTCCAACTATCTACCAAACAACAGGTAATAGGAGGTGTCCAAGGCAATATAAGGCTGCAAGGGATACCACGGGTACGAAAACTAGAGCATCGCAACACAGATAGCAATAGATCAACAGGAGGGAATAAAGACTATAAAGTAAGATAGGTAGAAAGGGGGAGATGCTCGCCTGAAAACATTGCCGAAGGTTCACCGGGGATCAGGTCGACACTCGCATCAACTCAACGGCCTTATCCGCGAAGAAGCAAAACACTAGAATAAACATCGGCTGCACTATTTAATTCAACGGCGGAAGATCGGGCATGATGCATGTATGATGCATGGCATGGCAAAGGTGCGATGCAATTAGGCCATATTAAGTGGAACCGGGGTCCCGACAATTAATTAAACGGTTCAAGTTATTTAGATCCCCCGCAATTTAAATGTTGTAATAACAGGACAAGATATGTTACCGGTTCGCTACACAAATTTAAATTAGGCCAATATGAGACTAGATTTGCCCGCATATGAGCCCCATATTTAATTATATGGTGAATCGGCATAAGGCCCCCAAACCACACAAATATGCATGCATGATCAATTTAATATGCGACAGGTGATCTATATCATATTATAAAAATAGGGGTCTCGGATAAGGGGTCACACATTAGGGGTCTCGACGAACTTGGGCTCCGAGGGGTTCGGGGTTGGGTCTCAGGGTTCGACGGGGACGGGGTTCGAATACAAGATGGAGAGCTTGTCGTGACGTGACGGAGATCTTGGTTCCAAGCGGTCGATCTTGTCGTCGAGAAGATCTTGTCGGGTCCGTGAATCGGGTCGGTCTTGGCGTTCGGGGTGACGAACTTGGCATCCTCGAGGAAGTACTTGTCGTGTCCGTGAAGAAGATCATGTCGGTCCACGGGGTTCGGTCTTCGGGGTTCGACGGGTGTCTTGGCGTCCCATGAAGGCATCCTCGGTGCTCCGTGTCGAAGGCATCGGGGTCTCCGGGTGGGAGAACATGGAGTTCCGAGGGGTTCGGCCTTCGGAACGGTCTTCGGACGCTAGGATCAGGGCCTTCGGATTCACGAAGGAGATCTTGTCGGGGGTTCATACTTGCCACTGGGTTCGGAACGGTCTTCAGATCGCACGGGTTCTCGACAGGGTCCTCTCGGATCAAGCACCTGACAACATCTCGAGAACGGCTCAGGGACGAGGACCTGTGGACAACACAAACAGGAGAAAGACGGGCAGTGCACGTGTGAGACAGAGGCCGCAGGGTAGCACCCTCCCGCGAGGACGAGCACGCAGGCCGACGCGCTCAGGGCTCCAATTGAAGGGCAATGCTGCGACGAGGAAGGGACGGGAGGCGCGCAGTCAAGGCCGGCGACTGGGTGTAGAGGAGGGGCGAGCTAGCGGTCGGAGGGGAACCACAGCGGGGCGTCGGCGCCAGGGGGGCGAAGAAGGGTCAGCCGGGCGGCGCGAACGGCGGGGTCCGGGACGGTCGGCGTCCGGCCCGAGCTTGGCGGCGCGGTGCTCTGGTTGCAGACGGAGGGGCGGACGGGTGGTGGCGGTGACGACCGAAGGGGAGGGGCGGTCGCAGAGGAGGAGGGGCGTGGCGGCGGCCGCGGTACCGCGTGCCGGCGGCGTCGGGTGGAGCCCCGGCGACGGGGAGGTGGCGTGGTGTGCTCGGGAGGAGGCGACGGCCAGACGCAGTGCGGCGGCGCTCGGGTCCGAGCGGCGGCGTGGGGGCGCCGGAGCAGGGCTCGGCCGCGGGGAAGGAGGTTGGGGAAGGGCGGCCGCGCGCCGGAGCGGCATGGCGGCGGGGCTTGGTGGAGAGGCTCGCGGCGGCGGACGACGGAGGAGGAGGCGGCCGGCGAGGGCCGACGGTGGTGAAGCTCGAGGGGGGGGCGCGCGGTGGCGGGGTGGAGAGGAGCCTGGCGGCCGGAGGGAGGTGAGCGTCGGGGAGGAGCTCGGTGGAGAGGAGAGAGGGCGTGCGGGGAGCGGTTGGGGCCAGGGAGGAGCGGGGTTGGGGAAGAGGGAGAGGAAGGAGAGAGCGGGGACGGGGATTACGGGGTGGGGCTGTCGCTGCGGGTGGGCCAGGGGAGGGGACCGGTGGCGTGGGGCGTGTGTGCTTGTGTGGGTGTGCTGGGGGAATGGGGTGGGTCCGGCCGGCCAAGGAGAGTGGAGGTGAGGGAGGTGATGTGTGGGGATAGGAGGCAGAGTGGGTGAGGTGGACTGCTAGGATTGGAGGGAGAGAGATGAGAGATGAGGTGGCGAGAGGGCATTGGTCAGGGTGATGTGGCTGGGGACTGGGTAGACTAGGATTGGGTAGATTAAGGATTTTGGGTGGACCGATTTTATTCTGGGGGTGGTCGACTGGGTCGGATCGTCCCGTTCGACTGCCCCCTAAAAATAATATAGATTTTTATTTAATTTGAAAATAACTTTTGTAATTAGTTTTTAGACAAATAAAAGACCCGGAAAAGCCTGGCGTTATAATTTAAAATTGAGACGGGGAATATTTAGAAACCAAACTAGGCTTTTAGAAAATAGGTTTCGACAAACAAATGCATGATGACTCGACGATGCACAAATGCAATGTGGCATGATGACACGAGCATGCGGTCATGATGATGCAATGCACAAAAACAACGCGATTTTCTAGAAGTGGTTTTTGCGGGATGCCACCGAATTTTTCGTGAAAAGTTAAGTGGGAGGAAAATAGAAACTTTTATAAGGTTATTGAACCTTAGCTAATATCTGCTGAGTTGCGCAATGCTGGAAAGTGTCCCGAAGGCAGCAACAATGATCATATCTTACACGCCTCAAAGGTTTTTGTTACAAAGGTCTAAGTTTCTATTGAACTGAGTAGGTCGGGAAACAATCAAATACTAAGATTCGAGGGTAAATCATTATTGTTTAACAATGATGAACCGACTACATGCAAAGAAGCGACGATGGTCTCTGACTCCGTCAGATGGCTTGAAGCCATAAAATCCGTGATAGTTCCAACACGAGAAATCAAGTTTTGAACTTAGAAGACCCTCTGAAAAGGTGTAAAACCTTATAGTCGTATTTGGATCTATAAATAAATAGACATGGATGTTTCACATCTATGAAATAGTCGACATGTCGAGAAAGAGTTCACGACAATGTTCAAGGAGTTGAATATGACAAGATTTGATCTTTCATAGCGATATTTAGGCTGGACAGATTAATGTAGCAACCACTACATATAATTTTGGTATATGGTAATTGAATAAACAAAACAAAGTTCTTGTAAAATAATGGTTACATAGGACTTGTACATGACACAATCCAAAGGGTTTTGTTAATTCAAATGATGCTAAAAGCGTATGCAACATGGTTGAAGTGAGCATCGCGGAGTTGGAATCTTCAACATGATGAAACTGTTAAAATGTTTAATTTCATCAGAGTCGATGAAGATGCTTGCATTTGCAAGAAATTAAGTGGGGGCGATGAGACATATTTCTAGTACATTATGAGAAAGACATATTGTTGATTGGAGATGATGTATCTTTTATTGACAAAAGTTAAGAATTTCATTTGATGAAAGACTTAGGCAAACCCTGAATATTTGGCATCAATGTTTATATGGATACATTGAGACGCTAATATGGTTGTGCCGAGAGTACATAGATGAGATATTGAAATAGTTCAATATAGAAACTATAAGAAATGTTCTTGTCGCACAGGAAGGATTGAATCAAGATTCAAGTGTATTGACACTTGGTAAGTGAGATAAGATCCAAGTGTTTTTGACACTTGGTGAGTGGAATCACAAGAATATTTTGATTAATCATACCGTGATATGTACACATCCAGATATATCCTATGCTCTAAATGTTATGAGCATATACCAGAATGACTCATAAGATGATCATTGGACGATAGTAAGTATATCCTTATGATCTTTGGAAGAACTAAGAATATGTTATTTTTGTAGAGGTGAAAAATAGATAGATAGTTGTAACATCCCAAAAATATGAAACAATGATCATTAAACTCTAATCACTAAAATTAGGGTTAACAAAAACTTTGATTAAATAAAAACCAAATGAATGCATGTGTGAATGTGATGATTTAATAAATGCATGAATGGACTTGTGTGATTCAACTAAATAGTAAGGAATTGTTCACAGATGAATATAAAATCATATAAAACATTTCCAAGCAGAAAACAAATAAAGAGAAAATAAAAAACAAATCAAATAAAGCAAATGGTCATTTTTGCCAATCTTGCTCACTAGGTCACTTTGAGTGTTTCTAGTCCAAGATTTCGAACAGAAACTTTTCTAATTCCTTTCACCCCTTGCAATACGAAGTAAAAATGAATCAAAGCCCACCTTTCAAACTTGCAGAAACATTTTGCAACCCCATTCAAATGACAATTCAAAATTGAATCTTTAACATATGTGAAGATCACACATTTTCAAAACCCAACCAAACCAGTGCCCCTTGACCAATCCAACTAACCAGATACTCCCTAGTATGTGCCTAGCAAACCCACCAAGTTTGAATCCAAAATTAAAATTTGAATTTCTTTCGGCCATTTCATCAACTTCTCAGTAGCAAACAAACAAACACAAAACACAATTAGGAGCAGTGATTTTGGCCAACCTTATTCCCTCTCTAGCTCACTCTATACTCTCAGTAGATGATCTAGCCCAATTAACAAGCCTTAGCACCACTGTGAGCTTGGCATAGCCATCAATGGTGACCATGCCGAGCCTAACTTGCCACCCACATGTCGACAGCAATCTAGGAGAAGCACCAAGCCTAGCAAGCATGTTTGGAGCACTGAACACCGTCCACCGCCACCCCATGTCCAAGCCTCGAGCACTGCCAGCCCCTGGACCACACTGCCCGAGCATGCCAAGCCTCTCTGCGTGCAAGCCGAGAGCGCGCCAGTGCGCCAACCGTGACACACGCCCACAGACCGCGCGCCGTCCTCGCCGCTTGCGTGCGTGATCTCCAGCACCCCAACAACCCCGCGGACATGCCCGTTCGCCGCCGCGCAGACCATGCATGGTGTGCGCCATTAAAATCACCGTCGGACCCGCCTAGAGCGCCGCGATGTTCCGACCGTTCAGCACCGCCCCATGCCTCGCCACCACGCCAATGAGCTTCGCCAGGGAGCACAACACCACCCCTATCATCGCCCATGCCAGTAGCACTCTGTGCCATCGACACCGACGAGCTCCACCCGCGCCATTCGGTCCCCTTCAGCCACTATAAAAGGAGCCCCCCCACTCATTTTCTTCACACCAGTTCACTCCCCACCTCTCACTGACCACACCCACTCACTCCTGGAGCAAGGCGAGCACCAGGGGGCCGGAATTTCACCAGAGTTCGCCGCTGTAGAGGAGGAGAGGTGTCGTCGATTGGAGCCGCCCTAGGAGAAGCTGACGGTACCAGAGGAATCACCGTCGTCGAATTCGTCGTTCGCCCCCGTCGCCGACCATCGCCTGAGCCCTGGTGAGCCTCCCACGACCCCCACTGGCCGCGCTAGGGTTCTGTATCGCTGGCGCTGCCTGACGTGGATGATGAACCAGGGCCGTTCGATTAGAGTTAGATCGTGCTGCCTAGATCACCCCGTACCACTTCACCACTCGTTGTCTCACTCACGAGTGGGGTCGCTCACTTAACCAGCCCGCGTATGTGTTGTGCGTAGTGGGCCAGCCCAGTTAGACATCATGCGCGACCCAACAATTCAAACTGAAGTTTATTCATTTAATTTCAAACCCAGTTCTGTACCTAGATTCAAAAATCAACCCAGCTCGATTCACTAAACCAAAATGCATGAAACCAATTTTATTAGAAAGGTACTGAAATGCTTAATCCAAGCCCGTTGGATTTAAACCATTTAGAATTATAGATCACCCGTGATAAAAATAACAAGGCAGAAGCTTTTCTGCATTCAAATATTTTTCAAAATTCAACCATAAGAGCTTTTGAGTTGCTTCCAACTCTCAAAAATCACATTTAACCATACCTTTAAGAATATATAAAAATTTATAGGTTTACTTACAGAAATAATGATCAAGTAATAAAAGAATGCCACATAGGCATTTCTAGTCACTTTAATTAAATAAAATAAAAGGTTAAACCTTATTAAATTGTGACACCACTTTAAATCACATTACCATGTACTGAAATATGTGGTGATGAAATGTGTCAACATGATCCCATGTTTTAGTTAGAGAATATTAAATCTTAAGTATTTTTTCAATGAGTAGAAATTACTTTTCTAAAATAAAATGAATGAGACAAGTGCTTTAATCTTGTAATGTTAGTGATGATGCTAGATCATCTAGTGTGAACCTTTGTGTGATGATTAGAAATAGTTAAGTATTGTTGGTGATTATGTACCTCGTATTTATTTATAGACGCTAGTACCGACTAAGGATACAAGGAGGAAGGAGGATATTACGAGGAAGAAGTCGATGAGAACTTCAACCACTGCTCTGCACAAGGAAAGCTAACACTTGCAACTTAGCAATCTTATACTAATATCTTAGCAAGCCAATACTTGCAAGCTACTCATTAAGCAAGTTAACACTTGCAGCTTATGCAAGCTACTACTTGCTTGTTACTATGCCAACTATATGCCTTAAGCATATGTGATTATACCCACTTGACACACCATCCTAGTTTTACTTGCAATCTTAATATTTTATTTTCTTTATTAAAAGCTTTCTATCAAAAGTTTACTTAGTGGCTTGTAGATTCTAGAAAGATAACTGAAGGTAGCATAAAGAGCATAAAATTTGGCCTAAGTTAGATAATCTTGATGTCATCCTAAGGCATGAGATTGAACCTAGCTAATCCCCACTTGTTTATTACCCATCATTAGTATCTAACCCACTTATAGATGCTAGTGCTAAGCTTAAAATTTGATCAACTTTAGATGGGAATTCTTGGTGAAAATGGTTATGAAAACCATAGAATGATGAGGCATTCTACTGAAATGTTTTGACATGTGTTTCCGAACACAAGAGGATTTTGATGATGAAAATGTTAAGGCATGAGCCTTATCCCCTTTACAAAACTGATGGTTGTCTGGATGCGATACCATTCCATTTTTACCGTACAACCACAATACCCGAAATTTGGGTAGGGCTTGACTGGAAATTTATATACCTTAGTATGGGTTCCCTTGCGGCCAAGGTCTAAGCTGAGGCTACCTTGTGAAGATTGTCCACATGTGCAGTACCCAAGATGACAGTTGGTCATGGTTGGGAGGCCAAACTCACAGGAGAGGTGCCTATACTAGGGCGTGTAATTGAAAGGTTATGATTGATTATCTGCATACTGAGTATGGTGAATTTAGGATTGTTCCTGACGGATGTATCAAATGTTGTGGTGAAAGTGTACAGTCTCTCTAGAGTGTCAAACTATTCGAATTGCCGCATCCGTGGTTATGGACAGTTGGAGTGGCCATACTTTCCCCCATCAGATGTTTCCAAAATGACTTATAAAATGATTTGTGACTTTGACTTGACCACAACAGAGTTGTGACATGAAATTCAAGTTCCCACTTAGGTGTTATAAAACTTTCAACTAGTTTTCTTTGCTTTTGAACTTAGTAGAGGTAAATCTGGCTTTTTGCAAAACAACCCTAGAGCTTAGTATATCCTATTCAAAACCACTTCACTTGTTAGTATTAGTTTGCGAGTATTTAAAGAGTACTCATGGATTTGTCCCTCGTTATTCCCATGGCCAGACTATGAAGAGGAGTATCAGGAAGAATGATAGCAGGAAGGTTACGACAACTAGGATCATCTCCCATCGTCAGCATTGCCTGTGACCATGTAGATGGAGCTTCGCCCACGCTATCGTTATTATTACGTTATTCCGCTGCTTGAATTGTATTAAGAACTGGATCATGAGATCCTTATTTGTGTAAGACATTATGTATGGTTTGTAATGGATGATGTACTGTGATACCCAATCTGTTATGTCTCGCCAAAATGGTAATCCTGGGATTGCGATGTTTGGCATAACGGGCATCTATGATTAAAATTCTGGGTGTTGACAATAGTTCATTGTAAAGTGTTATATTGATACTAGTCTTATCACAAGATACAAATAAAGTTTATCTCAGTTTAAACTATGGGTGGCACTAATATGTCGGAAACGTATCTATAATTTTTGATGTTCCATGCTTGTTTAGTATCTACTTTGCTTTGCTTTGTCTACACTTTGAGGTGTTTTTATTGTTTTCTGGTACTAACCTATTAACAAGATGCCACAGTGCCAGTTGCCTATTTTGTTCTGTTTTTGGTTCCAAAAAGGCAAAAAATCAATATTCTCAGAATTGGATGGAAGAAAAGCCAAAGTCAATATTTTACCATGGGGAACACGGAGCCAGAAGACGAGACAGAGGAGGGCCTCAAGGGGTCCACACCCCCTGGACGCACGGGTGGGCCCACCCTGTGCCCGGGGGTGCAGCCGCCTCGGGCACCCCCTCGGCCTCCCTCTTCTCCTATAAGAAGCCCCCGATGCCTAAACCCTAAGTACCCGATCAATATTCCACGAAACCGTCTATAGCCGCCGCCACCATTGTCCCTAGATCGGGAGGGATCTGAAGCTCTTCCCGGCACCCTTCCAGAGGGGGATCATCTCGGAGGCCTTCTTCTTCATCATGCCAGCCTCCGATATGAAGCGTGAGTACTTCCACCTTGGACTACGGGTCCATGTAGTAGCTAGATGGTTGTATCTCCTCCTTTGTGCTTTCATGTCTAGATCTTGTGAGCTCCGTTCATGATCAAGATCTCATCTAGTTGTAATCATGCATGTTGTGTTTGCGTGGATCCGATGGATATTGAGATTACTATGTCAGATTGATTAATGGTATTGTCTTATTGATTCTATCATGTCTGTGTTGTTTCTGATCTTGCATGCTCTCCGTTGTTAGTAGCTATCTTGGCCAAGTAGTTGCTAGTGACTCCAAGAGGGCATATTTATGCTCGGTAGTGGGTTCATGCCTCTATTTAATCTAAGGGTAGTGACAGAAATCTCTAAGATTGTAGATGTGTTGTTGCCACTAGGGAGAAAACAACGGTCTCTTGTTCATGGAACAAGTGGATTGTTTACCTTACACACTTTGCTTAAAGCAGTTGTCTGTTGCTTGCAACTTAATACTAGAGAGGGTTCGGATGATAACCCAAAGGTGGACTTCTAGTCATAGATGAAGTTGGATGGAGGTCTATGTATCTTGTTGTATTTCCCAATCGAATATCATAGGATCGTGATGTATAGTATTGCATCTTTATGCCTTGCTCAGTCCTATCAATTGCCCTGCTGTAATTTGTTTGCCCAGCATGCCATGTTTGTTTATCTAAGGAGAATACCTCTAGTGAACTATGGATCCCGGTCCAATCTTTGCCATTGATACATCTTCCACTGTTACCGTTTACTTGTTGCAAACCACCATTACCTTCCACACCATACAGTTAATTCTTTGTTACAGCAAACCGATGAGATTGACAACCTCACTGTTCGTTGGGGCAAAGTCTTGAGTTTGTGTTGTGTAATTCTCCAAGTTGCTAGCAACACCTTTGAGTCGTTTCTTTCCTCCTACTGGTTCGATAACCTTGGTTTCTTACTGAGGGAAAACTTGTTGTTGTGCTCATCATACCTTCCTCTTGGGGTCTCCCAACGAAGTGCTGCTGCACTCATCAGGTACAATGTAATGGAAAGAAAGTCTCATAATGGATTTGGATGAGATCCAAAGTTAAGACATTGTGATAGATACTACAACAAAAGGCTAAGTATATGACTGCTATTGTAGCAGCAAAAGAGGGCATTTGTGTCATGTAGTTTATTATCAAACTAGGTGTGGTTCATAGGGGCTAATACTATGAAGATATATTGTACGACAATTGTATCAACATGTTTTAACCCCCAAGGAACTAAAAGGTCTCGCCAAAGGACCAAATTTATACAATGACATCTCATTGGAGAATGAATGATGCGTAGAGACACAAAGACATGCAAATACACACGGACTTGGAAGTGCAAAATCCGAAGATTATGTTTACCACTAGTAATCGTGTATATACAACACCAGAAAGCCATATGTGTTGAATGCACAAAGATTTTAGACTAGATTATTGACTCTAGTGTAAGTAGGAGACTGTTGGAGATATGTCCAAGAGGCAATAATAAAATAGTTATTATTATATCTTTGTGTTTATGATAAATGTTTACATCCCATGCTATAATTGTATTAACCGAAAACATTAATACTTGTGTGTTTCGTAAACATAAAAGAGTCCCTAGTAAGCCTCTTATTAAGCTAGCTTGTTGATTAATATATGATCATGGTTTACTGATCATGGACATTAGATGTTATTAATAACAAGATCATATCATTAGGAGAATGATATTATGGACACACTCCTATAGTTAGCATAGCATAAGATCAAGTCATTTAGAGTTTGTTTGCTACAAGCTTTCAGATACATAGTAACCTAATCCTTTGACCATGAGATCATGTTAATCACCATCACTAGATGAGTACTTTGATGACATCAAACACCACTTCCGTAATTGGGTGGTTATAAAGGTAGCATTGGGTTTTCTGAAAGTATGTGTTGAAGCGCATGGATTAAGAGTGGGATTTGTCCATCCATATGACATATAGATATACTCTAGGCCCTCTTGGTGGAGTGTCATCCAATTGACTTGCAAGCATGTGACAAGGTCACAAGGGATGTCACATCACAATACGAGTCAAGAGTACTTATCAGTAACAAGGTTGAACCAGGTATAGAGATACCGACAATCAAACCTTAGATAAGTAAAGTATCGCGCGACAAAGGGACTCAGTATCATATATAAATGGTTCATTCGATCATGGTTCACGAACCGTAGGGAGACACACTTAAGGATTCAATGTTGTTTAAGTAGATATGGAATATGAGTTGGAGACCGAATGCTGTTTGGATTCTCGGATTGGATCTAGGACATCACGAGGAGATCCGGAATTGTTCGGAGAATAAGATTCATATAAGGAAAGTGGTTTTCCGGGGTTTGGGAAAAGTTTCGGTGTTTTGACCGGATACTTCTAGAATGTTCTAGAGGGACTACTAGTGGTTCCACCACCCCGGGAGGGGGTCATTTGGTCAGTGGCATGCCCTAGGGGCTAGCCGCACCAAACCCTAAAGAGCCAATTCAGCCAACACTAGTAAAAGGATCAAACCCTAGTTTGAATAGTCAAATCCTAGTTTGAAAAATTAAACTCTAGTTTTTGGTAAGAGGGAAGACTTGGTGGGAAAGTTTCCAACTCTCCCCTTGGTGGCCGAGTTGGGGGGGACACGGCCTGGGCTGGGAACCTTGGCCATCCGCCCCCACCTATATAATGATGGGTGGGGGCGCACCCCCCCCACACACACCCTTATCCATTGGCGCCTAACCCTAGCCGCCCCTCTCTTCTCTCTCGTCCACCGTCCTGCTCCGACTTAGGCTAAGCCCTGTAGAAATCTCTCCTCCCCCCACCACCACCACACCATTGTGCTGTTGGGATTCCGAGGAGATCTACAACCTTCGTTGCCCTGTTGGAACAAGGGAGAGGAAGGTCATCGACTACCGTACGTGTGACCGACTGCGGAAGCGCTGTCAGAACGCTACACAGGAAGGATCGTCTGCATGATCTTGAGATCGACAAGTTATCGACTACATCAACCACGAGAATCTGATCTCTTTAAACGCTTTGGATCTATGAGGGTTAGTTTTCCACAATCTCATTGCACTGATCTCGTAGATTAGATCTTGGTTTTTCCATAGATTGGATCTTGGTTTTATGCGTTTTTGAGATAGATTTTGTTTGTTTTCCATGCAATGAACCCTACACAAGCCCCTCCCCTCCTATAATTCATGTGAGTGCTCTCTCCACTCACATAAATCCCAACTCCACTTTCTCCCATTTTATCTCCACTCAAAAACCAAAGGTCTTTCCATTAAATCACTTTAATTCTCTTGTTTTAATGCATTCAATTTAATGAAAACTTCATTTAATGAACACATTAGCATTTTGATCCCTTTCTTTGTTTCGATACCCAAAAATCATTTCGGCAGATTCGACAGAACAAATTTCTGCGATGTCCATTTACTTCCCCTTTGTTCCCTATCCACTCAAATATGTCGACTAACCTTAAGTGTTCCCTACGGTTTCAAGAACTATGTATACATGATCAATCATTAGCGGGACCTGGAGATCCACAATGACTCCCACTAGTTCCACGAAGATCTGATGATCGTCCGAACCTCTTTCGATGTAATCAAATTTCTTTTGTCTCACGATATTTTACTTGTCCAAGATTCGATCACTTGGTATCATCCTTACCTTGTTTAATCTCGTTTTCGACAAATACTCTTTTTCTCATTCCTGTGATATGATATTCTAGTGATCAAATCACTTGCTTGCAAGCTATGTCAATGTGATATCACCAAGAGGGCCCTGAGTATATCTCTCCGTCATCCGGATGGACAAATCCCACTCTTAATCCACGAGCCTCATCTAACAATTTCCAAGTACTGATGACCCCTTTATAATCATCCTGTTACAGTGTGACGTTTGATAAAATTAAAGTACCTTTCCGATGAAAGTGATTGACGTGATCTCATGGTCTAAGGATATTGAGTTGCGAATGTGATATCAATATAAACTTGAAGACGTGATCATATTGCTACATCTACTGCGGATGACTGTTCATCATATCATTCTCCAGTGATATGACTCTGTTATTAACAACATCCAATGTTCATGATCAGAAAATATTTGATCATCCGTTAATCAACAAGCTAGTATTAAGAGAGACATTACTAGAAACCCTTTCTGTTTATAAATCACACATGTATTAATGTTTCTTATTAATACAATTATAGCATAAAAATAAACCTCTATTATAAACCTGGAATAGCATAATAACCATTTTATTATTGCCTCTTGGGCATGTTCCTTTTAGGCATTGCGTCGAATAGCTCCCAGGGATTGGCGACACGGCCATGGTGGTGGCATGCCTCGATCATGGTGTTCCATGAGGCGGTGTTGCGGATGGGCATCTCGTCGAATAGGCGCCGCACGTCGGCGAAGGGGTCGTGGCACCCTAGCATGGAGAGCATGATGTTGCAGGAGATGGTGTTGTGGTGGGGCATCTTGTCGAAATGGCGGTGCACGGCGGCTGTCGGATCGCGCCAGGCAAATCAGTTCCTGGGTGCCCCGGAACGTGGCAGGCCTCGTCGCCGAGGACATGCCGGTGGCCTTGGCTGCAGTCATGGGGTGGTTGCTGGCGGTGGTGGACGAGGGCGTGTCACTCAGTGGCCTGAGGACAGAAACCCTGGGTTTGGGCTTTAAAACCAGCTGTACCATAAAAGGCAGCGCAACTTAAGCAATAAAAGCCCAGCCCATATGAAGCCACTCCACCGAGCTGAGCAAACTGTATTTCATGGCCCAGTTTAATTCTTGAAATCTTTGGATGAAAAATGGAAATGGCTGGTTTCAAAATTTGCGGATTGTGGGACGAGTTATTTTCTACATACCACGTAACACGTGTATACTTTCTCAGAAAAAAAAGAACAACACCAGAATTTTTGAATAACGAAACAATCGGTTCTTATCATTCCTAGAAGTAAGAAATAAACACCACATGGATATACATGGTAGCTCCTCCTGTTAAATGTTAGAGGATGCCTATAGAGTAAACCTCGTAAAAATAACGGTGGTCTTGCAGGCATGACAACTTTCTCTCTTCAAAATTTGCAAAATGTACATCAACCATAAAAAGATACTCACTCCGATTCAATTTAATTGTCGTGGGTTTAGATAAGTTGCTTAAATCTCATCTAAACTTGTGATAATTAAATTGGTTGAAGGCTGTAATGGTAATTAAGAATGCCCACTCAGAATCTGCTTGTAAGTACTTTTTTGCACAACTATTATAGCGGCACTTGCATGCTTTCGCTTGATAAAATCGTTCACAACCCTCGCATGAGGATATTGCACATTCCAACAGTTCGTTCCCTGTTTTACACAAAACACTACTTGTACGTTTTTTCTTTGCATATTTTATTAGTGCAGTTATCAGTCTAACTTGTTGCAAGTTTCACCAGCTTATCATCTAATCAACAATTTAGTCTGGTTGATTGCAGAACTAATAGGTAGGCTCCCAATATCGATGTTCTACTTTATGCATGCATATCATAGAATGCTTAAAAGTTCATACAAAAAGTTAGTCCTCCAAAATCTAGTGAAAGTTTTGCAGATGCACTCTAGGTTGTAGTAGACTTATTTTATAAGAAACAACGATATTTACCACAAAATTTGGTCCATTTGTTTTTTCCAAAACAAATACTCATGACACACTAGATAAATCATGGAAAAATTAATTGTCACTCTAAAAATTATGAAATAACCATGGGTGTTTTATAGTGTAATGAAGCAATTTATGTTTTAAAATAGCGTTGTCACACCCTATAAAGCATTCATCAAATAATCGTTCGATGGTCAATTATTTTCCTATGATTAAATCAACTTGCTATTATTTTGCAAAAAATAGAGGACCATGTATCTTTTGAGTAAAAATTGGCATTTCATATAAATAGGTATGTTACATCCTCCATTGCATCAACTAACTTTTTTCGTAATTTTTGGATGATAAATTATTACTTTTAGCAATTGCTAAGCATTATACATGATTTGTGTATAAATTAAAACATTGATTGATATTCAAAGCCCACCTCTCAGTTTAACTATTAATTGGGCTAAATCGTTAATTAGGTGACCAACTGGTGAAAGATGCAATGGATTAGACCAACAAGTGGTGAAATATGAAAAAAAAAAGACGTCAAACTAGTGGTTTGATCAAAAAATGGATAAAAACATGTGAAATGTGCAATTTCTTCGTCCTCATTATCGTTGAGGGGTGCTGAGCTAGCCTAGCAAGTTTGCAACCAACACATTGCATGCTCGAGCAAAGAACCGAGGGATCATCACCCTTCATATGTTGGTACACGTTGTGCCTGATGATTGATTGAGCTCACCCGACGTGACTTGATGTGACGTGGTCCATTGGAAAGAAAAGAGCTAGATACTCTTTTAGTCCCACTTTTTGCATAACGGGTGTAAAATAGTCTCACTTCTTGCAAAGCGGACATTTTTAGTCCCAAAATTTGAATCCTGGGTGTAAATTAATCCAATTCAAATAAATTCCACGTAATCCGATCGAATTTGACCAATTTCATCTGTGATGCGTTCTCCCCGTTGTTTTGCACATTAGACCAGAAGAATAGTCGTTTCGTTCATAGGTCCTCCCACACCGGTGACTAATTGTTTGTTTGCAGAAAACACCTCACGCGAGGCTGAGCGAATCCTCGATGTGTCTCTATCGCTAACACGGCGGCGACGAAAGAACCCTGGCACGCGATCGATGGAGGCGAAAGGAGTGGTGAGTGGGAGAGAGCAAGGCGCGACAGGACATGGAGGGGGCGTGGAGAGGGGCTGCGTGACACAAGAGCTAGGCGATGCGCTTCAACTGCTTGGGCTGCGCGCACCGGTGGACATGGTGCATAAGGATGTAGACGGGCAGACAACGACCGATACAACGGGTGTTGCCACTGCTATGCCGCCAGCCTCGCCGCACCCTCCTCCTATACAAAATCCTTCAGCGCCTCCACCAAATTCTTGAACAGAGGACCTCCATCGCGAGCGCATGCAGGGCCAATTGTCTACCCCTCCTCTGCACCACTCCTTGAGCTGGAGTAGGTGCAAGATATCAACTTGTGCTCTCCATGGAGCCCTCCTGTTGTACCATCTCGTTGCCGCCGTCAGGGATCAACGGTCCCGCCGCCGCCGTCCGCCAGGGATCAAGACAAGTACGAATTGTGGTGGTTTCTGCGGGAATGTGGGCTGGATTCGCGAGAGGCGGATCGAGGCACGAGAGCCAGCTGCGGGAGCACAACGGCCGGTGAGGCACGGGAGCACAACGGCCGGTGAGGCGAGCTCCTCTATCCGGGCGAGCGGAAACAACGAAGATGAGAGAACGGGATCGTGCTTTTTTTTCTCGTCTATATATGCAAATTATTTTCTAGACTCAATCGCAAAATGGCTTGATCGGGACAGTTCATCCAGACTGAGTTTATTTAAAACTGTTTAAATTTGTCTGAATTTATATGATTTGGACTAAACTGTATCTGACATGCAAGTTACGGGACTAAAAATATTCGCTTTACAAGGGACTATTTTGCAATCTGGAAGCAAGTCGTGGGACGAAAAGTGTATTTAGCTCGAAAGAAAAAGAAAAGCAAACCGCGCGCTCCTCCCCTCCACCACCGCAGTTCCTCCACTCTACTTTGAACGGAACAACAGTAAACAATCGGCACAAGCAAATCTTCCTCGGGCCAATGCCGGTGGCCGCGCCGCCTCTCCCTCGCCGCGCTTCCCTCCCACCTCCACCGAATCGAGGCAGAATATAAGAACGCCGCCGCCGCCACCACCAGCAGCACCACCACGCGCCCACTTGCCGAATTTCCTATCCGATTCGAATCGCGCGGCGCTCGTGCTCGTGCTCGCTCGCCCCCGCCGCGCGCGCGCGCTGGTCCAAACCAAACCAAATCAAACCCTAGCCCACCAGTCCACCACCGCCACCAGATCCGGAGATCCCGCGGGCACCCGGAGCCGAATCGGACCCCCACCACCTCCGCGGCCGCAATGGCAATTGCAGTGGCTGACGCACTTCCCTGATCCCGATCCGGCTCGCCGCCTCAGTGCTCTTCCACCGCCCGGCCGATGGATTCCGCCCGGAGCTGGCTCCAGAAGCTGCAGCGGGACAAGGACAAGGACAAGGGCAGGCCGGGGATGGCGGGGGAGGAAGGGGAGGGGGAGGAGGAGGTTCTGTCGAGCGCCAGCAAGCAGAAGGCGGAGGCGGCCAAGCAGTACATCGAGAACCATTACAAGGAGCAGGCGAGGTCGACCCAGGAGCGCAAGGAGAGGTCAGTGTCACTGGCTTCCTCGCTCGGTGCTTCCTCCTGCTGGATCACGGCCGATCGCCTGCTGAGTTGGGCTAGGATTTTGGTGTTGAATTGGCAATGTGTGTGAAGTTGTGTTGGGATCTGCTGGTGTCCCGTTGCGGAGGTGTCAGATTAGTAGCGTCCTGTTTGGTCCTTCCATTTTGGTGGTCTGATCTATGTCATAGTCTCTTCTAAGCAGTCTGCATCAGGGTGGAATTGTGCCGACTTCATCTGCTGCTCGCAGAGTAGTAGACTAGTTGTTACTAGCTAGTGTTGACTATTGAGTGTAGTACTGGCGTTGTCGTGCTACCACTAGTGTATGCTCCTGGTGCTGAGGATGCAGATGTCTAATTTTGGATGTGTTGCATGGCATGTGACGGCCGTGGCCTAAATTTGGACGGAGAGGTCGATTCTCGCAATTTTATGGCTGTCCATTTGGTTATGGTATCAGTGTTATTACCTTAGTGTACGTGCTTTCTTGACGGTTGCATAGTATTCCTAGGATTGTGGAGGGAAATGGTTATAATATCGGAATAGCCAAAGATAACGTCATAATGCATAACATTGAAGAAGTTGGTGTGCATGGCTGTAGTGTTGTCGAGTAAAAATAGGGTTGAAGGAGGTAAGGTGGCGCGTCACTGAGAACCAAGCACTGGCTTGGTGGCTAGAGCTCAAGGTGGCGAGCTCGCCCACCCGGGTTCGAATCGCAGGTGAAGCGTTCATACTAAATTGGGTGCTATCTGCATGGAAAACCACTGGAGAGGTCTCATCTACCTAGCAACGTGTAGCCAAGGGAGGGATCCTTCCCCCATTTTAAGGTGGTGCGTCACTTGGCTGGGCAAAAATTGTGTGAAAGCTGATAAGTTGCGTATCACCTCCTGTTCTGGACCAAAATCCACTGCACCGACTGACCTAATTGTTACTTCTTTGCTCTACAACAAAGTTTACATAAGTGTACTATAATAATGAGATCACCGTATATGATAAGTTCTGATAATTCAATGTAGTAGATATTTGGTGCAACTTTGATTCTTCGTGAGCCTCCTTTACATTTACTAGACATAATTGGACCAGGGAGAATTCATTATAAATGTGGCGGTATATATACCTTAAATTGTTCTTTCACACAATGCCTATACATTATAAAAGCAATGGTGCTACTATACTGCCAATTATGGCAACTGTTCTCTAAGTTGGCAAAGCAAGACGGCGTGGAAGAAAAAATGCCTAGCATAAAGCATGCAGAGGCTGTTCACACAGATCTTATTGCTATAATCTGTGCTTGCCTGCATTTATTTTTTTGTGACCTGCTGTAGGTCCTTTATAAATCTGCTTTATGTTGGTTTTGGCTAAGCATAGTTTGCATGTCATTGTGTGCTTGTTCTTGTCTGGTGTTATCCATCACTGCATCTTAATATATACAGTTATATTTCAGGCGTTTGATGCTGGAGAAAAAGCTTGCTGATGCTAATGTATCTGAAGAGGAGCAAAATAATATCCTGAAGGATTTAGAAAAAAAGGAGACAGAATACATGCGCCTTAGGAGGCACAAAATGGGCGTTGATGATTTTGAATTGCTGACCATTATTGGGAGAGGTGCTTTTGGAGAGGTAATAAAAGCTCTTTACCCCACCCCCACTGGATGCATGTAGCTGCTGTGTAAATGCATCAGTTTATTGTGAACGCATTTGGTGGTTATGGTACATACAGAATAGTTTTCTGTTTCTCGAGGAAATCTTTGTTCATCCTACTTTGCTACTGCTTGCCTCTGATTTATACCAGTATTCTGCAGGTGAGACTTTGTAGAGAGAAATCTACCTCTAATGTATATGCAATGAAAAAGCTCAAGAAGTCTGAAATGTTACGAAGAGGCCAGGTACATGTTTGCTTAATCAAGTATTAAATCAGGTTGTGTAGTACAAAGATTCATTTTTTAATGTGTTATTTCTAGGTTGAGCATGTGAGAGCTGAAAGGAACCTCCTTGCAGAGGTTGACAGTGCTTATATAGTTAAGCTCTATTGCTCATTTCAAGATGACGAGTTTCTGTACCTCGTTATGGAGTACCTTCCTGGTGGTGACATGATGACTCTACTTATGCGCAAGGATACATTGACAGAGGATGAATCTTCATTTTATGTTGCAGAGACAATACTAGCAATTGAATCCATTCACAAGCATAATTATATTCATAGGTAATATTTTAACACCATAATCTGTATAGTAACTGCAACTTGCAGCTCACTCTTTGTAAATCTTTTCAGGGATATCAAGCCTGACAATTTATTGTTAGATCGAACTGGGCATCTGAAGCTTTCAGATTTTGGCCTATGCAAGCCTCTAGATAGTAGCAGCTTTCCAAATTTTACCGAATTTGACAATGCAGCGGGAAATAACACCAGTCCATCAGCAGATGGTGATAAGCCACTAAGTAACCCTGCTGTTCCCAGGCGAACGCAGCAGGAACAACTATTGCATTGGCAGAAGAATCGCCGCATGTTGGTAGGTTATATATACTTGCTTAACAGTAGAAAATTCGACTTATATCATTCGCTGTGGATACTGTAACGCAAACATTGATTAAAACTCTACTGTCTAGTAGATATTGGTTCCTTACCTCTAGCCCGTGCTTGCCTAATTCTTATGCATTCTGTAGTAGGAGTTCTATGTCCAACACTTTGTACGAGAACATTTCTTGCAGAATATAGTCATAAAGAGGCATGCATAGGCCCAACACTTTGTGTCCCATTCGATTTGGCAATAAGAAGTCAAGAACATGCAGGTGTTCTCAATATTATATGTGAAACATCATTGCATGAGTGATGGAAACATATTCAAGATTTTAGTGCATTTTTCATTGAGCAACTTGCTACGACACACAGAAAAAATGATATGCCTAACATGGAAATGAATTTGTCCAGTGTGTTGGATTATCATACAAAATCCAATTAATTGATAGAATATTGAAATAAACTTCTAAGCAGATAACAAAATCGTCATTTATTTGACCCTCAAGAGCAGCTGTCTGTACTATCATGTTATCATTACTCTGCTTTCATTTATATATGCTGTTAAATGGAATTTCAGGCTTATTCAACTGTTGGTACACCTGATTACATTGCTCCGGAGGTCCTACTGAAGAAAGGATATGGAATGGAATGTGACTGGTTAGTTTTGCTCTTCTTAACTTATGCAATGCAGATCTAGATGATAGTGTTTTTTTTTCCTCATATTTACATTTTGTAGGTGGTCACTTGGGGCCATTATGTATGAGATGCTTGTGGGCTATCCACCATTTTATTCTGAAGATCCAATGTCAACATGTAGGAAGGTAAATTTGAGTGGTGTTTTTACATCCACTATGCTAGTTCTACCTATAACTAATTTATGTTCTTGCATAAGAATTTTGTTTTTGTATGTGAACTGTTGTTACCACTAAGTGGGTGCAATTGTGCAGATAGTAAATTGGAGAAGCCATCTTAAATTTCCCGAAGAGGCCAAACTTTCACCAGAAGCTAAAGATCTAATCAATAAGCTATTATGTAACGTGGATCTGAGACTTGGGATGAAAGGAGCACATGAGATAAAGGTGAAAATCGTTTAGATTATTTGTTTAGATTTTGAGTTTTGAATTTCTTTTTTTTTGGTTACTTACGATTTCTTCATACAGGCTCATCCATGGTTTAGAAGCATTGAGTGGGAAAAACTATATCAGATGGAAGCAGCTTTCATACCTGAAGTTACTGATGAGTTGGACACGCAGAACTTTGAGGATTTTGAGGAGGTGAGCTGTTAACCTCAGGCTAGAGGCTAAATAGGCTAGTTTATTGTTCTCTAGTAGTTATACAAGATATGAGTACGGAGATACTTATAAACCATATTTCCCACAAATAAGTACTTAAAAAAATTAAAGAATATTAGGGCGAGAAACTGAGATGTATTTATCTGAATAGTATACACCACAAATCAGACCTTCTACTTGTGATTTGCAACTTGCCACTGAACAGGTTAACAGGTTATCTTAGTTTTCTTTCACTATTAGGCATGCTCTTGGTTCCAGAGAAGGATACACTGGCTAGTGCAAGATATCTTAGTTTTTGTAATCTATCTTATTCAATGAATACTGACAGTTATGCATTTTGTGTTATTCCAGACCGCGCCTGCCATGCAAACTTCATCAAAGGCAGGTCCTTGGAGAAAGGTACTTATTACAGAGATCAACCGGACACGTATTCTTTTGGTGTTATGTATTGTCAAAAGATCTTGCATTTTTTTTGCATGTTCTCAGTGAAATGTTACTGCATTCACAATTAAGTTTTGATCCCTGGTATTTAATTGTCTAGCAATCATTTCACTACCTGGTCTTAGGTCCTGAGCCAATGTTTTCTTATGCAGATGCTTTCCTCCAAGGACATGAATTTTGTTGGTTATACTTACAAGAACTTTGAAATAGTGAATGATCCTGAACTTCCAGGAATAGGTTGGATATCTTTCCTTGCCTTCTCACTTGTTTCTTGTCGCGTAAATCACAAAAAGTGGTTTGGACATAATTTCTTGCATGATACATTGTTCGTGATTTTCTTTCTATGGTTCTGCAGCTGAATTAAAGAAAAAGAATAACAAGCCAAAACGACCAACCATCAAATCACTATTTGGTAATTTTTGAATCCTTTGCTCTCTAGAGATATTGGGTCCGACAGTGTCAAAATATTTATGCTTCATTCTTTTACATCTGTACAGAGTGTCCTGAAAGTGACGACCAGCCTGAGGGCAGTTTCCCTGGCCAATTGTCGCCACAACTGGAGTTGTCTGAGAGCCCCTCACCTCATTCCAGTATCTCCTCTGATGACTCCCAAGCACAAAATAGATAGCAGGTGTATATTTTCTGGTACCTGTCTTGTGTAAACAAAAGCAGAAAAGCAAAAACAGGATTTTGGTTCTTCACACATGGACGGATGGCAGTCTGCTCAAGTGACTATTCTGAAGGGTAAATCTTGGAGTATCTAAAGGTCCACAGAATTTGCTTTCGAACAGCCATTCGAGGTGCTCTGATAGCCATTTTGTATGTTGGAGCACATGTCCTGTACATTGGTACCTCCTTTTAACATTTGTTTCCCAACGAATCCGCAATCCCTGAGCAGGCTGATTGACATGCAGAGTGGCAGGGCTCTCATGTAAATTCATGGATCCTGTGTAGGGCTGAGATTCGTTGGTTTGCTGGAACATGTCATGGTATGCTGCCAGGTTTTTTTCGCGCAGAAATCTGCATTTCCACATTCTTGTCATGAGATTTGCGACAACAGAAACAAGTTCCGAGGAACAAGAAAGTTGTACTGTCAAGGATAGTCTGTAAAAGAATGCCGACTTTGTCTCATATATAGCTAAATTGTTCTTTGATCCATGTGTACTCAGCTCATGTTTATGGTCTCAGTTTGGATTGAATATGTGAAAATTCTGAATTTTATGTTTCTCCTTTTGTCCATGATGAAATTGCTCTTTTGCCATTTTTGCTGATTCTTTTCAAGATCACAACTGGTCCATTTCTCTTGGTTTACCGTTACCAGCTACTTCCTCCGTTTCAAAATATAAGATGTTTTAGGTCTGTGAAGAAAATGAATCTAGACTTCTTTTAGTGTGTAGATTCATCCCAAAGTTAAGTGAACCTACATACTAAAATAAGTCTAGATTCATCTTCTTCATAAACCTAAAACATCTTATATTATGAAACAGAGGGAGTACATTGCAGCAAATGCTCTCTTTCTTTGTTACTATTAGTTTCACTGCTAGGTACACCTGCATGGGTTATGTTCCTGAGCAAGTGGTTTGTTTCTAATCTAGATAAAACTCTTTCTTGGTCACCATAGGAAAATCCTGTTTCAAAACCAAAGTCACTATTCTAAGCATTTGGGTCAACATGCAATTATCTTTCTGGCCACCACAGCTATGTATGACATAGAGAGTAAATTTTGCCTGATGATGGTTTTATTATGACTAGGGTTGGACTGCAAATTTGTGTTGGATCCAGTTCCAGTGTTGTTTATATCGATGGATTTAATACTTCGTGGTAGGTCATGTATGTTTATATCGATGGATTCAATACTTTGTGGTAGGTCATGATGGAGATAATGGTTGTAGCAAGGCTAGTCGAAACTCCTGATTTTTCTTTATTTTTTTGATAAGGAGTGTTGGATAACTATATCTGCTGGGCCTTTTTTATGTTATGTGTGGCCCATCTAGCCTAACCCAGTATATCTATCTTATATAAGGTGCTTGTCTCTCGTTCTCTCTGACCTAATCCTAGAAGGGAGTTACTCCTCTTGTGTTGTCGTCCCACTTGACAATGCCGCTACTACGAGTCACGAATCACCAAGCCATGTCCTCATCGCCAAAGATTCGAACCACCATTGCTAGTCCTCAGATCTCAGCTTTCATGACATTCCCGTATCTGACTTCACCATGGACCGAAATACATGTCCCATGATGGTAACAGATAACAGAGATCCGCAACGCTCCCTCTTAAACCAAACGACCAGTAAAAAATATAGGTGCACACGACCGAATTTCATCCGATCCAGCAAACTCCAGCCATTAGGCGTCCATTGGAGTTCGCTGGCGAAGCCTTCTAAAACTTGACACTTCCGCATGATCAACGAGGGTAGACACCAAACAGATTTTTGTCTTGGCGCAAGAGGAGCCCAATGACCGCCTCCACACTATAAGGCGGTTGCAGCCACCACAAGTCAATAGCCCCCACCCCACAAGCCGGTTGCAGCCACCACAAGCAGACCATAGCGCTCAGCGAGCACCGCCAACACCACCCACACCCCGCGGAGAAGAAGAACGGTCCGCTGCCACCTGCCACCGATGGACCGCGGGTGCCGCCAACACCACGGTTGACGGAAGCACCAAGCAGCCAACAGCTACAAGCGCGAGCACCTAGGACCGGTCACTGTGCCACCCTCGCAACCACCGTAGCCGTGGGATCCCTGGCCCTCGGCCCGTCTCCGCCAAGATCCCGGGGCTGCCGTCCTAGCTACTTTCTCATCTAGCCATGACTTGGCGTCTAGGGCCGCCGCGCCGCACCGGGTAGGATCTCCCACCACGCGAGGAGAGGAGGCCCCCACCGCCGCCCGCCGCTCGATGGGATGAGATCCTGCCATCGCCTTTAGCCGCACAGTCTTTGCTGATAGCGTTGTCTGGCGGCGACGGGGATGGGCGGAGGTGGATGGGGAAGTGGCGACGGCTAGGGTTTTCTCTGAGTCGCTCCCTGGGAACGATGTGAGGCCCTGATTTTTCTTCATATAAGCTGAGGACCTGAAAACAAAAAATATCATGGGCATAGCTGCAACTAACAGCTAGAAAGATCTGATTTTATTAATTCCCATCAAGCCCAACCATATAGGGAAAGCCATTTGAGGCATACAAACAACCGTTACAACGCACACACATATACTTTATTAAACATACAAACATTTTTGATTCAGTCATGGATGACTGGGCTAATTAAGGGTAGAGCTCAATGAGGGCAAAGCTCCCGAGAACAGGCCTTGTCTTGTGGTGATTGAACCCGGCGTCCATGAATATCTTGCTCCACTCACGCTCGTCACGCTCCTTGCCCGCCGTCATCACCATCATTAGCAGGTCGAACAGGACCTGGGCTTCGTAAGCGGCATTGGACGGAGATCCCACGACCATGTCCACGATGATCACTTTCCCTCCTGGTTTTGGGATCGCCTTCCTGCACTGCGTTAGAATCCTCACGCAGTCCTCGTCGTTCCAGTCGTGCAGCACGTACTTGAGGAACACAGCATCAGCCTTCGGGATGGAGCTCATCTCATATCACCGGCGACGTACTCGACGACACCGTCGGCCGGGACGGAGTCGATCACGCTGGGGAGGTCCAGGACAGCGCACTTGATGCGCGGGAAGGCCCTGGCGATGGCCCTCGCCGCCGTGCCTGTCCCGCCGGCGACGTCGACCAGCGAGGTCACCCCGTCGAACGCGTCGCCGTAGTTGCTGACGACGAAGCTCATCGCGAACCGGGTGTCGGCGGCCATGCCGGCGTTGAACACCTGGTTTATCTTCGGGTCGCGGGAAAAGACCGTCCACGGGTCCGCGCCGTGCGCCGTCTTGAACGGCATCTCGGCCGCGGCGTCGCTCTCGAACCACTCGGGGAGGTGCAGCGCGGCCGTGACGTGGTACCTGTTGGTCTGGGAGAGCACGAACGGCGAGAGGTCTGTGGCGCACCGGTCGTCAGCTCCTGCGCCCGTGCCGTCGTCGTCCACGAGGAGGCGAGACAGCGGCGTGAGGCGGTAGGTGGCGGTCGCACCGCCGTCTGCGCGCTCGTCTGTTGTTCCTGGAGCATCGACTGCGAAGATACCTGACGCGGCGAGGAATCTCATTAGGCGAGGCAGGTATGGCTTCTTGCTCTCGGGGACTGGAAGGGCGGCGAGCAGGTCAGGCAGCGAGGCGGCGCCACCGCGGCGGTAGATGGCGTTGGGGATCCCGAACCTGATGGCGCACTCGAGCGCCATGGATTTGAGGTAGCCGAAGGTGATGCTACAGAGCTCGGCGTGCGCCTGCAGAAGCTCCTCGTTGGAAGAGGTTGCCATGGGAACGGAGGGGTTTTCAGACACGCGATGATTATATTCGCTAGCTGCTGGTGCAAGTGCTCAGCTCAAGCGTGGCGAGGTCAGCAATTATAGGCTCAGAGCCCTGCTGGTGCGGTGTCTATTAGCTGGCTCAACGTGGAGCGTCCACGGCGTAGCATGCAGCACTCCACTACCTAGTGTGCCACGTCGACGAACAACGGCAAGAATTGCCAAGTTAGAGTATATCATCAATGGATCTTCTGTTTCATGACACTGATTTATTTGCTAGGGGACCAATTCGAGGTGAGCCATTTTTTAAAGAGGAAAACTGCGTTTTTATTTATTGGATTTGCTAGTTTTTAGGCGTATGAGAACAAGCTAAATCTCAGTCACCTTTATAGTCATCAGATCCAGGCGTGCCAAGATCTGTGCAGCCCAATTTTTCCCCTTCCGGGACTCTGTCCTTTTTTAGCGGACTTTCCGGGACTCTGTCGGAAGCATTTAACCGAACAGGGAGAGATAGAGTGGTTGATTGCGGAGAAAAAATATATGGGACCTGGTCCACGAACTGATCGGCGAGGACCAACTCCAACGAACAACGCGTGACAACACAAATTTCAGAGCACACGATCCCATCTGTAGCTCTAAAACCGGTACTGTACGTATTTTCTCTTCCGGCTAGCATTTTGACTGGGATACTATATACGCCGGGCGGTTTTGCTTTAGTCTAATCTCTTTCCGTGCGGCGCGGCGGTGTCATACAGTAGCTTCTGCGGCAAGGATCCACGACTCCAACGACAAGGCGATGCAACGATTCTCCTCTCAGCGGCGGATAGTCCGCTCCCGGTGAATGAGAACATGCTATATTACATCTTATCTCGTGTCCTTTTTTGATTGATTTGATTCATAGCTAGCCTGATTATGTGACCTAGTTGAGCCCTTGGCAGATTCACAACTTATCTGAAGGGACAGAAGGGATCAGCCTTCTGGTGTAAAGATTCACAAAGTGTGTTAGTAGTTTAGCTTTTGGTGTAAGGATTCTACACGATGTCTGGCCGACATGTGAACATGTATGATACTGTGATGTCTACTTTCAATGAGAACATTTTTGCGATTTTTTTTGCAAGTTCTGAAGCTTGTGCTACTGCAGTACTGCTAGCCTTTAAAAATCATCATACAATCAGCATCATACTGTGAATTAAAAATTTAGATTCCTTAACTTATGAGCTTAACTAATTTGTGCATCGCATACAATATTACAGACTATCTTCAAGCCTGACAAGCTAAGGGATCTCGTCTTGCGTCATCTCGTTCGCGTTCAGGACTCAAGCGGCCGCCGACGGAGCAGGGTGCCGGAGTTGAGTTGGCATGGTCGTGAGTCCTTGCATCATCTGCCATTCACTACCTGTATGCTCGTCGTCGTTCACCTTGTCGGCGGCCTGTTGGAGCAACAGGCACCAGCAGCTATGTCCAATGGGTCGTTGTGTATGTGGATTCGGCTGAGCCGCCGCGCTACCGGAGATTAGATGATCATGTCGCACCGGCGGCCGGGCCACCGGAGATCACGACCGCGTCGTCGGGATCAAGCGATCCAGAAAAGAAACTGTCAGAGAAGTTGTAGGTATCGTATAGTATATCTACGCTAGGCAAAACGAGAGACAAGTACTTACTAGTACAAGATTCAGAGTTTGCCTGAGATTCGCGATGCCACAACGTCGTTCATTGGAGTTGGTCCACGCCGATCAGTACGTGGACCAGGTCCGATATAATTTTTCTCCGTTGATTGCGTGTACTTTTTATCACATTTATTTCTCTCTTTTCTATTACTGATTCTACACGTGTAAATTTTTTATTTTACATTTTCATTTTCTTGTGGTCATATGCTTTTTATATTTTCTATAAATATTAGTCACGAACTGGATTGCAACCTGGATTGCAACCGAGAAGATATTTCTAGACACTGTATTGGCATCATGATTTTGTACTCGCTGTGAGTTACAAATGGGCTGTAACTGTGATTTTTTAAGTTGTGAATGGGTTGCAACTAAGTTTCTTTCTAGCTGCAATTAAGTTGTAATTGAGGAGAATGTATTGACCTTTGTATTAATTAGCGTTGTGATTCGTGTTGGCTAACGAGTTGCGAGTCGGTTACAATTGTGATTCTCTAGTTGCAACTGGGTTGCAAGTGTGAAAAATATTCTGACCATTAGATTAGGGTCATATTTTGTGTTGATCAGGAGTTATAAGTGGGTTCCAACTCTGATTTTCTAGTTGCAAGTAGGTTGTAGCTAATTTTTCTAGTTGCAAGTTAATTGCAACTGTGATTTTTCAGTAGCAAGTGGATTGTAATTGTGAAAAATATTCCAACCATTGGATTAGCCTCATGATTCATCTTGGTAGGGAGTTACAACTGGGTTGCAAGTTGCAACTCCAGTTTTCTAGTTACAAGTTGGTTGTAGTTAAGTTTTTTTAATTACAAGTGGGATGCAACAGACATATTTTTGACTATTTGATTAACACCCTGATTTCATACCATCTGAGAATTGTACGTGGACAACATGACTATAATTGTAATAAAATTGTACCTCGGCGATTAAAGCTGCATGAGAATATTACTATTACTATATATATGAAAGACAACATTGCTTAGGGGATCCAAATCAGCCTTCGCTACTGTAGATTGCATCTACAGTATCGAACAGATTCACGCTCCATCCGGAATCGACGCGTACAGTATCCCGCGCGTTTCCTGTTGCTGTTTTTTTCCTTTGCCTGTTAATATTTTTTTACTAGAAGAGGGCAGGAGTCTCCCGATTCTTCCCGTGCCCTCCACATCTCTCCTGGTCTCGCGTGCCTCAGCTCCTTTCTGCCCAATCCCTGCCGCCCCATGGCTGCCGGCCTCTCCCTTTCTCGAGCCGCCGGCTACCTGATCCATCGACATCGCTTCCTCCCTTAGCCATGGCCACATCACACAGCGACGCCTCTGAAAGCTGCACCGAGGAGGGCGAGGAAGGTGAGGCAGTGCCGTTGACCGCACCGGCCATGGGCCAATGTGCCGCGACACCGTAGCGGGAGGAGATGCGCCGGGGACATGCGACAGCTGGCTGGAGGCGCTCGAAAGCTCGCAGCGGCCGTAACAACCTGGTGTTAGGCTCATACTGGAGCTCCACCTCCGCTGTCGGGTCATCGATTCAATGGCGAGCGGCGGCCGCCGCTCTTGGTCTCCATCGCGTCCCGTACCACGACGCATAAAGGCGGGCGCACACCTGGAGCTTCTCACCTCCGTCGGCGTCTCCTCCACGGGGAATAGCAAGCCTGTCCTTAAACACCAGCACGTTCGCGTTGACAACCACGTCGCGCTACGACACAATGGCGGAAGGGAAAGGTTGACGGCGGGATTTCCGTCAGCTAGGTAATGCTCCCATCTCATTTCGTCTAATCCAATTCTTTTGGGTTCGTCCCAATAAACCTTCCTTTCCCTTTCTCTCCCAGGACAAGTTGCTGGCGCCCTCAGAGAGAATTTCAGCTGCTTAGGTGTGAAGCACCAGTAGCAGCAACTGAGCATCGAGTACATCCACCATCGCAAATCAGCTGTGCAGCTAGGTGATTCCCCCATCTCATCTCTTCTTTTATCTTTCTCTATGGATTTTTCATGGATGTTGTACTGAATTTTCATTCTCAACATGGTAAATATGAACCATATGTTGGATTCATATTTTTCGTCAAAATGGTATGTACTAACCAGCCTTATGTACTACTAGCCTTATTTACAGATTAATGTCATTAGTTTGGTGGCAACTGCTTCCGTTGTCGTGATGGAATGCATTGGTGCCTTATGAAATCTATTTCTTAAACCTTGATTTCCAAATTTCAGCTAAGAAAGCATGGATTGAGCTGCACCACCGCGCAGGCAGGTATGTGAGTTTTGGTCATCCTTTATTCCGTTGTGCTGCGATAAGTTCTGGTTTACTGCATCGTGGTTCACCTCTGCTTCACGTGGTTTCGTTCACCTCTGCTTCGTTGGTTTTTCACCTTTGTGTCCGTGCAATTTTGCGCCGGTTGTTGTGTTGTGGATCAGCTTATTTGCGGTAGATCTTCTCTGTCCTTTGTTCTTTCTGCTAGGCCTATTTACTTGCTACTACTTTTTAGTGCCTTTAATGAGATGGTTTCTGTTGCTATAGGCCAACAGTTTCTGTCTCTGTTTTTATCATTGATCGGCATGCTGGCAGCCAACTGTGGGCCATATCTGTTCTTAGCCTTCATGGCACCGGCGCTCTGTTCAGGGGTAGACCATGTGAATCGTCCTTTTCGTGCTAGGCGCGGCATGCCTCGGGGTCCTGGACGAGGAAGTTATGGTAGGCGAACTGGCCTTGGATGGAATATGGTTTCTCCATCGGCACCTCGAGGCGTCTCCCCTTTGTGCTCGCACGATCTTGCATATCCTGATCGACAGAGTGAGTACCTCTAGGCCAATATGTTCATTTATTGAAAATATATTTATTTATCTCCTTTTTGGCCGTCTTTTCTGTTTGTACCCCAGGCCAGATCATACAATTGCCGCCCTTCTGTTTCGACAGTGTTGTGATAAGCAGATCGCCTACTATATTCTTATCCTTTTTGCCTTACTTATACAGCCAAGAAAATCAAACAGTAGGAAGAAATGTCTCTTATAGGTTGTTTGAATAGAAAAAAGATCTCCTATAAGGTTAGCACATCATGGTTTTACATATGCACCCTAGGATCTTTACAAAAGCTAAAGAGTTGAACCTAATTGAGGATATATTGTACGATCTAATATTTGATGAATGATTACTTCTTACCATTCTTCTCTAAGCATTGTACACGATCTCTTCTCAATAAATTATTAACCCGTTTATCTGCACATAGAACTGATGCATATACGCTTTTTATCAAAATTTAGATGTTTGTACCGGAGACATACTCTTCCGCATGTACAGAATTTTGATGATTTCAAGCATGTTTCTTGACTTTGAATTTTGAGGACATATCCTTCATTTTAATCTCTGCATAATTTCTTGATAGAAAACGTTTCTACGCTGAGCTGAGCTTTGCCGAACAAAAGGTGAAAACGAACAAAAGCCAAATCTCTAGGTACATTCCAATCCTTCGGGTTCCTTTTAACTGCCTTCAACTTCATATATTTATGTTTAATAATATTCTACTACTTTAGCATCCCAAATATATGAAGGATCCAATCCTTCGGGTCCCTTTTAACTGCCTTCAGTTTCATATATTTATGTTTAATAATATTTTTATTACTTTGGCTGCCCAAATATATGAAATAAGATTCTATTGGCTGTTTCAATATTTAGACATGGGGCACATAAATATGTATACAAGATGCAACTCAGGTGTCGGAAAGCTGAGGTGTGATCAAAATATTCCATAACCTTCATGGTAATTTTTTTTACATTACCTTTGTTTGTATAGCTATTGGTGGATTAATAAATTAACTAGCACATTTTTTAAATTAAATGTTAAGCAGGGTCACATGTGGTGTGACCAAGCAAATCTGCTACTTGATGTTCTGCTTCGATGTAGGATTCAGTTTACAAATGCGGAAGTCCATCCAATTCACGCTTTGGGGTTATGGCCTTTAGATTTTGTACTGTCAAAAATGTAATCAGTTGATGAACCTCACATGATTCCATGGTGTTTTATGTTCTCTGTTGACCCTTTATCCGCATAATAAGCATTCTACACTTTGCATTAAATTCATGAACGGTATTGCCAATCATGGCAGTCAATTTATTTACTTGGTAATATGCTTTGCTTAGATTATTGCCCTGTCAGATTTGAGTTCAGAAATGAGTATGAAACTTGGATTTTGTTTTGCATTTGGGCACTTATATTTTTCTATTTCAACTACAAAAATGTATGTCCAAGAGATATTTACCAACTGAGTTACTCATCACATGATCTATCCTCACGTGTGTAATGTATTTTTTCCCGTGTAAGTAGTTGACTAAAATATACGGATTTTCTTTATATAGGATATTTCTTGCTAGAGCTTTAACCATTCATTTTTAGTTTACATTTGGTAATGTAATATGCCTAGCTGACAGCTAGCATAGCTGAATTGATCAACTTTCTTGAAGCTACTTGCTACTTCTCAATCAAACCCCCTTTTCTTATCGTGTTGCAATAATATTATAAGATGTTATCTTACCATCATTTATGGGAATTAGTGGTTCGACATTATAGTTCGTTTGTGAACTCTCTATCAGGACAAACAATGATGTAATTTTTTCTCCTCCTCCAGCTTTTCTCAATCAGTATGCCAGGTACCATCAGATGGATGCTACATTAACTTTATTGTTTACATCTGGCAGACAATTCTACAAGCATGAGTGGGCAGGAGCATTGATGGTCTTGGCGTGATACTTTTCCAGCGGTCGACATCATCCGAAGTTGTGGAATTAGGCTTGTGGCCTTCGTGTAGTTCCTTAAGAGCATGGAGCACATGAGAACAGAGTTGTCTAATTTATGATCCCATGCTTCTGTGCGCTATTGGTGCAGACCTATAAGGTGGTACTGTTAGTTGTTAACTGAATCCTTCAGCTATGGTTATTCCTCTAGGATTAGGCTTTTAATCTCTAAAGTTGATGAGATCATATCTTTCATGTGCCACACATCAGTATCAGATTGTTTTGTGGGCTGTCATTCTCTTGCGGCAAAGGTGTTGATCTGACAGATGCAACCGTGGAGTGACACCTTATTATCATTAGCAGTTTGGAACCTGTGTTAGAGAAAAACTGTGGAAAGATGCATCTCATGCTTATTTTTCTATGATATGGTATAATGCATGCCAGTTCGGTCTTTAGAGTATATGTATACGGTCATAGTTGAGATTTTTGTTTAGTGTAATGTTTTTCAGTATGAAATCTATGGTTGTGGTGTGTCTTTGATAGAAAAATTGATCAATGGCCCTTCCATAACCCTACCATCGATTGCCTCAGAGAATAAACCATTTTTTAGACAAATAAACCCTATGTTTGTAGATCAGTTTTGTTATTAACTTCCTTATAAACACCAAAACACGTGTATATTTCATTTGACAATAAGTAGAATAGTACAAAAAAAATCATGTTCTAAGTTAGCTTCTGAGAGATTCCATCTTGAAGCCACACTATGTCAACATCAAAGCTTGCCATATATCTAGATGAATCAACGGCACGGGCGTGGCATCCCCGAGTTACCTAGTTATTTTATTTTCTATGACCACCTGTTTTAAAGGAAATATATTTTACAAACATACACATTAAGCTCTCTCCATGTGATTTATGATCGATTATACAACGATTTGGCACAAAGTAAAACAGAAGGCAAGTAGCAACTAGTTAGCCTAAGAATAAAGAGCCCATTGGCCATGGAAAATAGTAGTACGGTTCATGTCTCAAAGGAAAATAACAATGGCTTAACTGGAGGAAGAACAGCTGACACGATTCATCGACTGAGAACTAACTAGTTATGAGTCGCCTGAGCTACATGCAGTCCCTTTATTTATAGCCTAGACATATCTGAGTTGAACAGGTTCATACAACCATGGGTACAATAAACTAAGTTTTACAAAGTTCTTTTTTGAATGGGTTAGGTCGCGTAGGACCTAAATGCTGCATTCCATCCAAGCGATGGTACAAGATACAAGCCGAATCCAAAGTAAAAAAATAAATTATAGTATGGTCCTTGAAACATGCACGAAGAACCTCCAAAAATTCACATAAAAAGCAATCGAGTCCTTGAGTCGCACCGCAGATCTTTAGAGATGGACAAGACCGACGGCCACAGTCCTCTTCGTCGGGTACTAGGCCACGCGAGAAGAAGAAGGCGTCAAGCGCCGCCATTGCTCCATAGATAAGGGGCCTCCACACCAGGAGGTTTAAAGGACGCATCGATGGCGTCAATAGATGCCTCCTTTGCGCATCACGGACCAATGACCTACAATGGACCAACTATATAACACCTTGTCGTTGCAGTAGGAACACCCCATCACCGGCGTGCTTTGAATCCTAGAGCACAACCACCCCGCCCTCTCCCCTCGCCTCCATGGACGGGCGGAGAATAATATGGATGCAGATCATAGAGTCGAAGCTCACCAGAAACCCATGCCTTATGATGGGGCTGCCACTGGAGATCAACAACGCCACTCCCGGCTCCTCCCGATGGAGCACCACGGTGAGATGGATAACCAACAACAGGCAATAGATCTGGCTAGCGAGATCCACTCCGAAACCCTCGGCATGAAACCAAACTTGGGCATAAGGCCCACTCCTACTACTACAATAACTACTCCGGCGCCTCCCCAGGACCAACTCTGGCAGGCTATTCCGGTGAAGCGGCCATCGAAGTGGCCTGGTCCACATTAGTGGACTCTCAAAACACTGTAGACGCACGAGAGGGGAGAGAGGGGATGAGCGGTCTCAGTTTTACAAAGTTGTAAACCATAGCTTTCCTTTGGAAGCATATGAGCAACACCATTCGCCGAGTGTCTCGCCCACATGACCGAATGGTCATCAAAATATCGAACTTCACCTTTGATCTCTTCAATTTGTCGGACATACAGTACAGGGGTACCTTGGTCCCTCCATGATAGGCTTGCACGCCGAGTCAACAACGCGCCTCGCAAGGGCACAAAAGGTTCCCTCCCAAGGGGAGCCTAGCGAGGGTAGGCCAGGAGTCCTCCGGAGGGGAGCGTTCGCCCTGGATGCCTCCCTCAGAAGGAGGCAGGCCGGAGATGGTTCAGCAGTGAGAGCGGGATGTGCACACACGTCACTCGAGGGAACATGACAAGATCAGCGGTGGCATTGGATGCCACCCGATACGGTACCGAGGCCCGCACTTTAGTCAAAAGCAGGGCTGACAAAGCCCTGGCCGACGGGGCCGTGTCCCTCCTATTTTGGCGCAAAAGTCCAGAGGAAGGCGCGCCCGACATAGGACATCACTGACCGAAGCCCTGACGAGGACCGACGCTTCCCATAGGCATAGGCCTAATCCATGCAAAGTAGCCTTGTAGACCAGGACCTAGAGGGGTGGTAGTTTGGTGATCCTTTCCGCCTAAGAATTGGGGGAAGAGGCCCAACGCCTCTATATAAGGATACATCCTCCTACCTTAGAAGGGGTCGATCCTAAAGATCTAAAACCCTAGATATTCATCTTTCATTGTACCCTCCCGAAGCACGTGAGCAATACAACAAAGTAGGAGTAGGGGCTTTACCTCCTCACGAGGGTCCCGAACCTGGGTAAAAAACCCCGCGTTCAATATCTGTCGTGCTCTTGCTCCGATGTTTCCGCCGTCGCCGAGACCTATTGGAACATGTGTTCAGCCCCCTCACAAACCCAGGGCTCGTTGGACCCTTATTACTTCACGGGGCACATTCTCTGACACAATCAATGACCCATAGACTGATCTATCTCGTTCCTTGTTCTAAAGCTTCGATATCACACCCAAGCTATCATTTCCAGCACAAATTTCATCAGACCATGCTCCTTTACCACGAACATAGCACATTTGCACCCATGGAGTTCAACATCATCGTCAGGGTCTACAGTCGGAAAAAAAATTACATGACGCCGCTAGGAAGCATCCACGACCACTATGAAACTTACGATCAGGTAGGTTGAGACTACTCGGATACCCGAGGCTCCCGATCGATGTCTATTAATATGGGTGTATGTCCCGGTACACAAGCCAATACAAGTTACAATTGAGTTACAATCTCGTTTATGAATAGGACTCTTTTCTATCTCTAACACCCTCCCTTAATCACAACTTTATCAAGTTGAGATTATGCTTAAACTCTATAAAGCTACGGACAGGGAGAGGCTTGGTAAACCCATCAGCTATTTGATCCTTTGAAGGAATGAAACGAATCTCCAGCTCTTTGTTGAGGACTCTCTCTCTAACAAAGTGAAAATCTATCTCAATATGTTTGGCTCGTGCATGAAACACATGATTTGCAGACAGATATGTTGCTCCCATATTATCACACCATAAACAAGGCGTTTGGGTCAACTTGACCCCAAGTTCAACAAGAAGCGACTGTACCCATATTATTTCTGCAGTTGCATTGGCCACAGATTTGTACTCTGCTTCCGTACTAGATCTAGAAACTGTGGCTTGCTTCTTAGCACTCAATGAAATAAGATTAGGCCCAAAGAAAACAGCAAAACCTCCAGTTGATCGACGATCATCTGCACATCCTGCCCAGTCCGCATCTGAAAAGGCACTAACTAAAGTGGAGTTGGACTTTGTAAAAGTGAGTCCAAGATCAACTGTATGCTTAACATATCTCAAGATGCGTTTGGCTGTTGTCCAATGCAAAGTAGTGGGAGCATGCAAATATTGACAAACTTTGTTGACTGCAAAGGAAATATCAGGTCTAGTGAGAGTAAGATACTGAAGGGCACCTATCATGCTTCTGTATTTGGTGCTATCCTCAGGACCTAGTAATTCTCCTTCATGAGCTGTGATTTTTTCTGAAGAAGATAATGGAGTGGGGGACCCCTTGCAATCTGTCATTCCAACTCGAGTAAGAATATCCCGAGCATATTTCGCTTGACTAAGAACTAGTCCATCATTGGTTCCATGAACCTCAATTCCTAGAAAAAAGTGTAGATCTCCCAGATCTTTCAAAGCAAAATCCTTTCTCAAATCCTTCAACAAGGCATCTGTAGCAGCTTTTGATGAACTAGCCACTATTATATCATCAACATAAACGAGCATAAAGATGGTAACATTGGACTTGTGATAGATAAACAAGGATGTATCAGATTTTGAAGCAACAAAACCAAGTTGAATTAACTGAGAACTCAATTTTGAATACCATGCCCGAGGTGCTTGCTTCAGTCCATATAGAGCCTTGTCCAGTTTATAGACATAGTTCGGCCTTCTCTTATTTTCATAGCCCGATGGTTGTCTCATGAAGACTTCCTCTTCCAGAACACCATGTAAAAACGCATTCTTTACATCCAACTGTCGCAAACTCCATCCCCTAGAAACAGCAATGGCCAAGACAAGCCGAACAGTAGCAATTTTTACAACCGGACTAAAGGTATCTTCATAATCTATACCATACCTTTGCTTGAACCGTTTGGCTACTAGACTAGCCTTGTATCTATCAACTGAACCATCTGCTCGTTTTTTTACTTTATATATCCATCGACAGTCCACTATATTTGCACCACGTCGAGGAGGAACCAATCTCCATGTTTTATTTTTTATGAGAGCATCATACTCTTCATTCATCGCTTCTTTCCATCTTGTATCTGCAAGTGCTGCCTGTAAGCTGTTGGGTTCTTCTTGAGTAGCAGAAAGACACCACCGAGCGGTACCATCAGTGTACTTTTTGGTTTGTGTACTCCCTTGGATGCACGTGTACCAGAACGAAATTCGTTAGCCCCACGCTGCTCACCAGAAGGACGCACTACAAAAGATCCTGGACTCCCATCGCTATCAGCTGCATGCGATCCTGGACTCTGATTGCTATCAGCTGCATGCAAAGTGGAAACCGTTGGTGCACCTGGGGATGCGGCAAATGGCATAGGAGTTCCTGTGTCCAGCGGTGTGTGCGTTCCTGTGGAGGAAGATCCCGCTGCGTGTCGCGCCGGTACAGAAGATCCTAGAGAAGACCGCATGCACGATTCCGCCCCTGCTGCTCCGCGCGCAAAGCTGGCAGGACTGTGTTGACCAGGTGATGCGCCGGCGCTCTGCGCTTTATCTGAGGCAGAGCGGGACGAAGATCCCGGGGCTGACTCCTCTAAAAAATATGTTTCGTGTCCAGCGTCTGTGTCTTTTTCTGCCAAGATTTCATGTGTGCTATTTTCACTTGTTTCAACATCATTTGTCCCCAAATTTTCACCGGCATGTTCCAGTGGTCGTGACGCATCCTGTAGAGCAACAGAGACAGGTCTCCAAACAGTGTTAGTAGTATGAGTATTTGTCATGTTTAAATCATCAATGTGTACGTCCCCATGTTCAAAATCATGTAGAGAGGAATCAAGTAGGAGAATTTGCTGCCTAAGCAGCGCACCGGCATTTGGATGAAGGGATGTAAAAGGAAAAACCGCTTCATCAAAAACAACATCACGAGACACATATACTCGGCCAGTGAAAACTTCAAGACACTTAACACCCTTATGACGGGACTATAGCCTAGAAAAACACATTGCTTGGAGCGAAAAGCGAGTTTACGTTTGTTGTAAGGACGGAGATTGGGCCAACAAGCACACCCAAAAACCCGAAGAGAATTATAGTCAGGCCGTGAACCCAAAAGTCGATGAACTGGTGTGTCATTGTTGATGACTCTACTAGGTAGCATATTAATGAGATATGTGGCCGTCATGAATGCTTCATCCCAAAATTTTAAAGGCATGTGTGCATTGGCGAGGAGAGCGAGACCTACTTCAACGATATGACGATGCTTTCTTTCAGCAGAGCCATTTTGCTGGTGTGCATGAGGACATGAAACATGATGTGAAATTCCTTGAGATTGAAAGAAGGCATTTAACGTGACATACTCGTCGCCCCAATCAGATTGAACAGTAAGAATTTTCCTATCAAGTTTACGCTCAACAAGTTTTTGGAAATTCACAAAGGCAGCAAAAGCATCAGACTTTTTCTTAAGCATATAAATCCAAGTAAACTTGTTATAGTCATCAATAAAGCTTATATAATAATCATGACGTCCAACAGAAGTGGGAGCAGGACCCCATACATCAGAGAATACTAATTGAAGGGGTCCTGTAGAGACACTAGTGGAGATAGGATAGGGAAGCTGATGGCTCTTAGCCTGTTGACATGAATCACAAACTGACGAATCTCTAACATATGAGAGTTTATTTTTACTAAGTATTTGACTAACAATAGCAAATGACGGATGACCAAGACGACTATGCCACTTTGCTTGAGAGGGCTTGGCGGCAACAAACGCATGCTTCTGAGGTTGGGGGGATGACTCCAGGGATGAAATAAGAGGATAAAGACCGCCAACGCATCGCCCTCTATGAATTATTTTCCGCGTGACCTGATCCTTGATCAAGAAGAAGAAAGGATGAAATTCGAGAAAGACGCTGTTGCCATATGTGAATCGATGAACCGATAAAAGGTTTTTAGAAGCATCAGGTACATGCAAAATATTGCGAAGATGAAAATTTTGAACAGGGTGACGAACAATTGAATGACCAACATGAGAGATATTCATACCATGCCCACTTGCAGTGTTGACCTTGTCGTAGCCCCGGTAATTATCACAGACGGTCAGGTTGTGCAGTTCGCCAGTGATGTGGTGTGTAGCACCGGTATCTGGGTACCAATTCGTGTCAACACCATACGAAGCTCCATGAACTTCCTTGTCACCAAAAGAGTCATCATCGTCGTCGTCGAAGAGCCTCCAACCATCCTTGGCAGGGTGGCCTTCCTTGTTGCATATTTGGCACGTGACGTCGACCCATGGCGTGGTGCGTCGACGACCACATCCACGTCCGCGCCCCCCTCCTGGAGGTGTAGCACGACCACCACCTCGCCCTTGGCGAGGGCATTCATCGCGGCGATCATCCCGTCGATCATCACGACGGTCACCACGGAGGTTATCATAGTCACCGCGGTCGCCGCGGTAATCACCACGCCCACTCTTGTTTCCACCAAAAGTGCGGCCACGGCGTTGGCGCAAGGCAGCGTTGGCGGATGTTTCAAACCCGCCGGTGGGCTGTGTGCCGAGCATATCTTGCCGCTGGTCATATGCATGCAGGTGGGGGAATAGATCGCTGAGGGAGAGCTTGTTCGCGATCACGCCAAGGGCAGCGAGTAGAGAATTGTATTCCGCACCGAGTCCAGCGAGGATGAAGGACACCAGTTCCTCGTCAGGGACAGGACGAGCGGCGGCAGCGAGTTCATCTGCGATGCTCTGCATCTGGGATAGGAAGGCTGCAGTGGTCGGAAATTGAATACATTTGGTATTCGCAAAGGCAATCCGGAGATTCGTGATTTTGGATTGGTTCTGCGAGGCAAACATCCCTTCGACCGCGGACCAGACACCGGCCGTGTGCTGGATCCGAAGAACATACGTGAGGATTTCTTTGGAGAGCGATTTGAGAAGGTAACTGAGAACGATCTGGTCGCGAGACAACCAGGAACCATACTCAGGGTTGGGAACCGCCTTGGGTGTTTGATCCTTCTCTGTGGCTTCTGGGGCGACGGCCATTGTTTTTGCTGGAGCCGCATCGGTGCCGTCGAGGAGACCGACGAGTTGGGCGCCTCGTATGGCAGGCAGAACCTGCGCGCGCCAGTGTGGGTAATTGTGACGAGTCAGCTTCTCTGAGGGAGGCGCGCCAAGGTGGATCGCCGGGCTGCTGCTGGAAGACGTAGCCATGCCGATCGAGCAGGAGGAAGGTGGGAGCGATGGCGGCAGCGATGTAGGGGAGGATTGGCGATCAGTTTCGGCGGAAGAGCCGGCCTGATACCATATGAAACTTACGATCAGGTAGGTTGAGACTACTCGGATACCCGAGGCTCCCGATCGATGTCTATTAATATGGGTGTATGTCCCGGTACACAAGCCAATACAAGTTACAATTGATTTACAATCTCGTTTATGAATAGGACTCTTTTCTATCTCTAACAACCACACCTCCTCCACCAGACCCCTTTGAACGTGCCAATGCTCCATCAGCATTAATCTTTGTCCACCCCTCCTATGGTGGAAGCTAGCGCTCCACCGGAGCTGGTGGTTTTGGAGATTTAGTGACCTGGATATTGTGCCATTCTTTAGTACTCTCTCCGTTCCATAATAGATGTCTTAGATTTTTCAAATTTTAGATGAATCTATATACTAAATAGTGTCTAGATTCATCCAAATTTTAATAAATTTGAGACATCTATTATGGAACGGAGGGAGTACATTGAATAATGTGTTTGGTCAGCATCTCGAGGTCTGCCATCCTTCGTGAATCCCTCGCATCATTCCTTAATGGCCACAAATAATAGATCGCCATCATTATCATTGTTAGGTCCTTCGTGAAAAAAACCCTTTTTTTCTACGAACTTCAATCACACCACGTATTATATAGTTGTTGCTTTTAATCCATTGTTCAGGGCTCTTTGTTGCAAATGCCATATCAACTAATGTAATAGAGACAGACACTCATCAACCACATATATGGTAAAAGCTATACGTTAGGTGTGGAATCAGTCTCGTGTAAGAGTACATGTAAGGTCGGTCTGGACCGCTTCATCAAACAATATCACGATATGAATAAGTACACATGAGAGAGTAGCAACTAGAAAATCAATACCCATTGTTACTATGTGTTCTAATCCTACCAACACATCTACGCATAGGTCGGCTCTAATACCACTGTACGGTTCTGTAGAAGAAAACAAAAATTCTAACAACAAGAACGACGTAGCCAAGATCTATTCTATGCATATGTAAGGTAAAGGAGGGGTTCAGTGTTCATACCCTTAAAGATCGAAAAGGAGTAATGAACATTGATTATATAGTTGTATGATGATGCTAACCTCAAGGTCGTGTAGACGTACAAGCGAGGAGAGCTACAACTGGCAGCACCTTTGAAATTCTATACGCGTCTAGTGTAGACAACGTCCCTTGGGCTCTAGTCTAGCGAAGCAACAGAAAAATAAAGATCCGGACCAAGGATCCAACAACACGACAGTGTGCATATGGTGGAGATCTCAAACCCCGTATGCATGTTCCAATATTACGGAACCACACATGAGGGAGATAGAGGAAGAGAAGGCAAAGGCCAAGGGTATGAATGAGGGGAGGGGCTCTCCTCCTTTCTATAAGCAAAGGGGGAAGGGGAGGTGCCATCTAGGGTGCCTCCACCAAGGGTGTGGACCATCCTACGACAGCCGCCGCCACCCCCTTCCATGTTGCGCGCCTCACCCCTCTTGGGCCGCCAACCACTTGGGGGTGTGGCGCGCCTGAAGGAGATATGTCCTAGAGGCAAATAATAAAGTGTTTTTATTTGATATATCTCTTGTTCATAAATACGTTTCTTACCATGCTATAACTGTATTAAAATGAAATGTTAATACACGTGTGGTATGTAAACAACTAGGTCTCTAGTTACCTCTAGTAAACTAGCTCATTGGGCAAGTGATGATCTTATGGTTTTGAGATCATGGTGATAGTGTCGATTGACAATGATGTCACATCGTTAGAGAATGATGTGATAGACATACACCCAAATTTAATCACAGTGAGGTCTAGTTACTTAAACGTTCGTCATTGATGATAACATAGAAACACCAAGTCCTATATCCTTCGACTATGAGATAATGCATAATCACTGTTTTAGAAGGATACTTTGATGATATCAAATATCAAGTCATAAAAGGGTGATCATAAAGGTATCGTTGGGTTTCCCGAAGAAATGGGTTGAGCAGTTTTTATCAAGACCAGGATTTACCAATCCAAGTAACGGATAGATACACGTGGCTAACTCGGTGACGTTGCACTAACGAAGCTTGCAAGCGTATGATTGGATCATGGTATGCAACGACACATGAACGAGTAAATAAGCTCATCGGTAACGAGATCAAACACAAATATGGAGATGCTTGAGATCAAATCTCAGATGACCTAGGTATCGTATGGCAAAGGGAATAGGACTACGCAGTTAAGGTTCAAGCGATGGGATTCGTGAATGCACGGGTGGTCATTATGGGAATACAGGTCCCACTGTTGATCATTGACGCAAGAGGGTCTTGTTCATGTATGTAGCATCTTCGAGCCTAAGGGTGGCACACTTAAGGGTGGGGACGCATTGGGATCGAACCGACACCATAGGACAAATAAGAGAGAGAGACCGAAAAGGTTCCGGGTAACATCCGATGTTGATCAGAAGGGGTCCAGAAGGAGTTCTAGATTATGGAATTTGATAATATATCTGTTTTATATTAATTAGTTGAATTATTATTAAAACATATTTTATATTTATATTTATGGGCAGCTATTTCCTATTGGGCCGCTTCCGGGTAGAAGGGCCCATAGGGATAGGCGCCAAATGATAAAGGGGAGAGGGGGCCAATCGAAACCCTAGGGTTTCCCACCCGCGGGGTGGGGCCTTGGGCTGATGGTGGCTGCCCCCTTGGAGTCGGCAGTTTTGGGGTTCCCTCCCCCTTTCCCTAGGGTTTGACCCTCCTCCTCCCACCTATAAATAGAGGAGCTCCCCTCCCCTCTATTTGCACCACAACAAGTTCTTTCCTCTCCCTCTAAACCCTAGAGCTCTCTACATTAGATTGGATATAGCTATTGGGATTATATCTCCACCTCTGCACTACTGTCATGCGCAGGATGGTCCGGCTTCCATCTTCCGCTACTCGGTTGGATCGGTGCTCGAGAGACGTCGCTACACGATACATGGGTAGAGCTTCGAGGCGCAACACTTGAGGCGCTTTTCTTCATCGCTATACGCCTTCCTGCATAAGGCATGCCATGGTCTTCAAGGGTATGAACTCCGTCCACCTTCTTCATTACTTATGTCTATATAATATAGATCTTGGTTGCCGTGTTCATGTAGCTAGATTTTTTTGTTTTCTACTACGAACCCCAACAGTGGTATCAGAGCCAGATCTATGGGTAGACATGTCGGATGGATAGAACACATAGCAATATGTGGGTGTTGATTCTGTAGTTGCGACCCTCTTTCATGTTCTTGTTATATCGCGGAATTGATTAATGAAGCATCCCAGATTGACCTTAATGCGAGACTGGTTCCATGCTCGACATACATCCTGTTCCATATAAGTGGATGGCGGGTGTCTGTCTCTCTTTCGATAGTTGATATGACTTTTACACCGGAGGGCCCTGAAATTGAAGCAAAGAAGCAATCATTGAATCAACGTTGTGGCTCAATGTTCATAGGTGGGAAGGGTTCTGCAATGAAAGCCCTAAATCCGCATAAAACTTGCAAAAAGATTAAGTAGAGGAGTCTAACTTTGTTTTGCAGGGACGTGTGTCGTGACATGGTAATGGTAACTTTATGAAACGTATCCATTAGAGCTCTCGATGGAGATCAAGGTGCTGCAACCATGTCATGGAACCATACTTTTGAAGTATCTATTTGCACATCTTGTTTGGCATAGTATATTATATATATGATGGTATCTAAATAGGATGATCCCTCCCAATTCCAATGATAGTCTTCCCCTCATGTGTGCACCACCAAGGAAAATCTTCGGTATGAGGCAGGACGTAACAATCTGGTGTCAGACATACTTACATTCGCATACAATGGGTGTAAGAAATGTTACACATCAATACACACGAGTTTTAGTTGGCGAGCATATCATGTACATACATGGCGAACACAAGAGACCAAAAGGTCGAGCATGAATCACATGGGGGTGTGATCGACATTCAGAATGTCCACCTTTGGAGCTATGTCATCGACCGTGATGATTGGGGGTGATATGGTGAAATGGGATCATGTGATCACTAGAACGAATGGAGGGATGTTCATTTTGAGTTGGAGCACTGCCAATTTAGTTTAAGAGTAAACCTTATAACTTGTTCTTAGTGTATTACGAACATGGTCTAAACTCTTTGCAAATCCATTGTAGATGTATCGCCCACCCACCTTCAACCTTAGATCATTCCTAGAGAAGGACAAGCTGAAACCGATGGGTCCAACTTCACCGCCTGGCACCGCGCCATGAGAATCCTCCCGACCCCCTATAAGCTCAACTATGTCTTAGAGGCAAAACTGCCCGCCAAACCCGCAGACAACACCACCAAGGACAAAAAGAATGCCTGGTAGTCCAAGGCAGATGATTCCTCCCTCATCCAGAGTGGAATGCTCTATGCCATGGAGCCAAAGCTTCAAAAGCGTTTTGACAAGATGGTTGCATTTGTGATCCTTGAGGATCTCAAAGCCGTCTTTGATCCGCAGGCTCGGGCAGAGAGGTATGAAGCTTCCGAGCTCTTCTTCTCTGATAGGATGGAAGAGCATAGCAGTGTGAGCGAGCATGTAGTCAAAATGTTTGGCTAAGTTCAATGCTTGAACCCCTGGATTGATAGGGTGTTGCACTCGTTGCCCCTAGATACAAAGCTTTCGCGATGAACTACAACATGCAGAGGATGGTTAAAACCCTAAACCCTAAACATGAAGAAGCTCCATTCTGATGGACTTATGGAATCACTAGATTTTGAATCTCTTGATACATGTAAGCCTTGTATCATGGTCAAGATGACCAGGACACCCTTCTACGGTACTATGGAGCAGGCTGCAGACCTGTTGGGAATCATACATACAGATGTGTGTGGAACAATGAGTGCCTCGACACACAATGGGTATCGTTATTTTGTTACCTTTACTGATGCTTTGAGTAGATATAGGTATATCTATTTGATGAAGCATAAGTCTGAAACCTTTGAAAAGTTCAAAGAATTTAAGAAAGAGGTAGAGAATCAACTCAACAAGAAGATTAAGACCTTCGATCAGATCAGGGAGGCGAATACTTGAGTTATGAGTTTGGAATGCACTTGAGGGACTGTGGTATTGTACCACAACTTACGCCAGCCGGAACACAACAACGTAATTGTGTGTCAGAGCGGCGTAACCATACTCTATTGGATAATGTCCGGTCCATGATGTCTTTGACCGATTTGTTTGTATTGTTTTGGGGCTATGCATTAGAAACCACCGCTTTCAATTTAAACAGAGCACCATCCAAATATGTGGAGACAACATGATATGAGATATGGCATGGCAAGAAGCCAAAGTTGTTGTTCTTGAAAGTTTGGGGATACGAGGCTTACATTAAGAAACTACAGCCTGACAAACTCGAACCTAAAGTGGAAAAGTGTATCTTTGTAGGATACCCAAAGGAAACTACTGTAGGGGTTCGTAGCATGGAAAACAAAAAATTCTACCAAATGAACACACACAAGCCAAGATCTATCTACTAGATTGTAGCAAAGAGTCGATAGAGTACTCACCCTCGAAGATTCCAAAGCGGTTAACGAGAGAAGATTCTCGTGGGTGATGTAGTCGTTCACTTGCCAATCTCAAGATCATGTAGACGATCCTTACGGCGCCATGTTCCGGTAGCGCTCCTGCAGTCAGTCACACATTCGATATTCAATGAATACCTTCCTCTTCCTTGTTCCAGCAGGCAGCAGAGGTTGTAGCTCTCTCCTCGCGATTCCGGCAGCACGACGGCGTGGTGTCGGAGTTTAGATGGGAGATCCCGCAGGGCTTCGCCTTAAGCCAGAGCAGGTAGGTGGAGTAGAAGGGTTCCTCGGCGACCAGGGTCTAGAGGCCGAGGGAGGAGGTGGGGCCGGCGGCGGCTAGGGGGCTAGGGTTTGTGGTGGTCTTGGGGCAGCCCCTCCCCTCTATTTATGAGAGGGAGGGGTAGCTAGGGGAGGGGAAGGTCGAATCCTCCCCCAATTCCCTCTCCTCCTTGGCGCGCGATGGAGGGAGAGGAGCTTTCCTCTCCTCCCTCCACCAGGAAACATTGTCCTAGTTTGACTTTTCAAACTTGACTTTTGACTTTCAATTTTGGAGTTCAATTTCTCTCTTTTATTTTCCCAACCTAGTGAACTAGGACATGATGAAATCATTCCACTTTGTCATGACACATTCATGTACCCTTCCCCCTCCGGTTCGGTGAACCTTCTAGACCCTTCTAGTTCATTTCGGTGAAAACACGAGAATCATTCCCGAACTCCGGAATTGGATGATTCAGAAGGGCTGCTAAACATTCTGGCCAATCCCAATGCGGCCAAACAGCCAAAGCAAACTCAGAAGCGCAAGAACACCTCGAACGAAAAGCCGGCTCCGGACAACGCAGCTGTCAACGAACCATTCGGATCTGGAGGACGTGGAGGCGGCCGCGGTAGAGGCCGAGGAACTTCCCGAATCCAGGGCAGAGGAGACCAACAACTCGGAAGAACCTATACCTGAGCTGACATCGCCAATAATCCCTGTGTCCACCACTTGGATAGTAACGGAGGATCTACCCATACAAATGCCGAGTGTTGTTTCAATGATGACATCAAGAAAGACGAATCCGCTGGCTACAGAGCCAAGCGACGAAAAGGAAAGAAAAATTCCGAGAAAGGAAAGGAACCCAAGGAAGATTCCGACATGGAAGAGGCGGAAGCTACTTCAGAACCCAAGCCGGATGGAAAAAATACTTTTCCGACTAAGAAAGACGCATACGTCTGCTTCCTTGGATCCCAACCAACTAAGAACAAGAAGGCGGTTATTCGTGAGCTCAATGCCATGATTCCGGCTATTCCCCAATTCCTGGATTGGTCAGAGGTGACTATCACCTTTGATCGTTCAGATCACCCGAGGAAAACACATTGTTGGGACAAGTACCCTCTGGTCGTCAATCCTCTTATTGATGGCTATGAGTTCTCAAAAACACTCATGGATGGTGGGAGCAGTATTAATATCCTCTACATCGAGACACTCCACCGCATGAAGCTACACGAGAGCCAGTTGAGTTACATCAGTGTAACTTTCCATGACATTGTACCAGGAAGACAGGAAAATTCTCTGGGTGAGATTACTCTCGACGTGACATTCGGAACCCGAGAAAATTACCAGACCGAGCCACTCTCCTTCGAGGTGGTACCATTCAAAAGTGCTTACCATGCCATCTTCGGACGTCTGGCTTACTAGGCATTCATGGCCCGTCCCTGTTACATCTACAACATGATTAAACTTCCAGGTCCAAAGGGCGTAATCACCGTACGAGGAAATCCGAGGAAGGCGCGAGAGTGTGACGAAAGATCTGCTTCCTTCGCCGAAGCCGTGTTGGACGCCCAGGAGTACCATGAGATCAAGAAGACCATCAATCCATTCGAGATGCCCGCTATGAAGAACGAGGTGCTGAAGCCAAGTTTGAAGTTCAAGGCGTCGGAAGATACGAAGAAGACGTCGCTTAAGGAAGATGATCCCTCCAAGACGACGAACATAGGGGTAGGCTTAGGCCACGCATAGGAAAGCGCGCTCGTCGAGTTCCTCAAAGATAATAGTGATATCTTCGCATGGCAGCCATCTGACATGACCGGAGTACCTAGGGAACTCGCCGAGCACTCTCTTAATGTGTACCCAGACGCTAAACCCGTAAAATAGTCCTTACGGCGGTTTGGTGATGAAAAGCGCAAAGCAATAGTCAAAGAATTAGCCCGCTTACAGCTAGCGGATTTCATAACAGAGGTCATCCATACAGATTGGGTGGCAAATCCTGTACTCGTCCCTAAAAAGGACACCATTAATTTAAGGATGTGTGTTGATTATACCGCTTTGAACAAAACATGCCCAAAAGATCCATTTCCTTTGCCAAGAATTGATCAAGTTATCGGCTCAACGACAGGGTCGGGATTGCTCTGTTTTCTCGACGCATATTCCGGATATCACCAAATACCGATGAAAAAGTCAGATCAAATTAAGACGTCTTTCATCACTCCTTTCGGAACCTTCTGCTACAAAACTATGCCTTTTGGCTTAAAGAACACAGGAGTAACATATCAACGTACCATGCAACGTTGTCTCAATGACCAAATCGGACGCAACATCCACGTATACGTAGATGACATAGCAGTTATGTCCAAAAAGAAGGAAACTTTAATTTTTGACTTGGATGAAACGTTTGCTAGTCTATGAAAATTCAACATGATGCTAAATCCGAAGAAGTGTTTCTTTGGAATCGCAGCTGGAAAATTGTTAGGTTTCATTGTCTCTAAGCGAGGCATCGAGGTGAACCGGGACAAAATCAAGGCTATCTTAAACATTACCAGGCCGACTCGCCTGAAGGACGTACAATGCCTCACTGGTTGCATTGCAGCAGTGAGTCGGTTCGTCAGCCGGCTCGGTGAAAGAGCCGTACCTTTATATAAACTCTTGAAGAAAACCGACAAATTTGTCTGGACTCCAGAAGTCGAAACCGCCCTGCAAAGTTTGAAAGATCTGCTTTCAAATCCGCCAGTTCTCGCAGCGTCAGAACCTCAGGAACCTATGTTACTCTACATTGTAGCGACCAACAAGGTCATAAGCGTGGTAACAGTAGTTGAGTGCGTGGAAGAAGTCCACGTGCACAAGGTGCAGCGGCCAACTTATTATCTAAGTGAGGTCCTGACAGAATCAAAGCAACGGTATCCACATCATCAAAAGCTAGACTATGGAGTGTTCTTTGCATCCAGAAAGCTACGTCACTATTTTCAAGAGCACAAGATCACAGTAGTAAGCACAGCTCCTCTGCGAGATATAATCAACAACCGCGACGCCACAAGACATGTCGCAAAGTGGGGAATAGAGCTTGTAGCTTTCGACATTGAGTATAAACCACGTACAGCAATCAAGTCCCAAATTATCGCCGACTTTGTGGTTGATTGGACAGAAATGGCAGAAAACTCAGGTCCTCCAGACTCGGAATTTTGGACCCTTCACTTTGACGGATCAAAAGCACGAGGAGGCCCGGGGGCTGGCGTGGTGCTCAAATCACCCCAAGGAGATAAGTTGTTCTATGTGTTGCAAATACATTTCACGGCAACCAATAATATTGCCGAGTATGAAGCACTGCTACATGGAATACGCATGGCCAAAAACATTGGCGTATCAAGACTCATGTGTTACGAAGACTGGGATTTAGTTGCTCGGCAAGTATCCGACATCTGCAACGCAAACACGCACATGGCAGCATACAAAGCTATTGTGGATGAATTATCCAAATCGTTCGAGGGTTTTGAGGTTCAACACATCCCTCGAGTAGAAAATAAGGAAGCAAATGATCTATCAAGGATAGGCTCTGCGCGGAAACAAGTACCGGATGGAGCTTTTCTAGAGCATTTAAGGGTCCCCTCCATAGTCGGAGTTGATGAGGACTATCTGACGAAATCCGACTCACCTTTAATAGCAGTTCTAGCTGTAATTTCCAGCTGGAAAAAACCCTATCTGGATTTCCTGATAGACGAAAAATTACCCGAAGACGAAGTCTTGAGCCGACAGATTGTCCGATGAGCAAAATCATACACTATAATAAATGGTGAGCTCAATAAGCGGAGTTTTCTGGCGTGTTTCAGAGATGTATTTCTTCGGAAGAAGGAGTGGAAATCTTAAGAGAAATCCACGAAGGAGAGTGTGGTCACCATGCTGCAGCCAGATCCTTAGTGGCAAAAGCTTTTCGACACGGATTCTTTTGACTTACAGCTAAGGCAGATGCCGATAACTGGTCAAAACATGCAAAGGCTGCCAAAAGTACGCTCATCAGGCACACGTTCTGGCTGAACAACTGCGAACAATCCCTATTACATGGTCGTTCGCGGCTGGGGGCTTGATATGGTAGGGCCATTTCGCACGGTAAAATGTGGATTCACTCACCTACTAGTGATGGTGGATAAATTCACAAAATGGATTAAGGCTAAAACCGTAACAAGTTGCGATGGACCCACAGCCAGAAGATTCGTCGAGGACGTAATCATCAGATTCGGATATCCACACAGTATAATTACTGACAATAGGAGCAACTTTTCCATGGGGGAACTTTCCGAATTCTGCAAAGTGCAAGGGATCCGACTTGATATTGCATCAGTCGCACATCCACAAGCCAATGGACAAGTCGAAAGAACTAATGGCCTTATTCTACAAGGAATCCGACCTCGTCTCGAAGCACCGCTTTGTCGGGCTGCAGGGGCTTGGGCGGAAGAATTACCGTCTGTGATATGGAGCTTGCGTACAACTCCTAACAAGTCAACCGGATATACTCCTTTCTTCTTGGTCTACGGTGCAGAAGCAGTTCTTCCGAGTGATCTGATCCATCAAGCTCCACGAGTCAAAGCGTATATCGAAGAAGATGCAGAAGTTTCTCGGCAAGATGATCTCGATATAATCGAAGAAGTGCGCTTCATTGCTGAACATAGGTCTACAGCCTATCAGCAAAAGTTACACAAGTATCATAGTCAGAGAGTGCAAAACCGTTCTTTCAGAAAAGGCGGTTTGGTTCTTTGACTTGTACAAAAGAGAAAGCACAAACTTTCCCCAATTTGAAAAGGACCTTTTATGGTTAGCAGAGTTCTGCATAATGGGTCATATTATTTAACCGACATAAGACCAGTCAAGGAAAGAACTGATACACGGAAAAGAAAGAGAGCTGGTGGCAGCACAGACCCGGATGAAATAGACCGTCCATGGAATATTGCATAGCTACGTCCCTTCTATTCTTAGTTATATTTCCTTGTAATCAATATGTACATGTTCAAAGTAAAATAAAGTATTGGTTCCCTTATATTGTTATTTTTTAGACGTTTTTGCCATCTTATTTCCGAAAGAGCATGTAATTTTTTCAAAAATCCTAGAATACTTGAAAGTACTTCATGCTCATGTTTGTTCTGGTTATGATTTTTGAGCAATCTAAAAATGTTACCTTAGGGTACAAAGTTTAAATTATTGTCTATACTTTAATTCTTTATATGATTGCTTAAGCGTGGGCATTTTCCGAGTAATGAGTTGTTGGTACTGGAAGCCGGTTTTGTTTCCGAGTTTAAACTAGTTTAGCAATTGCGCTTCGTTGCTCGGAAATGTTCCATGCTAAAGGTTGGCCGACCCATGAAAGGGACGAGGTAGAGAGACAGATAAACCGATAAGTATAGACATAAAAAAGAGAGTGCTTCAGAAACTTTCAAGCACAAATCATATAAATAAACATGCTAAGATAGTAAAAGCATCAGTTTTTATAGACCAGCACAAAATAAATATTGTAGCCATCATTACATTGCCATAAGTTTAAGATAATGCATAGAAATTGTTTATGCTGCAGGCGGTGGTGATGAAGCAGGTGGAACACTGGAATCAACATCAGTGTTGCCCTCGATCTCAGACTCGGAAGCATTGCTGATTTCTAGCTCTTGAGGCGAAGGAGGCGCGGCGACGGATTCGAAGAATGGCGTCGTGTAGTTGGTCATCTCCGCCACCCGACAAGCATAACCTGCACAAGATTCTTGGATGGCCTTGATATCTTGCGGGTTACCCTCATCATCCTCCTCGGCAATGCCCTTGGTGACGTGTTAGATTTCCATCTCGCTATGGTGGCTCATCACCATGGTCAAAGTTGTTTGCGCATCAGTCCGAGCGAAGGAGATCTTCCAGTCCTCAATCAACTTCAGAAACTCCTTCACTTTGTCCCTCACCTCGTGCACTGACATTTTGTGCAACTCAGAAAGCTTGACGGCTTCGCCAGCCTCTTCTAGAGTTTGGCGGAAGTCGAACAAGAAATCTCCGACAAGCTTAATGCGCTTGAGGCAAGGTTCAGAAGTGGAAGAGTCAGAAATATTCAGGGGGGTTGGGGAAGAACCAAAAGTCAAATTCCGGCTAAAACGGAAGTCGAAAAATGAATAACACAAAGTAAAAAGATTCGGAAAATCTTACCAAGCACAGAGTGATTCCATTCAGCATGCTCCTTGCGGAGGTTGTCTAGTTCACTTGCACAGGCCTGGGCAAGATCTTTCTGGATATCAAACTCCTTCTTGAGATCAGCAAGTTCTTTATCTCGAAGGGCTAGGAGCTTCTCGAGCCTCATGGTCTCGTGGTTGCTTGATTCCAAGACTGCAGCTACGGATTTCTCCGACTCCACAGTCAGGGTCTCAAGTTTTTCCCGGAGTTCAGTATTCTCTGCCTCCAAGACCTTGAAGTTTTCGTCCTGCTCCACCATCTTGCTGGATTGGCATAACAATTCTGCAAAAACGAAAAACATCAGTCAGAAAAATAAATCCGACTATAAAAAAACATTTTAATTGACAAAGAGGAAGCCGTGAAATAATTACCTTCTGCTTCATCTTTTTCAACTTTTAGCTTTGAATTTTCAAAAGTTGGAAATATTCTTGAGCAATTCCAGGTTGGAAGATGCAATTTTTTATAAGTTTAGAGACGGAATACCGTCAGACGGCTACTAAGACTCGGACTGCAAATTTAACTAAGTAAAATTGCAGCACGAGCCTTGGGGGCTACACTATATCGTTCTTTTGCAACCTAAAAGCATCAACCCGGATCCAATGATGTTTATCCGACTTTATGCTTGGGGGCTAGAGGATATGACAATAAATGCAAATAAGAATCAGAAACTTACAATGTGTTCCAGATGCAATTTTTCAAATCTGAGCTTGGTGCCGTGAAACACCTTCTCGGTAAGGGTGAGGGACGGAACATCCGTCATTGGAAGTTCGCCAGATGCGACTTTAGCATCCCGGACCAAAATCTGGTCCAGGAGGCTAACCAACTTGACGTCTTCCTCCTCTTGGCTAGTTGCCTCTAGAGTCAAGGTTTGCTTCTTAAGACTGGTTTGAGCCAGTCTGAGGATCTCTTCCTTTTCTTTCCTCTTGAGGCCAGGGACAGCTGAGTCAACCACATTTTCTACAGTACCTATGGTCATAACCATGGGATCATTACCCTTTACGGGTTCACCCTTATCAGTTGCCTGGTCATCAATGGTGACCAGGGCTTTTGATATCTTGCTAGCATCAGGGGATGCAGAAGCTCCCTGCGCTGACGGAGCAGTAGATGGGTCGACGGCGGCACAGCTAGAGAAATGACAAGCTTCTGCTGACGAATCGACTTGCCCGGCTTGCTTTACGGCTTAATCTTGCTCTTCAACGATGATTTAACTCTAGAACACAGAAATCCTGAATATTAGGTGTGTTCTGGAAAGATAACAAACGGACAAGAGTACTAAAAATGAAAGATGAGGTGTTTAATTTTTAACCACTGGCAGCACTTGGCTACCAGCAACGACAACTTCCTTCGCCTTACGCTTCTTGGAGGCAGAGGCGGCAACTTCTTGCACCTCATCATCCTCCGTCGCCTCTGGGTCGTCTGAAGCATAGCCCTCTAGTGGAGCTAGCTCGGACTCGGGGAGTTTCTCGAGCTGACAGAATCGGAAAAGCATCGATGAAAATAGAGTCGAAGGAAGAACCAAAGAAAACGATGAAACGCGAAAGTAGAGTTGAAATATTTACCGGAGTCAGAGGATGGCTGGATGTATACATCTTCATGGAAACTTTCGGAACTTTTCGTTCCACTCTTTCCTTGACCAAATATTTTTCATGAGGGTCCTGTAGTCCTTCGGCGAAAGCCGGTTCGGCTGACCTTCATGTTGTCCTTCTTGTCACCGGTGATTTGGTGCATGAGGCGGTCTCCGTGGTGCTGGAGAGGCTGAATCCGGCGCTCCAACCAGCAGTGGATCAAGTCAGATCCACGAAGCCCCTCATGCTTCATCATAAATTCGATCCGCCTCTTGGCAAGGATCAAAATATCTGACAGCTCCGGTGCCTCCGCATCCCATGAATCTTGGTGGGAAGCGGCGCCATTGGCGAATGCCGGAAGACCTTCCGCCTTACCCGGAGCCGGAATATCCTTATGGTAGAAGAAAGTTCCGGCCCAGCGTTTGACGGACTCACTAGCATTAATCCTAGGATAGATCCGATTCCTCCTAAGGACTAAGCTAAGAGTGTTGGTGACATAAGGCACACCGGCACTGATAGAATTCTTCCGGGTACCATAGTAGTACCAGAAAAGGGTGAGACTTGGCCTAATGCCAAGAAACCCCTCGCACAGAGCTGCGTGAGCACTAAGCTCAAGCAGAGAGTTGGGAGGAAGATTGTGGAGTTGCACACCGTTATGGCTGAGGACCTCGACGAAAAAGTCCGACGGTGGCAGACTGAGGCCGCGGTCGACGTGAGTACTGAACATCACCCTCTCGCCATCTTTCGGCGCGGGGATGGCGTGTCCAGCAGCGCTCCGCCACGCGCCGACAGCGATGAACCCCTCATCCTCCATAACTTGGAGCTCCGCAGTATCCATGGCGTTGGGGATCCATAACCCCGCATATTTTTCTCGTCCGCCGCCGACGAACCCGTCGCCGCCACTCCAGAGGATGAGGCAGACGCCATAGTTCTTGGAGGAAGATGGGTTGGTGGGGGAAGGGGAGATTTTTTCTTAACGGTGTGTATATTGGAACTGGTGCGGAAAGCTCGAGGAGTACGAGGAAGCAATGAATGAATCGACGGAGAAGTGAATCTGAGAAGAAGGGTTTTTCTCTCCTCTTATTTGCCTCTGCGTCAAGATTCGTGCGGTGAGACGCGCGATTATCGCCACATGTATAGGAGAGGGGGAGTTAGCTTCCTCGCGACTCTTTCGCCCCCTCGATTTCCGCGCAGGCATTGAAACAGCGTTCTGTTCCGTAAGGAACGGACCCACCAATGGTCGTGCTGATGGAAATCCTGTCAGTGATGGGACCTGGCCAGTAAAGTTCTCAGTCAGCACGCCGCCGTAAAATCCAGCTTATGTTTCAAATCAAGCAACGGAAAGATCAAGGTCAGAACAGAATATATCCGACTCAACTGACTCGGAATCCTACATCAATGAAAGAAGTTTTTTGGGAACCCTTCAAGATTCTCAAGACGAAGAAAACATCAAGCTAGACGATTTATCTGACTTCAGATCTTGGAGACTTTCGGGGACTACTGTTGGAGATATATTTTCCGGGTATACCCACAGGACTCGCTGACCAGGGTGGCCCACCAAGGGGTTAGAGCTTTGCTTCACGGGCGGTCCAGTCAGAGAAAGAGGAGGAGCCAGTTCCGGCTACGACAAGGCCCAGAAGAGTTACCGACTTAGGCATGTAGTATTACTTGTAGTCCAAGCTGTACATAGTTACCGACTCTGTAATGTAGCTGGATAAGTCTTTCCCTGTAACCCTAGGCCCCGGTGACTATATAAACCGGCCCTATGAGAGCCTTTAAGGCAACACAACTCAATAGATAACCACAACCAATTTGCACAGGCGAACCTCTCTTGTAATCAATTGTAACATCCGGCTTACGCCGATATATTACTGGGTTGCTAGCAGGAGTAGGATCCGATCACCGCAGTCGGATCTGAACCTGGGTAAACTTGTGCTCACCGCTTCTGAAACATCCGACGTCTCACACCCCATCTTTCCAACGCCATTAGGACCCCCTATGGCGTACTTGTCGACAATCCGACAACATGCATCCTAGGTTGGTTGCTGAGAAAGCAGTGGCATACATCGAGATGGTCGCTACATATCTTTATCGGTTTTGTTATTTCTCAGCCTACTGAGATTTTTTTAAGTCTCAATTACCTAAGAAAAGTGCAACCGTCTGTTTAGAAAAAAGTGTAACTGGTTTCAGTTGCACTTTTCTACAGAAAAAATACAACTAGAACCGAGTTGCACATTTCTTTTAACTACGGTTGCACTTTTCTCTGTTGATTGAGACTTAAGAAAATCTCAATCGACTGAGACATAAACCTACGGCTAGTCATAGGTGTAAAACCAAATCTTCAGTTCTTAAATGGTCTCCACCGCCGATTGGTTCAGTCATGGTTAATGTAGATGTTGTGATCTTTGCTGCTTCTGATCGGATGAGGGATGGGGTCGTGATCCGAGACCATATTAGACAGTGCTTGGCTGCATGCCACGAGTGTTACGAGGAGGTCACGACACCTGAGATTGTGGAGGCGCTAACTATGCGGCATGTGATGAACCTAGCCAAGGACAAATGTTTCAACAAGGTTATCATCAACTCTGATTGTCTATCAGTTGTGAACCGGGTGAATTCAGCGGAGAATGATCGCTCCATTTGTAGACCTATCATCCTTGATATCAGATGCTTGATGGCATCTTTCTCTTCATGCATGCACCGTCAGGCATTGTCCTCGTGGTTGGTTTGAACGTTGCTAGTGTAGTAGACTAAGTGAGTCTTTAGGTTGCTGTTTGTGGCGTGGTGTTGCTCCGGATTGTATCCGTGAGATATTGTGCAACGATATTAGAGCATCTCCACTTGTTGGGTGTACTCAGGCCGAAAATCGGATCGATTTTCGGTCGGACGAATCGCGTTTTCGGTCTGGGTACGTCTAGTCGCCCACTCGCGTACCCAGGCCGCGTTCCCAGGTTCGGCTAAATTCACTTAAACTCGGCGAATATGGACGAATATAGGCGGAATTTCATTAAATTAGGCGAGGGGCACATAGTACATCGGTTTAACTAGGAAAGGACGCGGCCGTGGTCGACGCCGGACGCCGCAACTACAGGCCGAGGCGGGGGTTGTTACCGGCCTCGACGTACGCCATGACTCCGGCGAGAGTCCGCCCTGGAACGCTCCACCAGCGGCGGCGGTAAGCCATATTGTGACGTGGCGGCGGCGGCGAGCCCGGCGGTCCGTCGTGTCGGGCGAGCTCCTCGAGGCGCCTGTCGGCGGAAAACTGTCTCCAGAAGACCAAGTTGCCCTGATCCTCGGCGAGATCCGGGTCTTGCATGGCAGCGATAGCGGCCTGGATCTCTCCAGTGAGGTCTGGGTCTTCCATGGCGGCGATAGTCGTCTGGATCTCTCCGGCGAGGTCCTGCCCTTCAGGCACCGGCGGAACAGGGATCCCGCCGGCGCTGAGTGTCCAGCCTCCGGGGAGGCGAGTGTCCGGCGGGGCCGTATAGCGCGCCTCCCGGAGGAGTTGGGCTTCCCACAGCGACAGCGTGCGCCGGCCGGCCATGGCTTCTCGGCAGAGTTGGGGAGGATGCAAGGTGCGAACGTCCGAAGTTCGCCGAAGTTGTGGTGGTGTGAAGAACTGTGAAGAGAGACGGCGAGATGTACGGCTTTTATAGGCCGGAAGAATGGCGGAAGGGGTGTAGCGGCGAGGGCAGGAAAAGGAAAACGACGGGAAGGATGGTGGCGAGTCGGCTTCTGTCGCCGACAGAGCTGGCCCACGCCCATTTTCGCTGAGTCCGGCGTCCCCATTGCATACCCGGGATCTGACAGAGCTGAACGCACGGCTCCTCTTCTCCAACCTCTAGCTCAAACTAGAACAATGGAGTTTTTTCCGGCGACGAACGCCGCGGCCGCCGGACGGCCTGTATCTTGGCTTTATTGCTGAAAATACATCACACACATGGAGGTACTCACGCACGCACGCTGTACAACTAGGGGAGCTCTTGCAGCACCAAGAGAAACTCTCTCCGACACCGGCCGAGCCATACTCAGCACACAAGGGAGCTATACCTCTGAACTACATCTTCCTCTTCACCTAGCTACTTCTCCACACAACACTGGGCACATACCCCGTCCCTAAACATGATCAGTACATGGCTATAAATAGGCTGCACACAATCGGAAGGCAACAACCTACCCGACTGGTTTGCACACGACCTTCTCCACTAACCAACTGATTCCACACACTAAGCCACTAACGGCCAGCTCAAGATCCATTTGACGCGGCCACTACATACGCATGTCCAACAAACTTTCTCAAGATTAGTGCCAACAGGATCCTGGGTTCGGTCTAGATAGTCCAGACCAAAGTTGGCGCAAATCCGGCCGAAAACAGGTTCCTGGATACGCGACTGGACCGATTTCGGCGTCCGGGTGTAATTTTGGCGTCCAGATCGGCCGCGTGGGTAGGCGATGAAGATGCTCTGATCAATAAAGAACAGCTTTCTCTCTAAAAAAAAGAGACACCAAGACCACACAGGACACGGCGATGGGGCAGCGAACATCGCTGCACCTTTTAATTAACAAGTGCGAACAGGAAAGAGAAACGGAGAAGGGGACGCAGCCGCGGCCGCACACAACATCGCTGAAGGGGATCATGGGTCAATTAAGGGTAGAGCTCAATGAGGGCAAAGCTCCCAAGAACAGGCCTGGTCTTGTGGTGACTGAACCCGGCGTCCATGAATATCTTGCTCCACTCACGCTCATCACGCTCCTTCCCCGCCGTGATCACCATCATCAGCAGGTCGAACAGGACCTGGGCTTCGTACGCGGCATTGGACGGAGATCCCACGACCATGTCCACGATGATCACTTTCCCTCCTGGTTTTGGGATCGCCTTCCTGCACTGCCTCAGGATCCTCACGCAGTCCTCGTCGTTCCAGTCGTGCAGCACGTACTGCGATGAACATCCAACACTTTTAGGTTAGATTAAGTGGATCGTGATAAATTTTACATCAAAAATAAACTTAGTGTTTGTACCTTGAGGAACAAAGCATCCGCCTTCGGGATTGAGCTCATCATGTCACCGGCGACGTACTCGACGACGCCGTCGGCCGCGATGGTATCGATCACGTTGGGGAGGTCCAGTACGGAGCACTTGATTTGCGGGAAGGCGTTCGCGATGGCCAACGCCGCAGTGCCCGTCCCGCCGGCGACGTCGACCAGCGAGGTCACCCCGTCGAACGCGTCGCCGTAGTTGCTGAGGACGAAGCTCATCGCGAACCGGGTGTCGGCGGCCATGCCGGCGTTGAAGACCAGGTTTATCTTCGGGTCGCGGGCAAAGAGCGCCCACGGGTCCGCGCCGTGCGCCGTCCTGAACGGCATCTCGGCCGCGGCGTCGCTCTCGAACCACTCGGAGAGGTGCGTGGCCGCCGTCACGTGGTACCTGTTGGTCTGGGAGATCACGAACGGCGAGAGGTCTACACTGCGCAGGTCAGCAGCGCCGGCGGCGGCCGTGCCGTGGTCCACGAGGAGGCGGGACAGCGCTGTGAGACGGTAGGTGGGGGCTGCACCGCCGTCTGCGCACTCGCCTGTTGTTGCTGGAGCATCGGCCGCGAAGATACCTGACGCGACGAGGAACCTCATGAGGCGAGGCAGGTAGGGCTTCTTGCTCTCGGGAACGGGAATGGCAGTGAGCAGGTCTGGCAGCGAGGCGGCGCCGCCGCGGCGGTGGATGGCGTTGGGGATCCCGAGCTTGATGGCACACTCGAGCGCCATGGATTTGAGGTAGCTGAAGGTGAGGCTCCAGAGCTCGGCGTGCGCCTGCAGAAGCTCCTCGTTGGAAGAGGTTGCCATTGGCACGGATTGGTGGTTCTCAGTCACGCGCGCGATGATTTGCTAGCTGCTGGTGCAAATGCTCGGCTCAAGATGGGTCAGTATTTATAGGCTGGGAGAATAGCTGCCTCAAGGTGAAGCGTCCACGTCGTAGCATCATCAAGGCACTCCACTACCATAGTGCGCCACGTGGATGAACGACGGAAACAATTGCCAAGCTGGAGTATATCATATCAAGTGTGGATATTCTGTTTAGCATACGTTTCAATTCAGGTCGCTCCGGCAACCTCTACTTTTCCTTTTTTGTTAACCAATACTTTCCGTTTCTAGATGGAACACTCCCACCACCAGATGCATCACCCATCTTATCTCCATCATTAGAAGGAGCCACGAGGAAAATTACATAAAAAAGATCTGTATCTGATCGAAGAAAAAGAAGGCTAATAAAAGATCTGTATCTGATATGCAATACTTAAACTTTTCAGGCTAAAGATTACATAAAAAAGATGTACTATCTGGTTATGGAGAAAAAAAAGTTCTTCTATCTTTCTTCTCCCAGCAAATAAAAATCACAGGCATTTGCCGCCAATAAAAAAGTTACAGCCAGATTCTTTTCATGCAACCCAGATATATTACAGTACATCTGATTCACATGTATTTCAGGGTGAAAGGGACTGATTTGCTTCTTCTCCAGACCTCCATGAATTTCTCCCAGGTTCCTTCTACTCCACTATACTTCTCCTAGTAAACCGGTATATTTGGAGAAGGGATTTTGTGCACATGGACACCGGTGCTTTCTTCACTTTCAGACAGTAAAGTAGTATATACTAGTATTTTGGGAGATATAAAAAGGAAATATTTCTGACAGTAAATAGTAGTATAAAATAGTATATCTTTTTGCAGAATTTTCTTTTTTGTATTTCCCAAATACAACGTGTATTTTAACGGATTTTGTTTGCATACACTCCTCCTTTATATATCTATTTGTATATTTAATGTCAAATTTTTTGGAGACATAGAAGAGTGAGGTTTTGATGTCACATGGCCCTGCATATTCATCAGATGTGAAAAGGCAAAACTGTAAGAAAACTGTGTGGTGATGGCGACTTAGAATCATCAATATGACATGTAAAATAAGATACTCGCTCCCTCTGATCCATACACTGGATTGGATGTATCTAGCACTAAAATATGTCTAGATACATCTATTTCTATGCCAAGTTCTCAAATAGATGGGAGTAATATGGATCGGAGAGAGTATTAATTTCCCATAATGGCTGAAGACAGAAAAATAGAAAGAAACTCCCATCTAAGACAGTAAGTATAAAAAGAGACAGTGATAAGTACCACCCCGGATGTTGACACCTTCAGAACTACCATCCTACCAATATACTCCCATGTTTATCACATAAAAAATGCTCCCATGTAATCATTGTGCATGTTACGCCTACAAAAAAATCACCTTGAAAACACTCTGCATGATTACATATGCAAAAACTCCCGTCTAAAAAATGTAAGAAAAGATTTTACACCTACAGAACTCCCATCTAACAAGAAAAAAAGAGATAGATGGAGTTCCCATCTCCCAATGTAATTCCACAGGCATACATTTCTCTTACACTCACCTAAAAAATCTACCATCCTACTGAGAGTTCGAATCATAACAAAGAAAACTACTACTCCCTCCGTTTCATAATATAAGATGTTTTACCTTTATGAAAGAAGTGTATCTAGACCTCTTTAGTGTGTAGATTCACTCCAAACATATACACTAAAAAAGATTTAGATACACTTTTTTTATGAAGCTAAAACATCTTATATAATAAAACGGGAAAAGTACCTAGGATCGTGCGCAAAATCAGCACAATACACCTAGATCTGACGAGCTACACATGTCCCGAAAACAAAAAAGTGCCAGCACGCGAGATGAACTAATCTTGCAGAGGGTCCTAGCGGGACGGAAGAAAGTTAGCCAGAGGAATTTCAAAGAAACGAAATCAGAGTAACATGGTTCTACAGCCAGACCAGAGTTCAGAGAGGATAACAAACTGGAGTTATTACAAAAAATTAAACGAAGCTGAAAGTGGAAAGGAAAAACTAGATGAAGGGGAAACATCAGCAGGCTCCATAGTGCTTGCAGATTTTCTTACCTAAAAAAGTGCTTGCAGATTTTCTGGAATTTCGCTTTTGTCTCACTTGAGGACAGCAGATTTGTTGGTTTGGACCACTTATTGCATCGGCAGGTTAACTTTTATTAATGAATAATATGGATAAACATTTGTAAAGCTGAAGCATATCAGTGTGGATCGTACGACACTGCTTGATCTGCTAGGGAACGATTCAAGGTGATCCATGTGTTTTGTTCACGTGGTATTGATGTGTTAACTTTTCATTTAAAAGGAAGACTTTGGACTTTGGGCTGCTCTTTGAACTTTTTTTTGACCTGTGCTCTTTGAACTTTGAAGCCTAAACTAGGAAACATAATTTTAGAAAAATTAAAATATGATACGTCTCTCTCAAAAATATATACAATCTGATTTGAAAACCCATACTTATGTGATGTGAAATATCGCTGACGATGCAAAATATTGACCGTCTATCCGCGGCTCACACAGGCTCTTTCATGGGTACTTCGCCACACAGAAATATTTCCTCTGACCGTAACAAATACAACGTACACGGTTGCCCGGTGTGATACCTCCTGCTTAGTGAAAGACATCCCCATGATTCATTATCAGCATAATGTGTGCCTCCTATTGACGATAATTTGTGAAGTTTTCGCTGTTCTTTTCTGCGCCCTTTCTTAAAAGGTAAGTCATAAATCATGACGTGTTTTTTCTCGAATTTCGTTATACTTGCATGGCCTCTTATCATTCCTCCGTGTGCTACACGTTTGGGATGATGTTGCTTCCTGAGCGCACGCCATAAAGCCCCATATCATCGCGCCATTTTGGCATATTTAGATATGGCTCGCAGCAAAATGATCACTCGCATTTCTTGCATCTGGCAATGCTTGCTAGCATACCACCGCCGTGTTGAACATGTCTCTTTTGTGGTGCAGGAGGAGCAAGCATCTACAGTTGGGGAGGAGGAGCACCCCATCCCGCCGCCGTACCACAACAACGGTTCCTCCCCCTTACACCCGATGAAGGCCAGCAATGTCAACGTTGTGAAGAAGGATATCGTCTCTACATTTATCTGAAAATGAGAAGTAGTAGCAACTAGTCATATATTTATGATTTTATTGTTTCACACAACATTTATTATTGATAAACTGTCAGCGATTCTCTTATATATCGCCATGATTATCGATGGACACACTATTTGGCATTGTTTTAGTTGCACACAATTCCCGCTGATCATCGCAAACGATTACTCCTTGATAATCGTTCACAGATATTTTGGTCATTCAATTCTTTCTATAGTTTGCCGTTTTCGTTCGAAATGCGAAGGCTCATATTGTTCGCGTTGTTTCCCCTCGCCTATAAAATGCCTCGCATAATTTTCCCGCCAGCTAGTTGCCTCTCATCAACACCATGCCTCCTTGTGATTCAACTCTTGGGAACATTGACCTAGCACCGTCAGATGGCGAGGACGAGAATTCCTCATAGCACGGTGCTAGAGGAAGCACCATCGATCTCACGGGGCCTGATTCGGAGGGAGAGCATGCTCTATAGGAGGAGGAGGAGCATGGTCTACTGGCATATGAGTAGGACGGGTTGCAGGCGGAGGACTTGCAGGAGCACATGATGGTGGAGGACTCCATTGTATTGGTACGGCGTGAGGAATAAGCAGTGCATTGCGTCATGTAGGAGTCTTTCGAGACTCTACGTGATAACCAGGTGCATTGTCGGGCACCTCAGTTTCTAGCTCCTAGCAACGAGTTCGATGAAATTGCGGCGATTTGGATGGCCTCCGTGGCAAGGCGCAAGGCTACCTTGGAATTGCGCCTGTCGTCAGGCACTAGCAACCGTTTTGCTGATGATTTCAAGGCATCATGCTCTATATATGGAAGTGGAGCCTCCGACGATGTAGAGTCATCAGGCTTTGGAGAGGGTGGAGGAGCCTCCAATGATGCAGAGACATCAGGCTCTAGAGAGGGCAGAGGAGCCTCGACGATGCAGAGACATCAGGTTTTGTAGAGGGCATAGGAGGCACCAACGATGACTTCATTGACATCTCCTATGGTGGCGAGGAGGACATTTAGTACTTAGATATTTCGGTTTTATTAGGCCATATATATATGTATATATATATATATATATATATATATATATATGTATATATATATGAAGTTAGCTGCCTTTTTTTAATAGAAAGGTCAACCATGTGTCCAGGTTTCGACCACCGGCAGAGAGATTTGTAGGTGTAAGGAACTTGTGATAACAAACCGATGGGCTAATAACCTCAAGTCACTCGCAAGACTTATACAGCTTCAGGCCCCGGATTATGATCCTATAACAACCCTACGTCCTGTGTCGGCTATTTTACATATGGAGCATGTGAGGTGTTCAAATATTACAAATGGGGGTGTTCCAGCTAGCGGCTTGTTGGGCTAGCCGGTAACTATGGTGAACGCTGGCTAGGGAGTCTAGCCGGCGGATTGTGCCTCTCCGGGTAGATGATTACGCCGGGTAGAGTGTAATTTAAGAGGTTCTCTAAGAGCCTGACTACTAAACCTATCAACTATCGGGTATCAACTAGTCAGCATGCTGAGCTAGCTAGCCGACGATGCTTTGAGAGCCTATATATAATAAACCTATCGACTACTACAACTCCGATGAGCTCCTCCCGGAGCTCTTTTCCATGGTGGTGAATGTGGAATGTTTGAGAGCTTGGTGATGAAATAGATTGTGGATAGCTTGGCACTTGGATCCTTCTCTTCTTTGTGGGGGGTCCTTTTATAGCTCATGGCCATGGACATCTAGGGATGGACATGGGTGTTAGGGACTAACCCGTAGGGCAGCCCGATCATTCACGATCTCCAAGGTATAGAGGTGAATTCACAGGGGGAGGGGGCATGAATGCGCAATGAACACACACACGAAGAACACGGCAAAAACTCACACAAAGGCAAACACAACATAAGACAGTGGCTCACTCCGGTGGCTACTGGGTCAACCCAATCCGTAGGATCAGGGTTGAACAAGAATCTCTCTTGAACTTACATGGAGAAGGACAAGGTCCTTGCTGATATCTTGATAGCTTTACTAGAGCAAACTCAAAGTAAAGATCTTATGCAACTTGGATGCACTAGGTAAGATCCAAAGAGGTTGGGGATAATAGGTCTTCCTTGCAAAGGAAGATGAGACAAAAACTAGATAGATTCCTCTTACGGGGTTGTTTTCTAGTTCTATTATCAAGTCTAGGGTTTACAATAGAAGGAGGTGGTCTATATATATGCCAACAACTAAGCAGTGGTAGTTTAGGCAATAAACATGCATTTTGGGTCGAATTGGGGTGTTACATGGGTTGATGCCCGGCAGGCTTCGGAGGCCTGTCTCACTTAGGCTGAAGACTCCGGGTAGATGGGCCGGAGACTCAGGTCAGGGCGGAGACACCGGTTTAGTGAGCAAAGTATCTGGATTCGTTCCAGGGGCTTGCAAACGCGACCGGCTAGGATTTGGCTAGAGACTCCAGGCAGGCGCGTGCAAAGACTCCGATGAGGTGTGCAAAGACTCCGTGGAAGTTTCAGGAGCTTGCAGCATCATACGAGGATGACCGGGGCAGAGACTCCGAGGTATGTGGGTCAGAGACTCCGGTCCATTTGGTTCCTTCTCCTTTGTAGCTTGGCGACGATCTTGGGCTTCATACCTAAGCATGCATAGAGTAGTAGCATGAAGTAGCAAGTCATTCAAGGGGGTATCAAAGTCACACGGGGATAGGAGCTAGTTAACCTTGTCATGGAGGAGCTTGGCTTGGGCACGAGTCATGGGGCCACTCGAGGGACTTGGTAGTGAGGATGTAGGGATTTCTGTAGGACGGGCTGCATCAGGATTACCATCATTGGAGGACAGGACATGGCGGTGCGCCATGCCTTGGCCTCCCGGTTTCCTCCTCTATCAGTGGATCTTCCGGAACCACCCCGCTGCGATAATGTCATAGTGGACTTTGGAGTACTTGGTGTCGGTTATGCTGACCGAAGAATGCAGATGTGACCAGGCATATGATGAATTCATCCCTGCTACATAGGGACCTGTCAGGGACACGCGCGGATGGCGGGTCGCCTCATCACCAAGATCTGCAACCTCATCGTCATGTAGGTCTATTAGGAGGACCCTCCGTTCAACGATGACGAGGAAGAGGATCCTTCCCGTGGACGATTCTGAAGAGGATTACTGGTCAGAGGACTACAACTCCGGAGATGAGGCCACGCGTCATGAGGGAGGTGCCCTTGGACATCTCTAGGTAGTAAGGTGGTGCTTGCGAAGAGGTAACGATTAGTGCTCCGTGCTCACTTTAGCGTGTGTGTTGTACATGTATGGTCCGCTCTGCCATTTATTAGATGTTTTAGTTAAAAAAATATAGTGTATAACTTGAGTTTATGATCTGTACATTTGTCGTGTTAATGTTTAGTCTTTTAGTGCAAGGATGAATGGTATTGTGATGGTATTTTTTCCTGTTTTGCCGCTAGAGCTTGCCTGCATTTCTTAATGGTTAGGAAGTTTCATGTAATATTCTCGGGTACAATACCCTTGCATACATGCGAAAACCATCTTTTATTCGAGACTCTACATGCACGCTAGGTTCCTAGGTTGCTGCATACGCCACTACGCTATAGCGCTTGCACATTTACTTTGCAAGTTTATGTGTTCCTCCAAAATGCTGCCACTAATTTGCCAGCAAAAGACTTGGCTCATCAAATGTCACCTAAACAACTGCACCTCGTGAGCGTTTTGTCTACCGGTCGCGCTCTGGAGGCACAAAGAGAAGTATAGTTAGCACAATTACCAAGGCTAGATTCCCTTAAAATAGTTTGTTAGGATCAGTGTGCAAGCTAGCTTGATGTATATCTTATATTATAAATGATATGTTATATTGTTTGATTGTTAGATCTATATGTTATATCTATTTCTTTCCATCTTTATATAGTTGCTTATGTGTACAATGATCTATTTATGTCACAACTTCATGTGCGGGCATATGTGTACAATGATCTATTTGCATCATGTATTTTCTTATGATCTATTGTTGCCACAAAATTATGTGCTTGCTTATGTGGTACAAGTTGATTAGTTATACCAGATCCATGGTTACATCCTGATATTACTATTTTTGTATAATAGGATACTATTTTGGTGACACTACATAGGAAGGTCTCGTTGACTCCTCGCACCCGAGTTGTGGAAAGTTATCTTACTCTTGTGCTTCTCCATCCTCTCTTGAGAAAATCAAGAACTTCACTTGATTCTTGGATGTTAAGGAGTTCATGTTAAAACCAATGAAGTACAACAAGGGCTAGATTATCCCTTAGGAGTCTCATCATGTCATGAAGACAAAGACGTAGCCAAAAAAACTAGATTATCTATGTGTGTCTATCTCATTTGTATAGCTAGCAATGAATCCATGTCGAAATGCATGTATACGAGGTGTATACATTATGCAAACAAATATTAATGATATCTATTACATGTTGTTGCATAAGCCGGGCATATATTTGTAGAATAAAAACATGTATAATAGTACCTAATAGCATACAACTGATTTATATGATTTAAAACGTTTGCGAAAAGAGCTGAACACATACGACGAAACAAAACACGTTGTTATTCGGAATCATAGATGAGAAATAGAGAAATATTGTATGTGAAGGCCCAAACATTCAAGATGGCTGGTTTATAGGAAGCGTGTGCCCCTTTGCACTTGGTTTTGTAAACCGTCTCTGGTTTAAAGGGCTAAATCACACAACCTTGGAAAGCGATGGTTCGATTCACCGTGTGTTGACATGCCATTCTCTTCGTGTGCGGAGGCCCAATCTATACTAGTGGTGTTAGGTGTTATGTATGTTCGTGTACTGTTTGTGTTGTACAAGATATGGTTGGTGGAGATTGCCGGTTGTTCAGTTAAACTATCATGGTTAGGTCTCTTAGAAATCAAGGAAATCCCAACACCATACCAATCTTGTAATCTTCTATAACTATATTTACACGAAAACATCCCTAGAGGAGGCATATGTTCCACCCAATTTTTTATGTTATTAGAGCCTTCTTCTTCCCAAACACATCTAGGTTTTTTATCTTTCACCCATGGCGACCTCCTATAGTGTGCCGGCCACAGACCTACTCGGTCAGGTGGTGCAAGATAAACTCATGAGGAAAAATTACCTCATGTGAAAGGTTGATGTTCTTCCTGTAGTGCATGGTGCCAGTCTGTTTGGGTACATAGATGGCTTAACCGAAGCCCCAACAATAAAGATCTCTATGGATCAAGAGATCGAAGGAAAGAAGACCACCATCATGGTGGAGAACCCTGCCTATACGGCATGAAATGAGAAGCACCAGCAGGTTATGTACTATCTCGTGAACTCTATATCCCCGTGAGCTGCTGGTGTGGGTAACTAAGTACCAGACATCACACGAATCTTGGGCGGCGATCCAGGAAATGTATGCCTCGCACTAGCAGTATCGCGCACAGATCCTTGGCCTACGCAGAAGTCTAAACGATCTGAAGAAGAGAAGGATGAAGGATACCGTCTACTTCAACAAGGTAAAAGGGTTGAACCGTCCATCCTACAAACGTTCCAACATGTTAGATCTTATGGAAGGTGAGACACCGTGCGAAAATTGCTTCAAGAATTTCAACAAATCCAATGTCACTCCGGAGATCCAAGCAAACACTACAACAACCAGCTAGTTGTCCTATGGTATAGCATCTAGATAAGGGTGGAACCGATCACGTCACAGGTGAGCTCGATAAGCTAATTGTCTACTACCGCTACTCATGCAACGAACAAGTCCTTTTCATACTCCTGATCATACAATCCATCTAAAATATATTCCTAATGTTCTAAAAACAACTAAAAGCCTAGTTCTGCATCTAAACTCGGTTTGTGATAATCATGATTATGTCAAAATTCATCCATCATTCTTTTCTGTTAAGGATCAGTACCGGGAAAACCCTTCTTCACAGCGCGAGTAGGAGTGGCCACTGATGTGGCTCAGTTGACTGTAGAGCCTCGTTGGAAAACCCCAAGAGCAAGGTGTGATGAACACAGCAGCAAGTTTTCCCTCAGTTAAGAAACCAAGGTCATCGAACCAGTAGGAGCAAGGAAACAACTCCAAGGTGTTGCTAACAACTTGGAATCCTGCACAACACAAACTCAAGACTTTTCCACAACTTATAGTGAGGTTGTCAATCTCACTAGTTTACTGAAAACAAAGGATTAAACGTATAGTGTGAAAGGTAATGATTGCTTATAAAAAGTAAACGGTAACAGTAGATGATGTATCGATGCTAAAGATTGGACCGGGTCCACAGTTCACTAGAGGTGTTCTCCTTAGGATAGATAACATATTGGGTGAACAAATTACAACAGGGCAATTGACAGATTGAGCAAGCATAACAATGCAAATACTAGACATCATGACTCCTATGAGTTTTGATTGGGCATTACAACAATATACATAGACCGTAATTCAGTTGCATCTATGACTAATAATCCACCTTCAGGTTATCATCCGAGCCCCCTCTAGTATTAATTTGCAAGCAACGGATAATTGCATTAAACAATGTGTGTAAATTAAACAATACAATTGTTTCATGAACAAAAGATTGTTGTTTTCTCCCTAGTAGCAACAACACATCTACAACCTTAGAGATTTCTTTCACTTCCCTAGATTACTAGAGGCATAAACCACTATCGAGCATAAATACTCCCTCTTGGAGTCACAAGCATCTACTTGGTCAAGATAGCTACTAGAAACAGAGAGCATGCAAGATCACAAACAACACAGACATGATAGAATTAATAATCAATCTGACATGATAGAATAAATAATCAATCTGACTTAGTATCTCAATATCCATCGAATCCCCGCAAACACAACATGTATGATTACAAATAGATAATCTTAATCATTAACGGAGCTCACAAGATCTAAACATGATAGCACAAAGGAGGAGAAACAACCATCTAGCTACTGTATGGACCCATAGTCCAAGGGTGAACTACTCACGCATCATACCGGAGGCTGGCATGGTGATGAAGAAGGCCTTCGAGATGATCTCTCCCCTCCGGCAGGGTGCCAGGAAGAGCTTTAGATCTCCCCGATCTAGGGACGATGATGGCAGCGGCTACGAACTATTTCGTGGAGATCTGATCGGGTGCTTAGGGTTTCTTCATCGGGGTGACTTTATAGGCGAAGAGGCAAGGCAGGAGGGCGCCCGAGGTGCCCACACCAGGTGGCGGCGCGCCCCCGGGCCACGCGGCCCTAGGGTGTGGCCACCTCGTGGCCCCCCTTCGGCTGCCCTTCTGTCTATGTGTTCTCTCCGAAAAAATATTGACTTTGGCTTTTGTCCCGTCTAATTCCGGGAATATTTCCTTACTAGCTTTTCTGAAACCAAAAACAGCAAAAAACAGACAACTGACACTGCGGCATCTTGTTAATAGGTTAGTCCCAGAAAATGCATAAAAATACCTCAAAGTGTACGCAAAGCATAGCAAAGTTGATACTAAGCAAGCATGGAACATAAAAAATTATAGATACGTTTACGACGTATTAGCCACTATCCCTTGCACACTATGCCTCCAACTTCTTCGAAGCAAGTCTTTACTACAACCAAGCCATCTTCTACTCGGTGGCATGGACGTCTTGGGCATCCTTGTTCTTCGGTCATCGAACAAATCCTTAGGAATTATAATCTTCCCGTTTCAAATAAGCATGATGAGTTAGTTTGTGATGCATGTCAAAAGGGAAAATGCATCAAATACCATATCATAAGTCTGTGAGTGTTTCTAGTGATCCTTTAGAACTTATTTTTCCAGATGTTTGGGGCCTTGCTCCTATTTCTATTGGTTGTTACAAATATTATGTGAGATTTATCGATGATTTTAGCAAATTTATGTGGATTTAATTTCTTAAGAACAAGTCTGATATGTTTCTGAAATTTCATGATTTTCATGATTTCATCGACATGTTTAACGTTTGTTTGACAGAAAAATTCTAGCCATTCAATCCGACTAGAGTTGGTGAGTACCAGAAACTAAGATCCTTATTTTCATGTTTTGGTATATCCCATCATGTCTCATGTCCTTAATATCATCAACAAAATGGCTTTGTGGAACAAAAACATCGTCACATTTCTGAATTAGGACTTTGTCTTTTAGCGCATGCATCTATGCCTCTCAACTTTTAGGATGAAGCTTTTCTTACAAAATTTTATATTATTAATCATCTTCCTAGAAAAGTCAACCATAATAGAAGTCCTATGAAAAACTATTCAGAACTCCTCCAAATTACACTTCTATCCACACTTTTGGATGTGCAGTTTGGCCAAATCTACATCCATATAATCAACACAAACTCCAATTTTATTCCAAATAATGTGCCTTTTGAAGGGGTTCCGTCACACAAAACAAATAATTTCCTATGTTGGACCGTCCCAACTGACCAAGTCTATCTATTATTAATGCAGTAACGACCAAGGTTTCAGATACATATCCTTGTAGTTCGAAAGCGGTTAACGTTCCGAGGGGGACGTGGTTGATGTAGTCATGCTCGTAGTCGACCTCAAGGTCGCGAAGCTCCTCGCAAGTCACCTCTTAATCCATCATGCAGTAGTCTGGCTCACGACATCCAAGATACCGTAATGGCATCACCCTTGAGGTTTCATACACATACAGTGTACGATGACGACCTCCGGTTTCCTGATCCCTGTCGGGAGTACGGAAGTAGATTTCTAGCTTGGAATCCCTACAGCGCAACAAAGTGCTGCATATGCGTCGTTTCTTGTGTGTACAGTCCTTTCTTGGGACCATGCCAACGCATGGAGATAACTAGAGAGAGGGAGAGTTCTCTAAGGAAAATACCTTAGAGAAATACCTCAAATTGTGTGTTTAATCCTACCCATGGGCGCCTCTTATATAGGCGGAGGAAGGTATGCCCTCCCCTTTGGGTGTTCTATGTGGGACTACTCAATAAAGAAAAATAGGGAAAAGGGGGGAAAACAGCCGGCTGGGCCTCCCAGCCCCAGCATAATAGCCGTAGCACAACAACAGGTGGCAGCCGGGTAGGCTGTCCACCCTGCGCGACCCAGTTGCAAGGTGTTAGCCGGGTGGTCCATCACCCCGCATGCGGCCTAGCTGTGCTAGTAGCTGGCAGAGCCCCTGGCCTAGGTGGGCCAGCCTCTAGAGCGTGTGTGCATGCCAGCGACGAGGCATGGCAGCGGCTCTAGCCCAAGTGGGACGACGCACCCACCTGCGGCCCATAATGCGCGCACGTGGCCAGGTGGCGGCAAGCTACGTGCTTCCCAGTGCGTCGCCTAGCCTCGCCCACCCACTCGCCTTTGTGGGATTTCTGGCCCACCGGCAGTATGGATGGCTGCTGCTTTTTATCCTTTTCAGGGTGGATTTCTCATGGGCTAATTTCCTCCAGGATTTTAGCCTAATGAGAAAGTTGCCCTATAAATTTTAATTTAAATACTTATTTCGCATATATTAATTCAAATCAACATATAATAAATACATATTATAAATTGCCATTTATCTGAAACACATTTCAGTCTTTTCCTTTATTTATTTCTCCGAACAACTTCGGATCTCTCTTTAGAATGATTCCGGCTTTATTTTTCTCTACTGTGATTCCAACTTACAAAAGATCTCTAGGTCATCGTACCCTTAAGTATATTTCCCAATGGCTCGGGAATGACACAGACATGATCCCATCAATGATCAATAGCAGGACCGGGATACCCATAATAATCCATGTGCATTCCACGATGACAATGTCGTTTGAACCATAAACATCGAGTCCAATTCCTTTTTTTTCTTTGATACGACATGTCCAAGATCCGATCATTGGTATCACATAACTTGTTCAATCTCTTTATCGACAAGTTCTTTTTTACTTGTTCTCGCGACATTACATCCCCGTGACCTAGTCACATGTGGCAACATTATGAATGTAATTTCACCAAGTCGGCCTTATATATCTTACGCGTAATGTTGGTAAACAAATCCCGATCTTGATTCATAGGCCTTAATTGTTCCTTTGTAATACCTAACATACACCTTTATAGTCATCGTTTTGCCGAGTGACGTTTCATACAGTTGAGGCAGCCTCAGGAGACAGTGATTAATATGATCTCAAAGTCTAAGGATAAGGAGAATTGATCGTGTCGCAATCTTTTAACTATTGCAATGATGAACTTGACTTGATCGTGTCGCAATCTTTGGGTGATGTCCATCACATCATTCTCTAATGATATGATCTTGTTGTCAACTGACATAAAAGCTCCATGATCAGGAAACCTGAATCATCGGCTGCCCAACAAAGAGGCTACTAGGGACTTCTATTTCATATCACACCTATATAAAGTTTCCGCTTGATACTGTTATAGCATAATATGAAACTATTACGAACTAATTAATATATGACAATAATTCCCATTTATTATTTGCCTCTAGGGCATATCTCCTTCACTTTTCTCAGGTATAGTGGTCTTTACAAAGGGTACAAATGTCTATACATACCTACTGGCAGTATATACCTCTCACATGATGTTACTTTTGACGAATCAGTTTTTTTACGTTTTCTTGACTTCATCCTAATGCTAGAGCTCACCTACGCGCTGAACTTCTTATTTTTTTCATTCGTCCTTTGGATTCTCTCAGCCTTGCCCCCCGATCAAGATACTGAAATGCGTCATGATCATATGTCTATTTCTACTATTTTTTCGTTTGATAAATAGTGTGCGCAAGACAACAGGTTCAGTTACAGATAACCCTGGTAGTGATCCTAGTGGATTTCCCTGCAGATTCTCTTACCACGCCGGAAATACCCGGCTCGGGATCAGTGTCGCCAGGATCAGTACAAGCGTCCACATCCTAGTCACCCACGTCGGTTTCCATGCGGGCCAGCCAACACACCCCACGTGGCGCACCAGCATCCACAACTTCGCTTCAGGAGACCACCTCTTCACATGCGCCTGTGGACGCGTCCGCATCTGGAACTTCTGTCACGTCGCTTTCGCCATCAATCTCAACAGCGTGTGTAGGAGGCGCAGGTTCTTTAGATCACCTGCGTCTTTGTCTCATTTGGTCACCGCTGCTCTAGATTGGGATGATTGTCCATATGATGGAAGATCTATTGGAGGATTTTTTGTCTTTTCAAATATATTTTATTTCATGGAGTGTACATAAACAAGCTACGATATCATGATCGAGTATAGAGGCTGAGTACAAGTCATTGGAAAATGCTACAACCGAAGTAATATGGATTCAGACATTATTGACAAAACTCGGTATAAGTCATCCCGAGACATCATTCTTATGGTGTGATAATCTTGGAGCCACATATTTATCAGCTGATCTAGTTTTTCATGCTAGAACTGAACATATTGAGGTAGACTATCACTTTGTTCATGAGAGAGTTGCTAATAAGCAATTGGATATTAGGTCTATACCTACAGGTGATCAAGTTGATGATGGTCTTACAAAATCGTTTGGCAGCTGGAGCTATTTTGTCGCAATCTCAACTTAGATAAAGTTGTGATCGAGGAAGGGTGTAAAACAACGTGTTGGGTATTGTGTATGTGTGTGTACCATTTGTGTTGTACACTGTATTGTTGGTGGAGATTGCCAATGGTTTAGTTAAACTACCATGCATAGGTTTCTTAATAAAGGTAAATCCCAACCATACCAATCATATAATCTTCTATAAATATAATAACACGAAAAAGTCCATGTCAGGAGGCACACATTCCACCCAATTTATTACTCATTACATGATCTCTGGTTCTTAAACGACTAAGAGCTTAGCTATAGTGCATTTGTTCCATTTTGCATGACATTTGGGTGTTATGTTTTTTCTTTCTCTTCCTTTTATACAAATTTGTCCGTGTGCATCCTCAAGATATCGACTTGCTCTTTGTTTTGAGTTGTTCCCGAAGCCAGTGCAATAAATGTCATCTTGGTATTGATATATTAATCTTTATTATCAAAAAATCAATAAACATAAGCTGTATACTCCAAGTTAATTAATTCAATGCATGAATGACAGTCAGATCGATTGGGCTAACTTTTGATTGGGTGGTTAGAAGAGTGGCTATATCCCTTAGCGAGCTAGAGATTAAATCTCATTTTTTTAAGAACAACAAAATACTTTATCTATCCTAAACTAGTTGTCGTAGATTTGTCTAGTTTTACATGTATCTGTATCACTAAAGGACCTTTTTGAAAGCCAAGTCAATTACACTTTGCATAGTACTACTTTTTTTTGAAGCAAAGAGAGGTGCCAGAGGCACCAAAATACATTGATAAACTCAACAACATATTACATGGTGAATTAAATCCTGCCAGACTCGGGATCTACAGTATTCTAACCATGGGCAGGTGTGATTAGTATGATCTGTTGAAGAGCAATCTAGAGTAGGTATAGTAGGACTGCTTCTCTGTACCTTATGAGCACAATCATGAGTAATTCTATTTTCCTCTCTGCAGATATGGGACACCCTAGCATTAGTTCTTTCCATAGAATTCAAAATTCTAGCAAGAATATCCTGGTGTTCCAATGCATAAATTCAGAATCCACCTTTTTGCTGTTGACAGCCTTTGCCAGGAGCTTATTGTCAGTTCTCAGCATGGGCTCCTCCAAGGATAATTTTTCCGCTATTTCGGATGCCAATAGAATTGCTTTTGCCTCTACTTGGAGAGGGGAAATTGCAGCTGAAGTTGAAGCTTGAATTTTAACATTGGAATGGTTCTTATGTGACATCGGTTGAAGATAGATACCGATTCCTGCGAATCTAGTTTTTGGATCGTCTAGAGAGTCCTCTTTCTTCCAGGTATCATCTGAGTGAATGATAATGGTTTGTGCATTTTCCAGACTTGCCTCTTCTTCCTTTTGCTTCAAAATATTTCCTTTCTGATTACTTTCTTTTTACTTCATCTCAAGTCTTGATTCCTTTTTTTGAAGGTTCAAAAGATTCATATATTTAAGAATTGCTTGAGATTTCATATTGATATTATGTGGTTTATCCATAATCCTGTTAAAACGAAGATCATTCCTTGATTTCCATATGCACCATATGAATGTAAAAATGTTTGGGATATTGGCATGTGGATGATTCATACTCAGAAGATAGTTAATAACATCAGTGATAGAGGTGTAGTTTTGCGCAATATTCTCTATTCTGATACTCCAAGGAGGGCAGAACCAAGCCATTTTGACAAAGCTGCAAGTGAAGAAGAGGTGTCTATCATTCTCCTCTAAACCACATCTGCTACAGAACTTGCTAATGCGCTCAGTGTATCTTGCGATTCTTACACCTATGGGAATGGTATTCTGTAGGAGTTGTAGGGTTTCGTAGCATGGAAAACAAAAAATTTCTATCGCATACAAACAAACAAGCCAAGATCTATCTACTAGATTGTAGCAACGAGTCGATGGAATAACTTACCCTTGAAGATTCCAAAGTGTTTAACGAGAGCGGATTCTCGTGGGTGATGTAGTCGTACTCTTCCCGATCTCAAGATCGCGTAGACGATCCTTCCGGCGCTGCGTTCCGGCAGCGCTCCCGCAGTCGGTCACACGTTCGGTACTCGACGAAGACCTTCCTCTCCCTTGTTCCAGCAGGCAGCGGAGGTTGTAGCACTCTCCTCGAGATTCCGGCAGCACAACGGCGTGGTACCGGAAGTAGAGGTGAGATCCCACAGGGCTTCGCCTTAAGCCGGAGCGAGTATGGTGGAGTATGAGAGAGCTCCTCGGCGATCTAGGGTTTAGACACACCAAGGAGGAGGGGCTAGAGCCGGCGACTAGGGTTCCGGGGACTCCCAAGTCGGCGGCTAGGGCAAAACCCTAGGGGTAGGCGGCGGCTATGGAGGGCTGCAGCTTTCTAGGGTTTGAGGTGAGGGACTTGTGTGTCTAGAGGAGGGAGCCCTGCCCCTCCTTATATAGGTGGAGGGGACGGCGGCCAAGGGGAGGGAGGGGAGTCCCTCCCCAACTCGGCTTGGGTGGTGCGCCGGCTTGGGGAGGAGGACTCCCTCCCCAACTCGGTTTCACACTCCTTCCTCTTTTCCACTTTCCAAAACTTGCCGTTTGACTTTCAAACTAGCCGTTTGACTTTTCAATTTAGGATTTGATTAAACCCTTTATTTTGGACAGCGAATACACTTAGTACATGATGCAATCATTCCAACTTGCAATGACACACTCATGTACCCCTTCCCCTCCGGAGTGCCGGACATTCCGGAACCTTCTAGAACATTCCCGATGAAAACACCGGAATCATTCCCGAACTCCGAAACGGGACTTTCCTTATATGAATCTTATTCTCCGGACCATTCCGGATCACCTCGTGATATCCCGGATCCCATCCGAGACTCCGAACAACATTCGGTCTCTTTCTCATAATACCATAACTACTCAAACAACGTCGAATCCTTAAGTGTGTCTCCCTACGGTTCGTGAATTATGCGGACATGATCGAGACACTTCTCCGAACAATAACCAATAGAGGAATCTGGAAATTCATATGGCTCCCACATATTTCTACGATTACTTTGCGATCGAATGAACCACTTACATACGATACCAATTTCCCTTTGTCTCACGATAGTTTACTCATCCGAGGTTATGATCGTCGGTATCTCTGCATACCTAGTTCAACCTCGTTACCGATAAGTACTATTTTCTCGTTCCCGTGATATGTGATCCCTTGTGATCCAGTCACATGCTTGCAAGCTAATTGGATGACATTCCACCGAGAGGGCCCAGAGTATATCTATCTGTCATATGGATGGACAAATCCCACTCTTGATCCATGTGTCTCAATCAATACTTTCCGAACACTCAATGCCACCTTTATAGCCACCCAGTTACGGTGTGGTGTTTGATGTCATCAAAGCATCCATCCGATAAAGGTGATATGCATGATCTCATGGTCGAAGGAATTAGGTTACTATGTATCAGAAAGCATATAGCAATTGAACTATTTAAATGACTTGATCTTTATGCTACGCTTATCTATAGGAGTATGTCCACCATATCATTCTCCTAACGATATGATCTTGTTGTTGATAACATCTCAATGTTCATGATAGGGAAACCACAATCATTTATCAACCAACAAGCTAGTGATGTATAGAGGCTATACTAGGGACTTCAAATTAAGTTTACAAATCACACAAGTATCAATGTTTCCTTGTTAATACTATTATAGCATGAATGTAAACATTTATCATAAACACAAAGATATAATAATAACTACATTTATTATTGCCTCTAGGGCATATCTCCAACAGTCTCCCACTTGCACTAGAGTCATCTAATCTAGATTACATGGTAATATACCGAACACCCTTGGCAGTTTGGTGCTGGTCATGTTTTGCCCTCAGGAGAGGTTTAGTCAACGGATCCGCCACATTCAGATCTGTGTGTACTTTGCAAATCTTTATATCCCCATCTTGGATATGTTCTCGAATAGCGTGAAAACGTAGCTTGATGTGCTTCAGCTTCTTGTGTGACCTTGGTTCTTGCGCATTGGCTATGGCGCCCATGTTATCACAGTAGATAGACATTGGGTCCAGCGCACTAGGAACCACACCCAGCTCTGTAATGAACTCTTTCATCCATAACGCTTCTTGCGAAGCCTCCGAAGCAGCCATGTATTCCGATTCAGTTGAAGATCTCGCCACAACGCTTTGCTTTGCACTCCTCCAGCTAACGGCTGCACCATTCAAAATAAATACGTATCCGAATTGTGATTTAGAATCATCCGGATCGGTGTTCCAACTAGCATCGGTGTAACCATTAACAACGAGCTGTTCATCACCTCCATAAGAAAGAACCATATCCTTAGTTCTTCTCAAGTACTTAAGGATGTTTTTGACCGCTGTCCAATGATCCACTCCTGGATCACTTTGATATCTGCTAGTTAAACTAACAGCATATGCAATGTCGGGTCTAGTACATAGCATGGCATACATTAGAGATCCTATGGCTGAGGCATATGGAGTCTTACTCAATCCTTTCTCTATCTTCTGCCGTTGTCGGACTCTGAGTTTTACTCAAGGTCGTATTGGGCAACATGGGCAAGAACCCTTTCTTGCTTTCTTCCATTCCAAACCTCTTTAGAACTTTGTCCAAATATGTACTCTGTGACAATGATATTTGGCGTTTCGATCTATCTCTATAAATCTTTATGCCTAATATGTAAGCTGCTTCGCCAAGATCCTTCATTGAAAAACTATTATTCAAATATTCCTTGACACTATTAAGAAGGTCTACATCATTCCCAATCAACAATATGTCATCCACATATAGTATTAAGAATGCTACAAAGCTCCCACTCACTTTCTTGTAAATACAAGCTTCTCCATAAGTTTGTATAAAACCAAAACTTTTGATTACCTTATCAAAACGTTGATTCCAACTTCGGGATGCTTGCTTCAATCCATAGATGGATCGTTGAAGTTTGCATACCTTGTTAGCATCTTTAGGATCGACAAAACCTTTGGGTTGCATCATATACAACTCTTCATCAATGTCTCCATTGAGGAATGCTGTTTTGACATCCATCTGCCATATCTCATAATCATAATATGCAGCGATTGCTAACATAATCCTTACAGACTTTAGCTTCGCTACTGGTAAGAAAGTCTCATCGTAGTCAACTCCTTGAATTTGTCGAAGCCCTTTTGCGACAAGTAGAGCTTTATAGACAGTAACATTACCATCATCATCTGTTTTCTTCTTGAAAATCCATTTGTTCTCGACAACCTTCCGGCCATCCGGTAAGTCCACCAAAGTCCACACTTGGTTTTCGTACATGGATCCAATCTCGGATTTCATGGCTTCTTGCCATTTATTGGAATCTGGGCTCATCATCGCTTCCTCATATGTCTCGGGGTCATCGGTGTTGTCCACCAACATGACATTCATAACGGAATCATACCAATCTGGAGTGGTACGAGTTCTCGTTGACCTCCGAGGCTCTGTAGCAACTTCAACCGAAGTTTCATGATCACCATCATTAGATTCCTCTCTTATTGGCGCAGGCACCACAGGAACTTCTTCCGGTGCTGCGCTACTCGCAATTTCGAGAGAAGGTTCAACAACCTCGTCGAGTTCTACTTTCCTTCCAGTCACTTCTTTCGAGAGAAATTCCTTCTCTAGAAAGGATCCATTCTTGGCAACGAAGATTTTGCCTTCGGATCTATGATAGAAGGTATACCCAATAGTTTCCTTCGGGTATCCTATGAAGACGCATTTTTCCGCTTTGGGTTCAAGCTTGTCCGGCTGTAACTTCTTTACATAGGCTTCGCATCCCCAAACTTTAAGGAACGATAATTTAGGTTTCTTCCCAAACCATAATTCATACGGTGTCGTTTCAACGGATTTAGACGGTGCCCTATTTAAAGTGAATGCGGCTGTTTCTAATGCATAACCCCAAAATGACAGCGGTAAATCTGTAAGTGACATCATAGAACGAACCATATCTAAGAGAGTTCGATTACGACGTTCAGACACACCATTACGCTGTGGTGTTCCCGACGGTGTCAATTGTGAAAGTATTCCGCATTTCTTCAAATGCTCGCCAAACTCGTAACTTAGATATTCACCTCCACGATCAGAACGTAGAAATTTAATCTTCTTGTTACGTTGATTCTCTACCTCACTTTGAAACTCCTTAAACTTCTCGAAAGTTTCGGACTTATGTTTCATGAAATAGATATACCCATATCTACTCAAGTCATCCGTGAAGGTAAGAACATAACGATAACCACCGCGCGATGCTACACGCATTGGACCACATACATCGGTATGTATGATTTCCAATAAGTCCGTAGCTCGCTCCATCATACCAGAAAATGGAGTCTTAGTCATTTTTCCCATCAGACATGCTTCGCATCTTTCAAGTGATTCAAGAAGTCCATCGGAATGGAGTTTCTTCATACGTTTCACTCCAATGTGACCAAGACGACAGTGCCACATATAGGTCGAATTATCTCTTGTTTTCAAACGTTTAGCCTCAATGTTGTTGATATGTGTATTTCCACTATCGAGATTCAATAAGAATAGACCATCTATCAAAGGTGCATGTGCATAAAACATATTACTCATATAAATCGAACAACCATTATTCTCGGATTTAAACAAGTAACCGTCTCGCAATAAACAAGATCCCGATATAATGTTCATGCTCAACGCAGGCACCAAATAACAATTATTTAAGTATAAAACTAATCCCGATGGTAGATGAAGGGGTAGCGTGCCGACCGCGATCACATCAACCTTTGATACATTTCCCACGCGCATCGTCACCTCGTTCTTCGCTAGCTTCCATTTATTCTGCATCACCTGTTTCGAGTTACAAATATGAGCAACCGAACCAGTATCAAATACCCAGGCACTACTACGAGTACTAGTGAGATACACATCAATAACATGTATATCAGATATACCTTTCTTCTTGATGTTGCCGTTCTTCAAATCCGCCAAGTACTTTGGGCAATTCCACTTCCAGTGACCTTCTCCCTTGCAGTAAAAGCACTCAGTATCAGGCTTAGGTCCAGACTTGGTCTTCTTCGTCGGCGTGGTAACTTTCTTACCACCCTTCTTGAAGTGTCCCTTCTGCTTAGACTTGCCTTTCTTGAATTTGGTGGTCTTATTAACCAACAACACTTGGTGCTCTTTCTTGATCTCCACTTCTGCAGATTTCAACATGGCAAAGAGTTCTGGCAACGTCTTGTTCATGTTCTGCATGTTGTAGTTCATCACAAAGTTCTTGTAACTTGGTGGTAGTGATTGGAGGACACGGTAAATCCCCAAAGCATTAGGAATCACTATACCCAAGCTTTGAAGTTTGTTTGCGTGCCCAGACATCTTAAGCACATGCTCACTGACGGAGCTGCCCTCTTCCATCTTGCAGTTAAAGAACTTTTCAGAATCCTCATAACTTTCAATTGCCGCATGAGTCTCAAAAATCAATTTGAGATCCTCGACAATATCATATGTGTCTGAATCTTCAAACCTTTTCTGAAGCTCCGATTCCAAACCATACAAGATAGCACACTGAACTATGGAGTACTGATTCTTCCGAGCGAGGTAAACATTCTTTACTTCATCGGGAGCATCAGCTGCAGGTGGGTCACCCAGCGGTGCATCCAGCACATAGGTCAAATTACCAGCTGTGAGGACAATCCTCAAATTGCGGAACCAATCCGCGAAGTTGCTTCCATTGTTTTTCAACTTTTCTTTCTCTAGGAACACATTAAAATTGATGGTAGGGGCTGCCATTGATCTACAACATATTTGCAATAGTTTAGACTAAGTTTATGACAAATTGAGTTCAAATTAATTAATAAAGTTAATCTAGGTGAACTCCCACTCAAAACAATATCCCTCACATTGTTTTAGTGATCACACGAACCAAATCCACTACATCAACACCGATCATCACGAGAGTTGATCTAGTTTCAATGGCGAACAATCGACATGTTCATCATATCTACTATATGATTCATGCTTTACCTTTCGGTGATCCGTGTTCCGAGACCATGTCTGTACATGCTAGGCTCGTCAAGATCAAACCTTAGTCTCCGCATGAGCAAGTCTGGCTTGCTCACGTTGTATACACTTGCGGAATCTAACACACCCGATCATCACGTGGTGCTTCGAAACAACAAGCTTTAGCAACGGTGCTAACTAAGGGTGAACACTTTATGACTTGAAATTCATGTGCATGAGGGATCATCTTATAATGCTACCGTCGTCTACTAAGCAATACAAGATGCATAAAGGATTAACATCACATGCAATTCAATATATATGTGATATGATATGGCCTTTCTTCTTTGTGCTTCCGATCTCCATCTTCAAGCACGAACATGATCTCCATCATCACCGGCATTGCATCAAGGTCAATGACGCTTCTCCATGGTTGCCGTCCACCGGCTTCAACTATTACAACTACTTTGAATAGACACGCGGGTCTTAACATAAATTAAAGACAACCATATGGCTCCTGCCGGTTGCCAACTTACAATAAGGAACATTGCATACATCAAATATAATCACAATCATGGCCATATCACATCACTGCACACCCCTGCAAAACAAAGTTAGACGCCTCTACTTTCTTTGCATATTTTACGTGGTTTGGGGCTTTCAATAAGTGTCGTTCTAACTTACGAACAAGAACCACAACGTTGATACTAGCATTGTTAATCACCCGTTGTAAATTGGATCTTAACTATGCTAGGAGAAACAGGCACCCGCAAAGCCACTTATGCAATACAAGTTGCATGTCAAGCGTGGAGCAAGTCTCATGAACGATGTCATGTAAGGTTAGCCCGGTCCGCTTCATCCCAACATACCGCAAGATGCAAAGTACACAAGAAGCAATCGACAATAAAAGCATCAACGCCCACAATGACCATTGTGTTCTACTCGTGCAACAGATCTACATATAGACACGGCTCTGATACCACTGTAGGGTTTCGTAGCATGGAAAACAAAAAATTTCTATCGCATACAAACAAACAAGCCAAGATCTATCTACTAGATTGTAGCAACGAGTCGATGGAATAACTTACCCTCGAAGATTCCAAAGTGTTTAACAAGAGCGGATTCTCGTGGGTGATGTAGTCGTACTCTTCCCGATCTCAAGATCGCGTAGACGATCCTTCCGGCGCTGCGTTCCGGCAGCGCTCCCACAGTCGGTCACACGTTCGGTACTCGACGAAGACCTTCCTCTCCCTTGTTCCAGCAGGCAGCGGAGGTTGTAGCACTCTCCTCGAGATTCCGGCAGCACAACGGCGTGGTACCGGAAGTAGAGGTGAGATCCCGCAGGGCTTCACCTTAAGCCGGAGCGAGTATGGTGGAGTATGAGAGAGCTCCTCGGCGATCTAGGGTTTAGACACACCAAGGAGGAGGGGCTAGAGCCGGCGACTAGGGTTCCGGGGACTCCCAAGTCGGTGGCTAGGGCAAAACCCTAGGGGTAGGCGGCGGCTATGGAGGGCTGCAGCTTTCTAGGGTTTGAGGTGAGGGACTTGTGTGTCTAGAGGAGGGAGCCCTGCCCCTCCTTATATAGGTGGAGGGGACGGCGGCCAAGGGGAGGGAGGGGAGTCCCTCCCCAACTCGGCTTGGGTGGTGCGCCGGCTTGGGGAGGAGGACTCCCTCCCCAACTCGGTTTCACACTCCTTCCTCTTTTCCACTTTCCAAAACTTGCCGTTTGACTTTCAAACTAGCCGTTTGACTTTTCAATTTAGGATTTGATTAAACCCTTTATTTTGGACAGCGAATACACTTAGTACATGATGCAATCATTCCAACTTGCAATGACACACTCATGTACCCCTTCCCCTCCGGAGTGCCGGACATTCCGGAACCTTCTAGAACATTCCCGATGAAAACACCGGAATCATTCCCGAACTCCGAAACGGGACTTTCCTTATATGAATCTTATTCTCCGGACCATTACGGATCACCTCGTGATATCCCGGATCCCATCCGAGACTCCGAACAACATTCGGTCTTTCTCATAATACCATAACTACTCAAACAACGTCGAATCCTTAAGTGTGTCTCCCTACGGTTCGTGAATTATGCGGACATGATCGAGACACTTCTCCGAACAATAACCAATAGAGGAATCTGGAAATTCATATGGCTCCCACATATTTCTACGATTACTTTGCGATCGAATGAACCACTTACATATGATACCAATTTCCCTTTGTCTCACGATAGTTTACTCGTCCGAGGTTATGATCGTCGGTATCTCTGCATACCTAGTTCAACCTCGTTACCGATAAGTACTCTTTTCTCGTTCCCGTGATATGTGATACCTTGTGATCCAGTCACATGATTGCAAGCTAATTGGATGACATTCCACCGAGAGGGCCCAGAGTATATCTATCCGTCATATGGATGGACAAATCCCACTCTTGATCCATGTGTCTCAACCAATACTTTCCGAACACTCAATGCCACCTTTATAGCCACCCAGTTACGGTGTGGTGTTTGATGTCATCAAAGCATCCATCCGGTAAAGGTGATATGCATGATCTCATGGTCGAAGGAATTAGGTTACTATGTATCAGAAAGCATATAGCAATTGAACTATTTAAATGACCTGATCTTTATGCTACGCTTATCTATAGGAGTATGTCCACCATATCATTCTCCTAACGATATGATCTTGTTGTTGATAACACCTCAATGTTCATGATAGGGAAACCACAATCATTTATCAACCAACAAGCTAGTGATGTATAGAGGCTATACTAGGGACTTCAAATTAAGTTTACAAATCACACAAGTATCAATGTTTCCTTGTTAATACTATTATAGCATGAATGTAAACATTTATCATAAACACAAAGATATAATAATAACTACATTTATTATTGCCTCTAGGGCATATCTCCAACAGGAGTCTCCAGGCAAAAGTCTGAATTTTAGGAAGTACTTCCTTTGAATTCCAAATTTTATTAAGAAGCTGACAGATTTATGAAGAGAATTCTTGTGGCTTAGCTTCTCCCTTCTCCTGTAAGTAATGGTAGCAAGCATAGTACGCACTTTTCGAGTTGCACTTCCCTGTTGATGTTAGGTCCCAACAAAGTATATCTTTATCCAGCAAAGGAATGATAGTAGTGTTTTTAATGTTGTCCGCAAGAGGCTGCTGAACCCAAAGATCTTTGACTTTGGCAGGATATATAAAATCTGGATCTTGGATGATAAGACATTCATGTACTTTTTCCCAATTCTTGCACCATGGGCTGCTCCAGATAGAGATCTCTCCCTGAGTTATTTGGTAGTGTGAGTGGGTTTTAAGAACCGGCAGGACTTTGGGAATAGAGGCCCAGAACACCGATTTTGGGGAATTAGGATTTGGGCACTAAATCGAGGAATTTGGGAAGTATTTGGATTTTAAGATTTTATGCAGAAAATCATTCGGATCTTGAGCCATACGTCATGCCGCCATTAAGATTAGACTGTAATTAATGGCTTGGAAGTTCATGATTCCTAGCCCACCTTTATTTTTTAGAGTACAAATATCTTTCCAAGCTTTGAGGTAAAGGGTTTTGCTTGAACTATCATTTGTTACACCCTTCCACCAGAAGGTTCTTACAATAGCATTTAGCTTGGAAATAAAGTTTTTGGAAAAATGATGTTGGACATGTAATAGACAGGAATGGAAGCAAAGACAGATTGAATAAGTGTTAAATGGGCTGCATGAGAAAGATGATCAGCTTTGGAAGTGTTGAGCTTGCTTTTGAATTTGTCAATAACAAAGCTGTAGGCTGAGGATCTATCTTTGCTAGGCGGGATAAGAGGGTGCCCAAGGTGAGTAAAGGAGTTGTCTATAAGAGGAACAGGGAAGATATGTCTGATAGCTTCAATGATATTTTTATCCACATGCTTGCTAAAAATAATAGCTGACTTGGACCAATTAGGGGTCTGACCAGAGTTATTAAAAAAAGAGTCCAAAATATTCTTAATTGCGTAGACTTCTTGTAAATCTGCCTCCCCACAAATTATAAGATCATCTGCAAAGAGAAGAGAGTGAATGGGAGGGCAATTCGGTCCAAAAATAATGCCGCTGATAGAAGCATTAACCATGGCTTCCTGAAGTTCAATTGATAACTTATTAATGGATAAGACAAAAAGGTACGACGATAGAGGACAACCTTGTCGTATATCTCTGCTGCTTCTGAATCTCGCAAAAGGCTGCCCATTAATGATGACCGAGAATGTCGGCGAGGATATACACGCGTGGATTAAATTTATGAAATGACCATGCAACCCTTTACATGCCAGAGCACGGACGATGAAGCTCCATTCCACTCTGTCAAAAGCTTTAGCCATTTCAATCTTTAACATAAAGGCTTTTCCTTTCCAAAAAGAGAGGGCAAAAGAATAAATAATTTCCTGTGCTATAATGATATCTTCTATATCTAAATAGAAGCCCCCCACTACATGATTTCTCTAAACATGCAAGGCATCCACCTCATCAGCCATCTTTGAGCAATCCTAGCCCACCACGTCATCATGTTTGCCGCCATTTGGTGAAGCCACCTCATCAGTTTTTGCAAGAAAAAATTGTCTAGATCGTTTAGTATCCTCCATTATTACTCTTCCTCTTGAGCTCCCCCGTTTCCATTCCATGCACGCAATACATCAGAAGGCCCGCTGTATTTCCGACTTTATGACGACAAATGATCTTCGTCTCTCCCCACGATCTCCACAACAAATAAATACTCAGGAAATGGACCCTTATGATTCATAGATCCTGGCCTGATCGATAAATCCATTGTTTTGCTCCTCCACTCATCCGCCACCTAATCTCCATCTATGTATTCTTTCTCCTCCGGCAAGATCAATATTATGCCTTCTCTCCGGTCTAAATCCAGATCACATATATGTCTCTGTGAACCTATTCTCTCTTCATCCACAAGGACCGGAAACGGAGCAACCTAACTGTCCTGGCTGGCCACCTGCGGTCTGTATCCCCCGCCCCTCGGTTCCGATCAGAATCATTGCCTGCATCCATAACAGTGAATAGCCGTGCTCTACACTTTGAGCTTTGCACCAGAAATCTGCCAATGGTTTTGTTGTTGTAGGTCTTGGGTTATTTGTTTCCTCTTCAGATCTGACGAGGAGTGGAGAATGGACTTAATGTCGTTTGCTTATTCTACTGCAGATATGTATAAACAGTGTTGTTTTGTAATCTGCGCTTATGATATTCTTTGGAGAGGAAACCCAGCCGCTTCTCAGTTGTTGATCTTTCAGGCACAATCCTTTTTGCTGATACAGATGTCAGTTCAATTTTACTTGACCGATTTTGGTTTTGAGGCTCAATGGCTGAAAACTATACCGAGTAGTGTTGAATATTTATACAAGGGCTACTGGTATTCTTGACAAGATCCAGATAACTGATACAATATCTTTGAGCGCATAAACCAACTTCTGAATATTTAAACAGATGAGTTTGGCACAAGTCTATTTCTTGAGGTTACTACAATACGGTCTGATCAAATGAGGCCTATTTGTTTTTACGTGGTCTGTACAATCAAATATCCCAGCGTATGGCAGCTCTAATAGAAAAGACTTCAAGCGTGTTTTATTTACCAACTCTCCTCTTATATTTTGTGTGTTTTCCTTATGTCCTCATTTTAAACAAATTATCTATAGTTCAGTGACCAAGGATTGATTTTGCATGCTTATCCTACGTGAATTAGCTATTTCTATTAACCCTCACGGACGTCACAAAACATCAAATTGAGTAGCACTAATCCATGTAATTTTTTTTGGAACAGAACTATTGTAGTTTCTTAATATCATCGCCATACAATTATGATGTTTTAAATATGTACAGTTCTACCTCCTACTATTGACTTGCTACCATTTTTCTGTTGCATTTAGATTATCTAAATCTACTCTTCTTTGAAAGTAGGCACGCATAAATAAGCTGAATCTTTGTTGTTGAACTATGACGGTTATTTGTTTTACCCACCTTTTACACAAGGAAACATGAAATGATTTATACTGGGACAATACAATTCTTATTATTTGTAGCATGTTTAGAACATGATTCCAAGTACAGAACATGTGTAGTTATTAGTACACATCGTACGCACATTCATGGAATTCCATCACGTACGGAGGCTTAGAGATTTCTAAGTATTTCCCCTTAACCTCTGTACAATAGATTTCTTCATGTTACCACATTCCAAGTTAAAACAAAGCTGTGAATAATGATATATATATATATATATATATATATATATATATATATATATATATATATATATATATATATACTGCAAGGTGCTTCAATGATATCTTTTACAGATCCGCGAAGGCGCATCGTCAATTTTTTATTTCGTCCATATGTGAACAATTCGATGGTCTGTTTTCATTGGTTAGCACATACTTTATGCAAGCCACATTTGTAGACTACGGCCAAAATAAATTTCTTCCTAAGTGCGTGAGATTTCAATACAATGTTTTTGGTCACCTGCTGAAATGTCCTTCCACAAAAATATAAACCAACATTTTTTGTTCTTATATTTCTCTAAATTGTTTGTTAGGTTTCCCGCAGCAACGCGGCGGGTATCATCTAGTTGTTACTAATTCTTCTGCCCTCTCACTAGTGGGAACAGCCCCATTGGTCCCGGTTGGAGCCACCAACCGGGACGTATACTCCACTTTTTACAGCAGACCAAGGATTGACACGCGCAGGGTCTTTAGTCCCGGTTGGTGGCTCCATCCGGGACATATGACCCCGTTTTCCAATTTTTTCAGGAATTTTCTCTCTGTTTCAGCCTTATTTTTTATTTTGGGGTTTAAATTTGTAATGTTTTTTAAATGATAATTTCTTTGGAATTTAGAAAAACTTTAAACATAAAAAGTGTTTAAGTTTGAATAACTAATTCAAAACCATTTTCTGTTTTTAAAAATAATTAATGTAACCATTTAAACTATGAACCATTTAAAATTAAAAATGAATTAATTTATATTTTTTGAATATTAATTTAGAATTTAGAAAAACTTTAAACCTAAAAAGTGTTTGAATTTGAATAACTAATTTAAAACCATTTTCTATTTTTAAAAAATAATTAATGTAACCATTTAAAATATGAACCATTTAAAATTTAAAATGAATTAACTTATATTTTTTGAATATTAATTTGGAATTTAGAAAAACTTTAAACATAAAAAGTGTTTGGATTTGAATAAATAATTCAAAACCATTTTCTGTTTTAAAAAATAGTCGGGTACACGCCAGTCACATCGTAAATTTATCCACGCCTTTCATATACCCGGGTACACGCCGGTCACCGTACATCCATTCTCGACCGTTTATCTGCATCATATAAGTAAGTTTATCAAAAACAGGACATCATAAATATTGAAATGACCAATTCACATCGACACATGCATTGTATCAATGACAAAGAAAAGATAAGATTGCTAACCTCGATCGAGAGAAAAAAAGAGGAGAAAGCTCAAGTGCGTCTCGGACACCTTCTATATTTTTGTTCTATGAGAAATTGAACGGGATCATTAACTCAAACATTTCATCAAACACCTTGAATGCATGCATAGAAAAAAAAACTAGCACACCCCTCACACCTTCCACCAAGAAAAAACAGAGTGGAGACAGAGGGCTGGGGCGTTCCATTTATAGAGGGCGGAGCATACATCCCGGTTTGTAAAGGTGTGTGCCACGCCACGTGGATGACGCCCAACATTTAGTCTCGGTTTGTGTTATAAACCGGGACGCATGCCTCCGGGCCCGTGCCCGCTCGAACCGGGACGCGTGCCAGCATTAGTCCCGGTTCGTGGCAGAACCGGGACTGATGCTGTTAGGAGGCACGAACGGATAGCCTTTTTTCTACTAGTGTATATAAAGGCCTGTTGCGCTAGATGAATACATAGTACTACTTAGTATTTATCATTTTTTACCATATAGTAAAACATAAAATAGTTCAGGTTAGCCCCCTCGGCAATCATCTAATGTCATTCAGCGGTTCTAGGATGATGGTCAAGGTCTGCCAATGATCCATACAGATACAGTAAACGCGTATGAAACTATGGGTACATGCTTATCAATTTTGGCGCTCATGTACCTCGATAAAGCGAATTATTGTCATAAATTGGGAGACAGAAGTGGTGAATCTTCGCAACTTCTCTAAAAAGATTGTCATGATTGAGTGCGCGGGTGTGGTGCAGTGCGTAGGCCGTACTCTAGAAAGATTTAGCTTGGAATAAAAGTTTTTGGAAAAATAATGTTGGACATGTAATAGACAGGAATGGTAGCAAAGACAGATTGAATAAGTGTTAAACGGGCTGCATGAGAAAGATGATCAGCTTTGAAAGTGTTGAGCTTGCTTTTGAATTTGTCAATGACAAAGTTGTAGGCTGAGGATCTATCTTTGCTAGGCAGGATAAGAGGGTGCCCAAGGTGAGTAAAGGAGTTGTCTATAAGAGGAACATGGAAGATATGTCTGATAGCTTCAGTGATATTTTTATTCACATGCTTGCTAAAAATAATACCTGACTTGGACCAATTAAGGGTCTGACCAGAGTTATTGCAAAAAGAGTCCAAAATATTTTTAATTGCGTAGACTTCTTGTAAATCTGCCTTCCCACAAATTATAAGATCATCTGCAAAGAGAAGAGAGTGAATGGAAGGGAAATTCGGTCCAAGAATAATGCCGCTGAGAGAAGCATTAATCATGGCTTTCTGAAATTCAATTGACAACTCATTAATGTATAAGACAAAAAGGTATGGCGATAGAGGATAACCTTGTCGTATACCTCTGTTGCTTCTGAATCTCGCAAAAGGCTGCCCATTAATGATGACCGAGAATGTCAGCGAGGATATACACACGTGGATTAAATTTATGAAATGACCATGCAGCCCTTTACGTGCCAGAGCACGGACGATGAAGCTCCATTACACTCTGTCAAAAGCTTTAGCCAGATCAGTCTTTAACATAAAGGCTTTTCCTTTCCAAGAAGAGAGGGCAAAAGAATAAGTATTTTCCTGTGCTATAATGATATTGTTACTAATTCTTCTGCCCTCTATAAGGCTTATTGCGATGGATGAATACATAGTACTACTTGGTATTTATCATTTTTTACCATATAAAACATAAAATAGTTCAGGTTAGCCCCCTCGGCTATCATCTGATGTCATTCAGCGGTTCTAGGATGAGGTCTGCCAATAATCCATACAGATACAGTAAACGCGTATGGAACTATGGGTACATGCTTATCAATTTTGGCGCTCATGTATCTCGATAAAGCGAATTATTGTCATAAATTGGGAGACAGAAGTGGTGAATCTTCGCAACTTCTCTAAAAAGATTGTCATGATTGAGTGCGCGGGTGTGGTGCAGTGCGTAGGCCGTACTCTAGAAAGATTTGATGGATGGTCCAATGCAGATCAAACCATATCTGCATCTGCACCCCGATTAACTAGGCCAACTGCCATGCAAGTGAAGTGAGGTGGGTGCTGATGGACTACCTCACTTGCCCAACAACGACGTGCCACCCTCCCCTGACCTCTAACCCTCCCACACCAACATAAACCCACACGTACATCTGCACCTAACTTGGCTCTCTCACCTGCAAACTAATCTCATTTCCCAGTCTCGATCTTGTTTGCGATTCCCTCTCACGATCGTGTATGTGTGCTCGAATTTGTCTTAAGAGTTTGGGATTTCCTTTTGGTTTGGTCTGTGTACATGAACAGGCTGAGGAACGTGCTGCTGCGCAGGTGCAAGAGCCTGTCGCGCAGCAGGTCGTCCAGCTCCTACAGCAACCTCCGCTCCATGTCCGCCAGGGACATCGCCGCCGACGAGGACGACCTGGCGGCATACGACGCGACCGGCGACGCCACGGTGGTGTTCGTGGGCAGCTCGCGACGACGGTACGTGATCAGCGCCAAGCACCTCAGCCACCCGCTGATGGCAGCGCTCATCGTCGACACCGGCGGCGGGGATGGGATGACTGGGAGGAATGAGGAGGAGCAGGGCGTGGCCGTGAAGTGCGAGGTGGTCCTGTTCGACCACCTGCTGTGGATGCTCGACAACGCCGCCGACCTCCGCGACGACGACGGCGGCGACGCCGCGAGGGAGCTGGCCCAGCTCTACGCCACATTCTAGCCGGCCAGTTGTGATCGATCGTCAATTGGTACGATCGTGCATGCGTGCGTGGTTTTAGTCGTTCCTGGATTTGATTGATTTTTTTGTGCGTTCTTGCACGAGATCTAAGATCTCGGGCGCCAAAGTCCAAAGATTATACTGTATGTATACGTGCACGTACGAACAGGAATATGGTTTGTGGAGAAAATTGTTGGTAGTTACTGGTCTGAGTAACTAAGCTTGAGTTTGAGATAGGGATGTAAATAGCTTCTAAACGGTATCCGCAAGTCTCGTTTATTCAACTAGTTAAGTTTTTTTTTTGGGAAAAAGCAAACTTTATTGAACTAAGTACTAATAAACGATATTACAGGAAATAAAGTGGTGCGTCGCGTTTGAGACAATTTGCTGAACCATCCTGGGAGTTTTCCAACAATTTTGTTGAAGAGAGGTTGGAATTCAACTCGGAGGCGATGGGAGTGAAGCGATAGGCCCAAATACTTTCCAGGAAAGGAAGCGAGCTTGGCAGGAAAAGCGTACAACACGTCATCGAGGTTGGTTTGTCCACATTCCACCGAAGAAGACTTCGGTCTTAGTCATATTGGTGGTGAGGCCACTAACCTTGGCAAAACATTCAAGGATGGCATAGATGGCTTCAAGTTCATCCTTGATTGGGTTCACGTAAATCTCGACATCATCGCTGTATAGGGATATTCTGCATCTAACTGATCTCAATTGATGGTGCTAAGGATCACACAGTGTGTGGCATGGATAGGATGCGCTATAGCGAGTCGATGGCTAGGATGAGCAGCATAGGAGAGAGCAGAACGCCTTGTCTGAGTCCGCGGGCATGCTAGAAGGCTATGTCGGGATAACCGTTGAGCAGAACTCTCAAAGACGCATAAGCGAGGGAAATGCACACCCAGCCGCGCCAAATCTGGCCCAAAACCAGGGCCGTCATCACCTCAATAAGGTAGGCCTAGCCTACGAAGTCGAAGGCTTTGGTGATGTCCAATTTCATGAAAAGACTCAGAGTCTTAGAAGAGTGGAGCTCTTTGATTAGGCTTGCGTGTGCATAAAGTTGTCGTGTATGTTCCTCTTTTTGACTAACGCTCTGGCGTATGGAGATTATGTCTGACAGAATAGATGTAGACCGATTTGCAATAATCTTAAAGAAGATTTTGATATTTATTCAATATAAAACAAATAATCGAACATAACTGATTTTTTATGGACCCGGATTGAAATATGAGTAAGACTCTTGCGAAGCCCCTATAGACGCATGATCTAGCCTGTCTTGTTTTCTATGGGTGCATCGTGAAGACTATAAAATATTTTGAAAACGTGAAACTTATGAAACTAGATTGAGAAATTTCAGAAGTGTTTTTAAAGGATAATCATGTCTAGTTATGCTTCAGCTTTGTTTTACAAATTGTCAATGGAACTAGGTCAACACATGTCTGATGTCATGTTGACTCCACTGCCATATGTACCGTTGCCGGTAAAATAAGTTTTCGCATCTCAAACCATAAATAAGTGTATTTTTAGATTTTGTCCTAAATTTAATTTAATTAAGTTTGATCAACTTTATTAAAAAAGTACTAGTAACATTTACAATACCAAATTAATATTACTAAATGGAAAAGAACCTTGGTTAAAAGAAAAAAGAAAAAGAAAGAAAGAAAAAGAGAGAGAGGAGAAATCGAAGGGGAGCGAGGCAGGCATACGTGTACGTCCTCCAGCCGTGCAAATCCGGTCCCGTTCTCCGCCCCGCCATTACTGCAATCCCCAAGCACGGTGCCCAACCATGTGAAGGCGTGAAGACGACGAGACGACATTACGCGCCGCGACACAAGAGACAGGGGGGACGGGGACGACGATGGGCGGGAACCATCTAAGAGCGGCGATGGCGACGGCGGTCAGGGCCTTCTCTTCCGCCCCCGCGCCCCCCGCCGGCGCCGGCGGCGTCTCCATGGTGCAGGGCGCGTCGCGGGGCATCGGGCTTGAGTTCGTGAGTGCACAGACCCAGCCCAGTCCCTCCTTCCTACTCACATCCCCATTCCGTCTGCGCATCGCTCTCCCCCTTGGAATTTCCGATTCGCTGGTTTCATCTCACGCCTCTTTATTTCTGCCTGCAGGTGAGGCAGCTGCTGCGGAGGAGCGACCAGGGCCGTGTCGTCGCGACTTGCCGCGCCCCGGACTCCGCCGCCGAGCTCCAGGAGCTGAGGCGGGAGCACGCGCGGCGCCTCACTGTGCTGCCGCTCGACGTCACCGACGAGAGCACCATTGAGGTAATCAATGGATAACCTTTTTCCTGTGTTTTTACCTCACAATGCTGCAAGCTGATGCAGTGATACTACATGTGAAACCTTCGGTTGGTTCAATTGCAGGCTGCTGCAGCCGCGATCGGGGAGACCCACGGATCCCTCGACCTGCTGATCAATGCCGCTGGCATCCTTTCGATCCCAAATGTCATTCACCCAGGTCTGCTCTACACATTTATCAAGAAACTCTTCTCTTCTTAACATTGGGGCACAACTTTCCAGTTCGCTGCATTCAGCTGGCGACTGGCTTATGATGGCTTGACTGAAATCAGGTTGCCCTGACCTCTTCTTGCAGAGACCTCACTGAGCAAAGTTCAGAAATCATCCCTGCTACTGGCATACGAAGTGAATGCTGTTGGACCTATTCTAGTGATCAAGGTAGCGATCGTCGCGTTTCTTTATGCTCCAAATTGTTTAGGCAATCTGCTAGTCCTTCAATTGTTCTTACTCCAGTGTCTGAATTGATCTCTGTCTTGTCAGCACATGCGTCCGTTCCTGAAGATAGGTGCAAGCTTGGAAACGGGAAAAGGTTTCTCGTTGGTTGCAAATATGAGCGCCAGGGTTGGCTCGATAGGAGACAACGGTTTGGGAGGCTGGCATTCATACAGAGCTTCTAAAACTGCACTGAACCAATGTATGTGAACAGTAAGATGCATGTTCCATTCAAATTTCACTAGCCTGTTCTTCATAAACCATACTAATCTTATTAGTGTGATAGTTTGCCCTCATCACGCAAATTATGTACTACCTTGATTTGTCTTAGGTTTCTAAAATGCATGTGTTGGTCATGTTTCGCAGTGACAAAGACTGCATCAGTTGAGTTGGGTAAGAAGGACAACATCGCCTGCATTTTGCTACATCCAGGAACAGTCGACACCGACCTCTCAAGGCCATTCCAAAAAAATATGGCCAAGGATAAGCTCTTCACGAGGGAGTTCTCTGTACAGAAGCTTCTTTCCATCATCTTCAATGCCAAGAAGACCGACAATGGGAAGTTCTTCGCTTGGGATGGTCAAGAAATCCCATGGTGACCACTGTTTTCAGTCACTGACCATTCCACCACCCCCACCTACCTGCTATTTTTGTGTTTCTGTTTTTAACATTCTTCTTTTATCTTTGGAGTTGTTTGTGTTCTTTTTAGCCTTAAATTCAAAAAGCTTGAATCAAGCTCTAGTAAGATCTCTGATATGAAATCAGGGGAAGTAATCCCCTTTTAGGCCTTGTTTACCTCTAGGGTATTCCCATCCCCTAGTGGTTTGGGGATTGGAGGGGATTTGGTGAATCCCTCCCTTTCACCCAATACTCACAGTTCCCTAAATTTTCCCATATTTCCCAATCCTGTTTGTTTACTTCAGTTTTCTGGGATGTGAGGGGATTGTGAAGTATTGAGCTTGATAATAAAAACTTAAACTTTACCTCTACATAGAGATAGTAGCTCAAATAAAAATACAATCTTTGCACCAAATATATGAATATCTATCCAATCTTCTTTGCACTAAATAAATTTGGACGGAGCTTAAACATCTACTTCCGTGGAGTTTAAATATACCCAGCAAGCAAGACATCTAGATGCATTTATAAAACATTATTACAACCCAATTATGGGCACATCTGTAGCTTCAAAATCTTGATCAAACACTCAAACACTTGATTGCCTTGACAACGAGACAATAGCACCCGTAAACATTCATTGCCTCACCCTTGGAGTTTATCTTGCAAAGCATCATCCTGAAAAAGAACGGGGAACTGAAATCATCATCCTCAGATATAGTATACCGAAAGAAACAACATCATGATAGAAACAAGGTCCACCAAAGCAAGTGCATATCAAATATCAAAGAACTATACTTCCTTGACATCTGCTGCTAACCAGCCATAGTTATGTGGCAATGAGGTCAGTACAATAGGAGCAGGTGGGTGCATGCCTCCTCTTATTAGAACCGGGTAGTTAGGCTGCAACAGTTCCAAGTCCGACCCAAGTTGTTAGCTCAAAAGTCTCTGTCCTGATATGTGTCCATCTGTGGGCAACGTCACTGATTCTAGACATCTGCTGCTAATTAACAAATCATAATTCCAGACATCTGCTGCTAATTAACTAACATGATATACTACTCAATTTGTATCCTCATAATTCCAGACATCTGCTACTAATTAACAAATCATTCTTTATAATTTTGATGATCCTAGACTAAATTTGGTGCTGAGCCAAACGAGATAGTCGGGTGCCGAGATCACACGAGGAAATAGAGAAAAACCGAAAGAAACAAAAAAAAAACAGAACGAAGAGAGTAAGGTTCTCAGTCTCAACGACATCAAAGATAAAACAATCCATATAGGAATAATCTCGAATCCTACCTTTACACATACGAAAAAGCTACGAGAAGCAGATCATCTAGTTCTCTGGAATTTAGATATCACAGTCTGAATACACGATTTAGCACACGATTTCCTAGGCATGCAAACATGAAACATTGAGCAGATATAGTTTTTCTTTCCATATTATCTACATAGATACAGACTAGCACATGATCTACTAATCAATTCACTTGACATCATGGTCTGTTTCCGGAATGGACTACTAACTAATAACTCATGCATTAGATGCCTCTTTTCTCACACCAACTAGGGAAACCGAAATACACAAACTAAAGTGCTAGCAAGTTATCGAGTAGACATTAAGCACAATCTACACATAGAGAACACCAAACCAGACTCTAGCTAACTCAGATCAACGACATAATCAACACCTCAAGCTGAAATTACAACAGAAAGAGAACCTAGAAAATAAATAGTAACAACAGCTCTCATGCCAGATCCTACTAGTTTCAATGTATGAGCCCCCTTGATCATGGTACGAACTATGAAGTGGAATTTCTGAATTTTTTTACAGGGAGCACATGGTTGTAGTCCATTTGCTATGAAGTGGAAATAATTAACCACTTTGTGATTTCTGGAACTAGAGTGTTGGAGAAACTTATTTTGGATTGGAGTAGCAGATCAAGAAACGTGTTTTGTGATTTCTGGAACTAGAGTGTTGGAAATGTTTTTTTGTCAGTGCTTCTATATTAGAAATGAATATGATAGAACACAGGTGCACAGATTCAGGCCGCTACATCAATCATGAATCTAGTCCCTTAATTAAGTGCATATAGTGATGTCCAGTTTGAGTACATGATACTGCCAAATCAGAAACAACAGACAGAAGACAATAGCTTCCATGGGTACACAAACTGTGCACAGCAGACTTGTAACTTATTTTCAGTTGTGCTCACGGTATTTTCAGACTTGTGCACAGTATTCAGTTGTGCTCACAGCAATAGTGGATTAAACTCGTTCCATTTAGCAACACAAAAGTCTGCACCTAATACAGAAACGAAAAAGACACCAAGTGGCTCTAGAATCTAAGCACTTTGCAGAAACGAAACAGGTCATCCAATTTCAGTTAATACTGCACCTAATACTGCAGTTAGTATGCCAGTACATAAATGTCAATTTCAGTTGTTTTGTTGGTCCAGGTGACCGACCCATCCAACACAACAGGCCAGGAACAAAATGAAATTCTGGGAAATAGGTCCATAACCATACAAAGTTTATCATATTCAGAACAGGAAACTGCTCAGAAAATCACTATCGCTTCTTGCAAAAACCGGATGCAAATTATCTTCAACTCCTCAAGTGACAGTTATTAGTGCAGAGCTAACTTAGGCATTGAAGAAATATAATAGGGTAATCCAATAAAAATCTGACCACCATAACCACTCAGATCTAGTGCAAGAAACGACACGAGACTAGCTACAGAAGCAAGAACCTAAGACAAAGGGACGGACTACAAGATCTACACGACACGGCAGGGATCCTAGTTCTAGGATGACAAGTACAGGGAAGGGCAACCGCTCACTACCTGGAGTACCAAAGGAACAAAGGCCGGAGGGCAGGAGGTGGATGGCGGTGGCGGCCAAGAAACCCTAGCATGGGAGGAGACGGGAAGAGGCACAGGCCAAGGAGGACTCACCGGAGAGAAGGGCTTGGTGAAGCCGAAGGAGGTGCCCATCGGCGGCGTCCCCAGGTCGACGTCTGCACCGTCGCCTCCGGTCCGCGCCGTCGCCTCCCTCTCCGCTCGCTTTCCTTCCTCGACAACACACGAGGGTGGAGTCGTGTGCGAGAATACACGCGCTTTGTTCGGGTTGGACCGGTATTTTCGGGGATGGGCTGGGATACTCCCAGGAAAAACAAGAGAAGTAAACGGCATCTATGGGATTTTCGGGGATTTGTCGTTGGGCCGGGAAAATACCTGCCGAGCCCGGCAAAAACCAGAGAGGTAAACAAGGCCTTAATGGAATATTATACATATATATGAAGTTTACCACTGAACACAATCAAGCTTGTTTCCTAGAATATGTGTAAGCACTTGCTAAATAGTGGTGCATACTGAAGTATTGATACAACATGATTGACACCTCATCAATCCCACATAGCATGGGAAGTATAGAATGTTATGCTCAGCACGTTTCCTAGCACCTGCATTTTACATGCCCTAACTACTGCAAAGATATAATCGACAAACCTTCGTCGCTGCATACTGGTGCTCCCCACCTCACCGGGCTCGATGGGCCACCTCCCTTGTCAGTCCTACATGCTTTGCTCGTTGCTACCTCCCTACTCTCCGGCACTGCTTCATTCCCACAGGGATGTGCTTGGTGGGCCTCAACTCAGGCGGCGCTGTGGCCTATGACAGGCTTTTCACTTCTGCTGAAATCTGAACTACTCCAATACTCTGAATAGGTAAGCTCTGACTCCACGTCTTCATTGTCTGTATTACATTTCAAGTATTTAACAGCTGGGCATGATAGGCTTAGTTTGTGTGACCTTGTTTTATGGATTTGTGGACTGGCAAATGAAAATTTCATGCCATTTCTAATTTGCATAGTTTTTGTAGGAACTGAAAAGTATTTGAAACCTGAACTGACTACTGAATCTGTATGCACTCGTGATTTATCGGATTCCAAGCATAACTGCGCCAAAGAGTGTCAGTACTCGGTGTTATAGTGATAGACATACAGTCCTACATGGTCACCCAGGTGAACAATTTCATAGATACACCGCTAATTTCAGAAGAACTAGATCTAATGGAAGTCTTGAAATTTGCAACCTGCTTGCAGTTGTGCAATACTGGAAAAAGTGAATAGCCTAGAAACATATCACTGATTATCAACTTAAGAGCACTTGTAGCAGTAATTCCTGGCCACCTGTGCTCCCTTGTAGCACCTCGAGGACTCTAATCATAGTTGGTTGATTACTAGCACTTAACTGCATACACCGTAACTCAATAGCTATTATTTTCTTACAATCTCTGTGATCTCGCCATTGCTCTTGGAAGCACTGAAATAATATTCGTTGATATTTTCACAAATCCACTGCGGGAAATTGGCTGCCGCATTCACTATTTTCATAAACTGAATGTGGTTACTAGGATGGTAAGTGCACATGATTGAAGCCGATTTGGTAAACGATGAGTGCAAATGGAAAGATCCAAAACATCTATCATATGGCTGAGAGATATTTCTTACACATTTTTCTTTGATTCTTCATGTGTCCACAACCTGCAAATTTTGAATGGTGTTCATGAGTAGTTGCAATATGCATTTGTGGACAGAAATACAAAATATAAAGCTCTCAAATGTTTAGAATCTTTCTCAACATTATGAACATCATACTTGTCCTTTTTTGCTTGGGAGAGATCCCTAAATGCTTCTGTATTCGCTACTAGTATTTTTTTTTTGGATTTTATATGAATATTCTTTCATTCCCTACTGTTCTCATTTGAGTATTTATGAATTCCTTATCTTCCTATACTATCTTTATCCTGTGGTCAATGTTAGATGCTTCTATTCTGTGAGCATAAGCGTCATGCTCCTAGGTGAAGTCTCAACACCAAATCTCTTCCCTGAGGTATTTGAATTTTGCATAGACTTCCAGAAGTAAATGTAAACAAATACCCAATGCCATTGAACCATGTTAAGTGCACCCTGAAAAAAGGTCTATAACAGTTTTTTCGTGTGGGATAGGTCTGTAAATGTTTCTATATTTGTCTTGATTTCATATGAATTTTCTATCTTTTCCTGGTGTCCTTAATTAGGCTGTTGTGTACCTTTCTTTGCCTTAGATTTCTAACGTGTATTAATCATCATAGTGACAAAAGCCGTATCGGTCGAGGTGCATAAGAGAAATAAGAGACTTACAGAAAGGCATTCTATATCACTCAAATGTATGTCCACCTGATGTATTTAAAATTTACTATGTCATGAAAAACTTGCAATTTTTAATGCATATTCCTGATGCTATTAGAGGTAATCTTTGCTTACCGCAGTCCGGCGTGTGTTACATGGCCATCAGAGCAGAAGCAGCAGAGGAACTCGTTGACCTGGTGATAGCTGCATGACCCTTGTACAGCTCGCACTAGTAGCACGGCGCAAGCTGTCGCTCCGGGTACACCTCGGCCAGAACCCCACCAGGCTGCCACAGAACCTTGCCATATCCGCTACTCCCCAATTACTGGGTATGCTCCAGGCTCATGAGCCAGTCCTTCAGCCCAGGTGCCACGCAAACCTTGCAAAACCGAAACCAGTCCCCTTCCAGCATATGCTAGCCGCTGAGCCAGGAACGATCGTGAGCGACCTTGTTCGAAATCACTGCAGTTGACTGCGTTGATGTCTGGCGATGGATGCGCAGAGGGTGTGATGTTGCAGGCAAGGGAGATGCTGCTGCTGCCAGTGGCTGAGAAGTTGAGCCACACTTCTGCTGGGATGATGGCATTGTGCTGGACTCTTGGGCAGCCATTAAGGATGGCAGTGGGTATCCTAAAGGGTGCCCTCTACCCTTTTTAGTACAAAAAAATGAACTAAGTTTTGACAAATCATCACTTTTTAATAAAACTAGTTCATTTTTTTGAACTAGACTAAAATTGAGGGTACCCTAAAGGTTCCAAACTGCCACCTCTAGCAGCCATGCCCGTCACTGGCCAGTGCATCTGCGTTGACGAGCGTGATGATGTTGTTGGCGTAGTTGATTCCCAGCATGGTGTAGTTGGTGTGGCCACCAAGCTGCAGGGTCGTGGTGCTGTTCTCGCAGAGGATGACCATAACAGGGTAGCCGCACTACCCTGTCAATCACCTTGAACTTGTTGGAGAGGTAGAATGGGTACTGGACGTCGACGTGGTTGCTGCATGTAAAGGACGTGGCAGATGATTGGGTTCTACGCTTTACCAGCTGTCGCGGCCTCACCGCTGGAAACTGTGAGCGAGGCAGCAGCAACTAGGAGCAAGCAGAGGATCAGTGGCATGATCAATTGATCGTAGGGTGACGTAGGCTGTGGAGCAGAGGTATGGTGTGGATGAGGAAGAGTCAAAGTCAGGGAGTTCACTAGGCTGGGACCAGGAGTGTTGGCTCCACTGAATGCAGAAAATTTCACATACAATCTTTTTATTATTATTCATCAGTAGCAATTTCTGTTAAGGAGGTCAAGGTGGAGTGGGCAGCCAGTCAACTTTAAGAGGATGAAGCAGTCCAAGTTGAGGGTCATGGGGGATTGGGGAGACATGGACAGAAGTAAATACGTTGAAGAAGATGCTGACATGTGAGGCTGCCTTCCTGGTGAGACTCTTCATTAGGCTGGTCATAGTGGGAGTATCATACTACTAGTGTCATGCATATGATACTAGTGTATGATACAACCTCTATAGTGCATAGTATCATATAATAGTATCATACTATTTATTGTTTTGTAGAATCTTAATGAAAATTTGTGAACAAGATTTATTTGCTATTCACTTTTATAGGTATACGTGCTATGATACCGTATCATAACATGATACCATTAGCACCTCTCTCTTTATTAATTATATTGCCACATCATCTTTTTGATGACAATGGATTGCATGATACCATCTATGATACTCCCACTAGGGCCAGCCTTAGTATGTCTAGTTATCATTTTTTGTTGGACAAGTGTGACATTATTGGGGTTTACTGAAATCATTTTCCCTAGACAATGTGGTTCGGTGAAGAATCCAAAATTGGACTTCCTGTGCAATTTACTCAGAAAGATTGTTGAGCAAAAACAGAGATATAAATGAAACCACCATTTGGTCAAGACATTTGCAAAGGGGTGATTGAGATATTACCATAGAGGCCTCCTCTACGGTTTTCCAAGGGGGCGAGGGAGGAGCATGGTTTTTAATGCGTTAAGGCGTCATAAGGCGATGTTGGGGCGCTCTGACGCCTAGGCGCCTAAAGCGCCCATTTTTTCAAGGCGGAGGGGCGCCTGGACGCCTAAGCGTCCCCTAGGCGACGCCTTTAAAACCGTGGGGAGGAGGAATGATGCTTAAATGCAGGGTGATACACTAGCAGATCGGTCTAGTTCTTTATGAATTATGATAAATTGCCGTGTGTGACAGGTCAGGATATATGGCTAAGTCAAGTTAACAGAACATGAGTCAATGGATTCGGTTATCTGTCTCCTTCATTGACAGCTCAATCAGAAGAAATTTCTGGTGCAGAACAAATCTGGGTTATGGCTTTGGACTACCAGCTAGGTCTGAAACGACAACGACAACCACTCACATGTTTACCACTGAATCGGCCAGGGACAAGCACATCAGGATGTGCACGACTAGCATATCTCACTCTTGCAGGTATGAATTTTCTTCATCACTGAATCAGTGTTTACTCAGACAGCCAGATGCATGCGTCATTCACTAGATCCATTGACCATATTCCTTATTGTTACCTTTTGCGATTCCTTGTACCTTGAGCTAGAAAAATGTATAATAAGCAGCTCAGTTGCATTCATTAGGACTGCATCACGCTTGTTCATCTATACTAGATTCCCAAAATACGAATTTCATCAATAACTCAAGCCCGAGTTTCAGAATATTTTGAGTGGTGACGGGCCTTTAGTCCAGCCCCGTGCTATTCTTTTAGTTCATACTCAGTACATGCATTAGTAACCCAAGCTTGAACTCAATGTGCTCATTTTTGGCTTGGACCACATTGGGCCATGTCAGTACAACAACAGTACCACCAGATCAACGCAAGTCAGGGATGAGTTCCATTGAGTTGCACGCATCCCAGTTAAGAAAGTATGACCGAAGGTTTATGGATACTCAAAACGATAGGTCCAGTAGGACAGACAACCTTAAATCATACTCCTGTCATACAGAATGGATTAAATCGCTTCCATATCAAATGGACCCATGGAAAAACAAGCTACATGCATGCATAATTTTAAGGAAGCTCGGATTTTATTAGAGCCTGGTTCAGTTCAAGCTCATATATATAGGAAAAATACTTCTTACTACTGGGTGTAGTTACACGCACGCTCATATACTCCTATACGGAAGTATACACCCATGTCTCATATACTCCTATACGGAAGTATACGTGATACTTCATCGGTTTTAGTATGTTCATGTAATATATCTAAGATATTTTAAATCAAGTTACGTGAAAAAAAAATGCAAGTGGAGCCATAGTTTGCACTATATTTCCGGAGTACCGTCATATTTGTACGTAAAATAAGAGCGTGCGAAAACTTATAAATACTACCTAAAAAATAATATATATACTACTCCCTCTGATCCATATTACTTGTCATTGAAATAGATGTATCTAGTACTAAAACATGTCTAGATACATCCATTTTAGTGACAAGTAATATGAACCGGAGGGAGTACCAAATAGTCTTATAATACTTCATACTACGCGTACATACACTCTGGTATGGTGTGAAACATACGTGGTATAACTACAACCAGGAGTAGTATGAATATATCCTATATATATTGATTTTTTTGTGCCACATAGTCCTGTTATAATTACTAATACCAGAAAATTCATGAAACAGTCCAATGGCCCACATCAGCAATACATAGTCATCTAGTCAAGTATGGTTGAGCTCGTGCTGACGTCAATGCTGCTGGTCTCGTGGCTGGCTTCTGAAGAACCAAAAGGATCATCAGCTGGCGGCAGCGGTATGTAGGTTGCGACTGGCATCTTCACCGGGAGGCTTGGGAGCGGTGCCTCGAACCGCAACACGCTGATGGCCTGCCTGATGGACTGCCTCAGTCCCCGGTCGGGGTGCCCGCACCAGAGGCCGACCACCACGACGCGCTCCATCTCTTGCCCGTCGAACTCCCCATCCAGCCGCACATCGGCTGCTTCGAGGATGGCTCCTCTGCCATATGACTCACAGACCCACTGCAGCAAGTGGATGACAGCCCCGTCATTGTCGTCATCTTGGGGCACTGCCGGCCGCCGGCCGCATGCAATCTCGAGCAGGACGACACCGAAGCTGTAGATGTCAGACTCCACACTGGCGGTGGCAGTGAAGACACAATTTGGGTCCATGTACCCAAGTGTCCCGGCCGCTCCTGTCGTGCATGATCCCCTGCCATTGCCGACCAGCCTCGCGAGGCCAAAATCGCCGAGCTTGGCATTGAAGGACGCGTCGAGCATCACGTTGCTCGGCTTGATGTCCCTATGCACGACGCGCTGTTCTGTCTCCTCGTGCAGGTACAACATCGCGGAGCCGAGCCCGAGCACAATCTCATACCTGACTGGCCATGGCAGCTGCAAATGGTCCTGCTTGTAGAGGTGTGTGTCGAGGCTGCCTTTGGGCATCAGTTCATAGACAAGCAGGAGGTCATCGTCGTTGCCTCCGTGGAACCATCCGACGAGCCGTACAAGGTTCCGGTGCCGGAGCCGGCTGATGATCTTCACCTCGGAGACAAACTCCTTCCAGCCTTGACGGGAGCTCTTCGACACTTTCTTCACAGCAATGTCGAGGTTCGTGTCATGGAGGAACCCACGATACACGGACCCGAAGCCTCCTTCTCCTAACTTGTTCTCGTCGGAGAAACAGTCGGTGGCGGCCGCAAGCTCATCATACGTGAATCGCACGGGCCCAGTCCCTTGCTCGAGCTCGTCCTGATCTATGATTTTGCCACGGAAGTAGACCGCCTCTTGCAGCGGTTGTTCCAGCTCTGACATCACTGCCTCTGCGGACCGTCTTCTTCGCCGCTGGCGCCACAAGAACCAAACTGACAGACTGATCACGCAGAGCAAGAGTGCCATGGTGCCTGCGACAAGTCCCACATTAATGGCACGTACTTTTATCCTTTTGCGGGGTGCGCGCTGGTCGATATTGTGCTGGTTGATGGGTGCGAGCTCGGGGATATTGTACGTGTTGTACCAGAGATAGCAGCTGTAACCTTTAACGGAACCTCCGACGCTGTTGTTGGGCAACAATTGCGGCAGCTGATCGGTGTAGTAGGAGAGGCAGCGCATGCACTCGCTTGGTGGCAGGTCCCTCGTGCACTGAGCCACCCCAGCCATAGCTACTAGAGGGTCCTTCTCGTCGTACTTCTGGATGCCTCGGGCAATCCGCATGGGCTCTTGGCTGGCCATTGCCGTGAGCCGGCGCATCAGCTCGAACCTCGTCCTGTTCGTGCTGGCCGTGTTGTAGGGGGCTAGTGGTTGTTGTTGGCTCCATGAGTATGCTGTTTCCTGTTGTGCCGTGACGGTGGAGAGGTTGGCGAAGGAGAAGAAGGATTTGTCCGAGTACCGGATGACGGAGCAGCCCGTTTTGACGTGGGCCGTCCGGCTGTGGGGGCAATCCTCCATTATTGACTCGGGAGAGGTAAGGCAATCCTGACAGGGATAGGTACGGCAATCCTGACATGCAGGCCTGGAAGAGTCGGGGTCCGCATAGCACATGAGAAGGGCGAAGATCTTGTCGGCACCCAGGCCGAGCACACCGTCGGAGTAGCCGCCATTTTTGGCAGCCGACGAGGTGATTGTCTGCAGGAGGCGGTAGAGGTTTTTGTGGTACTGGCTTCCTTCGCTGTAGTTGCCGGCACTTGAGCAGTCCTCAAGTGCTCCGGCGCAGCGTGCACCGGCGACTGCTAGGAGTAGCAGAACGCAAACACGTGAAGGTGGAGCCATGGCGGCCAGTGGTGAGTCTGGTGGCTTGGTGAGCTGCACGGTCAGACAACACCCCTTATAGGGTTTTTTACCGGCCTTAATATGGCTTACTGGTACATTGAGGCCTCAGTAGTCCAATTCAGGATAACAAATAGGGAGGTTTGGTGAATTAAAATTTAAGAATTCCCAGTCAATTCACTACGGGAAAAAATGTCGCTGCCGTGTAGACACGTCTTTGCCGTGTGCCAAACGCACCGAAACACGACAAAGGCAGTCTTTGCCGTAACTCAGAAAATACACGGCAAAGTACGTGAACACGACAAATTTTTGAAAAAGAACACGGCAAAAAAATATACACGGCAAAGACCCATAAAAGAACACGGCAAAAAAAATACACTCGGCAAAGTCGACAACGGCACATGACATAGGTGTTGTCACGACAACGATGTGAGACCCGTGACCCCACAAGTCTATTTAATAGGAGGAGCTAACGGCCGCAGACGGTGGTCTCTTTGCCGTGTGCCCTCGCCGGTCCTTTGCCGTGTGTATTCTACATTATACACGTCAAAGGCCCTTTGCGTGTGTATTCCGAGCGTAAAAGCCATTTTCTATTTTTTGAGCGTAAAAAACGGAGGATTTTATGAAGCAACCACCAAATGGCTAATTCAAAATTCTACCATCCTATTTTTCAAAAATACTAGACCACCTTAAATGGATAATATTCCAACGGGGGGATGTCAAACCTTTCCGTCCGCTCCAGGTGAAAAAGACAAATTCCTGCTGAATCGACAGGGAGTGGGTCAGATATGCACTATATGTACATGATCGGATGGGCATGGTTTTTTACAAAAATCATTTTTAGGTTCACAATATGCTATTTCATTAGAGATCCAATAAAAGTTTAGAGACGCTCAGCTCCGAGCTAAGAATCTTCATACCCGTCGTTCGAAAAAGTTTGTCGATAGTTTAAAAGAGTCATAAAAAATAAAAAACGTCAAAATAATGCGAAACCTTCGCGTGGTGTCATATTATGTGACATGGTTGCAAGGAAAAATATCAAACTTGTTATATTGAATATGTCTCAAAAAAACCTTCACAAAATGATCTATCTCATTCGAGGTTTACTGGCTTTCGGGTCAAATAACCAATATTATGGCTAGAATCAAGACATAGTTTGTGATAATATGCCCATATTATGCATGCATGTGCATCATGGAATGTCGAATAATGTTGCTGGAGAAAGTTTTCCTTTTCCTCGCACCAAAAAACCATTTTCTATTTTCCGGGCACAAAAAACGGGGGGTTTTATGAAGCAACCACCAAATAGATAATTTAAAATGATACCACCCCATTTTTACAAGATTATATGGATGTCATATTTGGATTCCTCACATTTTTCTGATCGATTTAGACATTTTATTTGTCGAATTCCGATTTACGGATTTAAATATATGAATTATTCCATATTAAATAAAAAAGGAAATAAAATAAAATCATTTTATTTTTTATTTGGATTCAAGATTATTATCACTTTTCATTATTATTTAATTAAATAATTGTTTGGAATCTAAAACTGAGATGTGTGACATCATGGCCCAAGAGTTAATAGGATTGATATGGAAGTATTAGCAATAAGGTATGATTTCTTTCTTGGAAGCTCATTTGGAAGGAACGAAGAAGTTAAACGTGCTAGATCTAGAATAGTGTTAGGATGGGTGATCACAGGGGAAGTTTGATTATGAGTGCAATTTAACCTGATATTTAACATACAAAGGGTTAAAATATTCTATATAAGATTATCAAGTAAATAATATTCACAAAAGTTTGAAACAAAATTAAATTTTTTTATTAAAAAAAACAGTTTCATTGCCGTGTACTTTTTCCACGAGACACACGACAAAGACAACTTTTTTGCCGTGTACTTTTCGAGGAGACACACGGCAAAAAAAACTTCTTTGCCGTATACTTTTCGAGAAGACACACGACAAAGAATAGACACCGCCATCTTACTTTACTTTGCCGTGTCTACGCATGAGACACACGGCAAAGCCTTTGCCGTGTCTTATTTAGAAACACACGGCAAGACCTTGAATGTTGCCGTGTGTATAGACACGGCAAAGCCTTTGCCATGTTTCGAAAGGCCTTTTCTACACGGCAAAGAGCCTGTGCGCCGTAGTGATTCAACATGAGCAAATAGTTCAGTATACGTTGCTTTTGACAAAGACTCGTAGCAAGCGAGGTGACTGACTCTCTGTAGATTGCCTCTCCAACCAGAATTACTTTGTTGTCACTATCAGAGTTTCAAGTTGCTTGCCTCTTGATTGCTGCAGTGGATTATATGACCACATGGCCACACCTGTCGTTCAAGGCATGTCAAAATTTCCACAAGTCATGGAAAAATAATTATACATCTCTGTCAAAATACATAGCATATTCCCATGAAACTAGAAAATAATTATGAATCAGTTGGTTTTCCCCCCCATCATCATGTAGCAAAAACTGAATCAATTGTTGGTGTGCCCCACTGTAGGAAACAACACACACAGGAGCAGAAAGGATCAGCCCATAGTAGCAAAGGTGAGTCCAATTCATGCCTCTATTTTTTAAACAGGGCGGTACTCCTGATTTTTTGTTGATATATAGTAGGAGAAACATTCGGAGGTGTATGCCCAAATTGAAAAAATAAAACGAAAACCACCATGCAGGTCAAACTATGATATAGGTTCTGTATACTGATGCATGTTTCAAAATTCACCAATGTAGTGCATGCTATTACAACGCAAATCCACTTAGCTATTGACTATCTCTAGTCTCTGCATGTCACTATTGATTATCATTTGAGTAGGATTAGCAAATTAGCAGTAGAAAATTCAATATATTAGATTATTGGGTTGGGTTATCTGTCTGTTTCCTTGATATCTCAAGCAGAAGAAATTCCAGGTAACTGGAGACCAAAGCTGGGCTCGTAGCTGAGGTCTGAATTATCTACGATGACAACTACTCCATGACGTGTATCTCAAAACTGAATCAATTGTTCATGTGCTTCACCGTAGAGGAAAATAAATCCTCACAGAAGCAGAAAGGATCAACCAGGAGGAAAGGTGACTTCAAACCGTATCCTTTCTTTAAAACTGCAGGGCTTCTGCTTTTTTATTGATATATACATAGTGAAAGAAAATGTCAGTTGGTCTGTTCCTAAAGAATAAACAAAAACAGAATCCATAAGGTAGGATAAACTAAGGTATAAACTAATTAGCATAGTATCAACAAAGTTTTACAGATATGTGGAACACATATCTCTATTTTTTCGGATTTTGTTAAAAGTAAATATGCCTTTTGTATTTTTGGATGTATGATGCTCCAGCTCCGTTGTTTCGAGGAGGCTCCACGGAGAGCAAAATTAATGCACTCAGTATTATATATAGGTTATTAAGCAATCGATATCCATATGGAGACATGGATCCCTCGATAACTAAGTCAAACTTTTTTTTCTTGATAGCACCAAGTCCAACTTAGTAGTCTCTACCAGCCCATGTCCTGCAATATTTTACTCAAAGCTAGGCTCTCAACCACATACATGTATAAGTAGATACTCGTACTTCTAGCTTTTTCTTCGAGTCAAACTTTTTAACATTTGAACGATTTTGTAAACAAATGTAACAACATATATACAATCAAATTGGTATATTATGAATCTACATTTTAAAAACGGATCTAATGGTACTAATTAAGTGTCATAAATGTCGCTATGTTTTCCTATAAATTGTTAGCTTAATCTTGGTAAGAGAGTCCGAGTGGTACTAGTCTATGTCCGAGTAGCACAAAGACTATGTGTCCGTGGTATGTGTGGTGTGTACGTGTCTTAGGCTAGAGAGGTTTCCTAGTTAGACAAGTGTATGCGTGAGTCCTAGTACTAGTAGTATCCGTACGTGTGTACGTGATGGTTTAGGTTTAGTATTAGTCAGGTCTAGCTTGCATATATAAGCAAGGGTAGACCGTGAGTCTTGTAACACATTGAGTGAGTTGAGAAGAAAATAAAAAAAGAACGGACACGACACGTGCCCTTGGCCATAAGATTTTTTGATCGTGTTTGTTTGTCTAGTTTGATGTATCGATCTGTGGGCAAATTCCAATAATTGGTATCAGAGCGAGGTCGAAGATTTGAAGGCACGCTTGCCCCGGGGAGGCGACCTGACTAGCGCCTCGGGGCGGGCGACCAGGTGGAGGCGGCGAACATGCCGTCATCGGTGAGGCGGCAGGCGGTCGTCGTTCCGAGGAGCGACAAGGAGGAATATGGCGGGCGAGGCATCGTCGGCAAGGTGGTGTTGTGGGAATGACCACGGCAGACGCTGCAATCGGCAGCGAGTAGTAGAACAAAGGGCAAGGGCGGCCAGCCATCTGCGGTGCGAGATAAGGGCGGAGACACAGGGTTTTACCCAGGTTCGGCCCCCCGGAGGGTAAAGACCTACTCCTGCTAGATTGTATTATGAAGGAGGTACAATGGGGCAAGCTCGACGGCTAGGGTTTTACCCAGGTCGCTTGGGTGGATGATGGAACATATCCTCTACACGCCCTGTAGGGAGGTTTATATAGACTCACCTCCCCCTAGGGTTTACATATCTCAACCGAATCAGTTAAGGTTTCGGTACTCGTTTAACCTAATCCGACTGGGTCTATCTACTCTCCTGGGCCTTCAGCTTCCAGTCGCTTGGATCAACGCCAGGTCTTGATCGAGTCGCCGTCCTGCAGGCCCACTCGCCAGTTCCTGGGCCAGTCGGAAACGTCCTACTGGGTATACCCCGGTAGGCATATCCCCATCAGTAGTCCCCGAGGCCGTCGTCGATTGGGCGCAGATGGTTGCTAGCAGTCGGAGCATACGGGTCCAATGCGGACACCCAGTCGAATCGGTGGCGGGCTCCTGAATAAAGGAAAAAACTAGTCATTCTGGTCGTAAAGACAACAGTCAATCTGGTCGCAGCTCAGCGAACGGGTCGGCGAAATATTTAGTCACTGTTGTAGTGATTGGGTCGACGAGTCAAATGGATGAAGTTGGACCGTCAGACGTAGTCAAAACTAGCCGTTGGGGTAATCCAACGGTAACTTTTGGCGTAATCACCGCGTAGTAACGGCTCCCTGATTTGGCAGGTAACAACTGCTATATAAAGGAAATGGTAGGCGATCGGAGAACCACCCTCTCATCATTTTCTCCGATTTCGCGCATCTTCGTTTTCCTCCGCATCACGATCCAATCGATCCAAAATCCTCCGACCTCCACGAACCTTTCCACCAATGGCCCCCTCCGCCGAACCATGGGGCAGGTCCAAGTGCACGAGAGCACTACTGGCGTCTTTCGAGGAGGCCGGGATCCTGCGCGCCGACAGGTGGCGCATCCCCGTGGCCGGAGAGGTGACTCCGGACCCACGCGAGGGAGAATTCGTCTGCTTCACCAGCCACCTGGAACGGGGGCTAGGGTTTCCCACATCTCTCTTCTTCCGGCGCTTCTGCGCCTTCTACGGGATTCAGCCATCGGACCTGGGCCCGCACAGCATCGAGCAGCTCGCCATCTTCGTGGCGTTCTGCCAGTGCTACATGGCTGCAGGCCCTACTTCCCCCTATGGCAAGATCTGTTCCACGGGAGGATCAGTCGTGAAGAATCAGGTGGCCCAATGCTGGCGGCGGGTGGCCTGACGTTCCAGCTGAAGTCGAAAGCCTCCTTCTTCGACCTGATGCTACCCGCCAAGGCGACAAGCGAGTGGAAGAAGTCCTGGTTTTACGTCACCGAGGCGACTCCAGACGGCGAGGTGGCGATCCCAAGGTACTCCGCCGACCGGCCCGAACCACGCCGACTCCAAGTAGGCAAGCTCCCAACAGACCAGCGGATGGTCGTGGATGAGATGCTTCAAACCATCCGCGGCCTGAAGAAGAAGGGTCTTCAGACCATCAATTTGTACAACTGTTAGCTTGGGCGGCGACTCGTTCCCCTGGCTCGCCGTGACCATTACATGTACGAGTACACGGGCCGGGAAGACTCGACGAAATCCTGCCTTGCCGAGTGGAAACTCAAGGACTACGTCCCGGCGTTGAAGAAGATCACCCAGGCAGTGTACCTGGACGCGAAGGCTGGGGTCGCCCCCTACACCGCGAAGCATCCAGCCCCGACGGTAAGTCACTTTCTACCATTCGCAGTCGCAGTTGATGCTGTCGCGGTTATACTGATATTGTCTCATGCCTGCTGCAGTTATTTCAAGTGGTGGAAGGGTGGCTTCCGCCCGCGGACGACGAGAACTCGAGCTCGTCCGTCCAGGACGGGGGCGAATCGTCTCCTGCCAAGGGCGGCGTCGAGAGTGACATGAGCGATGATGACGATGAGTCCGAGGAAGAGGCCGCCCCACTGTTTAAAAAACTCGCGGGCAGCTTCAACGTGAACTTGAGGCGAGTAGAAGCCTTGAACACCATGAAGATGACGACGACGAGCTTCCCGAGCACACCTCGCGTCGCGAGGCCACTCCGTCGAAAAAGAAAAAGAAGAAGGAAGTGAAGGCCCCTCCGAAGAGGAAGACGAAGCCGGCGAAACAGGCATCTCCTCCTCGTTCGGCGAGTAGTTCCGACGCCACCAGCCTGTCCAGGGATGAAGCGCCGCAGACGACGGCAGCACCGGACGCCACTGCCGCCCTGAGTGAGGTACCTCTGGCCTCGCTTCCTCCCCCATTTGTAGGGGTTCGTAGCATGGAAAACAAAAATTTTCTATTGCATACAAACAAACAAGCCAAGATCTATCTACTAGATTGTAGCAACAAGTCGATGGAATAACTTACCCTCGAAGATTCCAAAGCGGTTAACGAGAGCAGATTCTCGTGGGTGATGTAGTCGTACACTTCCGATCTCAAGATTGCGTAGACGATCCTTCCGGCGCTGCGTTCCGGCAGCGCTCCCGCAGTCGGTCACACGTTCGGTACTCGACGAAAACCTTCCTCTCCCTTGTTCCAGCAGGCAGCGGAGGTTGTAGCACTCTCCTCGCGATTCCGGCAGCACAACGGCGTGGTACCGGAAGTAGAGGGGAGATCTCGCAGGGCTTCGCCTTAAGCCGGAGCGAGTACGGTGGAGTATGAGAGAGGCTTTAGTGGTCTAGGGATTAGACACACCAATTAGAAGGCTCTAAACCGAAGGCTAGGGCAATTAGAAGCTCTAAACCAAAACGGCTCTACACCGGAGGCTGTGGCTAGGGTTTAGATTTAGAGGATAGGAACTTGTGTGTCTAGGAGGGCAGCCCTGCCCCTCCTTTTATAGGTGGAGGGAGGCGCGCCTGGGGAGGGGAGTCCCTCCCCAACTCGGCCTCAAGGAGGGCCGGCGGTGGGAGGAGGAACTCCTCCCCCAAGTCGGCTTCAAACTTCCTTCTCCTCTTTCCCACTTCCCAAAATAGCCGTTTGACTTTCAAACTAGCCGTTTGACTTTTCAAACTAGGATTTGATTAAATCCTCTATTTGGTACAGCAATGACACTTAGTACATGATGCAATCATACCAACTTGATATAACACATTCATGTACCCCTTCCCCCCGGAGTGCCGGACATTCCGGAACCTTCTAGAATGTTCCTGATGAAAACACCGGAATCATTCCCGAACTCCGAAACGGGACTTTCCTTATATGAATCTTACTCTCCGGACCATTCCGGATCACCTCGTGATATCCCGGATCCCATCCGAGACTCCGAACAACATTCGGTCTCTTTCTCATAATACCATAACTACTCAAACAACGTCGAATCCTTAAGTGTGTCTCCCTACGGTTCGTGAATTATGCGGACATGATCGAGACACTTCTCCGAACAATAACCAACAGAGGAATCTGGAAATTCATATGGCTCCCACATATTTCTACGATTACTTTGCGATCGAATGAACCACTTACATACGATACCAATTTCCCTTTGTCTCATGATAGTTTACTTATCCGAGGTTTTGATCGTCGGTATCTCTACATACCTAGTTCAACCTCGTTACTGATAAGTACTCTTTTCTCGTTCCCGTGATATGTGATCCCTTGTGAGCCAGTCACATGCTTGCAAGCTAATTGGATGACATTTCACCGAGAGGGCCCAGAGTATATCTATCCGTCATATGGATGGACAAATCCCACTCTTGATCCATGTGTTTCAACCAATACTTTCCGAACACTCAATGCCACCTTTATAGCCACCCAGTTACGGTGTGGTGTTTGATGTCATCAAAGCATCCATCCGGTAAAGGTGATATGCATGATCTCATAGTCGAAGGAATTAGGTTACTATGTATCAGAAAGCATATAGCAATTTGAACTATTGAAATGACTTGATCTTTATGCTACGCTTATCTATAGGAGTATGTCCATCACATCATTCTCCTAATGATATGACCCTGTTGTTAATAACATCTCTATGTTCATGATCAGGAAACCATGATCATATATTAACCAACAAGCTAGTTTAACAAGAGGCTTTACTAGGGACTCTTTTATGTTTACAAATCACACAAGTATTAATGTTTCCGTTTAATACAATTATAGCATGGTATGTAAACATTTATCATAAGTATGGAGATATGATAATAACCACTTTATTATTGCCTCTTGGGCATATCTCCAACAGTCTCCCACTTGCACTAGAGTCAATAGTCTAGTTTCAAACCTTTGTGTATTCAACACCTATGGCTTTCTGGTGTCGTATGCACACGATTGCTAGTGGTCAACTGATCTTCGGATCTGACACTTCCAGGTCCGTGTGTAATTGCATGTCTTTGCGTCTCTACGCATCACTCATTCTCTAATGAGATGGCTTTGTATAAATTTGGTCCTTTGGTGAGACCTTTAGTTCTTTGGGGTTAAAACATGTTGATAATATTGTCGAACAATATATCTTCATAGTATTATCCCGCTATGAACTACACCTAGTTTGATAACAAACTACTTGACCCAAATGCCCTCTTTAGCTGCTATAATAGCAGTCATATACTTAGCCTTTTGTTGTAGTATCTGTCACAATGTCTTAACTTTGGAACTCATCCAAATTCATTATGGAACTCACTTTCCATTATATTGTGCCACCCTTGGTTTATATTGAGATAAACTTAATTTGTACTTTGTGATAAAACTAGTATCAATGTAGTACTTTTACAATGAACTAACCATCTATTTGTCACTTATACAAATAATATACTCTTAGTTCTTCCAAACGATCATAAGAATATCCTTACTATTGTCCAATGATCATCTTATGAATCATTCTGGTATATGCTCATAACATTTAGAGCATAGGACATATCTGGATTTGTACATATCATAGTATGATTGATATAAATACTCTTTGTGATTTGATACATCAAGTATCAATCTATAATTGAATCTTTGTTTCACTTACCAAGTGTCAATACACTTGAATAAATCATCAATATTGAACACATTCAATCGTTTCTGTGCGACAAGAACCTTTCTTGTAGTTTCTATATTGAACTCATTCAATATCTCATCTATGTACTTCTGGCACAACCATATTGGCGTCTATTGATGCCAATTATTTGGGTTTTGCCTAAGTCTTTCATCGAGATGAAATTCTTATCTTGTGTTTAATAAAAAGATACATCACTTCCAATCAACAATATGTCTTCTACATAATGTATTAGAAATATGTCTTAGCGCTCCCACTTAATTTCTTGCAAATGCAAGCATCTTCATTGTCTCTGATGAAATTAAACTCTTTTAACAGTTTCATCATAGTGAAGATTCCAACTCCGCTATGCTTACTTCAACCATTGAAGTTTGCATATGTTTTTAGCATCCCTTGAATTTAACAAAACCCTTTGGACCGTGTCATGCACACGTCCTAGGTAACCCTTCTATTAGAAGAACTTGTTTTTGTTTATCCAACACATAACAAAATTATATGTCGTGGTTGCTACATTAATCCGTCTAGACTAAATATCGCTAAGAAAGATCAAATCTTGTCATAGTCAACCCTTGAACATTGTTGTGAAATCTTTCCCAACATGTCGACCATTTCATAGATGAAACATCCATGTCTATTTCTTTATAGATCCAAACACAACTGTAAGGTCTTACACCTTTCTCGAGGGTCTTTCAAGTTAAGAACTTAATTTCTCGTGTATGGAACTATCACGGATTTTATGGCTTAAAGCCATTTTACGGAGTCAGGGCCCATCATTGCTTCTTTGCATGTAGTCGGTTCATTATTCTCAAATAATGATTCAACCCTCAAATCTTGGTATTTGATTGTTTACCCGACCTACTTGTTTCAATAGGAACTTAGATCTCTATGACCACAACCTTTGAGGCACGTGAGCCATGAGCATTGTTGCTGCCTCCGGAACACTTTTCGGCGCTGCGCAACTCTGAACATATAGCCAAGGTTCTTTTAACCTTATCAAAGTTCTATTGTCCTCCCACTTAACTTTTCACGAAAAATTCCTTCTCAAAGAAACTTGACGTTCTAAGCAACAAACACTTTTGTCTCCGGTGTTTATGGAGGAATACTTAACAGTTTATACAAATACAGGTTCATCCGGCTTTGGTTTCACACATCTTTCTTATGCATAGCATACCAATGTTTAAGAAAGGACAACTTGGGTTTTATCCCAAATCATAACTTTATATGGTGTCAATTCAACGGATTATGATGAAGCTCTTTTCAGTGGAAAAACGGTAATCTCTAAAGCTTTTAATCTTTAAAATATAATGGCAGTTTTATGAATTACACCTTCGATCTTACCATGTCAAACAAGGTTTAATTACATATCTCGAACGCTCCATACTCTTATGGTGTTTCGGGAAAATGCAAATCCACGGAACGATTCCTTAAATCTTAGGTATTATGCTAAACTTGTAACTCAAATATCTTCCTTTATGATCTTATCATAAACTATTTATATTCTTGTTACAATGATTTTGCACTTCATCTTGAAAATCTTTGAACTTTTCAAATATTTCACACTTCATCCTTATTAAGTAAATATTCATATATTCACTCAAATTTTTGGAGAAAGCATATGAAGTTGAAATCCATCGCTCTTGACTACACATAATGGATTTCGTACAACAATATGTACAAGTTCCAATAAGCTAGTCATTCGTTCCCTTTTGGCCTATGAACAAAGTTTTAATTATCTCTAGGAAAGTTTCACAAGCGTCATTTGATCAAAATCAAATAGACTCCAAAATTCCATCCATATGGAGTTTCTTCATGTTTTCTTTCCAATATAATTTAAACTGTGATGTCACTTCCTAAGTGATCTTTCAATCAATTTGTCTTTCGACATTTTTAGCACTAGTTTTATGGATGTGATTTCTCCAACGAGATTTGTGAATCATCCATCTTTTATGGATTACGGCAATTATTTGAACAACCCTTTTGTTCTCATAATACCTAATAAAACAAATCTTGAAGGCAAGCTTTGATGTTTTAACGAGCAACACAATAACCCTTTATTTGTTCTCGATGAACATCATCACATATTCTTTTGCTAGTTACTTAGGCCATTGTAGTTCATGAATTGTGTTGTTTCGTATGACGATTCACACCAACAAATTCAGTATCAAATACTTAAGAACCACAGTGTTTAATAAGCAAAGAATATAGCCATAACATGTATATCATCTCTATACTTAAACTGAACAATTCTAGTCTTTTATTTTCTGCCATATATTTATGAGATTTTCTTTCAGTATTTCCTTTTCTGTTTGAAAGAATCTATCAACATCAATAGTGGAGTCATACATATGACACATAGTCCAAAGCGTGTATAGTTAAATACCAATGTCTTTGGACTTGCACTTTGAAGTAGATCACCATTATCAAGTGTTTGGTGTTCTTTCAAATTCCTTTCTTTAGTAATCTCTTGGTGTAGTAAACATTTTACCTACATCAAATATTCACCGTCATCATGGATTTATCCATGATCAAGCTACTTTTAGCTTGTAACGGTGAATCGCGAGTATAATGTTGCTCTCCAAAACCTTTTGGAGGATTAGGACAACTAGTGTCTCCAACCTTTTGCAAATTCTCATCAAATATGAGAACATGACTTTTGCCATATTATACTCTATCATGTTGCAACCAAAACTTCGTTTCAGAGATCACAATATCTTCCACACATCATGGTTTTTGAAACAACTCTTTCAGATCCTAGATAACCTTGATATTAAGACAATCCTTTGAATATCAAGAATCATGGAGACAAACATGATACTCATACACTAACACTTGGAATTGTCACTCTTGATTTAATACCAATTATTAAACTTCATGGAGTAACCGGAACTTACTGAAAGTTTGCAATGGGACTTTTAAACTTTAGATTAACACTTCAAAACAATATGATACCAGTTCGTAAAGTAACTAACCAGAATTCTATAGTTCTATCATCTCAATTATAACTAAGCGCAAGGTGGTAAACAGATGCCAATGACTACAACAACTATGCAAATTCACTTTCATTTAATTTATGATAAATAGTGTTCAACTTTTAATCATATTGCCATTGAACTCCCACTCAAAACAATATCCCTCACATTGTTTTAGTGATCACACGAACCAAATCCACCACATCAAAACCGATCATCACGAGAGTTGATGTAGCTTCAATAGCGAACAATCAACATGTTCATCATATCTACTATATGACTCATGCTTTACCTTTCGGTGATCCGTGTTCCGAGACCATGTCTGTACATGCTAGGCTCGTCAAGATCAAACCTTAGCTTCCGCATGAGCAAAACTGGCTTGCTCACGTTGTATACACTTGCAGAATCTAACACACCCGATCATCACGTGGTGCTTCGAAACAACAAGCTTTAGCAACGGTGCTAACTAAGGATGAACACTTTAAAACTTGAAATTTGTGTGCTTGAGGGATCATCTTATAGTGCTACCGTCGTTAACTAAGAAATACAAGATGCATAAAGGATTAACATCACATGCAATTCATAATATGTGATATGATATGGCCTTTCTTCTTTGTGCTTCCGATCTCCATCTTCAAGCACGAACATGATCTTCATCATCACCGGCATTGCATCAAGGTCAATGACGCTGCTCCATGGTTGTCGTCCACCAGCTTCAACTATTACAACTACTTTGAATAGACACGCGGGTCTTAACAGAAATTAAAGACAACCATATGGCTCCTGCCGGTTGTCAACTTACAATAAGGAACATTGCATACATCAAATATAATCACAATCATGGCCATATCACATCACAACACACCCCTGCAAAACAAATTTAGACGCCTCTAATTTTCTTTGCATGTTTTACATGGTTTGGGGCTTTCAATAAGTGTCGTTCTAACTTACGAACAAGAACCACAACATTGATACTAGTATTGTCAATCACCCGTTGTAAATTGAATCTTAACTATGTTGGGAGAACCAGGCACCCGCAAAGCCACTTATGCAATACAAGTTGCATGTCAAGCGTGGAGCAAGTCTCATGAACGATGTCATGTAAGGTTAGCCCGGGCCGCTTCATCCCACCATCCCGCAAGATGCAAAGTACACAAGAAGCAATCGACAACAAAAGCATCAACGCCCACAATGACCATTGTGTTCTACTCGTGCAACAGATCTACATATAGACACGGCTCTGATACCACTGTAGGGGTTCGTAGCATGGAAAAAAATAATTCTACCGCATGCAAACAAACAAGCCAAGATCTATCTACTAGATTGTAGCAACGAGTCGATAGATGAACTTACCCTCGAAGATTCCAAAGCGGTTAACGAGAGCGGATTCTCGTGGGTGATGTAGTCGTACTCTTTCCGATATCAAGATCGTGTTGACGATCCTTCCGGCGCCGCGTTCCGGCAGCGCTCCCGCAGTCGGTCACACGTTCGGTACTCGATGAAGACCTTCCTCTCCCTTGTTCCAGCAGGCAGCGGAGGTTGTAGCACTCTCCTCGCGATTCCGGCAGCACGACGGCGTGGTACCGGAAGTAGAGGGGAGATCTCGCAGGGCTTCTCCTTAAGCCAGAGCGAGTATGGTGGACTATGGGAGAGGCTTGGAGATCTAGGGTTTAGAGGCACCAAGTAGAGGGAGCTAGGCCGGCGGCTAGGGCAAGGGGATTGCCCCAAGTCGGCGGCTAGGGTTAGGTTTAGAGGGGTAAGGTGTAGGTCTTGGAGGGGCAGCCCTGCCCCTCCTTATATAGGTGGGAGGGTGCGGCCAAGGGGAGGGGAGTCCCTCCCCAACTCGGCCTCCTTGGCCGGCGGTGGAGGGAGAGGAACTCCTTCCCAAGTAGGTTTCCTACTCTCCCTCCACCAAGCAAGCTTGCCGTTTGACTTTTCAAATTGGCGTTTGACTTTTCAAACTAGGATTTGATTTATCCCTTTATTTTGCTCAGCGATGACACCTAGTACATGATGAAACCATTCCAACTTGTTATGACACATTCATGTACCCTTCCCCTCCGGAGTGCCGGACCTTCCGGACCCTTCTAGAACATTCCCGGTGAAAACACCGGAATCATTCCCCAACTCCGAAACAGGACTTTCCTTATATGAATCTTATTATCCGGACCATTCCGGATCTCCTCGTGATATCCCGGATCCCATCCGAGACTCCAAACAACATTCGGTCTCTTACTCATCATTCCATAACTACTCAACAACATCGAATCCTTAAGTGTGTCTCCCTACGGTTCGTGAAATATGCGGACATGACCGAGACACTTCTCCGATCAATAACCAATAGAGGAATCTGGAAATTCATATGGCTCCCACATATTTCTATGATTACTATGCGATCGAATGAACCACTTACATACGATACCAATTTCCCTTTGTCTCACGATAGTTTACTTATCCGAGGTTTTGATCGTCGGTATCTCTACATACCTAGTTCAACCTCGTTACTGATAAGTACTCTTTTCTCGTTCCCGTGATATGTGATCCCTTGTGAGCCAGTCACATGCTTGCAAGCTAATTGGATGACATTTCACCGAGAGGGCCCAGAGTATATCTATCCGTCATATGGATGGACAAATCCCACTCTTGATCCATGTGTTTCAACCAATACTTTCCGAACACTCAATGCCACCTTTATAGCCACCCAGTTACGGTGTGGTGTTTGATGTCATCAAAGCATCCATCCGGTAAAGGTGATATGCATGATCTCATAGTCGAAGGAATTAGGTTACTATGTATCAGAAAGCATATAGCAATTTGAACTATTGAAATGACTTGATCTTTATGCTACGCTTATCTATAGGAGTATGTCCATCACATCATTCTCCTAATGATATGACCCTGTTGTTAATAACATCTCTATGTTCATGATCAGGAAACCATGATCATATATTAACCAACAAGCTAGTTTAACAAGAGGCTTTACTAGGGACTCTTTTATGTTTACAAATCACACAAGTATTAATGTTTCCGTTTAATACAATTATAGCATGGTATGTAAACATTTATCATAAGTATGAAGATATGATAATAACCACTTTATTATTGCCTCTTGGGCATATCTCCAACAACACTTTGGGGTCGGCGTTGAGTTTGTGCTCAGCGAGTTCCCTAGGGACACCAGGCATGTCAGAGGGCTTCCATGCGAAGATGTCCCTGTTCTCACGGAGGAACTCGATGAGCGCGCCTTCCTATGCTGGGCTCATGCCCGTCCAGATCGTCACCGTCTGGCTGGAGTCGCCTGAGACCAGCTCGACGGTGCGGGTGTGCGTCGTTGCCTCGAAGGCTGAGGTGTTGACGCCCTCAGAATTGGGCTTCTTGAGTATGGTGGGGTCATCGTTGTTGACCCCGCTCGCGTACTTGGCGAGCTCGTCGGCGTGATTGGCCTCTGCCGCGATGACGGTGTCGACGAGTTTGGCTCCTTTGGCCTCGCACTCGGCGGCCATGTCGGGGTCGCCGTTGATGGTGATGACGCCGTGCGGCCCGAGGAGCTTCATCGCGTTGTACGTGTAGTGGGGCGCTGCCATGAACTTGGCGAACGCCTGGCGCCCCAGGACGCAGTGGTAGGGGCTGTCGAAGGGTACTAGCTCGAAGTTTGCTGGTGTGCCGAAGGTGACTGGCAGCGTGACCTTGCCGATCGGGTACGCTTTCCGACCGGGGACGATGCCGTGGAACGTGGTGTAGGTCGTCTCGACCATCGACTGCGGGAGCCACAGTCGCCTGAAGGTGTCCAGGTACAGGATGTTGATGGAGCTGCCACCGTCCATCAATGTCTTGGGGAGCCAGTAGTCTCCCACCTTGGGCTTGACCACCAGGGCGACTCGGCCTGGGTACTCGATGCGTGGCGAGTGGTCCTGGCGGCTCCAGGTGATGGGCTGCTCCGACCAGTTGAGGAATTGGGGAACGTCCACCTGGGCCATCGCGTTGACGGCGACGGCGCGGGCGATGACCTTCTTCTCGCGCTTCGTGTTGAAGCCTGTGAAGGTGTGGAGCGATCCGACCACACTGCCGAATTTTCCGCCGTTTGGCGGGTTGTTGTCGGGGTCCTCCCGCGCTCGCCGTGCCTTCTCGATCTCCTTGAGAGAGTGGCAGTCGGCGGTCGTGTGCGTGGCGGGCTTCCCTTCCCTGCTGTGAAACGCATAAGGTTGGTTAAGGAGGGCCGCGGGGTCGAACCTTGGTTTTGATTTGTAGTTGCCGCCGTCGCGGCGTTGCCCCCCGTCGCGGCGAAAGCTCTTGGGCTCGCGCTTCGCGTGCCCAGCATTGGCGACGAAGTCGACTCGCCCGTCACTGCTGCGCTTGCCGGTGAGGCGAGTGTTGCTGTAGCGTAGGTCGGACCGTCGTCCTTTATCGTTGCCGTTTGTGCGGCGTTGACCACTCGACTCGTCGTCGGTTTCCTGATTTGGGTTTTCCTCCGCATACCTTTTGGCGATCTCAAGGAGGTACGGTATGTTGTCGAGTGTGCGGTATGCTCGTTTGAACTTGGCGACCAAGGGCTCGTAGAAGCACGAGGTCTTGAAGAAGTGGATCGCGGTGTCCGGGTGGATACCGGCCGCATTGTACCATAGTTCTTGCCACCGTTGGACCCAGCTTCGGGTCGACTCGCGGGGTCCCTGGACGCATCGCTCCAGGTCCTCGATGGTGGTGGCGTGGGAGTAGGAACCCTTGAAGTGCCTGACGAAGGCGTCGCGTATCTCTTCCCAGGAATCGATGCTATCCGGGGGAGAGTGTTGATCCACTGCCTGCACGCTCCCTCCATCATCAGGGGGAGGTAGCGGGCGGCCAGCAGGTCGGTGTGGCCAGCGATCCCCATCGCCATGAGGTAGGTGTCCAGCCACACGGAAGGGTCGTACGAAGGGTCGTACTTCTCTATTTCCTTCGGCGCTTTGAAGTTCGCCCGGTATTTTTCGCCTCGGATCATCGGTCCGAAGCACCGGGGCCCGAGTCGGCTTAGCGACCCCATCAGCTCGCCGTCGCGGCGATTGGTTATGGTGTGTCGCAGGTCGTCGGGCTGGCGTGCGCGCCATCTTTGGTTGTTGATGATGTGGGTGCGGGCGTCGACAGGCTGACCGTTGGCGGCGACGAAGTTGGTCGCTCGCCTGGGGTCGTTGGTGGAGAGTGCCGCGTTCGCAGGTCGGTGTTGGAGCTGCAGTGGTTCGGGTGGCGGGCAGTTGAGGGTGTTTGCCGCCAATGGACGACCGCTTGAGGCCGCTCTGCTGCGCGACGAACGCGAGTACATCCGGCCCTGCGAGTCGATGCCTGCGTTTTGTTGCTCGACTGCCTTTGCGAGCAGGGCCTTGACGTACTGGATCTGTAGGGCGCCGTCACCGGTGGTCGTGATGTTTTCGTCCGCTGCTCGGCCCGCCACGAGGTTGTCCATCGGGGTGGAGAACAGTGGTAGGCCATTCGCGTCTCGCTCCCGTGAGGAGACCATGATCCGCGGCTGGTCCCTGGGGGGTGCGTGGTTGGGTGGAGGTGGGGCGCCGTTCGCCGTCGACCCTGGCGGGGGCCGAGCGCTTCCTCCGGGTGGCGCGTTCTCGTAGATCGCGCGCTCGGCCACGCGGACCGGGTCGTTCTCGTCGTCGAAGTTCAGGGCGCGCCCCTGGACGGTGGGGTTCAAGTGCGACCTGATTCGCTGCTGGTGGTAACGTGACAGCTCCTGCGTCGTCACCTGCTCGAGGCGAAATTTTTCGCGCTCGGCTTGCTCCTTGCGGACTGCCTCCGCCAGCTTCAGGCGGAGTTCCTCGACCTTCGTTGCCATGGCGTTAGGAGGGATCGGGGTGGAGAAGGGATCCTCCGGCGGATCGGTGCCAGTCGCCATGTAAGTTGCGGCGTGGAGACCGGTCCCGTCGCGGAGATCGGCGGAGTTTTCCGACCCGGAGTCGAAGTCGAAGATCCCAAGGATGGAGGGATCCTCGAAGTCTCCCACGTTGGAGACCTGGGTGATGGAGCCCGCGGGCAAAGCCGCGGTGATGGATCCGGCGAGTGACGCCGGAGTCGCCGAGTCGGCGTCGTCGTTGAGGGCCGCGTCTTCCGCGGCTGCGGTGTTTTCGGCCACGTCGCTGTGGGCCGAGTTGTACTCGGAGGCGAGGCGATGGATCGTGCGGACCTGGCTCTCGGAGGGCCGGTAGCGTGGCGGCGACTCGCGGTTGCGAGCCGAGTCCTCCGAGACGATGACGTCGGTGAGGCCGACGAAGAGGCTGATCGTGCCGACTGGCAGGATCATGCTATGCGTGACGGGTCGCGCCGCCGGGACGTAGCTGCTCGGCAAGATCTGGAGCATCTCTCCGATCGCTATCATGCGGCCAGTGGCGACCGTCTCGTTGATGGGCAGATTGGATCTCGCCGCAGAACACCGGCCAGACCGGCCAGGCCCCACGGTAGGCGCCACTGTCGTGGGAATGACCACGGCAGACACTGCAATCGGCAGTGAGTAGTAGAACGAAGGGCAAGGGCGGCCAGCCATCTGCGGTGCGAGATGAGGGCGGAGACACAGGGTTTAACCCAGGTTCGGCCCCCCGGAGGGTAAAGACCTACTCCTGCTAGATTGTATTATGACGGAGGTATAATGGGGCGATCTCGACGGCTAGGCGGCGAGTCGCTTGGGTGGATGATGGAACGTATCCTCTACACGCCCTGTAGGGAGGTTTATATAGACTCACCTCCCCCTAGGGTTTACATATCTCAACCGAATCAGTTAAGGTTTCGGTACTCGTTTAACCTAATCCGACTAGGCATATCTACTCTCCTGGGCCTTCAGCTTCTAGTCGCTTGGATCCACGCCAGGTCTTGATCCAGTCGCCGTCCTGCAGGCCCACTCGCCAGTTCCTGGGCCAGTCGGAAACGTCCTGCTGGGTATACCCCGGTAGGCATATCCCCATCAGGTGGTGGATGGGGATGATCGTTGATAAGAGCGGTGGTACCGGGGTGCGGTGCTGGAGAATCTTGTCAAGATCATCGTTCGGGAGAGTATAAGTCAAGGAGTCAAGTGTGTGCAAGGTAGCACGTTCGGTCGGTGTTGTGTTCGTGAGTCGTCGTTGTGTCCAAGTGCTTGTCTCTGTGAGGATCCGTTGCAGTTGAAGCGAATGAAGGTTGAAGGACTGCTCATCGTATGAACGAAGACACAATTTGCGTGCCTCGATCAGGTCGTATATGTGTCTCGACGAGAGGATCAAGTTCAAGTGTGAAGGGGGCGGTAAACCAGTGAAGGTGAGTCTCTTCAATGAGGCCATGTCTCTACATGAGGCCGAAGTGGATGGTCTAGTCTACGCCAGGAGGTCGGCATGTATTGCGCTAGGGTGGACGGTGTGTTTCATGAGTGGTGCGATTCCACAAGGTTTGCTAGCGTGGCTGGGTAGTCCGGATCATACTTAAGTTGTTCCGTAAATTCGCCAAGTCAAAATTGGGGAGAGCCAATTAGACTTATAGTGGTGCGAGACCTAGACAAGACGCAGATCTACAAGGATTCAAGATCAGAGAAGCATGGAAGACGAAGAGTAGTCAATCAAAATTAGGAAGAGATTGTTAGCTTAATCTTGGTAAGAGAGTCCGAGTGGTACTAGTCTATGTCCGAGTAGCACTAGGACTATGTGTGTCCGTGGTATGTGTGGTGTGTACGTGTCTTAGTCTAGGAAGGTTTCCTAGTTAGGCAAGTGTATGTGTGATTTCTAGTACTAGTAGTATCTGTACGTGTGTACGTGATGGTTTAGGTTTAGTATTAGTCAGGTCTAGCTTGGCAAGTGTAGACCGTGAGTCTTGTAACATATTGAGTGAGTTGAGAAGAAAATAAAGAAAAGAACGGTCATCGTGGCCATAAGATTTTTTTAATCGTGTTTGTTTGTCTAGTTTAATATAGTCGATCTGTGGGCAAATTCCAACATAAAGTTGGTCAAATTTTGTTAAATTTGATTTAGGACAAAGATTAGAAGTACACTTATTTATGGTCAGAGGGAGTATACTCAAAACAAGTTCACGGTGCCCACCTAAGTTTTTTTTTTGAACGGACCCACCTAAGTTGACGATCCTTGTTGAAAGTAGTGCATATGGAGGGGGCCTCATTCCCAGTGTGGTGGCTGCAACCGAGGCCTAGCTGCTCTCTGTATTTATCCACCATTGTCGCTCACCACTCACCAAGGTCACCCCCACTGGCCAGCCATGGCTTCACTTCCATGCGTTCGCCTTCTGATACTCCTGGCCATCTTCGGCGCATGCCGCTCTCGCTCCCTTGTCGATGACATCGCTGTCAGCGACGAGATGAGCTTGCACCTGCGGCCATCTGTGACCTCGTACGTATTCAACTGATGGCAACTACAGCAACGGAAGCCCGTACCACGTTAGCCTCGATCGGCTCCTGTCAGCCATCCCCATGGCTGCCGCCAATAACGGAGGTTTCTTCAACGGCAAGTTTGGTGTGGAGGGCGATGAGGTCTTCGGCCTCTTCATGTGCTATGCCGGCGACACCGACCCTGAGTGCCAGGACTGCCTCACCCGTGCACCTAGGGTATCATGAAGCTGTGCCCGCGCAGTCGGACGGTTCACGCCGTCTACCGTGCTTGTACCCTCCGGTACTCCGACGAGTCCTTCTCCGTCGCTGACCTCTCCATCGCCGACATCTCTGTGGCGCCCCATCTAACCCCTTACCAAAATTGGTCTACGAATCTTGGCACAACGCAGTCCTACTCATAGGGTACGTGGTGGACACAGCCGGCATGAACCAAACTAGGTTCGAACTGATTCGTCGACTCACGGTGAAGGCCAGCCAAGCAGCCGAGACGGATAGCTTTTTTTTCGAAATGGAGATATCACCCTAGCCTCTGTATCGACTGATGCATATGGCCTTTATTGCTTTATTAAAATTATTAAGAGAATTTATTACAAATTTTTAGCTCATGGGTCACATAAAGTCGAAACATGCACCAGCCATCTAAAGAAACTGAGGATCAAAAAAATTCGTCGCATCAACATGTGATTCTGTTGACAAAACACCAGCCGCACCGGATGAATAAGTCCCGTGCAACCGTTTCCAAACAGCTGCACCCAATAGCCATGTCCGGTCTTCACTCCTCTGGCTGGAGGAAAGACCACATACGGATCCAGTGGGTAGTTATAGGAATAACCTGCATGAAAGAAGAGTTTGATGTTCTCTTAAAAATCAAGTCATTCCTAATATTCCAAATAACCCAGAGCAAAGCACAAACACCCACTCGTATTTGAACTTTCTTTAACTTATCAACACCATGTAGCCAATTTTCTAATAGATTATTAATATTTTTTGGGGGAGCTAAATTAAAAGCCATATGGATTATACGCCAAACTACTTTAGCAAACATACAATCAATGAACAAGTGTTGTATCGTTTCGTTCTGATCATAGAAATAGCATTTCTGGCTTCCTTGCCAATTTTTTTTTGCTAAGTTATCTTTTGTTAGCAAAACTTTGCGATTTAAAAACCACATAAAAATCTTAATTTTTAGTGGCACCTTCATTTTCCATAAATACTTTCGTAAGAACCTTGTGTTCCCATTTAGTAAGTCAAGATACATGGATTTGACCGAGAATACCCCCGATGAAGTTAGATTCCATTTAAATTTATCTTCCCCCTCTTCAAGGTGTATATCCATTAATCGATTCACTAAATGTAGCCAACTTGACCATCTAGAACCGGTTAAAGTTCTTCGGAATGCAATGTTTAGAGGGTCATTTGACAGAACGTGTGCAACAGAAACTTCTTTTCTTTGCACAATGGCATAAAACAACGGGTACTGAACAGCTAGAGGAGTCTCGCCTAACCAAATATCCTCCCCAAAAACGTGCACTACAACCACTCTTAATTGTGAATGACCCTCTAGAAAAAAACTCTTCCTTTACCCTCATAAGCCCTTTCCAAAATGGAGAGTCTGATGACTTGACTTTTACTTGTGATAGTGTTTTGGAATGCAAATACTTATTTTTCAATAATTCCTGCCAAACCCCTTCCTCATTCAAAAGTTTAAACAACCACTTGGTGAGTAGACTTTGTTCTTTAATTCGAGAACCTCTACTCCTAACCCCCCTGATCTCTCGGTCTACAAATAATGTTCCATTTGGTTAAGCGATATTTTCTTTTATGTTTGTCACTTTGCCAAAAAAAATCGAGATCGAAAGAAATCTAGTCTCTTTCGAACCCCTTTCGGAATCTCCATGAAAGACAACATAAACATTGGTAAACTTGTCAGAACAGTATTAATTAAAACCAAACGATCTCCGTATGATAATAATTTTCCTAATCAACAAGCTAATTTTTTCTCAAAGCGACCCTCCACCGGTTTCCACTCTCCATTCTTTATCTTTCTGAAGTGGATCGGAATACCGAGATATGTAAATGGGAAAGATCCCATTTCGCACCCAAAGAGATTCATATATTGATCTTGTGAATCATTAGCTTTCCCGAAGCAAAATAATTCACTCTTATGAAAGTTTATTTTCAATCCAGAAAGTTGCTCAAAAATGCAGAGAATTGGTTTCATGTTAAGTGCTTTCTGCAGGTCATGTTCCATGAAAATGATAGTATCATCCGCATATTGTAGAATAGATACTCCACCCTCTACAAGATGAGGAATGAGACCTTCCACCTGACCATCCTCCTTGGCTCTAGCAATTAGGATGGCCAACATATCCGCGACAAGGTTAAAAAGGATTGGAGATAAAGGATCCCCCTGTCTCAAACCTTTTTTTGTTTGGAAATTGTGACCGATTTCATCATTAACCCGAATGCCCACGCTACCTTTTCTTACAAAATCATTGATCCATTGACACCATAAAGGGTCAAACCCTTTCATTCTTAGTGTTTGTTGCAAAAAGGACCAATTAACTTTATCGTAAGCCTTCTCAAAATCTATTTTAAGAAGAACCCCGTCTAAGTTCTTTCTGTGGAGCTCATGAATAGTTTCATGGAGAATCACAACTCCTTCGAGAATGTGTCTCCCCGGTATAAAAGCAGTTTGTGTTGGTCTTATTATTTTATGAGCGATTTCAGTTATTCGATTTGTTCCCACCTTAGTGAATATTTTAAAGCTCACATTTAAAAGACAAATGGGACGATATTGTTGTATTTGAATAGCATTTTCTTTCTTTGGAAGAAGAATAATAGTACCAAAATTCAGCTGGAATAATGGTAGATCTCCTTTATGGAATTGCGCAAACATGGCCATCATATCTTCCTTGATAACTCCCCAGAAAGTTTGATAGAATTCAGAGGGTAGGCCGTCTGGACCTGGCGCTTTATTCTTTTTCATTTGCATAATTGCATCACAAACCTCCTTATCTGTGAATTCGGATGTGGGAATAGTGTTTTCTTCCAAAGAAATTTGGGGTATGTCCTCAATCTCATTTTCTAGCATAGAAACATAATTCAAATTTGGTTCTCCAAATAGGTTCTTATAGAATTCAGATATGTAAACCTTCAAGTTTTCTTGTCCAATTATAGTCCCTTCATCTTGCTCTAGCTGGAAGATCTTCTTCCTTCGATGTTTACCATTAGCAATAAGATGAAAATATTTCGTGTTATTTCCCCCTTCTTGGATGTGTTTAACTTTAGCTCTCTGAGCCCATTTAGATTCTTCATTGCGCCTAAGCTTAGCCAAATCATCATTCGCCTTATTCAAACTAGCTCTCTCTGAAAAGCTTAGAAGGGTGGTTTCGGCTTTTCGATCTAGCGAATCGATTAAGTTTAAAAGGTGAAGTTTTTCCTTCTTATAAACGCTGCTAAGATTTTTAGCCCATCCTCGCAAAAAATTCCGTAGATGGCGAATTTTATTCTGCCATTTCTCCATTGGAGAGTCTCCAAAAGAAATGGTCGCCAACTCTTGTGCAACCATTTCATAAAAACCATCTTGTCTTAGCCACGAAAGCTCAAAAGAGAAATTTGCCTTGTTTCCCAAGTGAGCTTGTTCACCTGAGTCAAGGAGCAGCGGTGTATGGTCTGAGCCTGACCTTGTCAAAGCCCTCACACTGACCAAAGGAAACTTTAGCTCCCACTCCACATTTGTTAAAATTCTGTCAAGTTTCTCATAAGTTGGTATATCCCTTCTGTTAGCCCATGTAAATTGTCTACCCGAGAGAGCTATCTCTCTCAGGTTAAGACTTTCGATAATTGCATTGAACACAAAAGGCCATCTAGCATTAAAATTTTCATTATTCTTCTCTTCCTTACGTCTAATTATGTTAAAATCACCGCCAACAATCATGGGAAGAGTCTCATGCTCACATATACGGACAAGCTCCGCCAAAAACTCATGTTTTTTGGCATCTTGAGCTGCCCCATAAACAGGAATTAAAAGCCATTCAAAACCATCTGATTTGGAAACCATATGCATCTTCACGCAATGTCTCCGTTCACCATATTTTTCACTTGTAATGTGGTCCTATTAATACCAATTAACATACCCCCAGACCTCCCTAGAGGTGGTAAGCAATACCAAGCAATGTCTAGTCCTCCAGAAATATGGCCTAAAAAATGGCTTGTGAAGTTTGATCGGCCGGTCTCTGAAATCGCAAAAAAATCAGGTTTATGTTCCCTGAAAGTCTCACTCACCAAAAGGTGCTTTGCCGTGTCTCCAAACCTCCTACTATTCCAAATGCAACCTTTCATTTAGAAATAGTTTTTTTTTTGTTAATCCGTGCACTACGCCGAACTGCCAATCTTTCATTCGACTTTTTCCTAAGCGGTTTTTTCACTATTAAGTCACAGAGGAGAAGATCCTTATGATCTTCGGAGCCTTGTTGCTCTTCCTCCTGCAAGTCCCCACTAAGATTAATCACTTTATTTAAAACTAGACCATGTTCTGAAACTCCTCTTTTCTCGCTTTCTCTTCATTCCTCTTTAGTGAAATTAAAGTACGCTCTAAATCCGTATCTTTTAACAAGTGAACTGAATTTAAAACCTGAGAAGATGTACGCCCCAAAGAAACCCCTAGCTTGCATGCCTTATCAATGATTTCCTCGTTCGAAAAAGTAGTTAAAGTAAATTTGGGACATGAATTTGTACCTGCGCAAGAAGATGAATCGCGAAAAATAGCGCGTTGTTGTGCCCTCTCCAACTGCGTCGCGTCCGCATTCGGCTGAGCATGAATTCGGTCACTTGACCGAATGTTCTTGCTCACCGCTGGTATGCCCCCGAAAGCCACTACCTCCTCCTGGGTGTAACGGCCTCCGAGGAACACACCCGTCCCAGGCTGGTATTGTTTCCGCACAGATGAGCGACGTACAGGAGACTTGGGCGACGTGATTACACCCTCGGCCTCCTTCCTAGGCGTGGATGTCATTAAGGACACGGTTGGTGAGGCCTCCTGCCCCACCTCCGCCATGAGAAGTGACGAGAGCTCCTTCTCAGCCACCTCAATCGGAGCAGATAATGGACTCGCGGCAGCTTGCCGCGGGATGGTTTCCGTTTGACCCAGCCCCAGGGCAGCCTGACTCGAGTCATAACTCTGCTGCAGGCAGGAGTCCTGGCATGGGGTTGTCGTTGTAACCATCTTTGAAATCGCAGCTGGCAACTTTGTTGGTGTAACATCGATTGGCGCAGGAGCACCACCATTTTCAGCCATACCAGAAAAAACATCACCAATACGTACGCCCACAGGTGCAGATTTTGAGATCGGTGAAGGAAAAACATCCTCCTCATCCTCAACTCGGCCACCCCAGAACTTTGAGCTAGATGTTTTTGGTTTAACCACGGAGAGACTAGTGACCTTATCAATGGTCCCGAACTGAATATGAGCTGACTCGGTGGATACTTGATTGCCTATATTTGAAGGAGCTGAAGTTGGAGTTGGACGTGAATTCAGTTTCGGCATCGGATCAGGTCCCTTCTTTTCAAGCACATCATTCTCATCAGCGTCCTCTTGCTTTTTCTCTTCCCCATCTCTTTTATCGTCACCATCTACCATTGTGACATCATTTGATGTTTCCTCCACTCCTTCATGGAATGTAATACCATAACCCTCTCCATCATAAGTGTGATCGGTCCCATGGGGTATATGTTTAATTGCCGTGACAAGGACTCGCAATCTCACCACACCATGCTCTCTAGTGAAGGCCATGTCCACCTCCAGAGTTTTGCCAATCAAGGAACCAACACCAAATAGTGCTAGATAATCACAACGTAATTTGTAGGGACATCCTTTAATTCTCACCCAAGTCTCCTCCAAGCGATACCGGTCCAAATCAGAAGATGACCACTCTTCGAAATGCAGCAGGAAAGGAGTGTTTTCAATGGGAATATCAGGCACTTTAATAACACGTGCGAGATCAGCTTTAGTAGGAAAAACAGCCTTAAAAACACCCGAACGATCAGCAGGTCTAAGGTCCCATTGGTGATTGCCGGGTATTAACCATTCTAACTCCTTAATGATCTCCTTGTCAGACACCGGCCCTTCCACAACCTTAAACTCGTTTAAGCTATGCAGAACCGAAATACGTCCAACCTTGCCACTATCGTGCTTAAACCTGATATCAGGAGATGATGGGACCTCGTGAAACATCAACTCAGCCCGGCAAAGGCCGTAAGTAACCGCAACAGGCTTAGGTAGAGTCAGCAAGGGGCAATCTTTAGCATCGTGAGTAGCTTTCTCACAAATAATGCAAAGGATCGCAGAACAATCACCAGCAAAATGACCAGCATCATCACATCAAAAACAAATAACTTTATCCTTCTTAGATCCCTTTGCAGCAGCCAAACTACCATCATGTTGTTGTGGTACCTGCGCTAAAGCTTGAGTATTTGCAGTACAAACCGGAACAGTAGCCCCAATGGCACCCGCCTCTATGTTCAGGGTGTTAGAGGGCTGATGATCGGAACCGTTCCCTATTGAACGCCGATAAATGTTTCGAGTTGCACTAGAATTCTGCCTATAGAAATTTTGTTGCCTAAAAGGACGACGGTACTGATAGTTACCCCTGTTGTTGCTATTGTTCCTCTGATTATTTCTCTGATTTCCTTCGTAGTAGCCTTGATCAAATTCCCCAAAATCACCATCAAAACCCTGCTCTTGTCGGTTGAAACCCCCAACACCATGAGAGCTAGAGCCATATTCAAAACGTGGATTAGTATCATTGCGGAGTTGATGAGATGGAACGCCTTGTGGTCCACGATTCTCAAAACTCCCGGCACCTCCCCTGCTTAAAACCTCACCATGACCTCCATTGTTTCCTTCCCGGGCAGCGCCGTCATTACGAAGGACGTGGGGAGGATGCCCTTGGAAACCACGAGGAACGGAGCCTCCATGGCCGCCTCCAACAAAAGCATCGTTGTTCCTGTTAGATGTATATATCTGTATATTGTATTTCCCCCATATGTTAGGGGGCTTCCTGCATATTTGCCTTGTACCTGTACTATATATTGTGGCCTTTGGCACCCAGAGGAATACATGTTGCATATTCCTGACATGGTATCAGAGCTAGGTTAGACCGTTTTCCTGCTGCAACATCGTCACAGCCACCACCGTCCCTGTCGCTGTCGTTTTTCCGACGTCGCCGCCGCCGGTGTGCCGCTGTTTCCGGCCACGTCCGCCGTCTTCTCCCGTCGCTGTGCCGTCCGGATCTGGCTCAAGTGGTGCCCGTCTACAACTTGTCGCCCGTGCCCGTCTACAACTCCAACTTGTCCCCGACTGTCCTTGCAGCGTCCTCGTCTTCAACACCTGGACCGACCGTCCTTGCAAAGGAACACCTGGCCCAGATCGTACGGACGCTGCAACGTCTGGACCGCCACCGCTCCTGCCCGTCAACTCCGATCCCGCGCGTGCAGGACTTGCCTTGCCCTGTCTCCCTGGCGTGGACGTGCTCCTCTTGCTAGCACGTGGGCGTGTGCTCCTCTGCTAAGCACGTGGGCGTGCTGTGTCTGCTAGCAATGTATTGATCCTGCTACATTGTTACTCGTGTATTGATCCTGCTGCTAAGCACGTGGGCGTGCTGTGTCTGCTAGCAAGATATTCTTTTCTTCTATTGAGCCGATCGAAGACAAGGCAGCAGCGCGTGCTCTTGATCCTGCTGCTCCAGATCGGCGTGGCCAGGCCCTGTCTGACCGCCACCGATCCCGTCTGGCCGGATTTCGTCCGCTTGCAATTAGATCTAGATCTGATCTGTAAAAAAAATGTCTTCTTCATCGGGTTATGTTGCGATTCCTCGATGTCCGGTGGTCTTTGATGGCGCGAATTATCCTGATTTCGCTCCCTTTATGCGCGTTCACATGCGTGGTCTCCGTCTTTGGGGTGTGCTCTCTGGCGAGGTCTCATGTCCGCCGTGCCCCCTTGCTCCTGTGGCTCCTATTCCGCCGACGCCGATTGTTCTCGGTGTTGATGCTTCTCAGGAGGCCAAGGATGCTGCTCAGAGTGCTGATGACAGTGCTATTGCTGCTTATGACCTGAAGTTCAAGCAGTACTCTTCTGATCTCGAGGCCTATCGTCACGCTCTCACTGCTTACACTCAGTGGGTTGATGAGGATGCTCGTGCTGCTGCTGTTCTCACCTCCAGTGTTCTGCCCCAGTATGCTGCTGAGTTCATGAGTCTTCCTACTGTTGCCGCTCAGTGGGCTCATCTTCGTCAGCGCTATCAGCCGTCTGGGGATGCTCTTTACTTGTCTGTGGTTCGTCAGGAGCATGCTCTCCAGCAGGGTGATTCTACTATTAATGAGTTCTATACTCAGAGTGCTGCTATCTGGCGCCAGCTTGACTCTCTTCGTACTGCTGTTTGTGGCACATGCTCGTGTTGCCAGATTGTGCGCTCGGATTTGGAGTTTCATCGCATCTATGAGTTTCTGTCTCGGCTCCGCCAGGAGTTTGAGCCCCGGCGTGCTCAGCTGAATGCTCGTGGTCGTGTTCCGCTCTCTGAGGTGTTGTCTGAGCTTAGGGCAGAGGAGACCCGTCTCCGTGGTGCCGGTCTTCTTGCGGTTCCGTCTGTGCTTGCTACTCGTGGTGCTCCTTTGCCGTCTGCTACCTCGACTCAGCCACGGTCCTCTGTGTCGCCGCCGATACTACCCACTCCTCCAGTTCAGGGTCAGAGTCAGCACCAGCAGTTTCAGGGTCAGAGTCAGCACCAGCAGTTTCAGGGCCAGAGTTAGCCCCAGCAGGCTCGTGGTCAGGGTCGTCGTGGTTCTCTTCGTCACTGCTCTTACTGTAACAAGGATGGCCACACTTGGGCCACCTGTTATACACGGGATCCCAGTTTACGTCAGCAGCACCAGGCTCGTGGGCAGTCGGATCCTTCTGGATCTTCAGCAGTTGCTCTCTCCGATCAGGACATTATCAGGAGTCTTCGCGGTATGCTTGCTGCTACAGGCTCTTCTTCGACAGGCACTGCTGGTTCTGTGACTGATTCTTCAGGCCCTGTGCGACCACCACCTTCTACACAGTCAGGTACGTCCCCATGGTATCTGGATTCTGGAGCTTCTTTTCATATGACCTCTGAGTCTTCTTTTCTGTCCGCTCTTCGCTCCCTCCCTTCTCCTGTCCGTGTTTTTACGGCTGATGGTACCTCTCTTCCTGTTTCTAGTCGGGGCACCCTTTCTACTTCTTCTTTTTCTGTTCTTGATATTTCTCATGTCCCTCTTCTTAAGATGAATCTGTTCTCTGCTAGTCAGCTTACTGACTCTGGTTGTCGCGTCATTCTTGATGCTGATTCTTGTGTTGTCCAGGACCGTCGCACACAGGCCCTGGTTGGAGCTGGCCCTCGCAGCCGTGACTCTTCAGGTCTTTGGGAGTTAGACTGGCTTCGTGTTCCTTCCGCTGCCACTTCATCTGCCAGTTCTTTTCCGGTCGTCGCCTCTACTACCAGCTCCTTTCAGCAGTGGCATCATCGTCTTGGTCACCTTTGTGACTCTCGCCTATCGTCATTAGTTCATCGTGGTCTTCTGGGGTCTGTCTCAGGAGATGGGTCTTTACATTGTCAGGGTTGTAGGTTGGGTAAACAGATTCAGCTTCCCTATCCTACTAGCGCGTCTATATCTCAGCGACCTTTTGATTTAGTTCATTCCGATGTTTGGGGTCCGGCTCCTTTCGCTTCGAAAGGGGGCCATCGGTACTATATTTTATTCATTGATGATTTTTCTCGCTTCACTTGGTTGTATTTTATGCGCTCTCGTAGTGAAGTGCTCTCCATATATCAGCGTTTTGCGGCCATGGTCCGTACTCAATATTCTACCCCCGTTCGTGTATTTCGTGCTGATTCTGCTGGTGAGTATATCTCCCAGATGTTGCGAGGTGTTCTTGCTGAGCAGGGCACCCTTGCTCAGTTCTCCTGTCCTGGCGCACATGACCAGAATGGCGTTGCTGAACGTAAGCATCGCCATCTTCTTGAGACCACTCGTGCCATGATGATTGCTTCTTCTCTTCCACCGCATTTCTGGGCCGAGGCTGTCGCTACGTCGGCTTACCTCATCAATATTCAGCCTTCTGCCGCTTTGCAGGGTGGCATCCCTCTTGAGCGCCTCTCTGGACAGTCTCCAGATTACTCCATGCTTCGCTTGTTTGGTTGTGTTTGCTATGTTCTTCTTGCTCCTCGCGAACGCACCAAACTGACCGCTCAGTCTGTTGAGTGTGTCTTTCTTGGATACAGTGATGAGCATAAGGGCTATCGCTGTTGGGACCCCGTTGGTCGTCGGATGCGTATCTCTCGTGATGTTACTTTTGATGAGACGCGTCCTTTCTATCCTCGTCCCACCGCTGGTACCTACCCGGTGGAAGATATCTCTTTTCTCCTATTTCCTGACACACCTCCTTCTACTCCTATTGTGTCTCCTTCAGGATCTCCTCCCCCTGATGTCTCTTCTTCTACACCGACCTCCTCTGCTCCGTCTAGTTCTCCTAGTTCTCCTCGTTCTCCGGAGTCTTCCTCTGCTATTCCTTCTTCTTTATTGTCGTCTCCTGGGTCGTCTTCCTCTGACGACCTTCCCTCTACTCATCATGTTCGTCAGCGTCGTGCCCCCAACCGTTACTCTTCTAGTCAGTATGGTCTTTCTGTTGCCTCTGAGCCGACTTCTTATCGGGATGCTGAGCATCATCCTGAATGGCAGCTGGCCATGGCTGAGGAGATTGCTGCGCTTGAGCGCACTGGCACCTGGGATCTTGTTTCTCCCCCTCCTGGTGTTCGTCCTATCACGTGTAAGTGGGTCTATAAGATTAAGACCCGCTCTGATGGATCTCTTGAGCGCTATAAAGCGCGTCTTGTGGCTCGTGGTTTTCAGCAGGAGCATGGTCGTGACTATGATGAGACCTTTGCTCCTGTGGCTCATATGACCACTATGCGTACTCTTCTTGCTGTTGCTTCTGTTCGTCACTGGTCTGTGTCCCAGCTTGATGTTCAGAACGCCTTTCTTAATGGTGAGTTGAGTGAGGAGGTTTATATGCAGCCTCCTCCTGGGTATTCTGTTCCCGAGGGGATGGTTTGTCGTCTTCGCCGTTCTCTTTATGGCCTCAAACAGGCCCCTCGTGCCTGGTTTGAGCGCTTTGCTTCTGTAGTGACTGCTGCTGGTTTCTTCCCTAGTGCTCATGATCCAGCGTTGTTTGTTCACACTTCTCCTCGTGGACGCACTCTTCTTCTTCTCTATGTTGATGATATGATCATTACTGGTGATGATTCTGAGTATATCGCCTTTGTTAAGGCTCGTCTTCGTGATCAGTTTCTTATGACTGATCTTGGTCCTCTTCGATACTTTCTTGGGATTGAGGTTTCCTCCACCTCTGATGGCTTTTACATCTCTCAGGAAAAGTATATTCAGGATCTTCTTGCTCGTGCTGCTCTTGGGGATGAGCGCACTATTGAGACCCCTATGGAGCTTAATGTTAAGCTTCAACCTACTGACGGTGATCCTCTTTCTGATCCGACGCGTTATCGTCATCTTGTTGGGAGTCTTGTTTATCTTGCTGTCACTCGTCCTGACATCTCTTATCTTGTTCATATTCTGAGTCAGTTTGTTTCTGCTCCTACCACTGTTCACTATAGTCATCTTCTCCGTGTTCTTCGTTATCTTCGTGGTACGATCACTCGTCGCCTTTTCTTTCCTCGTTTCAGCTCCCTCCAGCTCCAGTGCTATTCGGACGCTACGTGGGCGAGTGATCCTTCGGATCGTCGTTCCCTTTCTGCTTACTGTGTGTTTCTTGGTGGTTCGCTCATTGCTTGGAAGACGAAGAAACAGACAGCGGTTTCCCGTTCGAGTGTTGAGGCTGAGTTGCGTGCTATGGCCTTGTTGACTGCTGAGGTGATCTGGTTACGATGGTTACTTGCGAATTTTGGGGTCTCTATTACCACACCCACTCTGGTTTTGTCTGACAGTACAGGTGCTATTAGTGTTGCACGTGATCCGGTCAAGCATGAGCTTACCAAGCATATTGGTGTTGATGCTTTCTATACACGTGCTCAGGTGCAGGCTCAGGTTGTTGTGCTTCAATATGTGCCTTCAGATTTACAGTTGGCAGATTTTTTCACGAAGGCACAGACCAGAGCGCAGCATGATTTCTTACTCTCCAAACTCAGTGTTGTGGATCCACCATGAGTTTGAGGGGGGGTGTTAGATGTATATATCTGTATATTGTATTTCCCCCATATGTTAGGGGGCTTCCTGCATATTTGCCTTGTACCTGTACTATATATTGTGGCATTTGGCCCCCCAGAGGAATACATGTTGCATATTCCTGACAGTTCCCTCCATTACCCATCCTCGTTGGCTCATGGTTGCGGAAAGCCTGCGGCGGAAAATTGCTCCCATTCCCGCCATGAAAAAAGCGTGGGGGTTGCTGATGGTTGTTGCTCCCATCACCACCTTGCTGATTACGGTAGGGCTGCTGCTGGTGGTTGCCCCCATCCAGCTGAGGGCACAGATCGGTTCACCGACACGCAATGGGTACGGGCAGTGGTGCAGTGCACGAGGGATCTTCTGCCGAGCGAGTGCACACGCTGCCTCTCCTACTACACTGATCTGCTGCCACGATTGTTTCCGAACAACAGTGGCGGTGCAATCAAGGGGTACAATTGCTACTTGGGTTATGCCATCCTCGCTGACAGGCCATCATCGGTGCATCTGCATAGGTACCGGTACAGCGAGAGTTATATGCGAGGGAGATGGTGGCCAAGGAGTTGGAGCGCATGAGAAAACGACGAAAGGTGGCTATCATCGTTGGTCTTATTGTCGGTGCTGTAGCAGTGGTGCTCTGCCTGATCGGCCTATTGGTTTGGTTCCTTTTAAACTGGTGGCGAAGGCAGACTGCAGCGGCCTGGGTCATCGCGAGATCAGAGCCGCTGAAAGACGCAACCTACTTCCGTGGCAAAAGTGTATATGAAGATGAGCTTGATCACGGGACCGGGCCAAGGCGATTCACGTATCATGAGCTCGTGGCCGCCACTGACGGCTTCTCCAGCAGGAACAAGCTAGGTGTATTAGTGTACGTATCGTATACGTAGACATATTACATACACTAATAGAAGTCACCGATCTTGGCATTGAAGGATGCATCCAGCATGATGTTGCTCGGCTTGACGTCCCTGTGCATGACCCACTGCTCCATCTCTTCATGCAGATACAGCAGGGCTGATCCGAGCCCAAGCACGATCTCATACCTGACCGGCCATGGCAGCAGGTGGTCAGGCTTGTAGAGGTGAGCGTCCAAGCTGCCATTGGGCATTAGCTCGCCGCCGTAGAACCATCCGACAAGCCGCACAAGGTTCCGGTTCTGGTGCCGGAGACGGCTAATGGTCCTCACCTCGGAGACGAACTCCTTCCAGCCCTGACGAGAGCTCTTGCACACTTTGTTCACCGCGACATGAAGGTTCGTGTCATGGAGGAAACCCCGGTACACAGACCCGAAGCCTCCTTCACCTTATTTGTTTAGGTGTTTTGGTGGAACGATCGTACCTTTTCGGGTCGTCGGTTGCGTGTTATTAGTGTAGGGAAAAGCCCCCTACGTGGCAATACAGAGAAGGTACGTATATGATCGGAGTACTACTCTGTATCGTATACGTAGATATATTACATACACTAATATCCCCCCTTAATCTAAACCACACGAGAGGTTTAGATTACGCCTAAACTCATGGACACTCTTAACAGGTAGAGCTTTAGTAAAACCATCAGCAATTTGATCCTTTGTGGAGATAAATTTGATTGCAAGCTTGTTACTAGCAACACGCTCACGCACAAAATGATAATCAATCTCAATGTGTTTAGTGCGAGCATGAAAAACAGGATTAGCTGACAGAAAAGTGGCACCTAAGTTCTCACACCAAAGACAAGGCTTCTCGCGCAATTGTACACCAAGTTCATGAAGAAGAGCTTCAACCCATATTAACTCTGTCGTGGCATTAGCAATTGCTTTATATTCAGCTTCAGTGCTAGAACGGGACACATTAGCTTGTTTTCTGGCTATCCAAGAGACCAGATTCGGTCCAATAAAAATGGCCAAACCTCCTGTAGAGCGACGATCCTCAAGACACCCTGCCCAATCAGCATCGGAAAAGGCACTGAGAAGAGTGGAGGAAGATCTGCGAAATGTAATCCCAAGATTGGAGGTATCCTTGACATATCTAAGTATGCGTTTGGCAGCTGTCCAATGAGCAGTAGTGGGTGCATGAAGATATTGACATACCTTATTAACAAAATATGACAGATCTGGGCGTGTGAGAGTGAGATACTGTAAAGCCCCAACAATACTACGATACTGTGAGCTGTCATCAGAGCTAAGAGGTGTACCATCATGAAGAGAGAGATTTTCAGAGGAGGACATAGGCGTGAGTGCAGACTTACAATCAAGCATACCAACTTTTGTGAGAAGATCAGTTGCATACTTTTCCTGGGTGAGCAGTAGTTCATCAGAAGTGCGTTTAACCTCAATACCAAGAAAAAATGAAGTTCTCCCAAATCCTTAATGACAAAATAATCATTGAGATCCTTGAGGAGAGCTGAAATGACAGTATCTGAAGAACTGGTGACAATAATATCATCAACATAAATCAGCACAAAGATAGTGACTCCAGACTTGTCATATAAAAAGAGAGATGTATCAGCTTTGGATGGTATAAACCCAAATGCTTGGAGTTTGGAGCTGAGCCGAGAATACCATGCACGAGGAGCCTGTTTAAGACCATAGAGAGCTTTTTCAAGACGACATATGTGACGGGGGGCATTAGGACATTCAAAACCTGAAGGTTGTTTCATGTATACTTCCTCTTCCAGAACACCATGAAGGAACGCGTTCTTAACGTCTAGCTGCCGTAGACTCCAGCCTCGAGAAACAGCAATGGAGAGAACAATTCTGATTGTATCTATCTTAACAACAGGACTAAAAGTATCTTCATAGTCAATGCCATACCTTTGCTTGAAACCTTTTGCAACAAGACGAGCTTTGTAGCGATCAACAGTACCATCAGCACGACGTTTGATGCGATAAACCCACTTACAGTCAATGATATTTTTGTTTGTACTCGGGGGAACAAGGGTCCATGTTTTATTTGCCATGAGAGCGTCATACTCATCTTGCATTGCAGTACGCCAAAGAGGATCATTGAGAGCAGCCGGTAAGTTGCGTGGTTCACCTGAGGAAGAAAATAAACCATATCTGACAGTACCATCATTATATATCTTTGTTGCCTGATACCTTTTTGAAGACGCGTGCGAGGCTCCGGCGGTGGGGGCTGTGGAGAGGCCACAGGAGAGCGGGCATCACTGGAGGCTGCAGAAGATCCCGGCGACGCAGCCGAGCTGGGTGACACAGCAGGGCGCAGAGAACTGGAGGATGCAGAGGATCCTGGGGAGGCTGTGCTGCTGTCGGAGACAACACCCATCTCGCGGACACGTGGCGGGGGCGGAGTGGAGCCAGGAGGAGCATGATGGTGTGGATACGCGGCGGGCGACCGCGGCTCGTGGGCACGCGCAGAGACAGCAGGGTGCGGGGTGTGGGGCTCGGCCACCGAGGAGGAGGCGGGATAATCTGCACCGGGCTCCGCATCGGCCTGATGATTGGCAGCAGTGGGATGTTTCATAGAATTAGCATAGGTTTCAGGGCTAGTTTCGTCTTCTTCCCGACTTGAGTTATTTGACAATTGTGGTTGTTCTGGGACATCGTTTTGAGCAGGATTTTCACCAGCAGGTTCGTCTTCCTGTAGAGAAACATTAGAAGGAACAGTAATAGGCACAACATGAGGCACATGGTCAGTATTTTCTGCATCCCCAAGAAAGGAAGTATTGGATGTAGGAAGAAGAAGAATTTCTTCACGAAGCCGAGAGCCAACATTTGGATGTAACGCAGCAAAGGGGAAGACTTGTTCATCAAAGACCACATCTCGGGAAATATAAACACGACCTCTTTGAGGATCCAGGCACTTGACTCCTTTATGTAAAGGGCTATATCCCAAAAAGACACACTGTTTAGAACGAAAAGCGAGTTTACGGGTGTTATAAGGACGAATGTTCGGCCAACAGGCACAACCAAAAATGCGAAGAGCATCATAGTTTGGTTTGATGTTTAAGAGACGTTCAGTGGGAGACTCATGGTTGATGACCTTACTGGGAAGAAGATTAATGAGGAAGGTGGCGGTAAGAAAGGCTTCATCCCAGAATTTTAGCGGCACGGAGGCATGCGCAAGGAGAGAGAGACCAACTTCAACGATATGGCGATGTTTGCGTTCAGCAGAGCCGTTTTGTTGGTGAGCATGGGGACATGAAACATGATGAACAATGCCCTGTGTTTGGAAGAAACCATGTAATTTTTCATACTCACCACCCCAGTCAGTTTGCATAGTAACTATTTTCGTAGCAAACTTTCGTTCTATGTATTGTTGAAAATTAAGGAAGACTTGATAAACATCAGAATGCTTTTTAATCAACTATATCCAAGTGAATTTGCTAAAATCATCAATAAAACTGACATAATATTTGTGTTTACCAACAGACTTAGGTGCAGGACCCCATACATGAGAGAACACTTGTTCCAAAGGAACAGTTGAAACACTAGTAGAAATAGGGTAGGGCAGCTGATGGCTCTTGGCAAGCTGACAAGAGTCACACACATAAGGAGTTGTTTCAGAAGAATAAGGAAGCTTGTGTTTCCTAAGTATTTGCTGAACGACAAAAGAAGAAGGATGTCCTAGACGGCGATGCCAAGTGGATGATGACGGCTTTATTGATATGAAGGCATGCCGGGAAGACCCATTGGCGACCGGCATGAGCGGATATAGACCATCACGGCATGGTACTCTAAACAGAACTCTCCGGGTTGCGCGATCCTTTATCAAGAAAAAGAATGGGTGAAACTCAAGATAAATATCATTGTCAAGAGTGAAACGATGGACAGATAAAAGTTTTTTAGTGGCTTGTGGGACATGAAGCACATTATTGAGATGAAAAGAATTGTTTGGGGTGCATAAAATAGAATGACCAATGTGATTGATGTGCATACCATTACCATCTGCAGTGTGGACTTGATCGCGCCCTTGGTACTTGTCAGGAGTAGTAAGCTTGTTCAGTTGGCTTGTAAGATGATCAGTGGAACCAGTATCAGGATACCAGTTGGTATCAACTCCATAAGATACCATATTAGAGCTCTTGTGTCCTCGGTCTCCCTCATCATCTGTGTCATCCTGAAAACGCCACCAACAGTCACTCGCGGGGTGTCCATATTTCTTGCAAATTTGGCATGTGACATCAACAAACCGAGTGGGGACTCGATCACGACGGCGGCCACCATCATTGCGGCGACCAGTGTCATCGCGGCGACCACCACCACGCCGATCATCATCATTGCGACCACGATGGTACTCCTGAGTGCGGCCAGCATCACGACGATCATCCTCATAGCGGCGACGGTTGTCCTGATGATTGCCACCATCACGGCGATTGTTGCGGTCGCGGTAGTCCTGACGGTCACGGTCTTGACGACCACGGTCAGGGCGTCCATCATATGGGCGAGGACGGTCTTGAGTACGCGGGTCTCCACCTCCACGGCGAGCAACGTTAGCTGAAGACATGAACCCTGTATCGTCGGCCGGCTTGTGCAGTTTTTCATATGCCTGGAGCTGTCCCAGAAGCTCCGTGAGAGTGGTGTTCGGGTTTGCACGGACAGCAGTGATGAGGCTATTCTATGTAGTGCCAAGCTCATTGAGAATATACCAGATCAGCTCATCATCATCTAGGGGCTTACCCGCTGAAGCAAGCTCGGTGGAGAGGCACTTCATCTTTGCAAAGTATTTGTCAGCTGTGAGATCACCCTTGCGAGTATCATTCAGAGAGGAGCGAAGTTGCTGAATTCTGGACTTGGACTTCGGAGAGAAAAGTTCATTGACGGCGGTCCAGACTTCTGCAGATGTCTCGAGTCCGATCACATGGGCTAAAACATCTGGAGACAGAGCATTGAGTAACCAGCGAAGAACTTGTTGATCACGTGACACCCAAGTGGTGTAGGCCGGGTTCTCGACGCTGATTTTCTTCTGATTAGCATCTTCAACTTCAATTGTTTCTGGTGGAGCCTTGTCTGTGCCCTCGACGAGAGGAAGAACATGGGCACCACGGAGCGCGGGGATGACCAGGGCTTTCCAGTCGAGGGCATTGTCACCCGTCAGGAGTTGAGAGGGAGGCGCACCAAGTGCGGTGGTGAGAGAGACTGCGGCAGACGAGGATCCCATGGCGCGACACAGCGACGGCGAAAGGAGCGGTGGCTGTTTGGAATTGTGAGCGTGGCGGCGGCAAGATCTTGTGGCGGCGACGCGGTTTGTCTAGGGTTTGTAGATGTGTTTGTGCGGCGGCGGCTGGCAGAGAACAGCGGCGGCGGCAGATCTGTTTGTCGGTGTGTAGTTTGTGGGCGGCGACAGCAGCAACGGCGGCGACGGTCGAACACGACGGCGGCGACAGGGCTGATGCGGCGGCGGGTTTTGTTAGGGTTTTCTACGGCGGCTAGAGTAGGGAAGAGGCCTGCTCTGATACCATATTGGTTTAGGTGTTTTGGTGGAACGATCATACCCTCTCGGGTCGTCGGTTGCGTGTTATATAGTGTAAGGAAAAGCCCCCTACGTGACAATACAGAGAAGGTACGTATACGATTAGAGTACTACTCCGTATCATATACGTAGACATATTACATAGACTAATAACTTCGGCCTTGCGAGTTTCATCAGCGATGGCCGGGGCTCGCTCACAACGGGCGTAGCTGGGACGCTCGGGTACATGGACCCAAAGTGTGTGTTCTCGGGCCCGGCTAGCGTGGAGTCTGATGTGTACAGCTTTGGCGTCGTCCTGCTGGAGATCGCCTGCTGCCAAAGGCCAGCCGTTGCCCGAGACGAAGATGAGGGAGCCGTCATCCACGTGTTGCAGTGGGTCTGGGAGTCATACGGTGAAGGAAAAATCCTCAAGGCAGCCGACGCGCGACTGGACGGAAAGTTCGCCGAGCAGGAGATGGAGCGTGTAATGGTGGTCGGGCTCTGGTGTGGGCACCCTGACCCCAGCCTGAGGCCGTCCATCAGGCAGGCCGTCAGCGTTCTGCGGTTGGAGGCACCACTGCCGAGCCTCCCTTTCTTTTTCATATATTTTTCTGATCAGGAAAAATAAAAAATTATGTCAGCGAAGATGCCGGTCGCAGCCTACATGATGCAGCCACCGGGTGATGATTCTTTTGGTTCTTCGGGGACCACCAGGGGCGCTGGCAGCAGGGACGCCAGCACAACTCATTCAGCTCGAAACAAACGTGATTAGATTACATATGCATCATCAATCTGGGCCCTTTAGGATCGCTTCAGAATTTTTTTTGTACTACTTATAACTAATAGAATCACTTCGGGCTTGTTTGATTCATATGATAGGAAAAATAAAGGAATAGGAAAACCATAGGATTGTAATGTCATGTCCACTTTAATCCTATAGGAACCCATATGCAACAAAGTTTGTTTGATCCATCAAAGGATTCTAAGAAAGAGCTTTGGTTGGATGTTAGATTTCCTATGCAATCTAGTGCAAAGGATTTCCTAGGAAAGTTTCCTATAGGAATCAATCCTACAAATCAAACAACCACCATAGGTTTTAATCCTACAAATTTCCTATACAAATCCTTTGAATCAAACATGCCCTTCATGTATGCTTGAACTGAACAGGCACTAATAGTTATGAGCTACTAAAAAATTTTAAAACCATGCAGAATTTTGATCAGTACTATCGTGTATGAGTGTGTGGCAGGTCTGGAGAGGATATACATATGGTTGAGTAGAATCCTCAAATTAACAGGAGACTATTCAATCTATTGGGTTTGGTTATCTTGTCTCTTTCCATGACAGCTCATGCAGAAGAAATTCCAGGTAACTGGAGACCGAATCTGGGGTCATAGCTGAGGTTAGAATTATTGACGACGACTATCCTGTGACTAGCCAGCGACAAGGACGTCAGGACTTGTATCTGCAACTTTATTCTTCTCCCTTATATTGCACGGCAGAGTCTAAATATCTCTGGTGCAACAAGTCTTAGTTGATCCTATTGTTTTGTCTAGTCTTAGTTGATCTTATTGTTTTGTCTCTGATCTTGTCTTCAGCTATTGTGGCGTTATCTGGGTTGTATGAACTATTATATCGTTGTCAGCTTGCAAACAACTGACGATCAATCCAGAATAAATACACTCATTGGCAATTTATATTCTTGTACTTATCCCTGTGATTCAGTAGCAACGCATGGTACAATGCTAGTTTCGAAATAAAATTTCAGCGTGCTATATATGCTGTATCTACTATGTGAGTTTTGTGATGATCATGAAGCTACTGAACATTTGTTCTTTTTGTACCCTTCAGCTAAATATATACGAGTGTAACCAGTGTCGTTGGTTGTCCAGGCTAACCAACAAGTTTTGCTGAATTATATATTGAATGGTTATACCCTATTAGAGTATAGGTCGGTGCGGCTAGGGCACCGGCCGCCTCTCCCCTCCCTATTCGGATGGTAACTCTATCTCTATTAGTCTTGGAGTAAGTCAGTTGTAATCTATATAAACAACCGACCGTGGCTAAAATCAATACAAGTTATTATTCTTTCAAACTATGATGGTATCAGACGCCTAGGTTTTCCGCACCTGGGATGGCGCCTCCACCTACGCTGCCAAAGCCGTCGCCGCTCCCAGCTCGACCCCTCTTTACCATGGCCGAGTTCCGTGCTATCGGTGTCCCTCCCTCCCCCTTTTCCTCCTCTACAACTACTACCACACCTCCCCAGATTCCGATGATCTCTCTAGCCGACACCATCACCGATGTCTCCCCCTTCATACCGATCTCGCTCGACCTCGGCGCCCACAACTATTACCACTGGCGCCACCTCTTCACCATCCACCTCGGCCGTTGTGGCATCCGTCACCATATAGATCCCTCCCACCCTTCGCAGCCCGCCGATCACCGCTGGGTCAAAGATGATCTCGCCATCATCCAGTGGATCTACACCCGCATCTCCACAAAGCTCTTCAATCTGGTATCCTCCGACGACGACACCTCCGCCGATCTATGGGCCTCTCTTCAGCAGTTGTTCTAGGACAACTCCGACGCGCGCATCAACGCGCTAAACACGGAGCTTCGCACAACCTCCCAGGGAGACTCCCCGGTCACCGTCTTCTGCCACCGGATCAAGGCCATCGGCGACGAACTACATGAGCTTGGTGATCACGCCGACGACCGTACCCTCATCAACGCCCTCCTCGTCGGCCTCGGAGATCAGTTCGAGAAGCAACAGTCCATCCCCATGCTGAAGCCCTACTCCACCTTCAAGGAGGTGCGTTCCCTCCTCCAGCAAGAAGAGAAGAATCAAGCTCGCAAGGCACAATGGGCGCCGCACGTCTTCCACGCTGCCGCCCCTGCCGCGGCAGGGAATCCGCCCTCTGGGCTGCCGCGGCAGCCGCCCGCGCAACCATCTCTTGCCGCACCAGCCGCGACCCTGACCCCGCCTCCTGGATGGCGCTCGAGCCCTAATTACAGGGGCAAGAACCCGACCTACAGGCCTCCCTCGACGCGCTCCTCCGGCCCTGCACCCGCTTCATCATCGCCTGATTCTTCGCCGCGCGTGCCACCATCCTGGCCTCCTCAGCACGACCCTTGGACCGGCCTTGTGCAGGCTTGGTCGATGCCATGGTCGGCCCCGTCTCCGTATGGCGCCCCTCCTGCATACATAGGCGCATGGAGTCCCGGTCTTCATCGAGCCACGGGCTCTCCCGGCCTCCTCGGCCCTCGGCCGCAGGCTCACGTCTACACCGTGACTGCTACACCACCATCCGGCGTGCCGAACTACCACATGCCGACCTCCTACGACACCATGCAAGCTCCGTACGTGTACAACCAGCTACCATCCCTCCCCTACGTCAACATGCAAGCTTCCGGCTCCTCTGCTCCTCTCCAGCAGCCAACCTGGGACCAAGCCGCCTTCATCAACGTCATGAACAACTTTACACTAAATAACAAAGGCACGGATTGGATTTTCGATTCAGGTGCATCCTCGCATATGTATTCAAATATGAATTTGCTGTCAACTTGTTTCCCCTCTACTTTTTCCACAATCACTATTGGCGATGGCTCCACAATTTTTGTCTCTTGCGCCAGAAATTCTCACATCGCTTCATCTTATGCTAATTTTCTTCTACGTAATATTCTTGTTGTTCTCCTTAATCAAAAATCTTATTTCTGTTCGACAATTCTATATTGACAACAAAGTTATTCTGGCTTTTGATCCTTTTGGTTTGTCTGTGAAGGATCTGAAAACGGGGGAGGTTCTCGCTCGGTACAATAGCACGGGCGATCTTTATCCACTTCATGGCACGCCCACATCCACCCCCGTGCCATGCTTGCATCCGTTGATTTATGGCATCGTCGTCTAGGCCACCCCAATAAAACCACTCTGTTGTCTTTGCTTCAAGAATTTTATATACCTAGTTCTAGTTCCTCTCATAATCCCTCTCTTTGTAATGCCTGTCAATGCGGCAAACATGTTAGATTACCTTTTGGTACCTCAACTACTGTTACTACTTTTCCGTTTGAGCTTCTTCATTGTGATTTATGGACCTCTCCAATTCCTAGTGTTTCTGGTTATAAATATTATCTTCTGATACTAGATGACTACTCTCACTATATTTGGACTTTTCCTCTTCGTGCAAAATCTGATGTGCATACAATTTTCATAAATTTTCGGCAGTATTTCCTTACTCATTTTGGCTTGCCTATTCGCTTTATTCAATGTGATAATGGACGAGAATTTGACAACACTCAAAACCGCAGTTTCTTTCTTTCTCAAGGAATTCTTCTCCGTTTTTCATGCCCTTACACTTCTTCTCAAAACAGTAAAGCTGAACGTTCTCTTTGTTCTATAAATGACATTCTTCGCACTTTACTTTTGCAAGCCTCTCTTCCTTCTCGTTTCTGAGCTGAAGCTCTTCACACTGCCACATTATTCATCAATGTTCGCCCCACCAAAACGTGTTCAATCTTTGTTTTTATCTCACCCAGACTATTCTTTCTTGCGTGTTTTCGTTCCCTTTGTTTTCCAAACATTGCCTCTACAGCCTCCAATAAACTCGAACCACGTTCCCTACCTTGCATTCATCTTAGCCTTTCTGATGATCACAAAGGATATCGTTGTTTTGATCCCTCTTCTGGTCATGTTATTGTTTCTCGCCATGTTACTTTTGATGAAAATACCTTTCCTTATGATGTCACCAAATTCACTCCCCAAACAAAACCATCAGTCCCTACCACTACCAAAACACCCTTCGTTCAACCCATTGTCGCCCCTGCCGCGGCAGACTTTTGCCCCGTTTCTCTCCTGCGGTAGCCTACCGCGGCAGGATTTTTGTCGGTTTCTCTACCGCGGCAGACTTTTCTCCTGTTTCTCTGCCGCGGCAGCCTGCCATGGCAGAACTTTCACCCGATTCTCTGCCACAGCAGGAACCTGTCACCATCCCGACCACTGTCGTGTCCACCCCTCGTAGCACCACTTCCCCTACCCCTACCACCGAACCATCTACCCAATCACCCCGATCACCAACACCTACTATCGAGTCTTCCTCCACACCCCCATTACCACCTAATGTTGTTCCTATTCAACCACCTACAAATGATCACGTCATGTGCACTCGTGGCTTTCTTCTCCCTTCTAAACGTCTCAATCTCACAGCCACAACCACAGTTTCCCCTATACCCACATCCTACAAACGTGCTCTTCTTGATCCTCTTTGGTTCTCAGCTATGCGTGATGAATTTGATGCTCTTCAACAAAACAATACATGGATTCTCGTTCCCAAACCTTCTGGCGTTAATGTTGTTTCTGGCAAATGGGTTTTTCGACACAAATTTCATTCTGATGGCACTCTTGCTCGTTACAAAGCTCGTTGGGTTTGTCGCAGTTTTTCACAACAACATGGCATTGATTTCGATGAGACTTTCTCCCCCGTTGTCAAACCAAGCACTATTCACGTTGTTTTTAGTCTTGCTGTTTCTTCTTCATGGCCGATTCATCAACTTGATGTTAAAAATACTTTTCTCCATGGTACTCTTAATGAAACTGTCTATTGTCAGCAACCCTCTGGTTTTGAGCATCCCTCTTCTCCAAATCTTGTCTGTTTACTCAAAAAATCTCTTTATGGTCTCAAACAGGCTCCTCGTGCCTGGTTTCAGCATTTTGCTACTTTCATTCAAACCATTGGCTTTATATCTTCTATCTGATTCTTCTCTATTCATTTTTTGTTCCTCCGAACATACTGCATATCTTCTCCTTTATGTTGATGACATCGTTCTTACTGCTAGCCACTGTTCAAAAAATAGGCCGATTAATCGCTACTAGGGACCTGACCGTGTCGATTACCATTAATCCTTCGTGTTAATCATTTAGCCCGATTAATAGGTCTGACACTTCGATTACTAGGTATGTTCCCGATTAACCACTACATTTAGGTCAAAAAAGTTGCAAAATTATCAACACATATCGCCCATCCATCCGCTATCCCACCCCAATAAAGTAGGTTTTGCGAAGCTCCCGTTCGATCCCTGCCTCCAGGAGCTTGATTTTAGCCATCACCAACTAGTTCATTGTCGTTGTTTACCAGTTCCTCGTAGTTGCCGACCAGACCTCAGATATAAGAGCTCGAGCGCCTTAAGGATCTCATCCGGAAGATTAAGGAAGAGAATTCATACGTGTTTTAGGTGCTAATTTTTGTAGGATGCACCGATTAATAGCCGACCGATTAAATCAGTTAATCGTCCAAATTCCGATTAATCGCTACTCCCAAGCCAACCGAGCAGCTAACGATTACCGATTTCCTTAACATTGCTGCTAGCTCTGACTCTTTTCTCCAACATATTATTTATTCTCTTCATCGTGAATTTTCCATGACTGATTTAGGGCCTCTTCATCATTTTCTTGACATTAATGTTTCTCGCACAAAATCCTCTCTTTTTCTTTCTCAACGACAATATCTTTTGGATTTGATTTCACGGAATGGTATGTTCGATTGTCAACCTTCTCGCACTCCGACCGACATAGGTGCCAAACTATCGGCCGATGGTGATCCTGTTTCCAATCCCACTTTTTACCGTAGCATCATTGGTGCTCTTCAGTATGCCACTCTTACTCGTCCCGACATCTCTTATTTGGTTCAGCAAGCCTGCCTTTTCATGCATGATCCTCGTGCTCCTCACCTTGCTCATGTAAAACAAATTCTTCGCTATTTAAAAGGAACTCTTGATTACGGTCTTCTTCTAAACTCTTCTTCCCCTACAAGCTTGACAGTTTATTTTGATGCAGACTGAGCAGGTTGTCCAGATACTCGACGGTCCATATCCGGATTTTGCGTTTATTTAGGAGATAATCTTGTTTCTTGGTGTTCTAAAAGGAAGGTAACAGTTTCCAGGTCTTCTGCTGAGGCTAAGTATAGGTCAGTTGCCCATGCCGTGGCAGAGGCGGTGTGGCTGCCCAGCGAGCCACCATTGTTTATTGTGACAATATTTCTGCAGTCTACATGGCCTCCAATCCCGTTCAGCATCGGCACACGAAGCATATTGAGATTGATATTCACTTTGTTCGAGAGAAGGTGGCTCTTGGCGAAGTTCGAGTTCTTCATGTTCCTACAAGCGCTCAATTTGCTGATATTTTTACTAAAGGACTCCCCACTTCATCGTTTACATACATTCGCTCCAGTCTCAACATCGTTACTCCTGACGTTGAGACTGCAGGGGGATATTAGAGTATAGGTCGGTGCGGCTAGGGCACCGGCCGCCTCTCCCCTCCCTATTCAGATTGTAACTCTATCGCTATTAGTCTTGGAGTTCAAGTCAGTTGTAATCTATATAAACAGCCGACCGTGGCTAAAATCAATACAAGTTATTATTCTCTCAAACTATCAAACCCGTTTATTTGACGTGATAGAATCTCTATCATAATTGGTGTTGTAGTTATTTTCTAGGCTATTTGGATAACAAGAAATAAGTCTTGTTTTCAAAGAATCAGACCTAGAGACCCTACTAATGTTATTCTCTTTGCATGCCAATTTATAACTATTTTTTTCGTGAAACGCAAATGCATTGCGTTTCGATGCATTGATAAATCAAGAAAGAGTCAATTTACAAGTCCAAAAAAGGACTAACACCCGTGCCATACAACTCAACCCAAGGCGACAGAGCAAAGCTAAGCCCAAGCAATCTAAGGGAGTATCTGGCGCAACCCTCGCGCCCTAGCCCCCTTAGCCTTAGCCTTGATCGTGTCGACTAGGGTAACCACCGAGGGGGTCTCGTTGTTGAAGACAACCGTGTTCCTATGCTTCCAAATCCACCACGCCATAAGCATGATCACGAACGAGGTTCCTTTGCGCATCTGACGTGGGCTAGAGCGCACCACCAGCTCCCACCACTCCGCGAAGGGGCCTTCAGCAACCGGAGGACTAGCAGTAGATCGGATCCATGATAGGACCTCATGCTAGATAGTCTATGAAAACGGGAATCCGGTGAGGAGGTGTGACATGGACTCCGTAGACTGGTCGCACAACACGCAAAGCGACCGGTGGGGAAGCTGCCGACGCTCCAGCCTCTCACCCGTCCAACATCTGTCCTGACAAGCGAGGTAGATGAAGAACTTCACCCTAGGTGTCGCCCACGATTTCCAGGTCAGCTTCCAAGAACCTGAAACTATGGACCCCTGGAAGAGGGCGTAGTAACAGGACTTGGAAGAATACTGGCCATCACTCGTCCACCACCAGACCAGCCTGTCTGGCTCACCCCCCAGGTGCATGCCTTGCAGCTTGTTCCACGGTTGAACGTACTGCCACAACGTGAGGAGGCTTATAGCACCTGAGATGTCGGAGATCCAGCTGCGGTTAAAAACTGCTTGTTGCACCGTCCACACCTTCTTGAACCGTCGTGGGATTAGCGCCAGAAGATCCGGCGCTATCTTCCCGATCGACTTCCTGTCCACCCATCTGTCTAGCGAGAATAGCGTCATTGTCCCTGTGCCCACCACCATAGTGGTGGAGGCGAAGAAGATCTCATGCTCATTCTTGGTGAACTGCATGTCTAGGCCGTGTTAGGGTCGCAGGGGGTCCGTATGCATCCTCCACAACCATCGGGTCCGGAGGCTAGTGGCCGTGCGAGCGAGGTCTGGGATCCCCAGCCCTCCTGAAAGAACATGTGGGCCCCCATGTGTGGTTTTGGTAATTAATGACAATCTTTATGGACTAATGTGTGCATTAAGTTGTACTTGTAGGAATTTTCCATTGGCATCGCTTGGAGCATGTGTTGGCTTCAAGGTCGATGAAATGCGAAGAAGATATGTTTTGCAAGCTCAATATGCGCCATCTACAGAAGATATCATGTTTGATGCTTGCCATCCTCGGTGATCATGGATCGATAATGAGAAATTAAGAAAGGTGTTCCATCTTGAGAAGGGCAAGATCGTCTACATCGAGCTCAAGTGGAATGCTCAAGGCAAAGGTATAATCTTGATAGGTTTTCCCTTTTGCCGGTCTCATGTTGTTAGTGGGAGACCGGGTTTAGGATCGATAGCCGTACTATCAAGAAGGGCTCTTGAATGAGTAATTCGGTCACATCGTTTGGAGAGAGCTCAAACCTTTGCATACTTGCATCATCGTATTTGGTTGTTAATTGGTCTTATCCATGTGAGAATATAGAGCTTGTGGTAATCTCCATAACAAGCTCTTGTTCATCAAAATCGGATCTCCCATATGTATCTTATTACGATTTTGATTTATACGGTTTTTTGGTTTCTCACCAAGTAAGGTATCTCACATTATATTAATTGATACACTCTCACTTGGTGATAATCAATATTTCCACTTTTTATTGGGAAGCCCTTGTCGTCATCTATCCAACGCAATTGGAATCTGGTCAATCGGAGCTTCTAGTCAAAAGTTATGACCGTTTGAATATTCGCCGATTTTATTCATAAAAGAAAAGAGAAAATCTACTCTCTAGGCTGAACGGTAGTACCGCCCAGGCGGGCCGGTACTACCGCCCGCCCCTGTACGCCCCGTAATATCTCTCTGTTGGCCCAATACCTATTCGCGGTAGTACCGGCCGACCCGATAGTACCGCCCGAGTGGGCCGGTACTACCGGCCGGCCCAGTTTCTTTTCCCAGATTTTTTCCCAGGCGCCCCGCTGCCTCCGCTCCCGCGCATGCTGCCCTGCTGGACCCAGCCTTGGTCGCCGCTGCGCGCGCCCCGCAAATCCCGTTTCGCCCGCGCGCTGCGCGCGTTGACTTGCGGCTGCCGCCCGCTCGCGCGAGATGCCACTACTCGCTTGCCGCCGGGCCCAGCTGCCTCCTGCCTTGCATGCGCTGTTACTTGCTGCTGCTGCTGCGCTGGGCCACTGCTCACGCGCGCTGCTGGCTAGCTGCCTTGCTGCTGCCGCTGGGCTGCTGCTGCCACTGCTTGGCCCCACCGCATGCTGCTGCTCGCTAGCTGGTGACCCCATGCGCATGTGCTGCTGCCTCGATTTTTTCGCTGGAGCGGTACTATCGGTTAATTCCGGTAGTACCGAACCGTTCCGAAAAATGTCCCAAATGGCTAGATTTTTTGAAGCCCTATTAAGTCTTTGTCCGTTTTCAGTTTTAAAAGCTTCTCTCTTATCTATTAAGCTAAGCTTTGTCCACACTTGCTCTAGATCTTGAAGCTTGCCTAATCTTTTCACTCTGATGATTCTTGCCCATATTTGAGTGAAAGAGAGAGGAGATATAGACCCACGTTTTGACCTAACCAATTCATCTCTTTGTGAGTGCATCTTTGGAGATCTAGATTTTGGAGGATTTTGTGTCTCTCTTTGGTTCCTCCTCTCTTGTCCCCCCAATAGCTGTAGTAGCTTTATTGAAACTTGAGAGTGAGGGATTTGAGCACCTTTGTGGTGTTCTTGCCATTTGCATTTAGTGCATCGGTTTGAGTTCTTCTCGGAGGATTTGGTTTGAGTTACTCATTGGAGCTTGTCCCTCTTGGGTTCTTGAAACCCTAGACGGTTTTGTGGCCTTGGTGACATTGTGGCCTTTTGTGACATTTGTTGGGAGCCTCCAATTAAGTTGTGGAGAAGTGCCCCAACCTTGTGAGAGGTTCGGGTTGCCACCGACAAGTGCACCGATAGTGGAAGCGTGGATCGATCCCGTTGGGGTGAGATTCACCAGAGAATAAGGGAGGCCTTTTGTGGCGTTGGTGGTTTGATACCACCCCCTCTCCAAACGAGACGTACTCCATGTTGGGAGGAACTCGGTAAAATATTGGTGTCCCCGCGTGCCTCGGTTATCTATACCCGAGCTCTTTACTTATGCACTTTACATTGTGATAGCCTTCGTGCTTGAAGTAATATATATCTTGCTATCACATTGTTGCTTGTATTGTTTAGCATAAGTTGTTGGTGCAATAGGTGAACCTTAGTTGTTCTAGGTTGTGCTTAACAAAGTAAACACTAGTTTTATTCCGCCTTTGTTGAGCCACTCTAAGATACCGCCTCCTTGGGGTATCGTGAAAAACATGCACGAGAAAATTCCAGATGTCACGTACAAGAAATTCCAAATTCATGGACATCTTTTTGAACAAGACAAGACTTGGTAACTTTACTCCTCTGGTATCAAGAGGAACTCTACGTCTGAATATGATAAATTCCAAAGTCGAAAGCTTGTTCATTTGAAATAGTTTGGCTCGATCGAGGACATGCATGGACTATCATTTTTGTGCATCTTTCTTTTACTCTAGTTTTCACACCTCTCGTTTCATGGTGCAGTGCACTTAAATCCTTGCCTGACCTTCCAGAGTTTCCACTGTCACTGAGACCTGAAGGGTACGAATTTCCATGCACTGATTCAATCTGAGAGAATTTGAAGGCCACTCCCCTTCGTGGACTCAGTGATACTACATCTGTTCTGCCTTAAAATATGTGTTACTTAATTTGCTTATGTTTGAAGCTCATAGGCTAGGTATTGTACGGTTGGATAATCTAGTTTGTAAAATCAAACGATTATTTTTTAACTCAGCATATAAAATTGCTAGCCAGGAAGAAGTGGCCACCCAAATATATATTCTGAAAGCAAGACCTGGTCGCACTCGTCGTTGGAAGCTTGTGTAGAAAACTTCCAAGCTAGCTCTGGTGGTCAAAATTGGTGTCGAGAAAAAACGTTCAAAGTTACATACATGACTCTTGGGGACCTCCTTTGACTATCACTAGAAGTTAATGATGAGCCATTGGGCGTGCAAGATGTCCTGCTCAGTGCAACGTCTTGGCTTTCCATTTGGCACGTTTAATCGGCCTGCATGGCCTGGTTGCAGGAACTGGTGCCACAACCTACAGGCCAGCCAACGCTTCTTCTAGAATTTCAGCTGGCTTCACAGGCTGAACTTTCCTTGGTCAGAATAACAAAAACAAAATCCAGGAATTGCTTGCACATCTTCCACAAGAGAACAACATCAGGTCAGTAGAGGAGAAAAGCCAATGGCAGACTAGGAAAGTTCAAAGCTGTGGGGGAAGCATTCTCTGATTGTGATATATATCCCTGCGCAAAACCCATATAAGGAGCCTTCCCTCCTGTAGCATTTCAGTGTGGTAACCAAATACACCCCAGGTTTCCAGCAATGGCAGCTCCTCAGTTTGGACCAGCACTCTTCGTTACCGGCCTCCTTGCTCTTGCAACTCTTGCCAGCTGCAACACCGAAGGTGCTACGTACATGCTAATTCGTGATCCCTAAATAACTATTCTTTTCTCAAATTAGCTTGTGTGCTGATTTGTGATTTGTTGATGTATGTGTATCCGAAGGCGACATCCTTTTCACGCAGAGGCAGGCATGGAAGGACCCTAATAATGTTCTGGACTACTATTCTAGTTAAGGCAGTACTTACTCTTCTGTTCGGCTTGACACCCCCGCCCCCCACCTCCTCCCCCCCCCCCCCCCCCCTTGAGAGTCGTCCACTCCGCCCCGGGCCAATCTGAGGCTCCTCTCGACGGCGATGCCGCTCGGAGGAAGCTAAGGAGAGGCGCCGGCTCCAGTAGTCTAGGTCTTAGGATTGGATTTGGTAGATGTTGTCCCCTTGTGGCGATTTGGAGTAGGACAGCAGATCTCATCGGCCGAATCTGGTGCGTCCGATGCTCCTCCTCCCTCGAGACGCGCTCCGGTGGCAAGGGCGGTGGCAAGATCGGAGCCTGAAGCTCGGCATCTCCAAGAATAAGGCCGTCTTCCCCTTTCTCTAGAGGTCCTCCGATCTGGCGCTCCTCCATGGCGCCAGGCGGTCGCCGGCGACGCCGTCCGTCGAGTTTCCATGGTGGGATCTGGGCGGCGACGGTGAACCCGGTGAGGCCTTCTTCAATAAGTGGACTGTGGTTGCTTCGGCTCGTCAACATCGCCATCCTATACGCTTGCTTCCCCGAATCCGTGGCAGGTTCTTCGGGTCTGACGGTGAGCCGCTTCCTACTGTGTGGTGTTGGCGTGTTTCTTCTGCTCTGGCTCTGCCTTCTTCTCTGTCTTTCTACTTCTCCTCGAGCTCCATGGTGGGGATAGGGGAAGTTGTTCATAGAGACGAGGCTCAGCTAGGGTGGAGTTGGGGTCAAAGAACCTTTTCATCTGGGAGCTCATCCTCTGCGTCCAAGAAGACGCCAGAATCCTTAGCCAAGATGGCATCAGTCATGTCGGTATGCTCCGACAATCCCTCAACCTCCATTGGGAGGCCCTCTTCGAGCTCAGGTGTTGGGAGCTTTACCGGGCCGAAGGCAAGTGGTAGCGTCCCCGTCTTCGTCCATGGTTGCAGCACGCTGGTCTCTCTGCTCCACATTGGGGAAGAGAAAGGGCTAAATTGTAATTCCCAATCTTTTAGCAAGGTCCTTTCTACAAATACCAGGGATCCATGTGTTATTTTCTTATTCTATGAGATCCTTTGTAATAATTTTATACCTCCACTGCTACATTAATGAAAGGTTCTAGCCCCTTCTGGGGCACTCCGCGTTTAAAAAAAAAATGTTCTGGAAAGCTGGGACCCAACCCTTGTGAACCCTTGCACTTGGTTTCATGTCACCTGCAACAACGACAACTCCGTCATCCGTGTGTACGTGTCACTTTGGTTTTCCTCTTCTGCTCCTTGTTCTGAATCCAGGAGTGTTTTCTTGCAGATCAATTAAATCATACATGTGTTTCTTCCTCACTGTGCAGGGATCTGGGGAATGCAGGCCTCTCTGGCACCCTGGTTCCAGAACTGGGAGGACTGAAGAACCTGCAGTATCTGTAAGAACTTGGTGCAGTGCCAGAGCTCTCCAAATTCTGCACCGAAAATATCTGCAGACGTACTGATCTTCCCATCTTTGCAGCGAGCTTTACGCGAACAACATCAGCGGACCGATACCGACGACCCTGGGCAACCTGACAAGCCTTGTCAGCCTCGACCTCTACAGCAACATCCTCTCCGGCGAGATTCCGACCTCCCTCGGGGTCGGGGCCATCGGGACGCTGCGTTACCTGTACGAGTCTTGTTGCAACGATTTCAGAACGAACTGCTAACAACGTACTTACTATTATGCTTGGTGTCTGCAGGAGGCTGCATGGGAACAACCTGACAGGATCCATACCGGCATCGCTTGGCCGTTTGACGAAGCTTGCGAATCTGGAGCTTCAGGAGAACGCGCTGAGCGGCTCTATCCCGACTGCCCTGGGCAACATCACCACGTTGCAGTACTTGTATGTCCTTGCTTGTTCCTGAACTTTATATGAAACTAATGCCTGCAAATGCAATTCTCAGGATCATAAAATAATTTCTCGGTGTTCCGAAATTTAAACCCCGATACGTAGAAACCATGAACGAGCGTTAGAAAAAGGAAATTGATAATGTCCGTTTGTTTGTTGCAGGAGGCTGTACGGCAATACGCTGACAGGCACGGTGCCACTGGAGATCCTCTCTCTGGTTCTCGTCGGGGACTTGGCTGAACTGTGAGTAGTACCACGTTGCATTCCCTTCCGTCCTTCCTTCCCCAGTTAGTGACTTCCACTGACATTTTCTTGTTTTGTTTTGGTATCTTATGCAGAAATGTTAGGAGAAACAATCTGACGGGCACTGTCAGCTCATCTAAACAAAGAGGTACACGGATCTGCAGCTCTGATAATTAAGATTTTATTTTATGTATAAGTGCATACATGTAGTATTGTTTTGGTGCTTTGCGCTCACAGCAATTTCGGCATGCTTCGCAGTGAGCAAGATCATCCAGGACACGCTCAAGATGGCAAATTGAGCGAGTAAACTCAATGTATTTTCCTTGTCAAGCTGCTAGCAGTAGCGGCAGTCTGAACTTTTGTACTGTACGTAGATCATCATATACGACCAAGAATCCCAGGGGTTCGCTCCGTTTTACTTTGGAATAATGAGTTTTGCTTGTTGCGCAACTTTGACGTGAACGGAGATCGAAGTTTGAGATTTACTCCCTCCGTTTCAAAATATAAGATGTTTTAGATTTATGAAAAAAATGTATCTATGTGTAGATTTACTCTAAACATGAGTAAACCTAAATATTAAAAAAAGTCTAGGTACATTTGCTTCACAAATGTAAAACATCTTATATTTTAAAACAGAGGGAGTAACTACGTGTGTCTATAGTTACCTCCTGGTATCAAGCTCGAAAACATGTCATTGGCCGGGAAGAGAAAGGAGAGGATCAAGTAAACTGAGAGGAGCAGGGCACACATCTTTTGCTTAAAGAATAGTCATAGTCCAAAGTCAACGCTTTCTAAGTTTGATCAAATTTATACAAGAAATTTTAACATTTGCAATACTAAACTAATATCAATAGATTCACCATAAAGTGTATTTTCTCAATATGTCCGTCCAATATTGCAGATGCAGATTTTTTTTAAGTATTTGGTAAAGTTAGTAGAATTTTTTTTTGCGAATAAAGTTAGTAGAATTTGATTTTTTTTATTAATCTTAGATGTCTTATATTTTAGGATAGAGGGACGGATATTAATTACACCTGACATATGCGCCATTAAACCATTTCTCACCATGGTAGGCCTGTGCTACAACCTATAGAGACGATTGTCGTTTTTTTTTTTTGAGGAATCAACGGCTATCGCCCACCTGAACTCAATCTTCATTGCAAAAAAGGAGTAACAGTAGATGAGGCATGAGGGCAAGCTCGTACCCACGAGCATCCTGTGCCAGGAGGGAGGGTGGGTTGCCAAGAACTTTTTACAATGGAGGGAGGGGAGGAGTGGAAAGCCCTACACGATAGAAACACACCATGATAGCATAGCGTTCGTTTCGACCCGGCCGTGGGGGAGCAGGAACCGTCAAAAGACACAAATTTGGGTCAACATGGCGAGGATCCGGCTTGTAGAGAGGAGATCAGCGGCAAACACCATGCAACCCACAAGGGACCACGGACAACTCGATGACGTTGTGTGCATTGACGTGCATAGGTGGCAGCTGACGGCAAGGCCAGCAAGGATGGGGACGTCAACATCAGACGGGGCGGAGGCGGGGGCACCGAGCAAACAAGTGTGTCAGGTCTTTGGTCGGGGCAGAACAGGCATAACAGAAAGGGAATGCACCCAAGACTAGAGTAGTGTGGGACCTGGTTTTATGGAGATGGAGGATCCAGAAGAACACTCGAACTTTGAGGGGCGCGATGCATTCCTTGTTAACATCTTGAAGGGGGATGATGCCACCGGATGCACAAAGACCCGGTAGACGATCCTAGTAATGAACTCCGAAGAAGCCCTAATAGAGACGGGGCGCAGGTCAGGGGACGGGGTGAGGGTGATCCTTGACAGGGCAGCATGTACATACTCCATCTCACTCGCAGCCGCTGCAGAAATCCTGTGTAGGAGAGGAACATCAGCGGTCCCATTTCGAGGGAGAGATCGAGCGCCCATTCCCTAGACATACCTTGGCAATAGAGCGATATAGTGGGAGTAAAGCCTCGAAGCACTTCCATGTGGGGGTAGCTTTCTTGGGTTGGTCTTGAAGGTAACTCCGGCAAACCCATCGAATGCATGGGTATCTCGCTCGGCAAATAGACCATGGAGCACCTTGAGGAGCAAACACTTGTTCTGTAGAGCAAGGTCGACAATTCCTAGGCCACCTTCAGACCGCATTCGGCATGCAAGTCCCGGGAAACTTGACAGTCGCCCCCAGAGCATGATTATTTTTGTCTTCCATAGCATCGCGCGCATCGGCCTATCCATCTTTGCAATCGTACCTTTGGGATGGGTAGCACGAACATGGCAAACGATGGGAGGCGGACAACACCGACGTGGTGAGCGTGAGGCATCCACAAATGGGGAGCAGGGAGGTCCGCCAACCGGGGATGCGTTTGTAGATCTTTACATCTAGGAACTCCAGAGACGAGGCATATAGCTTATGGTCCGAGAGGGGTAGCCAAAGGTAGGTTTGTGGGTACAATAAAATCGGGCAGCCCAGGATGGTCGTGAGCTGAAACATGAGGCCCTCTGACATCCTGCCCACCGTCACAAAGGTGCTCTTATGGAAGCTAATATGTAGTCCAATGGTACGAGAAAATAGGTCCAGGAACTCTTGCAAGCGGTAGACTTGTGAGTGCTAGGCCGGAGGATCAAAAGAGTGTCGTCGACATACTGAATTACGGGACAAAGGAGGTCATCAACAAGAGGGTGTAGGAGGAGGTCATATCCATCCCCCGTGGCAATGAGGCACAACAAGAGATCTGCAACAATAAGGTACATGTACGAGGATAGAGGGTCCCCTTGCCGCAACCCATTCCGGCAATGAATCCAGCGATTCGAGAAAAGGAGGGCGGCATTTTGCCCAGTAGATAGAATAGCCAAGATCCGGGAACGAAAATGAGCGCCAAAGCCATGGGTATCAAGTATGGCGTTCAAGGCTGCCTAGTTGGCGGAGTCCAAGACTTTCTTGAAGTCGAGTTTGATCATGACAGAAAATGTTTTACATATCGGATGCACTCTAATATTTATTATCCTATAATAAAAGCAAGATACATGAGTCTAAAATAGAAACATCATTACCCACAAAAATAAAAATATAAAAAACCATGTTAATCAATATGAACAGCAACTGGACAAGGTTAGTTGAAGCATATTTTTACGGAAAGTATCGTTCACGATTTAATATCGATCACAATGAGGAGGGAAGGGGTTGTGTTGGGCGCTTTGGTCGATCTCGGGAACTCACGATTCTAAGTGAATTGATTTTGTGTACTTCCTCGGTATAAGTGACTTGGATTTATTGATATTTGTATATATATGTACCTAGACACGTATTAGTATGTAGAAACATACAAATTTAGATAAATCCTACTCACTTATTTTATAAGAGGGTATATTTTTTGCAAGGCTTTGAAGACATAATGATGTTTCGGATTATTATGAAGAGATATAAAACATGCTTATCGGAAGAGAAAAAACTATGTTATGGAAACATACATTAAGTTATTGTAAGTAAAATCGTGGTGTGTTGTAAAAATCATCTACCTTGAATGTATTCACCACTTTACGGTTAGGCGTTCCATCCAAGTGAAGACAATTATACACGTGCACTAAAGCATGAATGAGCTCTCCCAAAAAAAAATGAACGACCTACATCATAGGATGGACTTGTTAGAATATGTATATTAGTTATATACTAGACATATATGCGTGTTTCGCCGCGCCGCCTACAACACGTTGGGCATTTGTCTAATAGGCATGAAGGGTTTGCATGTGTTTTAGACCGGATAGATGTTGGTTATAACACTTTTTCTATTGCTTTTTTTAGTGTTGCATGATAAATTAAATAGACAGCCAAGGGTGCTTTATCGTGCTGATTATGGTTACTTTTGGCTTTCTATTCTAGGCTGATAGCCATTGCACGTTAGTTTTTTGTTTGAAACTATATCATATTAAAAACAGTAAAACTTAACCACCTAGGACCTCTCACAGTGCTTTGGCTTTTTTAACCGTTCGATTTGATCCTTAAACGTTCCAGATTGATTCTGTTGTTCCACGATGCATCTGTGGTCCGTTTTCAAGTGTCACGATGTGTGCGTCACGGCCGGCCAAATGTTACTGGGCTGCTACTCTGCAAGCCAACCTGGGCACAATCTGACTAATCGGGCCATCCTGGATTCAAAAGGCTTACTGCAGGTTTTACCCCAACCCTTAGCCCGTGAGGACTACTCACTCATAACAATAAGATCAAGGATAGAAAATATTGTGTAAATTAAGAAACAGTAAAACTTAACCACCTAGGACCTCTCACAGTGCTTTGGCATTTTTAACAGTTTGATTTGATCCTTAAATGTCCCAGATTTATTTTGTTGTTCCACAGTGCATCCATGGTCCGTTTCTATGTGCCACGCTGTGTGCGTCATGGCCGGCCCGATGTTACCGGGCTGCTACTTTGCAAGACAACCTCGGCACAATCTGATGAATCGGGCCATCCTGGGTTCAAAAGACTTACTGCAGGTTTTACCCAAACCCTTAGCCTGTGAGGACTACTCACTCATAACAATAAGATCAAGGATAGAAAATATTGTGAAAAATATTTGAATTGAAATTAAATATTCTTATAATGGTCACCAAATCACAAGAAGATCTCAAGTACAAGCTAATGACTATGGCTATGGAGAGGATGAACTATGGTGGTGGATCTCCTTTGGTGATGCTAGGATGCAATCTAAGAATAGCGACCCTATGCGCGACGGTTGAGATCTCGAAATATATATGCACCTTCACAAAAGTCATAGGGTTTGACGAAATCAAGCCAACGCCACCTGGTACAGGCAGGCCGTATAGACGAGCCTTACCCGTACCAGTGGTCGTTAAGCCCTTTGTCGATGGGTTTTTGACCCTGGTTTGCTTGGGCGTGTAGACAACCTCAAAATCTTCATTAATAGCTCTTGATTTCGTCTTAAAATCATGATTTCCTACACAACACAATTCAAAGCAATATATTGCACATCTTTACAATAATTAGTCATTATAATAGCAATGCTAGAGAAATTCTTGGTCATTTGTTTGACTAAAAATATGTTTTAAACATGGATAAAAGATGTTATTTTCACAGCCATCAGTACATCTTGTTCTGTCACTCATCAGGCTTCTCATTACACATCTGACTTTCCAGTTCCAAACATTTATTTTGTCCCATAATTGTCCATGAGCCTCATGTGAGTTGGTCAAATTGCTGATATGAACTACTTTGTTGGTTTTGACAAAACCTCTTGTTATGTGCAGGATCTTCAGAGCAAGAGGATCATTGGAATTAGCCGTTGCCATAGAGGACCCACGTCCCTCTACGGACTTGATACTCTACACCTTTCTTTAGTTTCCGCATCACTTGTTTCATCTGCCTCCTCATCAAGACCCACTTCATCGTTTTCTTTTGTCTAGTGGCATCATCGGTTAGATCATCTCTGTGGTTCTAGTTTATCTATTCTTTTTGAACAAGGTGTTTTGGGTCATGTTCATGTGTATGCTGGTTTTGCATTATAAGGATTATAAGCTAGGGAAACATATACAACTTCAATATCCTTCCAACACCACTTGTTCTAGTCGTCCTTTTGATTTAGTGCACTAACATTTGGGGCCCCTCCCCTTCTTTCTCAAAGGGTGGTCACAAAAATTATGTCATATTTGTTGATGACCACTCTCGCTACACTTGGATTTATTTTATAAAAAATCGTTCAGAGTTGAATTCTATATATCAGGCCTTTGCTAGAATGGTTCATACTCAATTTTCTAGTGTTATTCGTGTTTTTTCTCTAACTCGTGGGGGGGGGGGTGGGCAGTATCTATTTGCAGCTTTTCGTGATTTTCTTTCTTTAGAAGGTACTCTTCCTCAACTTTCTTAACCAGGTGCTCATGCTCAAAATGGAGTTGTTGAGCGTAAACATCGCCATATTATTGAGACTGCTCCTACTCTTATGATTTCCTCCTTTGTACCTACTCATTTTTTGGGTGAAGCTATTTCCACAACTATGTGCCTCATAAGTATACAACCTTCTTCTCGCCTTCATGGCAAGTGTTTTGGTGAGGTTTTGTTTGGTTCTCCTCCCACATAAGACTATATATCTTCGTGTTTTTGGTTGTACATGTTATGTTGTACTAGAATCTCGTGTACCAAATTGACTACTCGGTCTGTTCAATGTGTTTTTCTCGGATATAGTCTTGAGCATAAAGACTATAGTTTCTATGATCCTTCCACCTGCCGCATTCACTTCTCTCGTGATGTCATTTTTATAAAAATCAACCATATTTTTACTCTAGCTCCACTAACTCATCCTCTTCCACGTCTTTAGAGTCCACATCTTTTCTCTCTCTTCCACCTATCTTATCCTTAGATGAATCAGTATCTGATTAAACACCACCTTCCTCACCACCAGATCCACTAGGTTCACCTTCCTCACCAGCTCCACGGTCTTCTCCTTCCTCACCACCATCTCCAACAGCTATACCATCTTTTCCATTATATTATAGTCATCGTCCTAGAGTTTCATGTGATGACTTTGAAGGGTTTTACAGCATAGTAAATCAAAAAAATTCTACGGATGCGAATGGGAAAGCCAAGATATAATATAGAAGATGCAAACAACGAGGGGAATAGATGAGATCTTCATACCCTTGAAGATTCGCATAGCGGAACGTTCAACGGAACGTGGTTGATGTAGTCGTACTAGATTCTCCTCCTCGCGATCCTATCCAATCCAACACCGCAAGTGGCGATGCCTCCGAGAGATGCACATGTACGTCACCTCGACGTCTCCTCCTTCCTCGTTCCAACAAGTGGGGTGGAGAGATAGGTTGGATCTACAACACGACGGCGTGATGCAAATGGTGGAGAGTTTCTGCGGCAGGGCTTCGCCTACGGGCAGTCGGGAGGGAGAGAGAGAGAGAGAGGAGGGCATCAGGGCGGCTAGGGCTTGAAGAGGTGTGGGGGGAGGGTGCGCCCCAACCCTATTTATATAGAGGGGTGGGAGGCTGCCCCTTGCCCCTCCTCCAAGCCTAGGGCCGGCGGCCAAGGGGGAGGAGTGGGGGGCAAGTTCCCCCCTCCTTCTAGGAGCTCTCCCTAGGGTTTCCCCTAGGGCTTGGCCGGCTAGGCCAATGGGGCCTTGTGATCCTGTCCCAATGCGGCCAGGGCACTCCCTCGTAGTCCCACGCCCCCTCCCGACAAGTGGGGCCACGTTGGTCCCACTCCGGAAGGTTCTAGAAGCTTCCGGTACAATATCGAACAATCTGAAACACTTCCGAACTCCAAAAACTGCTTTGCCTTATATGAATATTATTCTCCGGACCATTCCGGAATCTCTCGTGATGTCCCGGATCCCATCTGAGACTTCGAACAAAAACTCATAAACCAATTATCCATTCTATCCTAGCGTCGAGACACGTTAAGTGTGTGACCCTACGGGTTCGAGAATATGCAGACATGATCTTCTATCAATAATCATCAGCGGGGTCTGGAAACCCATATTGACTCCCACATACTCATCGATGATCATATCGGATGAATCATGATGCCATGATTCAATTAATCCCATATACATATTCCCTTCGCCACGTGATATTTTACTTGCCCGAGATTCGATCATCGGCATCGGCATACCTAGTTCAATCTCGTTCACAGCAAGTACTTTACTCGTTCCGTAATCCGATATCACTTTGTGATTAACTCCTTAACAACGTGCTTGCAAGCGGTGTTGATATCGATTACCGAGTGGGCCCGAAGTATATCTCTCCGACTTGGGAGGGACAAATCCCATCTCGATACATACAACCCAACAAGTACTTTCCGATCACCTGAGAGACACCTTTATGATCATCCTCTCATAGGATGACGTTTGATGACATCAAAGCTTTCTTCCGATACCAGGGAGTTGCATTATCTCATGGTCTAAGGAATACAATATTTGACATAAGAGAAAGCTTTGCAAAGATGAACACGATGACACGATCTAATTGCTCTGCTTGATTTGGGTCTGTCCATCATACCATTCTCCCAATGATGTGATCTCATTATTAATCGACAACTCATGTCTATGGTTAGGAAACCTTAACCATCATTAATCAATGAGCTAGTCCATAGAGGCGTACTAGGGACACGGTGTTGTTCATAAACCACACAAGTATTAAAGTTTCCGCTTAATACAATTCTAGCATGGAATATAAACTTTATCATGAACAAGAATTATAATAATAGCATCTTTATTATTGCCTCTAGGGCATAATTCCAACAGTCTCCCACTTGCACTAGAGTCAATAATCTAGTTTACATCTAGCAACAATCTAACACCCAGGGCACTAAGATGTTGATCATGTTTTGCTCGTGGAAGAGGTTTAGTCAATGGGTCTGTGACATTCAGATATGTATGTACTTTGCTAATCTTCAGATCTCCATCTGTTATATAATCTCGAATTATATGAAACTTGCGGTTGATATGCTTGGTCTTTGGATGATATCTTGGTTCCTTAGCCAGTGCTATGGCGCCAGTGTTGTCACACAATATCTCCAGTGGGTTCAAGGCACTTGGAACCACACCAAGCTCGGTGATGAAGTTGCTGATCCAAACTCCTTCACTTGACGCTTCTGCAGCAGCCATGTATTCCGCTTCTACTGTAGATCACACGATCATGCTTTGCTTGTAGCTTCTCCAGCTCACAGCTCCTCCATTCAAACTATAAACGTATCCTGTCTGAGATTTAGAATCATCCTTGTCGGTGTCGAAACTAGCATCGACGTAACCTTTTACGACGAGCCGTTCATCACCTCCATAGACTAAGAACATTTCTTTAGTCCTATTTAAGTACTTTAGAATGTTCTTCACGGCTGTCCAGTGTTCCACTCCTGGATCACTTTGGTATCTACTCGTCAAACTAAGAGCATTGGACACATCCAGTCTAGTACACAGCATGGCATACATGATAGAACCTATGGTCGAGGCATAAGGCAATTTTCTCATAGCTTCTCTATCGTTACCGTAGCTGGACACTGAGCCTTGCTCAATATCTTACCTGACAACATAGGCACTGAACATTTCTTTGCCTTATCCATTCTGAACCTTTTCAAAACTTTGTCTAGGTATGTACTTTGGCTTAAAGCTATCAGGCGTCTTTGTCTATCTCTATAGATTTTTATGCCCAATATATAAGCAGCTTCCCCTAGGTCTTTCATTGAAAAACATTTATTCAAATAACTCTTCACATCGTTAAGCATGTCAATGTTATTTCCAATAATCAATATGTCATCCACATATAGTACTAGGAATGTCACTGAGCTCCCACTCAATTTCTTGTAGATACAAGCTTCGTAGCAATTTGGAACAAATCCAAAGCTCTTGATCACTTGATCAAAATGAAGGTTCCAACTCCGAGATGCTTGATTTAGTCCATAAATGGAACGCTGAAGTTTGCACACTTTATCAGCATCCTTAGGATTGACAAAACCTTCGGGTTGCATCATATACAACTCTTTATCAATGTTGCCATTGAGGAACGCAGTCTTGACATCCATCTGCCATATTTCATAATCATGAAACGCATCAATTGCTAATAAAATCCGAATGGACTTAAACATCGCTACGGGAGAGAAAGTCTCGTCGTAGTCAACACCTTGAACTTGTCGAAAACCTTTCGCGACAAGCCGTGCTTTATAGACAGTAACATTACCATCCGCATCCGTTTTCTTCTTGAAAATCCATTTGCACTCAACGGCCTTTCGGTCGCTAGGAGGGTCCACCAAAGTCCATACTTGGTTTTCGCTCATGGATCCCAATTCGGATTTCAGGGCCTCTAGCCATTTCTCAGAGTATGGGCTCATCATCGCTTCCTCATAGTTAGCAGGTTCACTGTCATCTACTAACAAGACAGTTGAGAAAGGGTTGCCGTACCACTCCGGAGGGGCACGCGACCTTGTCGACCTGCGATGTTCAGTAGTAGCATCGTCCGAAGCTTCATGATCCTTGTCATTAGCTTCCTCTATTGTTGGTGCAGACGGCACTGGAACAATTTCAGGTGTTGTGCTACTTTCCAACTCAAGAGAAGGTTCAACAACCTCGTCTAGCTCTACTTTCCTCCAACTAACTTCTTTCGAGAGAAACTCCTTCTCAAGAAAGGATCCATTATTTGCGACAAACACTTTGCCTTCGGATCTGTGATATAAGGTATACCCAATAGTTTCCTTAGGGTATCCTATGAAGACGCATTTCTCCGCTTTGGGTTCGAGCTTGTCCGGCATCAACTTCTTGATGTAAGTTTCGCATCCCCAAACTTTAAGAAACGACAACTTAGGTTTAGCACCAAACCACAGTTCATACGGTGTCGTCTCAACGGATTTAGATGGTGTCCTATTTAAAGTGAATGCGACGGTTTCTAATGCATAACCCCAAAATGATAACGGCAAATCTGTAAGAGACATCATTGATCGCACCATATCTATAGAGTTCGATTCTGGCGTTCAGACACACCATTGCGCTGTGGTGTTCTGGGTGGCGTGAGTTGCGAAACTATTCCGCTTGCTTTAAGATGCGTGATAAAATCATAACTCAAATATTCACCTCCACGATCGGATCGTAGAAATTTAATTTTTCTGTTACGATGGTTTTCCACTTCATTCTAAAATTCTTTGAACTTTTCAAACGTTTCAGATTTATGTTTCATTAAATAGATATACCCATATCTACTTAAGTCATCAGTAAAAGTGAGAAAATAGCGATATCCACCGCGCGTCAAAACACTCATTGGTCTGCATACATCGGTATGTATGATTTCCAACAAGTCCGTTGCTCGCTCCATCATTCCGAAGAACGGGGTTTTGATCATCTTGCCCATGAGGCACGACTCGCACGTGTCAAATGATTCAAAATCAAGAGACTCCAAAAGTCCATCAGAATGGAGTTTCTTCATGCGTTTTACACCAATATGACCTAGACGGCAGTGCCACAAATAAGTAGTATTATCACTATCTACCTTGCATCTCTTAGCCTCAATGTTATGGATGTGTGTTTCATCTCTTTCGAGATTCAGAAGAAATAAACCATTCATAGAAGGTGCATGACCATAAAAAATGTTACTCATATAAATAGAACAACCATTATTCTCCGATTAAATGAATAACCGTCTTGCAATAAACACAATCCAGATATAATGTTCATGCTCAATGCAGGCACATAATAACATTTATTGAGGTTTAAAACTATAAAACTAAGGAGAGCGTGCTGACGGCCATCACATCAACTCTTGATCCGTTGCCAACGTGCATCGTCACCTCATCCCTCGCTAGCCGCCGTCTATTCCGTAGCTCCTGTTTCGAGTTACAAATATTAGCAAATGAACCAGTATCAAATACCCATGCACTACAACGAGGGCTAGTAAGGAAAACATCAATAACATGTATATCAAATATACCTTTGATGGTGCTAGCCTTCTTGTCTGCTAGTACTTTGGACAGTTGCGCTTCCAGTGACCCTTGTCCTTGCAATAGAAGCACTCAGTGTCCGGCTTAGGTCTAGACTTGAGCTTCTTCTCTGCAGGGGCAACGCGCTTGCCGCTGCCCTTCTTGAAGGGCTTCTTTGCACCCTTACCTTTCTTAAAGTTGGGGGGCTTGTTGACCATCAACACATGATTATCTTTCTTGATGTCCACCTCCGCAGCTTTTAGCTTAGCGAAGAGCTCGGTGATCGTTTCAGTGGAACTAATCTGATTATGAGTAACTACAAAACCTTTGTAGCTAGGAGGGAGTGATTGCAGAACTCTGTCAATCTTGAGCTCCTCTGGAATCTTGCAGTCCAGTTTCTCAAGGCGTTGAGTGTAGCCCTACATCTTAATGGCGTGCTCACTAACGGAACTCCCTTCCTCCATCTTGCAGTTAAAGAATTTCTCAGAGATCTCATATCTCTCAGAACGGGCCTGAGTCTGAAACTTAGTTTTCAGTTCCTCAAGGATCTCAAAGGGCCCCGGGAAATCTTCAAAACGATTTTGAAGGTCCGATTCCATAGCAAACAACATGGTGCTCTTAATCACACCATAATCATCTTTGCGCGACTGATAAACAGCTTTCTCATCAGTCGGCGCATCTACAGCAGGGGCGTCACCTAGCGCTTTCTCAAGGACATAGTCCTTTTGTCCGCCAGAGAGAATGTTCTCAGATTGCGGAACCAGTTGGTGAAGTTAGACCCATTCTTCTTAAGCTTTTCTTTCTCAGCAAAAACGTTGAAGTTGAAGTTGGACTTAGCCATTTGATCTACAAAATTTGCAAGTACAATTTAGACTATGTTCATGATAACTAGTTCAACTTAATCATATTACTAGATGAACTCCCACTAAATTCAACATCCCTCAAGTTGTTTAGTGAACACGATCCAAATTCACCACACCTAATCCGATCTTCACGATAAGAGATGTGGTTTCAATGGTGGACAACAAAGTGTCGATCATATCATTCATATGACTCATGCTTAACCTTTCGGTTCGTGTGTTCCGAGGCCATGTCTGTACATGCTAGGCTCGTCAAGTCAAACCCAAGTATTTTCGTGTGTGCAAAACTGGCTTGCACTCGTTGTATGTGAACGTAGAGTTTATAGCACCCGATCATCACGTGATGCTTGAACACGACAAACTTTCGCAACGGTGCATACATGGGGAGAACATAGTTTTATCTTGATCTTTAAGTGAGAAATCATCTTATAATGCTACCGTCGCGATATAAGCATAATAAGATACATAAAAGGATAAACATCACATGCATATAATTTTATGTGACATGGTATAGCCAATCTCCGCGCAATGATCTCCATCTTGTGCATGCCAGCATGATCTCCATCACTCCACCATGATTGCCTCCACCACGAATAGCAACTACAACTATTGCTAACCACTTAGCGATAAAGTAAAGCTATTACATGGCGTATAAGAAGTTGACACACAGGTCATACACAATTATAAAGACAACCATATGGCTCCTGTCGGTTGTGTACTCATCGACATGCAAGTCGTGAAACATTACAAAACATGATCATTGCATACAACATACACATCACATCTTGGGCCATACCATATCACAGAAACACTCCCTGCAAAAACAAGTTAGACGCCTCTACTTTGTTGTTGCATGTTTTACGTGGCTTATGGGAGTAACAAGCTAAGAACGATTCTTACCTACGGAAAGCCACAACGGTGATATTATGGTTGCTAACATCCTGTGTAAATCCCATGACAACTATAGTGAGAGAAACTGGCATCCACCAGCCACATGTGTGGAACAAGCCAAGCGTCAAGTGTGGAGCCGGTCTCGCGAACGAGGTCGCGTAAAGCTGGCCTAGACCGCTTCGATCTCACTATCCCGCATCATAAGAAGTACACAAACAAGAGGCTTGCAACAGAAAACATCAACGCCCGCAACAAGCATGTTGCGTTCTACTCGTCAAACACATCTACGCATAGATCTAGCTCTGATACCACTGAAGGGTTTTGCAGCATAGTAAATCAAAAAATCCTACGGATGCGAACGGGAAAGCCAAGATCTAATCTATAACAACGAGGGGAATAGATGAGATCTTCATACCCTTGAAGATTCGCACAGCGGAACGTTCAACGGAACGTGGTTGATGTAGTCGTACTAGCTTCTCCTCCTCGCGATCCGATCCGATCCAACACCGCAAGTGGCGTGCCTCCGAGAGATGCACACGTACGGCACCTCGACGTCTCCTCCTTCCTCGGTCCAGCAAGTGGGGTGGAGAGATAGGTTGGATCTACAACACGACGGCGTGGTGCAAACGGTGGAGAGTTTCTGCGGCAGGGCTTCGCCTACGCGCAGTCGGGAGGGAGAGAGAGAGGAGGGCAACATGGCGGCTAGGGCTTGAGGAGGTGTGGGGGGAGGGTGCACCCCAGCCCTCTTTATATAGAGGGGTGGGCGGCTGCCCCTTTCCCCTCCTCCAAGCCTAGGGCCGGCGGCCAAGGGGGAGGAGTGGGGGGCAAGTTTCCCCCTCCTTCTAGAAGCTCTCCCTAGGGTTTCCCCTAGGGCTTGGCCGGCTGGGCCTATGGGGCCTTGTGCCCCTGGCCCAATGCGGCCAGGGCACTCCCTCGTAGGCCCACGCCCCCTCCCGACAAGTGGGGCAACGTTGGTCCCACTCCGGAAGGTTCTAGAAGCTTCCGGTACAATACCGAACAATCCGAAACACTTCCGAACTCCAAAAATTGCTTTGCCTTATATGAATCTTATTCTCCGGACCATTCCGGAATCTCTCGTGATGTCTCGGATCCCATCCGAGACTCCGAACAAAAACTCATAAACCAATTATCCATTCTATCCTAGCGTCGAGACACATTAAGTGTGTGACCCTGCGGGTTCGAGAATATGCAGACATGATCTTCTATCAATAATCAATAGCGGGGTCTGGAAACCCATATTGACTCCCACATACTCATCGATGATCATATCGGATGAACCACGATGCCAGGATTCAATTAATCCCATATACATATTCCCTTCGTCACACGGTATTTTACTTGCCCGAGATTCGATCGTCGGCATCGACATACCTAGTTCAATCTTGTTCACAGCAAGTACTTTACTCGTTCCGTAATCCGATATCACTTTGTGATTAACTCCTTAACCACGTGCTTGCAAGCAGTGTTGATATCGATTACCGAGTGGGCCCGAAGTATATCTCTCCGACTTGGGAGGGACAAATCCCATCTCGATACATACAACCCAACAAGTACTTTCCGATCACCTGAGAGACACCTTTATGATCACCCTCTCATAGGATGACGTTTGATGACCTCAAAGCTTTCTTCCGATACCAGGGAGTTGCATTATCTCATGGTCTAAGGAATACAATATTTGACATAAGAGAAAGCTTCGCAAAGATGAACACGATGACACGATCTAATTGCTCTGCTTGATTTGGGTCTGTCCATCATACCATTCTCCCAATGATGTGATCTCATTATTAATCGACAACTCATGTCTATGGTTAGGAAACCTTAACCATCATTAATCAATGATCTAGTCCATAGAGGCGTATTAGGGACACGGTGTTGTTCATAAACCACACAAGTATTAAAGTTTCCACTTAATACAATTCTAGCATGGAATATAAACTTTATCATGAACAAGAATTATAATAATAACATATTTATTATTGCCTCTAGGGCATAATTCCAACAGACTTATCGTCTATTCCTTTGTCTTCTGTTCCTCCAGCCAGTGTTGCTGATCCTTGTGCTCATGAATCCTCTCAAACAAATAAGTGTACTCTTCGTGATCGCTCTTCCCTTGATCTTCCAAGCATATATAGAAATAATTACTATGCAGGGGCATCTTGTGAACCTAATACTTATGATGAGGCATCTGTGTTTCCTGAGTGGAAGAAGTTGCCTATGTCTGAGGAGCTTGCATCTCTCGAGAGTACCGGTACATGGGATCTTGTACCATTACCTCTTCGGTCTGTCCCCATCACCTGCAAATGTGTGTGCAAGGTAAAAACCAAGTCTGGTTTTGTGGAGCGCTATAAGGCCTAACTCATTGCTAGAGGTTTTCAGCAGGCTCACGGGAGAGACTATGATGAGACGTTTCTCCAGTTGCTCATATGACTTCGGTTCACACATTGATTGCTGTAGCTACAGCCTGGCCATGGAAAATATCACAATTAGATGTGAAAATTCATTCCTTCATGAGCCACCTCTGGGTGTTGAGGTTCCTTCTGGTCATGTATGTTGCCTTAGAAAGGCTCCTTTTGGGGTTAAACAAGCCCCTCGTGCTTGGTTCAAGCGGTTTCGTTCTATGGTTCAAGCTGCTGGTTTTACTTCTAGTGAGCATGATCCGGCTCTATTCATTCATTCTTGTGCACATGGTTGTACTTTGCTTCTACTCTATGTGGATGATATGTTGATCACTGATGAGTGCATATTTGCATCATGTTTTAGATTATTATTTTGCATTGTAGTTGTAGGATCTTGGTATTTTACGGTGTTTGCACGCACCTTTTATATTTATTTTCACTAGGATCAGGAGAGATGATGGATCCGATAGACACAATTCTTGGACCAGTTATATTGGAGTGAAAATGAGCCAAAAACAATGTAAATCACTTATTTGGGAAATATCAATAATACCAGAAGAAACCCCGAAGCGATTGGAGGATACAGAAGAGTTAACGACCAACTATACGACGGGAAAAGTTTTCCGGCCGTCTAGCTCCCGCGTATAGTTGGGGCCAACACCGCCTCGTCAAATAGTTTCACCCCGTGCAACTAGATCGGGTATACGGCATACAAAACACCCAGAAATCGTCGAAAACCTCACCTCCAGAAGGAATCTGGAGGGGGAACTTTCCCTAGGGATCCATCTTCGCCCTAAGCAGATCTGGGAGGCCAAGGCATCGGTCTCCATCTTCATTAACCGCTACATCTTCATCACCACCATCATATCCATCCATCCCATCGAGATCTTGTTGTAATTCTTGCACTAGTTGTGGATTTATACAAGTACTATTCATTGATAATCGCTTCCATTATCATTGTCATGATGTTGTTTGCCTCCATGTCTGAGTAGATCAATAGTTCTTGGGGAGATGGATAAACCCTAATATATGATTGAGATGAGATAGGGATATTATGTTATATATCATTATATGTATGTGTTAATTTTCTTCATCTTGATGTTGGGAGTTGTGCACCTCCTTAATATTTGCCTCTTATAGGATGAAGGGTAATACTTGTTGGTAGACAGAGGGATGTTAGCACTTACTGTGACTATAAAGTCGTTGTCATCCTTTACGTACTAACTTGGGGAAGCAAGGAGAACTCATTAAGCCATGTCCATGTCGCGGGAAAAATCCCTTAATAGCGGGATAATACGATTGATGTCGTTTATCTGTCAGCTGTGGTTATGAAGGATGGTGTGAGCAGTGGTTGCTGCCTAATCGTCCATATATGGAGCTCCTCCCACATACATGCATATCGTGAGAATATTCATTATAATAATCTTGATCACTTAGTCTAAATTGCTAGCGGTATATCCACCACTCCCCGAGAATGTCTTTTTTCCTATTGTAGTTTCAATCTTTCTTACACACACGATTACCACTTTCTGCATTAACTTTTACTTCACTTTACTTTACTGTTTCACTCAACCAAAAATCCAAAAACAATTCTACTTTTCTTGCATCTTAGAATTATTCCTTAAGTACTTCGTTTAGTTTTAGTTAAAACCATTTTAGTCTTCTGCCTACTGCTCCGTGTGGGATCGATATCTTTATTTTGAAACTAGCTACAAATGATCTGTGTACTTGCAGTCATCAAGCTATTTTCTGGTGCCGTTGCCGAGGAGCTTAGCGCTATAAGTCACTTTACTTTTAGTTATTTACTTTCGTTGTACTAATTTTTGATTTGAGTTGCATGACCATAACAATGGACAACACTTAGCATTTAATGCAGCTTGAGGCATGATACGTCGTAAAGGTATCTATAATTTTTGATGCTCCATGCTTGTTTTCTACCAACTATCTTATGTTTTGTTTACACTTTGAGGCATTTTTATACATTTTCTGAAACTAACCTATTGACAAGATGCCGCAGTGTCAGTTCCCTGTTTTATGTTGTTTCTTGTTTCAAAAAAGCTAGTAAAGAAATATTCTCAAAATTGGACAGAACAAAAGCGGAAGTCAATATTTTACGTAACAAAGACGGAGTCCATAGGGGGGACGAAGAGGCGCCACAGGGCGGCCGCACCACCCCTAGGCACGGGCCCACCCTAGGCCGCGCCAGGGCACGGTGTGGTCCCCCTGGCCCTCAACTGACCTAGCCCTCTCGCCTATATAAACCCCCTGAGGCAGAAACCCTAGGCACCCAATCAGAAATCCATGAAAAAGTCCATAGCCGCTGCCACCATCGTCCCTAGATCCGGAGGGAACTGAAGCTCTTCCTGGCACCCTGCCGGAGAGGGGATCATCCTGGAGGCCTTATTCATCACCATGCCAGTATCCAGAGTGATGCGTGAGTAGTTCATCCTTGGACTATGTGTCCATAGCAGTAGCTAGATGGTCGTTTCTCCTCTTTTGTGCTATCATGTTTAGATCTCGTGAGCTGCCTATCATGATCAAGATCATCTATTTGTAATCCTACATGTTGTGTTTGTTGGGATCCGATAGATATTGAGTACTACGTCAAGATTGATTATTGATTCTATCATTTCTATGTTATTTGTGATATTGTATGCTCTCCGTTGCTAGTGGTTACTTTGTCCAAGTAGTTGCTTGTAACTCCAAGAGGGAGTATTTATGCCCGATAGTAGGTTCATGCCTCTAGTAATCTGGGGGAGTGACATGAACCTCTAAGGTTGTAGATGTGTTGTTGCTAGTAGGGAGAAAACAACAATCTTTTGTCCATTGGCAATTGTATTGTTTACTTCACACACTTTGCTTAATGAAATTATCTGTTGCTTGCAACTTAATACTGGAAGGGGTTCGGATGATAACCTGAAGATGGATTATTAGTCATAGATGCAGTTGGATTATGGTCTATGTATTGTGTTGTAGTGCCCAAACGAACCTCATAGAAATCATCATGACATGTACATGCATTGTTATGCATTCTCAATCCGCCAATTGTCCAACTGTAATTTTTTCACCCAACATGCTATTTATCTTATGGAGAAACACCTCTAGTGAACTGTGGACCCCAGTCCATTTCTTCCCACTTATATTCAATCTACCGTCTACTGTTTACTTTCTGCAATTCCTACAAGCAACTACTTTCTTCCATACTATACGTTTAATCCTTTATTTTCAGCAAACCGGTGAGCTTGACAATCTCACTGTAAGTTGGGGCAAAGTATTGTGGTTGTGTTGTGCAGGTTCAACGTTGCTAGCAACACCTTGGGAGCTGGTTCTTTCTCCTACTGTTTTGATAACCTTGGTTTCATAATTGAGGGAAAATTGCTGATGTGCTCATCATACCTTGCACTTGGGGTTCCCAACGATCTCTACATCATTTGAGCCATCAAGCAATTTTCTGGCGCCATTGCCGGGGACTAGAGGGCCTTTAGTATTTCCTCCCTGTGAAGCGCAATTTTCTGGCGCCGTTGCCGGGGAGATACATGACAGCTTCTGCAAGGGGAGTATCTCACAACCAATCTCTTTACTTTGTTTTTTTGCTTAGTTTATTTTATTTTGCTTTGTTTTTTTACTTCTTTTTATCAATAACACAAAAAATTTAGTTCCTACGTTAGTTGATATTCCTGTTGGTTTGTTTCCTTTTATCCAAAACACCAAAAAAAATAGTTCTTTCTTAGTTGTTACCTTGTTCTTAGTTCATTATGATGATTCCTAAGTTCACCCTGAAGGACCTTTCAATAGGTAGTGGCTCTATAATTGGGAAAGATGATATTGAAGAATTGTTTAATCATGTTAGTAAGCATAAAGATATTAAGGATGGATCCTTAGCAGAACATGCTCCAAATTATGAAACTGTTGCAACTTCTTTAGTTCACATGTTGGAGGCTAGGTTTGTTAACCTTAACCCCATGATGCAGATAATGTTTCTTAAACTTAATGACATTGAGGACACTGAAAAGAGAGATCTTATCCTAAATAATTTGCTTAAAGAATTTAATGATGTTGCTATAGAAGCTAGGGAGGTCTTTGATCATTTTAATATGCTAGGCTCATGTGTAGATGTTATTGGTACACTAGAAAAGTTGGACAAAACCAAACCCAAAAATGGGGAGGAAATTAAAATACCAGTAACTTTTAAACTTGTAGGAATGCATGAAGCCTTGGAAAACAATTTTGATTGGATTGTTCCTGAAAACCCATTTGATGAAAATAGTGAACCCATGAGTATTGAGAAAGGATCCTCTAGAACTTATTTGGATAAGATACCTTGCCTTGTTGAAGATATTTTTGGTATTGATCTTAATGCTTTTTCATTTGAAAATACTTGATTCTTGCTTCCTATGCCTAGCTGAAAGGCGTTAAAGAAAAGCACTCTTGGAAGATAACCCAATTTTTATTTCAGTAAGTTTTTATTTTGTTGAGTCTTGGAAGTTATTGCCTATGTAATAACCTCTCCTTATCATTTTTGTGTGGTTTTTGTGCCAAGAATAGCCTCTAATGAGAGGGAAGTAAGATATGGGGAAGTTGATGTCCCGAAACAGATTTTTGTGTTTCACTGTAAAATATCGTGAAAAAACCGAGTACGTCGGATTGAGCTAAAAAAATGTGTGCATGCCCCTATTATTTACCCAACTTTATTTAGTTTTGCACTTTTCGATTTGAGCAAGACAAGATTTTCGAAAAAATCGGTCTTTACCTGCTGATCTGTTTTGACAGATTTCTGCCATTATATGCATTTGCCTCTTATTCGGTTTATTTTTGAGTTCTCTTTGATCTCTTAGGGCCTGTTTCGTTAGGCTTAAATTTAGCTTTTGGAGTTTGGCTTATAAGCCACAAAAGCACCAAAATAGGTGCTTTTGGATTTGCCTTTTGGCTTTTAACTGAACATAGTAGTATGATGGTATAAGCCAAAAGCCAAAATGAAAAGCACTTATCTAGATGCTTTTGTGGCTTATAAGAAAAAGGCAAAAGACATAAATAAGCACAACCAAACAGCCCCTTAAGCTTTTAAAAGGAGTTGCTATAGTAGCCTATGTTTTAATGGAAGTTCTACTTGAGTTGAAACTGAACCCAAAGGACAATTATCTTGAATACACTAATGTTGCTAATGAAGATTGTGTGAAGTTTTGTATGAAGGAATTTTTCAAGTGTAGGGAAAGAATGATATGATGAGATGAAGTATGGACAAAAGCTCAAGCTTGGGGATGCCACCCATGTCACCCCAAGAAATATTCAAGAAGTACAAGCGTCAAAACTTGGGTATGCCCAAGGCATCCCCTTCTTCATCAATAAAAATCGGAGGTCTTCTTTCAAGACACTTTATTTTTATTGCTGCATGCACTATATGTTGTTCTTGGAGCGTCTTTGTTTTTTCTTTTAGTTTTATTTTGCTTTGTTTGCTGTAATAAATTGGTCGGACCCCAACATACCTATTTTGGAGAAGTTACACCTAGTTCTTCATTGCCTAGAACACTCTAGTTTTCACTCCCATTGTTCTATGAGTGTTCACTTTTGCTAGCACCGCGTTTAGCTTTAGTTTTATTATGCTTTTTGCTTAGAACTTTTTAGTTCTTTTTTGTAGTTAGGTGAGACAAGCTCTCTGATCTTTATTGATTATTATATTTGTGAGTTGTTTCAAATAAGTCGATTGGTGTTGGAAAAGAGTAGAAAGTTTCATGCTTATAGTGGTACAAAAGGAAGCTTGTTTTGACTGTGACTTAGACTTTATCATGCTATGTTAGATGTTGCTTTGACCATATGCTTAGTGATTATTGCTATAGCATGACTTGTTTCAAATAATTGAGATTTCTTAATGTGCCTTGAAAGAATCATGTGTTGTTTTAGCATACAAAAGCATAATATTGTGGTATTCTCCTTTGATGCTTCATTTGGGTTGACTTGGCACATGCTTACACCATGTTATGACTATGAACCAGTCACCTTAGCCTCTATGATCATTTAGTTTTTGACTTGTGATATTACTTTATGCTTTGATTAATAATGTTTTGTCACTTTGCATGATTATGGCCATTATTGCTCTCTTAGTTGGTCGCTCCCAGTCTTTTGCTAGCCTCCACATGTACTGAGTATGAGCTCTACTCGTGCAACCAACACCCAAGAAACCAAGTTATTCCAAAGAGTCCACTATAAATTCCTATGCATGGTGTGTTACACCATTCCAAGTATATCCATGTTTTTATCTATCTTCCAAATTAAAGTTTTGTTATGTGAAAATTAGTGATTAAAGCTCTCACGAACTTGATGGTACACTTTATTTTATTGCCCTCAATAAACTTGAACCATTGTTCCCATCTATGTTGCTTATATGCTTGTAAATTATAAGTTGTGAATTAGCAGAACAATGTTGTCATGGGGAACGCTTTCGACATTGCACTATTTCTATTTAGTTGATATCATGTTATTTTGTTTATGGATCCCGGCGGTGTGAAATAAAAGGGGAGCTTGTAAGATCATGGAGTTTGTTTATGTATTAGAGAAACGCCTGGGCGGCTAGCCTAAGCCATGCCTAATCATGGTGGAAACTTACAGCATAACCATAATGAGCATTCTGTGAAGCATCCTCAATAAAAACCTATGCAAATAGCAAATAAAAAGATCGTTGAGATGCTCTTGTCTGTTGCCTTGTCATTTGATATGGGATAGATCCTGTGTCATGGGGCAAGGGGTACCCCGTTGGCGGTTCTCTATGATACACATATACTTACAATGACAAGAATTTTCTTGTGACCAAAGTTGAGTAGCATGAGGTTCGGTACTCGTACACAAGGGGCATGAGATTTTCAACTTATAACTTGTCAATCGTATACTCATATTTGTGTCACTTTAACCTTAAACACTTCAAGATTCTTATGATAGGGGCAATGAGAGCTCAAAGCTAGTAAGTACCATAATTTTTGGAATCTCTTTATGAAACTTTAAATCCCCACTTCCCTTCGTGAAGGGCCTTTCTTTTTACGTTTTGTTGAGTCTCTGATGACCCACAAGTATAGGGGATCACAATAGTATTCGAGGGTAGTATTACCCAATTTATTGATTTGACACAAGGGGAGTCAAAGAATACTTATAAGCCTTAACAACTGAGTTGTCAATTCAGCTGCACTTGGAAATAGTCTTGCTCATAGTAGTTTATCAGTAGCAATAGCTTTGTAGCAGCAATAGCAAAGTAACAGCAGCAGTAGTAACAATAGTAGCAAACAGTAGGATATGAGTACAATAGGCATAAGGATGGATGGACGGGCGTTGCCTGGACGAGACTATTCATATAACTTCAAGATATAGGGCATTTGCAGATAAAGCATCCAATTACTAAACAATCATAGGCATGTGTTCCATATATAGTCATACGTGCTCGCAATGAGAACTTGCACAACATCTTATGTCCTATCAGCCCGTTGCAGCGGGGCCTCAAGGGAATCTACTGGCAATTAAGGCACTCCTTTTAATAGAGCACTGGAGCAAAGAATTAACACTCCGTGAATACATGTGATCCTCATATCACAGCCATCCCCTCCGGCTATCCCAATTTCTATCACTTTGGGGCCATTGGATCCGGACAATGATATGTGTACACAACTTGCAGATAAGATCGCAAACAATACTATCATCATGAATCAATAATAAGTTCAGATCTAATATCATGGCACTCGGGCCCTAGTGACAAGCATTAAGCACAACAAGTTGCAACAAAGTCAAAAAACACTAATAGAGATAGTAGGCACCATGCCCTAACAATCTTATTCGATTACATGATAGAACTCATACAATCCCTACCATACCCATAGCCTACAGCGGGGGATTACTCACTCATGGATGGGAAAACATGGATGGTTGATGGAGAAGCATCGGTGATGGTGATGGTGATGATCCTCTCCAAATTCCATGTCCTGGCAGGGTGCTAGAACAAAGTTTCTGGTTCCGAATCGCGGATTCTGGTGGTGGCGGTGCAGCGGAACTCTTTCTGGAAAAACATCTGAACCCCCTGAGTTTTTAGGTCAAGAGGCAACTTATAGGTGAAGAGGGAGGCCGAGGGGGTGCCCGAGGCGGCCACACCCCCTCCAGGCGCGACCAGGCCCAGCCCACGCGGCAGGGGATGTGGGCCTCTCGTGGCCCACCTCCTCCTCGTCTTCTAGCTCTATGAGTCTTCTGGTGAAATAGGATTTTTGGCATATTTTCTGGGATTTTTCCTGATAGTTGATTTTCTGCACAAAAACTAGACACCAAGGTAATTCTGCTGAAAACAACATCATCCCGTATTAGTTGTATCCAAATCACACAAGTTTATAGGAGAAACAATAGCAAAAGTGTTTGGGAAAGTAGATACGTTTTGGACGTATCAAATCCCCCAAGCTTAGCTTATTGCCTATCCTCAAGCAATTCAGTTGAAAACTGAGTGCGATAAAATAACTTTCACGAACACATTTGCTTCATATGATGTAAATATTCTCAGCACATGAGTATATACTTAGATAATTCATAATAAGGAGTATGCAACTAAGTCTACTCAATAGTCATTGCAAGCTATGAAAGATTCCAACTCAATAATAATAAGTAGCGTGAAACATAAACATAAGCAACATTGCAATGCTCGTAAGAAGGTATGATAGAGTGGTATTTCGCTTGCCTTTGTTTGTAGAGCAAAACATGAATGCCAAGGCACCTCTAAAGTTCAAGTGAAGACTAGAAGTAAAGATATCAAAGATACAAGCATCAAAGTTATGACATAATTAACCAAGTTTTGAGACAAGAACATTACACTAAGAATGACAACTATGCTCTCATAGAATAAGTGGTGACACAACAAAGAAGTGAAAAAGTTTTGAAAAGTTTGAAAGGCTTCCAAATGCTGAAAGTATGGTACTCATTAGCTTTGATCTCTCATTGCCCCTATCATAGGCTTCTTTAGATGGTTAAGGTGAAAGTGAGGTCCAATATGAGTTATATGCTTGACAGACCATAAACTGGAAATCTCATGTCCCTTGAGTACGAGGGCCGCTCCTCATGCTACTCAACTTTAGTTACCGGTAAGTTCTTGTCATAGTAAATACATGTGTATCATAGAGAACCGCCAACGGGGTATCCCTTGCCCCATGATACAGGAGCTATCCCATATCAAAATGACAAGGCAAGCAGACAATGAGCATCTCAGCGATCTTTTTATTTGCTATTCGCATAGGTTTTTATTGAGGATGCTTCACAGATTTCTCATTATGGTTATGCTGCAAGTTTCCACCATGATTAGGCATGGCTTAGGCTAGCGGCCCAGGCGTTTCTCTAACACATATACATAATTCCATGGACTTACAAGCTCCCCTTTTATTTCACACCAACGACATCCGTAAATAAAAGAGCAAGATATCAACTGAGTACAATGTACAAGTGCAATGTTGAAAGCGTTTCCCGTGACAGCATGGTTCTGCTAACTCCCGGCCTATAATTTGCAAGCATATAACTTTCATGGACAGTCACAATGGTTCAGGTTTATTAAGTGCAAGAATTAAAGTGTGCCATCAAGTTCATGAGAGCTTTACTAACTAACTTCCCCATAACAAGCAAACATTTTATTTGGAAGAAAACAAGGCATAGTAAATATGCACGGAATAGCAAATTATGCTAATAGGTAGATATGGTGGACACTTTTGACAAGTTTGGTTTTGGGGAGTTGGATGCACAAGTAGAGCACATACTCTGTGCAAGTGAAGGCTAGCAATAGAAAGGGGGCGACAAACGAGAGAGCAATAACTGTCATAATCATGCTTGCAACAAAACAGAATTAATTATGGCATAAAAGTGATACAAGAACTCTGAGGCAAAATAAATCATCGAGGCTTAACTGACTTTGGTTTAGTCATATGCATGCGTGACATGTGCCAAGTCGATTCAAATGAGACATTCAGAGGAGGATACCACAATGTCATACCAAGTTATGAATAGAACAATGCAAGCAAACATTCATATGACATGCTACAAACTATTAGTAAGTTGGAGCTAATCATAAGAGAGCAAGAACTACTAAGCATCCAATAAATACATATGCCTTACATGAACATACTAAGCATGCCCACAATGATGAGTATATGTACAAAAATGAAGACAAATAGAGTTTATTACCAGCCTCTTACCACACCTCGAGTTGTCATTAATCTTCATTATTTCCCTTCACTTGTGTGGCTTGAATAATAACATGAAACTAAACTCCACTGAGGACCATTGAACCCTGCAACGAACTTCACAAAACCAAAGAAGAATAGCAAATATTTTTGGTGTTTTTGATTTTTTAAGCAAGCACGAAAAGCAAAATCTTTTTGGATTTTTCTTAAGGCAAACCAAAGCTAAAAGAAAAAATAAAACAAGAGAAACAACAAAAATATTTTTGGTCTTTTTGTGTTTTGGGAAAGCAGAAACAAAAAACAAAAAGAAAGTGAAACATGGATATACAAAGTACCGACGAAACATGATATATAGATGAGTGTGATGTCGGTATACCTCCCCCCAAGATTAGGCTTTTGGCCTAAGTGGGGCTTAATCCCATGGTGACCAAGAAGGTGCGCCTCCGTAGTGCGACGAAGAGGCCCCTTCGTCCTGGTACGTGCTTAAGGAAGCCCCTGTGTAGTGCACAGAGTGGTCATAAGAGGGCGCATCCCCCTGGTAGCGTCCGTGGAAACCACGAATGCGCAGCTTCTCGTCCATATCCTCCTTGGAGCATGACCAAGGTCCCTGACAAATAATGAACAAAGTGGTTTGTGGCAAAGGAGTTTCTCTCTCTTACCCATCAGTAAACATCATCCTATAAACCAAACTCTCAATGGTAGAACAGAAGTGAAAAAGTGATGTGCTTTCATGGCAGCAAGATCAAGCCTCTGAGGAGCCAAAATTGTATCATTTGGATCAACAGAAAGTTCTAAGGCAGCAACTACATGTGCATCAATAATGCCACCATAAATGGGTCATCTAGCAGCTAAGCGACGATCAATGAGAGAACCAAGATTATACCTATTTTCATTGTTGAGTGCAGTATCTAGGAAGGCAAAATGATAATTGGAAATATTGCTAGTGTTCTCCCTACCAAGAATACTACTGGCAAGATAATAAGCAAAATATCTGATAGCTGGGAGTTGAATATTTCTTATCTTTCCACGCTAGGCTCTACGGTCATCATCACTGGTTACCCGGGGGTAGAGCTCCAACAAATCAGCAGGTTGATATGGATCTTCTTCACCGTCCCAGCCATGCCAATGTCCAAAATTTCGCAAAATTTCTTCAATGTCATGGAGATAGGCCTATCATAGATTTTGAATGACATCTCTGACCTGAAAGGGCTGTTAGAAAAAGAGAAACTCTCCATAAAAGTTTTGGTGAGCATAGCATATTGCTCACTCTCATCCTGCATATAACTAGTTAGACCAACCCTCCTAATAAGAGTTAGGAAATCATTGAGAATCCCTACAGCCTGCAAAAAGGTAAGACAGGGGAAGGTAGAAGGGTGCGCCTCCCCCTCATCTCCCTCGTTGCCAAAGCATAGCGTAATAAGATCCTCATTATATGATGGCCTAGCTTGGGAGGATGATCTCGAAGGCCTTGTCCTCCTAGGTGCATCACTCTCAAATACTTCTCCAAAGGTGTGGTTATCCATGACCCTTTTTTCTGAAATTTTTAAACAACATCAAACCAAGTAATTTCCAAGTTGATAAATGATGAGGAACTACTATAGGAGCTTGCTAGAGGGATAAACATGGATCAAAATGAAATCTCTAAGCATAGAACAAGCATGCAAGCTCATACAACCTGACCCCTATAGCAGCAAAATACTCAAGATGCAATCTAGAAATCACAAATCTAATTGGACAAGCGGAGGAGACACATACTAAGGAGCAATCCCTCCAAAAATCAGCAGCAAAGACGGGCTGAGCAAGGAGATCGAAAATCGGGAGCAAGAACAGCAAGAACTCGAGCTTGAGAAATTTTTCCGGTGTTTTTCGGGAGAGAGAAAGAAGTGGCTGGAAGGAGACAACTTGGAGGGCCATAGGTGGGCCACACCTAGGCCAGGCGCCACCTGGGGCTGGCCGCGCCACCAGGGGTGTGCTGGCCTGGTGGGTCCCCCTGGGCCATTCCAGGTGCCCCTCTGCCCCTTTTTTTGGAAAAAATTTAATATGAATTTTTTGGAATTTTTGGGAAACTTTATTTTTAGCCAATTTATAGGTTATGAAAATTGATTTTCTCGCAGAAAAAGATTTTTTAGAAGAAGAAAAAATTAAACCAAAACCAAAACCACAGAAGTTCTAAGACAGTCTAACAAGCAAATAACTAGCAAAACTAAAGCTAACAAGAGGAAGAGCAAAGACTAGGAAGGAGAAAAATAAATTTGAGCAAGTATGATCATTGTGAAAGCATTGTTTTGTCCATTAAAATCCCTTTGTTAACAAGATTAATCAAGTCTTGTTACCAAAACAATTTTATATGAAACAAAACTTTGCATTTCACAAAATGATTATATTACCTCAATCTTGATAGCAATAGTCTCGATTATAATATTTTCAAAGCTTTCTTGTGGAATGGGACAATATATTTCTCCAACTTTGATGCTCTCAATAGTTTCAGTGGGATTCAGGCCATAGCTCTTATCAATCTTCTTTGGGAAATAGCATTATGCTCTTTGTCATGAATATTAAAAGTTACTTTTCCTTGATTGCAATTGATGACAGCACCTGCAGTATTAAGAAAAGGTCTACCAAAAATAATAGACATATTATCATCTTCAGGCATCTCAAGCACAACAAAATCAGTTAAAACCAAGCAATTATGAGCCACTTGAACAAGGACATCCTCACATATACCAAAAGGATTAGTAGTAGACTTATCAGCCATTTGCAAAGATATATCAGTTGGTATCAATTTTTCTAGCTGGAGTCTCTTGTAGAGAGAAAAGGGCATAACACTAACTCCAGCTCCCAAATCACACAAAGCAGTTCTAACATAATTATTCTTAATAGAGCAAGGAATAGTTGGAATACCTGGATCACCATTGAAGGAATAATTAGCAAGCAAAGTAGAAATTTCCTCATTAGGAATCTTCCTTTTATTAGAGACAATATCCTTTATATACTTTGAATAAGGAGGCAACTTAATAGCATCAGTCAAAGGAATTTGCAAAAACAAAGGTTTCATCCACTCACAAAACTTGTTATAGTGTTCTTCCTCCTTTGATTTGTGTTTCTTATTAGGAAAAGGCATTGGTTTCTACACCCAAGGTTCTCTTTCACTACCATGTTTATTACAAATAAAATCTTCCTTTGTGTACCTAGTGTTCTTAGTGTGATTCTCAAGTTCTTCTTCAATTTCATCCTTATGAGGAGCATCATTTTTATCACCAATTTCAGTTTCAGCATCAGAGACAGATATACTATTAGGATGTACAGCAGGTTCAGAAGGTTCCTCAATTGTTTTATGTTTCTTTTTCTTTCTCTTATGAGGACTACCACTATTTTTAGTTTGTTGAGAATCCTACTCAATTCTTTTAGGATGTCCTTCAGGATATAAAGGATCTTGACTGGCTGCACCACTCCTGGTTCTAATTCCATAAGCATGTTTATCTCCAAAAACATTAACTAGCATATCTTTTTGTACCTTAGCAAGTTGATCAATTTGGGTTTGAACCAGTTGGAAGTGTTTACAAAGCATTTTAACATCATTAGCAGTTCTTTCCACAATATCTTTCAACTCATTAATAGCTCTAGAGTTTTCCAATAAATGATTCTGAACTTTTTTATTAAAATTACTTTGTTTAACAATAAAAATGTCAAGTTCCTCTAAGCATTGATCAGGAGGTTTACCATAGGGAATATCACCTTCATCAAAGTGTTGGAGAGAGTGTACCTCAATAGTAGATGAGTGGGAAATTGGCTTACATAATTCTTTTATAGGAGGTAAATTATTCACATCTTCATATCTAATACCTTTCTCCTTAAGACATTTCTTAAATTCTTTCATCACTTCATCATTTAATTCAATCACTCCCCTCTTCCTTGGTGTTGGTGTTGGTGTTGGTGTTGGTGTTGGTGTTGGAGTTGGTTCAGGAACAATTGGTTCAGGAGTAGCAGGCTCAGGTGTAATTGGCTCAGTTGAAGTCCAATCATCATAATTCTTGCTTATTTTAGCCATTAATTCTTCAGCTTCTGCAGGAGTTCTTTTCCTGAAAACACAATAAGAACTATCTAGGTATGTCCTAGAATCATCAATTAGTCCATTATAATAAATATCAAGAAACTCATTTTTAGGTAATGGACATCCAAGATGTGTATGAATCAAGGCACGGAACCTTGTCCATGACTCAGGCAATTTGTCTTCTTCTCCCTGTTTAAAATCAAAAAGTTTCTACAAAGCAGCATGTCTAGCACTAGGAGGAAAATATTTCTGAAAGAAAGAAGCAATCAGGGCTATCAATGCATCCAGGAGGTAGTCTATTAAAGCAAGCTTTAGCTTCTCCTTTTAGTGAAAAAGGGAAGATCTTGTAACAAAGTACTTACGCATCTTAAAATAATCAGAGAATAAGACACTCATAGTGGAAAGCTCATTCATATGAGCCATAACACTTCCATTTTCAGTACCACAAAAAGGTTCTTTCTCAATAATGTTTATATAGGACAAATCAAGAGAGAAATCATAATATTTATCTTTAATGTCTATGGGAGAAGTAGCAAACTTAGCACCAGGAGACATTTTAGCTATAATGGTATGTCTCTCAAGGAGACTCCTAATAGCACTAGCACCACGTGTGTTTTGGTACTCTTCAATAAATTCATCAGTCATTTCAATGTAACCATCATTAATATCATATCTCTCTCTAGACTCAGGTGAGCTAACAGGTGTAATAGTGTCTTAACTAGGAGTTTTAGTGTTTCCCAAAATAGTTCTAGCAATAGTAGAATCTAGGAAAGGACCTAATGAACCACTCTCATCAAGCATAGTAGAAGTAACATCATGAGTATCTGAGGCAATTTCAGATTCAGCAGTAGTAGCAGTGTGTGTAGCATGAGTATATGGTGGTGGTGTAACAAGCTTACTTATAACAGACGGTGAATCAAGAGCAGCAGAGGTGTTTAGAACTGTACCTCTTCTTGTAGTGGATGGTAAAATAGGAAACTTTCCATCACGAGACTTCCCCATGATGAAAGGAATAGCAGCGAACAATAATAGATCCAAGTGAACTTCCAAATAAAGCTATGCTCCTCGGCAACGATGCCAGAAAATATTCTTGATGACCCACAAATATAGGGGATCGCAACAGTCTTCGGGGGTAGTATTACCCAATTTATTGATTCGACACAAGGGGAGCCAAAGAATACTTATAAGCCTTAACAACTGAGTTGTCAATTCAGCTGCACCTAGAAATAGTCTTGCTCACAGTAGTTTATCAGTAGCAACAATTTTGTAGCAGCAATAGCAAAGTAACAGCAGTAGTAAAACAAAGGCAGTAGTAACAATTGTAGCAAACAGTATGATATGAGTGTTGTAGGCATAGGGATGGATGGACGGGCAATGCATGAACGGACTATTCATATAACTTCAAGATCTAGGGCATTTGCAGATAAATAAGATAAAGCATCTAAGTACTAATCAATCATAGGCATGTGTTCCATATATAGTCATACGTGCTCGTAATGAGAACTTGCATAACATCTTTTGTCCTGCCAGCCCGTTGCAACAGAGCCTCAAGGGAATCTACTGGTAATTAAAGCACTCCTTTTAATAGAGCACCGGAGCAAAGCATTAACACTTCGTGAACACATGTGATCCTCGTATCACAACCATCCCCTCCGTCTGTCCCAATTTCTGTCACTTCAGGGCCTTTGGATCCGGACAATGATATGTGTACACAACTTGCAGATAAGATCGCAAACAATACTATCATCATGAATCAATAATAATTTTAGATCTGAGATCATGGCACTCGGGCCCTAGTGACAAGCATTAAGAACAACAAGTTGCAACAAAGTCAAATAGCACTAATAGAGATACTAGGCACCATGCCCTAACAATGTTATTCGATTACATGATAGAACTCAACCAATCCCTACCATCCCCATAGCCTACAGCGGGGGATTACTCACTCATGGATGGGGGAAACATGGATGGTTGATGGAGAGCATTGGTGATAGTGATGGCGATGATCCTCTCCAAATTCCTTGTCCCGGCAGGGTGCCAGAATGGAGTTTCTGGTTGCGAATCACAGATTCTGGTGGTGGCGGCACAGCGGAACTCTTTCTGGAAAAACGTCCAAACCCCCTGAGTTTTTAGGTCAAGAGGCAACTTATAGGCGAATAGGGAGGTCGAGGGGGTGCACAAGGTGGCCACACCCCCTCCAGGCGTGGCTAGGCCCAGCCCAGGCGATAGGGGGTGTGGGCCCCTCGTGGCCCACCTCCGCCTCGTCTTCTGGCTCCATGAGTCTTCTGGTGAAATAGGATTTTTGGCATATTTTCCGGGATTTTCCCTGATAGTTAATTTTCTGCACAAAAACTAGACGCCAAGGTAATTCTGCTGAAAACATCGTCAGTCCGTATTAGTTGTATCCAAATCACATAAGTTTAGAGGAGAAACAATAGCAAAAGTGTTCGGGAAAGTAGATACATTTTGGACGTATCAGTCTCCATCTTCTATCTTTATGCACAAACTAAAAGAGCATAGTTGTCATTCTTAGTTCAATGTGCATTGTCCCAAAACTTGCTGATTGACTCATAATTATGGTATTGCTTGTTCTTAAATTATTTGTATCTAGTCACCCTTATGAACTTTGAAGGTGTCCTATGCATTTATGTTTTGCTATTCCATGAAGGACAAACTGATTACCACTCTTGTTATGTTTTCTATATGTGAAACAAACAAACTTCTTTCAATACATTGTTATTCATGATCTTTTGTTTGTGAAACCTTTCATGTTGCAACATAGTTGATTTGTCTTATTGTTAGAACTATATCTTGCATGCTTATGTTAGAGTACTTTAATCACAGCTATCAATGCTTTACAATACCTTGATCAAGATTGTGATGGTGCATGTCACCTCAAAAATTATTATTTTTATCAGTTACCTACTCGAGGATGAGCAGGAGTTTAAGCTTGGGGATGCTTGAGACGCCGTAAACGTATCTGTAATTTTTGATGCTCCATGCTTGTTTTGTACCAACTATCTTATGTTTTGTTTACACTTTGAGGCGTTTTTATACATTTTATGCAAGTAATCTATTGATAAGATGCCGCAGTGCCAGTTCCCTGTTTTCTATTGTTTTTGGTTTCAGAAAAGCTAGTAAAGAAATATTCTCGGAATTGGACGGAACAAAAGCGGAAGTCGATATTTTACCGTAACAAAGAGGGAGTCTAGAGGGGGACGAAGTGGTGCCACAATGCGGCCGCAACACCCCTAGGCGCGGGCCCACCCTAGGCCACGCCAGGGCATGGTGTGGGCCCCTGGCCTTCAACCGACCCTGCCATCTCGCCTATATAAACCCCTCGAGGCAGAAACCCTAGGCACCCGATTATAAATCCACGAAATAGTCCATAGCTACCGCCACCATCGTCCCTAGATCGGGAGGGATCTGAAGATCTTTTCGGCACCCTTCCAGAGAGGGGAGATCATCCCAGAGGCCTTCTTCATCACCATGCCAGCCTCCGGAGTGATGCGTGAGTAGTTCACCCTTGGACTATGGTCCATAGCAGTAGCTAGATGGTCGTTTCTCCTCTTTTGTGCTATCATGTTTAGATCTTGTGAGCTTCCTATCATGATCAAGATCATCTATTTGTAATCCTACATGTTGTATTTATTGGGATCCGATGAATATTGAGTACTACGTCAAGATTGATTATTGATTCTATCATGTCTATGTTATTTGTGATCTTGCATGCTCTCCGTTGCTAGTGGTTACTCTGGCCAAGTAGTTGCTTGTAACTCCAAGAGGGAGTATTTATTCTTGATGGTAGGTTCATGCCTCTAGTAATCTGGGGGAGTGACAAAAATCTCTAAGGTTGTAGATGTGTTGTTGCTACTAGGGAGAAAACAGCAATCCTTTGTCCAAGGGCAATTGTATTGTTTACTTTACACACTTTGCTTAATGAAATTATCTGTTGCTTGCAACTTAATACTGGAAGGGGTTCAGATGATAACCTAAAGGTGGATTATTAGTCATATATGTAGTTGGATTATGGTCTATGTATTATGTTGTAGTTCCCAAACGAATCTCATAGAAATCATCATGACATGTACATGCACTGTTATGCATTCTCAATCTGTCAATTGCCCAACTGTAATTTGTTCACCCAACATGTTATTTATCTTATGGAGAAACACCTCTAGTGAACTATGGACCCCAGTCCATTTCTTCCCACTGATATTCAATCTACTGTCTACTGTTTACTTTCTGCAATTCCTACAAGCAACTACTTTATTCCACACTATATGTTTAATCCTTTGTTTTCAGCAAACCGGTGAGCTTGACAACCTCATTGTAAGTTGGGGCAAAGTATTGTGGTTGTGTTGTGCAGGTTCCACATTGCTAGCAACACCTTGGGAGCTGGTCCTTTCTTCTACTGGTTCGATAACCTTGGTTTCATAACTGAGGCAAACTTGTTGCTATGCTCATCATACCTTCCACTTGGGGTTCCCAATGAGCTCTACATCATTTGAGCCATCAAGGCAGTAAGGAATATGGGTTCGCCAATGGACGCTTTTATAACTGTTAATAAAAGCATAAATCCCGATGGTATTGAGATCCATCCCTTATTATTTGAATTATTTAACTCTAAGAAGTTTGCAGGAACCAATGAAGAGAGTCCATATGGACACTTACAATTCTTTGAAGATGTTTTTGGTTCCTTTATATTTGATGATTGTGACCTTGATAAAGTTAAAATCCAGGTTTTTAGACAAACTCTTTCCAATAATGTTTGCAATTGGTATAGATCCTTTTGTGCGGAAGCACCAAGGACATGGATGGATTTGACAACAATTTCCTGTCAAAATATTACTCAGAAAGCAAAGCTCACAGGATGAGAGGTAATATTATTAGTTTCAAAAATAATCCCGATGAGAGTTTATATGAAGTCTATCTAAGGTATAAAAGCTACCTACACAATTGACCCATCACCATTTGCCTGATTGGTTAATCACCCATACTTTCTATGGAGGGCTTAATAATAAAAATAGAACGAGCCTAGATACCGCTTCTAATGGTAGTTTTCTATCTTATACCTATGATGAAGCCTGGAAATTAATAATGAAAATGAAGGAGACAACAGAAAGTCTTAAAAATGAGGAGAGCAATATGTATAGTTCTTATAAATATGCTTGTGTTAATGACTTTCTTGCAAATTAAAGGACTTGTGCGATGATTAAAACCCTCGGTATTGATTCTTATTTAGTAAAAAATTTATTGAGAATTATGCAGGGCATCTACAGGTACATACATGATTGGAACCTTATAAACCCCTCGAAGAAAAGAAACGATCAAGAGAGAACGCATCATTGGTAGAATTTTCCTCTGAACCTATTCAAAAGAATATTAAGAAAAAGTTCAGGGAAGAAGAACATATAAGGAGAAGATCAAATAAACCAGAGAAGAACCCCGATGCTACCAATGCAAATGTTGCTATATTGAAGGATCTTATGGAAGCACGAATCATGGAGAATGAAGTGGTTATGCTAGACTTTGAAACTTCAGACTTCGTCACAGGTAAGATAGGAGGTAGAGAAACTTCTAAACCTATGACCCCTATATATTGTGGAGAAATTTTTTTATACGGAATTTGTGAGGCGATTTCCACTATAAATATTATGCCTTCATCACTTTATGAGGAACTTTGCTACAATTTAAATAATACAGATGTGGAACCGATAGACACTACTATTAAATTGTCTAATAGAACTAATATAAAACCGAAAGGTTTTATTCGAAATGTCTATGTCTTTATTGGATCACTCATGTACCCTCTTGATTTCCATATTATTGATATGCCTTGAGATACTTTTTGCCCTATTATTTTAGGCAGTCCTTTTGTCTCTATAACCAAAGCTCGAATTGATAAATAAGGAGACTATTTCAATGATGTTTGGAGAAGAGGAAATGATATTCCACTTTGCCAAACTAAAAAAGAGGACATATGAATTGGAAGATATCAAGGAAGAGAAAACAATTGCTGAGCTAGCCGCAATTCATTTCAGCACTCTCCAAGATGAATTAGAGAGGAGCTTAGTTAATTGGGAAGAGGAACTAGATGATGAGGAAATAGAAGACATGGATTATTACCTTGACTCTATTCCGGAAGCACAAAACCCACATGACTACGAAGAACTGGTAAGAAAAGGAGACGAAGAACCTCCACCAATTGAATTGAAACGACTTCCAGACAATATGAGGTATGAATTTATAGATAACGAAAATAAATGTCCTGTTGTTATTAGTAAAAATCTATCAGAAAATGAAACAAATAAAATTATTTTAGTTTTGATCCAACATCATGAAGCATTTGGGTATACTCTAAGTGACATTAAAGGAATAGATCTATCCACTGTGACACATAAGATTACCATGCTTGAAGATGATGTACCTGTAGTTGACACACAAAGAAGGCTTAATCCAAAAATGAAATAAGTAGTAAGAAAAGAAGTTATACGCTTATTAGATGTCAGCATAATATATCCTATTTCTGATAGTAAATGTGTTAGCCTAGCTCATTGCATACCAATACATGGGGGGTCTTGATGCTGCTATGAATGAGGATGGTGAGCTAGTCCCTATAAGACCTATTGTTGGGTATCGCATGTGCATCGGTTTTGGAAAACTAAACCGTGAGACATAAAAAAACATAAACCTATACCGTTCATGGATAGAATTTTAGAAAGACTAAGCAATATTTTTTTTCTTGATGGTTATTCCGGTTATTCTCAAATTGCTATACAACCCGAAGATCAAGAGAAAACAACTTTCACATGTCCTTATGGTACTTATGCTTATAGATTAATCCTGTCTGGCTTATGTAATGCAGCTACAACCTTTCAAGAATGTGTTTTAAAAATCTTTAATGATCTTGTTGAAAAGACTATGAAAGTTTTAACGAATGATTTCGTTGTTTGTGGAACAACATTTGATAATTGTCTCTACATTGAACCAAGGTTTTGCAAAGATGCAGGCAATCAAATTTAGTTTTGAAATAGAAGGTAAATTTTTTAGACATAAGATTTTAGAAAAAGGTATAGAAATAGATAAGACAAATATAAGTGCTATAGAAAATCTTCCCATACCTCAAGATATTAGAAACATAAAAATGTTTCTGGTACATGAAGGTTTTTACAAGCGTTTTATATAGGATTTTGCTAAAATATCTATGCCCCTCACTAACCTTCTTGATAAATAAACTCCGTTCTACTTAGACCATGACTTCATTGTAGCTTTTGAAAATCTTAAAAACAAATTAGCTTTAGCACCTATCATGCAATCTCCAAAATGGGATGAACCTTTTGAAATCATGTGTGATGCCAGTGACTATGCTTTAGGAGCTGTATTAGGACAGCGAGATGGAAAGAATTTAAATGTTATTCATTATGTTAGAAGAACTCTTAATTAGATTGAGAAAAATTATGCTACTACAGAGAAAGAGTTCCTGTCTATAATTTTTGCATGTGAAAATTAAGATCTTACATTATTAATTCTAAAGTAATAATTCATACAGATCACCAAGCTTTGTGTCACCTTATTGTGAAAAAGGATGCAAATCCCAAGTTGATTAGGTGGGCGTTATTACTACAAGAATATGATTTGCAAATAGTAAATAGGATGGGTAAGGATAATCCGGTAGCAGATCATCTCTCTAGGATGGAAGGAATAATTACCGACCCCGTACCTATAAATGAGTCATTTCTGGGAGAATACTTAGAAAATGTTGAAGTCGCCGATCCTTGGTTTGCAGATTATGCTAATTATCTTGAAGTAAAATTTGTACCTCCTGGTATGACAAGAAATAAAATAATGAAATTATTTAATGATCTCAAATATTACTTTTGGGATGATCTGTTTCTTTATCTTCATGGACCTGACAAAATGATTCGAAAGTGTGTTTCCTAATCATGAAATGAATGCAATTTTGCAAGCTTATCATGACAACCCGTATGGAGGACATCATGCAGGCAAGCAAACTGCAGAAAAGGTACTTCAATCTGGATTCTATTGGCCCACCTTGTTCAAGGATGCACACAGGTATGTGGAATATTGTGATGCTTGCCAGAAAAGAGGTAATATAGGCAGAAGACAAGAGATGGCAATGAATTATAGTCTTATAATTGAATTATTTGATGTGTGGGGAATGGATTACATGGGACCCTTTATAGAATCAAATGGCTACACTCATATTCTTGTTGCTGTCGATTATGTTACTAAATGGGTTGAAACTATTCCAACTAACCATGCAGATGCAGCTATTTCCGTGAAGATGATCAAGGATGTCATATTTCCCAGGTTTAGAGTTCCTAGATTTTTAATTACTAACGGTGGTTCTCATTTTATGAAAGGAATTTTCAGGAAAATCCTATACAAATATGAAGTAACGCACCGTGTTGCTTCGCCATATCATCCTCAAACGAGTGTTCAAGTGGAACTCTCTAATAGAGAACTGAAGACCATACTCGAGAAGACGGTGGATAAATCAAGAAAAGATTGGTCATACAAGCTAAATGACACTCTTTGGGCATACCGAATTAAATTTAAAAATATGATGGGTATGACACCATATAAGATGGTATACGGTAAGGCATGCCATCTACCTTTAGAATTGAAACATAGAGCATTTTGGGCAATCAAGAACTTAAACTATGATCTTAAAGCAGCAGGAGAAAAACGTTTATTAGACATACATGCTTTAGATGAGTTTAGGAGTGAGGCTTATGAAAATGCTAGATCGTTTAAGGAAAAAGTAAACATATGGCATGATAGAAAAATAGAGAATAAGGTCTTTAAAAGTGGAGATAAGGTTTTTCTCTATAATTCTCGTCTTAAGTTGTTTCCAGGAAAGCTTAGATCAAAGTGGGAAGGCCCTATATAGTTGAAGAAGCTTATGCATCGGGAGCAGTGAAGATCCAAGGGAAAACACCCCCTTTCATGGGTGGTGAATGGATAATGCTTGAAGAATTATCGAGCAAAAAAAGATATAAGTGCAATCACCTTACGAGTAATTACCCCAAAAGAATTTGTTGAGCAAAAGTATGGAAGGAATGGTAACTGAAAGAAGGATAAGATCGATATGAAGTGAGCAACACTATGGTCAAGCTATAGACCATAAAAGAGCGCTTCATGGGAGGAAATCCATGTGAAATAAAGGTTCGAGTAAGTTTTAAATTATCAAGTAAGTTTAGTTAATTTTATGATTGAATAAAGGAACACTTGAAGCTCTTGTGAAATAAAGAAATTTGGTTATGATAAAAATCTCGTTCAATGAATGTTAATGTTGGTCGAAAATCTAAGCCGTCATTTTTCTATCAAAACTTGGTATTTCATTAAGTCCCAGATTAATAAATAATTCCCAAAGAAACAGATAAATTTTGATGTGTACAGTAGCTTTAATGACCAGCTATACGGCGGGAATGAAATTTCCAGCCATATAGTTGCGGCCGTATAGTTATTCATCGCATCCCCAAATTTTTATACCAAGATACAGAAGGTTTAACAACCAACTATACGATGGGAAGAAATTTCCCGGTCGTATAGTTGCGGCCGTATAGTTGATACCTCCATAGATAAAAAATCTATAGTCGATTCATAACTATACGGCGGGATCTATATGATTCGCGCCCGTATAGTTGCTCATTATGGATGACGGATAGGGTTTTGACCTCTCCTTTTAAAACTAATCACATCTAACCTTTTTCATTAAGTTTTCACAGAGCTACAGCCTCCAGCCTTGAAAAACCATCGCCATATCCATACAAGCCCCTCCTAACAACATTCGTGCAGCTGTCATGCAGCCTTTCCATGTCAATAAGATTTGGAGGAAGAAGGAAGAGAACCCGTGAATAGGATCGAGGGGGTGGAACCAAAAGAAGAATCATCGTCATCCAGCTCGGAGATCAAGCCTCTCCTGAATTGGGAGGACATGTTCCCGCAAAGGATGGAGATGATGAGGCAAGCAGATCAGAGAAGGAGAAAGGATGAGTATCTCCCTAATCCTTATCGTCACAACATAGGATCTTATTATAAACCTCCTCTTAGTCCTCCACCTCTTAAACCCAAGAAGGTGCGGCAAGATGAGATTTATGATAAGATCTATCAATTGGAAAAAGCTCCAAAGGCATGTGTTGAAACTATTGGAGAAGGGATTGACTCCTATTGGAAAAATCTCCAAAGGCATGTGTTAAATACGACATGGCCGAGCTCAGCATCCGCCTCGCAGGTATAGCTAAAGTTAGCAACCCAGGAGAAGAAGGCAATACTCTTTCTACCCAGGAGGAGGAATAGGTATCGGCAAGGAGTTATTTGATCCCGACTAGTTTGATTCCAAGCTTGGGGAGATCTTTAAAACCTTGCAATCAATCTTATAAGTTTACTATTTTAGTTTCGCACTAGTTCGAGCTCATAAATAAATTTTACATCATTAGAATTCCCTTCAGGAATAGTCAATCCCTCTTATGAAATTCTGAGTTTATTATAATATATGGAGCATTATTGAGTTTGAGTTTGTCTTATTGGATATATGAATGGCATGAGTATGATTTTACTTGCACTTGATGATAGCAATAGGAGTCTTCCACACCATTGGCATTAACGGAACATACAAAGATAATTTGATCAACATGTTATAGGTCAATGGTTTGGTTTACAAAAAAGAGAGATTATCTAACTAATTAAGATGAAAAATAAAAAACCTGGAACAAATAAGAAATTATAAGTGCTATCAAATAGAGTGAGAACAAGTTGAGGTAGAATATTCAAGTTATAAACATGCTTCATATATATTTGGAATTTGGTAATTGATATTGTTAAACTTTGAATTCCTACATGAAGTGGAATATACTAGCTCCTTTGCACAACACTTAAACAAAAGTGTGAGCATTAATATATATAGAGAATGAAGAAAAATAAAAACATGAAGAAAAAGAGCGAATGTGCAAAGAACAAATAGGCATATACCACTATATTGTAGTAAGACAAAGAGACGTTTGAGAATTTGAATCCCAAGTGAATATGTTAATCCTAAAACACTTGGAACTACCTCACTAACTCATTCGGTTGAACCGAATACTTTTACATCATGTTGTGAATAATCTTTTGTGAACTGTTAATTGCTAAGGTGTGGAAGCCTGCTACTATTATTCGGATGGTTCGAGTAAGGTACTATCCATGGACTTATTTATATGTATCCTTTTATGATAAATACATGTTGCAACTGCCTCATTTATTTTATCGACCCAGCTTCATGAATATGAGGATCACATCCATTAAGCTAAACTTGCTCGGGACAAGAAAGAGTCTAAGCTTGGGGAAGTTGATGAGTGCATATTTGCATCATGTTTTAGATTATTATTTTGCATTGTAGTTGTAGGATCTTGGTATTTTACGGCGTTCGCACACACGTTTTATGTTTATTTTCACCAGGATCAGGACATATGATGGATCCGATGGACACAATTCTTGGACCAGTTATATTGGAGTGAAAAGGAGTCAAAAACAACGTAAATCGCATATTTGAGAAATATCAATAATACTAGAAGAAACCCCGAAGCGCTTGGAGGATACGGAAGAGTTAACGACCAACTATATGGCGGGAAAAGTTTTCCAGCCGTATAGCTCCCGTCGTATAGTTGGCGCTGACACTGCCTCCTCAAATAGTTTCACCCCGTGCAACTGGATCCGGGAGACGACATACAAAACACCCAGAAATCACCGAAAACCTCACCTCCAGAAGGGATCTAGAGGGGGAACTTGCCCTAGGGATCCATCTTCGCCCTAAGCACATCTAGGAGGCCAAGAGATCGATCTCCATCTTCATCAATCGCTGCATCTTCATCACCACCATCATCTCCATCCATCCCATCTAGATCTTGTTGTAATTCTTGCACTAGTTGTGGATTTATACAAGTACTATTCATCGATAATCGTTTCCATTACCATTGCCATGATGTTGTTTGCCTCCATGTCTGAGTAGATCATTAGTTCTTAGGGAGATGGAGAAACCCTAGTATATGATTGAGATGAGATAGGAATTATTATGTTATACATCATTATATGTATGTGTTAATTGTCTTCATCTTGACGTTGGGAGTTGTGTACCTCCTTAATATTTGCCTCTTACGGGATGAAGGAGATTATTTGTCGGTAGACGGAGGGATAGTAGCACTTACTGTGACTATAAAATCGTTGTCATCCTTTACGTACTAACTTGGGGAAGCAATGATAACTCATTAAGCCATGTCCATGATGCGGGAGAAATCCCTTAATAGCGGGATAATACGATTGATGTCGTTTATCTGTCAGCTGTGGTTATGAAGGATGGTGTGAGCAGTGGTTGCTGCCTAATTGTCCATATATGGAGCTCCTCCCACATACATGCATATCATGAGAATATTCGTTATAATAAACTTGATCACTTAGTTTAAATTGCTAGCGGTGTACCCACCACTCCCCAAGAACGCCTTTTTCCCTATTGCAGTTTCAATCTTTTTTACACACGCGATTACTACTTTCTGCATTAAGTTTTACTTCACTTGACTTTACTGTTTCACTCAACCAAAAACCCCAAAACAATTCTAGTTTTCTTGCATCTTAGAATTATTATTTAAGTACTTCGTTTAGTTTGAGTTAAAGCATTTTAGTCTTTCACCTACTACTCCTTGTGGGATCGATATCTTTATTTCGAAACTAGCTATAAAAGATATATGCACTTGTAGTCATCAATCACTGGAGATGATCAAAAGTACATTGCTTTTGTTAAGAAAAAGTTGGGTAAGCAATTCAAGATGTCAGATTTGGGATCTCTTAGTTACTTTTTGGAAATTGAGGTTGATCATACCAATGATGGTTATTATCTCTCTTAGCATTGGTATACTTAGGGTTTGATCATCTGCTCGGATCTCATTGATGCACGTACTGCTGCTACACCCATGGAATTGCAATACAGCTGTGCTCAAGTGATGGTATTCCTCTTGAGGACCCCTCTCGTTATCGTCACCTTGTGGGAATTTTGGTATATCTCACTATGACAAGACCTGACATTGCTCATGCAGTTCACATCCTTAGTACATTTGTTAGTGCTTCTACGTCAGTTCATAATGGTCACTTGCTTCGTGTTCTTTGGTACTTGCGGGGTACAATATCTCGATGTTTGTTCTATGCTCACAATAATCATCTTTAGCTTTATGGTTACTCTGACTTTACTTGGGTGAATGGTCCTGCTGATTGTTGTTCAGTTATAGTCTAGTGTCTCTTTCTTTGGCACTTCTCTCATTGCGTGGAAGTCTAAGAAATAGACGACAGTGTCACGTTCTAGTGCCAAGGATGAGCTTCGAGCACTTGCTACTACTACATCCGAGATTGTGTGGCATCCCGCAAAACCACAACTAGAAAATCGCGTTATTTTTGTGCATTGCATCATCATGACCCCATGCTCATGTCATCATGCCACATTGCATTTGAGCATCGTCATCCTCCTGCATGGTTTTTGTCTAAACTATTTTCGAAACGCCTAGTTTTGTTTTCTAAATATTCCCGTCTTTATTCAAATTAAAACACGGGTCTCCGGATTATTTTGTTTTGTCTATCAACGGATTTCAAATGCCCCGTTTTAAATAATAAAACTTTTATTTTATTTTTAGGAGGCAGCCCGCCAGGCCCGAAAGCCCGACCGGCCACCTCCAAACCCTAGTCTAAAAATATCTAGTCCTAAACTTTTCCTACCTAACCCTAACCTACCCAGTCCCCAGCCACACCACCCCGACCATTCCCCACCCGCCACCTCACCACTCCCTTCACCCTATCCAATCCCAGCCCGCCACTTCAGCCTGGTCCCGTCCCACACCGCACGCCAGCCCCGCCCCGGTCCACCTGGCCACTCCCGTTCCCGCATCCCCTCCCACCTGACCCGCGTGTCCCCACCCCGACCACCTCGTCTCCCGCCCGCTCTCGACAAATCCCACCGGGATTCCCTCCCCGCGGGCCCACCCCCACCGACGCGCCCGTGCCTCCTTTCTCGCTCCTCGTCGCCTTCCTCCCCCGCATCGAACCTCCCCCACCAACCATCTCTCCCTCGTCGCCTCCCTCCCCCTTCGCGAGCCGCCGCCAGGGCCGGAGCCGTCATCGGCCGCCACCTCCTCGCCTCGGCCTCCCTCGTCCGTGCCCCCGTCGTCCCCACCGACCCCTGCTCCCTCCCGTCGACCTCCACCCCGTCGGCCGCCGCCCCGTTGGCCCTTCCCCCTCTGCGGCCGCCTCTCCGCCCGGGCGCCTCGCTCCTCCCGCGCCGGCGCGCGTCCTCCTCCCTCGCTGCATCTGGCCGCCTCGGGCCCGCTCCGCTCCGGCCGAGCCCGGCCGTGCTCGTCTCCGCCGCCAACAGCCAACATCGCCGCCTCCCCTGGTGCCCGCCTCCCTGCAGCAAGCTCTGCCACCTGCCTTGTGGGCCCTCCTCTCCGCAGTTCGGTGTCCGCGACCCTCGGCTTCCGCGCCGTGCGTCACCACCTCCTTGACCTGGGCCCCGTCCCGCCTCAGCTCGAGCTCGGCTCGGCCTCCTCATCGCCAGCCGCATCCACCGCGACCCCTCTGCCTCTTCATCCGCCCCCGCATGCCTGTACCCGACGGCCAGGTCGCATGCCCAAGTGAGGACGTTGTCCTCTCTCTGTATCTGCGTTGGCCTCCTGGGCCTTAGCGAGTACGCCTCCTCATGAATACAGTACGGTTTGTTATTGTCCATGTGGCCATATTCGACTAGAAGCAAGAGGCATGTGTGCTTGTGTTGTGGAAACCTAGGGATGAACCAAGCCCGCATTTTTCGCTCCGATGATGTCCCGAAGATGCATGCCTGCATCGATGTTGCAATGATGTTACAATGATGGCCGTGTAATGCGCCGCATGGTGCTACTTTGACTGCATTGCCGATGCTGCGGTCATCGACCTAGAAGGAACCCCGGTGCTTGATCCACCCAAGTTCGCCATCGACCACCAAAGCTGAATTCCAAGATCTCCTTCATGGAACCAAAGGTCGACTTCCCGGATCCAAACTCCGAAGCCCGATGTCCAGGTCGCCTTCCCAGATCCGATGGCCGAGACCCTGAAGAACCCGAAGACCGATCCCGCCGAACGCCAAGATCTTCAATCGGATCCGAGGACACCGAGACCCCGGTGCGACAAGTACTCCTTCCCGGACGCCGAGCTCGCCGAGAACCCGGATGGCAAGGTCACCGACACGGAACGGCAAGACCTCCTTCCCGCACCAATGCCGACGACGTCGCACGCCAAGTTCTTCTTCCCGAACGCCAAGACCGACCCGATACGACGACCCGACAAGACCTTCGTGACGACAAGATCGGCACCGACCAGGGCGGATCCGATGTGCCCCCGACGCCAACCAAGTCCTTCTTCTCGGATGCGACAAGATCGACTTCCGTTGTCCGAGACCGATCTCGTCGAGCCATTCTCCCGTCGAACCCTGAGACCCGACCCCGAACCCCTCGGAGCCCAAGTTCGCCGAACCCTAAAGTGATTCCCTATCCGAGACCCCATTATTTTTATAATATGACATTATCAACTGATGCATATTAAATTGGTCATGCATGCATACTTGTCATGTGGTTTGGGGGCCTTATGCCGATTCACCTAAATTAATATGGGATCCATATGCGGGCAAATCTAGTCTTATATTGGTCCCATTTAAATTTGTGTAGCGAACCAGTGCTATCTTTTGCCATGTTAAGACAACATTTAAATTGTGGGGCTTCTAAACAACATGAACCATCTAAATAATTGTCGGGACCCCGGTTTCCGCTTAATATTGCCTTAATGCATCGCACCTTTTCCATATCATGCATCATACATGCATCATGCCCGATCTTCTGCCATAGTATTAAATAGTGCATCCGGTGTTTCTTCTAGTGTTTTGCTTCTTCGCGGATAAGGCCGTTGAGTTGATGTGAGCTTTGCCCCGATCTTCGGATGAACCTTCGGCAGAGTTTTCAGGCGAGCATCTCCCCCTTTCTACCTATCTTACTTTTATAGTATTTATTCCCTCCTGTTGATCTATTGCTATCTGTGTTGCGATGCTCTAGTTTTCGTGCCCGAGATATCCCTTGCAGCCTTATATTGCCTTGGACACATCCTATTACCTGTTGATTGGTAGATAGTTGGACTTGCGCGTCGTAGTCGCTTGCTCAAGTGCTGTTGCGAGTCGTCAAGTACCACAGTTGTTGGAGTATTGCCGCATGTTTAATGTTGGAGATGATCATGGCTTTAATTATTGTTTAATAACTAAAATGGAAGTAGGTAAATAATGCAGAGGCACAGGTGGACAATAGATGTTATTTGGTTGTTAACCGTCCACTTGTGTCCCGTAGGACCCCGAGTTCTTGACACCTGTTCCGAGATCGAGCGCGCTAACCACAGGTGGGGTGTATGGGCACCCCCATCGATTTAGTACCTGATTCCAAGTACTGTACTAGGGGCCACAAAGTAGTTTGGGGCTTTATTACTATCCTGTACTTATGCCATGCTTTACTACTTTATTTACGATTGTGCGAGGAGCACCTGTACTGTTTAGGATCGTGACACGTTTTTGCTGTATCGACAAGCCCAGTCACACTTTCGGGTTCCCAGTCGTTTACAGCCGTCTACACAAACCCTGAGTCCGTCTCGGAGACCGGCCGACTTCGTTGTGGGTAGCTTAGTGGGGTGGCCCCCCGTGCTTGCTTTGGGTCTGGGAAACGTCATGTCCGAAACCCCGTCGACATACCGTTGGGTGTATGTTTTGTGATCTTGTACCTACCTGATCTGACAACAAGGGTGTAGGTGCGTGTGGGAACTTTGGTGCACCCCTGCAGGGTTAAATCTTTTCGAAAAGCCGTGTCCGCGGTTATGGACGACTTGGAGCACATTTCTCGATCATAGACAACTATAACTAAAGTTTACTTCTATAATTTGACTTGTATCCGATATGACTAGTAATCAGCTTCACTGCAACAGAATGGCTAAATAAAAGTACCAAAAACTGCTGGGTTTGGGGATGTCTCATGCTAATCGTATCTGACTAGTAAGTGTTGCAACTACAACGGAATGTTTAACTAAAACTGCCCACTGCTTATTATATCAGGATGACTCATGCTACCTATATTTGACTAGTAATTGCCGCCACTATAACGGAATGAATAAAACTGCCAACTGTGTGAGTTCCTCGGTTGACTTCCTCGTTTGGTCTCGAGGGGGAAATACCAGTCTGGGTATGTTTGGTGGTAGTATTAGGATGGTTCCGAATAGTTCTTTCTTATCTCTCTCTGATAGCCGACAGTTATCTCGAGTCTCTATAGGTTGTTTAGTGCATGCTGCGCTGCCGCTTCAGTCCACCATACCTATGTAGGCGAGGACCGCCGAATTCTAGCCTCGCCGTGTACTGGACTCAGTACTGACCGCTCTCTCTTTTTCCTTTGCCCTTTGTTGGCACCCCTTTTGTTTAAGCAGGTTTTGAGATCGACGTCGTTAGCAGGGTTACCCTTCCGGCTTGGCCTGGGCAGGGTTATGGACGCCATTCGTTATTCTTCAGGGCTCTTAGCTCAATTTGCATCTTGTCCGTACTCGGACGCTCTACCGTTTTAAAGGTGATTTGGATCTTTGTATTGTATATCTGTATTCTTGACTCTTTGAGTCACTGTTGTATATATATGTTTTGTGGGTTCCATCGAGGACTATTGTGTAATGATATTACTTCGTTTTCCACCCGCACGCAAGTGCCTGGTGGGCACCTTTGAATCGTTTCTATGCGGGTTTTGGCGGGAAGCGCTGAAACTTGCATAGGGCCGATTCTGAGGGTGTTACAGAGTGGTATCAGAGCTCAGCAGTTGCGTTACCCCACAAGTCCAGCCTGTAGGATAACCTAGCTAACGGCCGAAGTAGAGTGTCAAAACTATTTTTGCAAAATCGGTTGGATAGTTCTGATTAGGTCTAATTTTACTCCTTACTCCTCTACTGCTCTCCTCTCACCTCTGCGTGTTTTGGATCCGCTCTCTTCTCTCTCTTCGAGTCCAGGATTTCTCGTGGATGGGTTCCGTCGTACCTTCAGGGTTTCGCTTCCTCCTTTGATAACGATGTTCTACCATCCGGTGTTCATGCTGTCTGAGGAATCCGTCTACTGTGGTACCATTCTTTGTTCCTTGTTTGTGCCTTCCGGTGTTTTCCGACGCGACGACATCATCTAAGCTAGATCCGATGCAGAGTCTGCATCACTCCTTTGTTCCTGAACCTCGATTGTCGAGATCTTCAGTCTGATTCCGAGAATGGTTGCACGCTTTTCTACTGATTGTGCAGAGTAATAGTTTGGGTGCGTGATGGATTGGCCCCCATGCCGACTACTCACTCTATTCGCTTGTGTACATTGAAGTGGATGAGAATGCATCGGTTCCCTCTTTCCATCGAAGCTAGAGGTGGCTTTATTTGTTGATACCTCTACCTTCGACATTTTGTTCCCGGAGTGTTCCCTCGACGATCACGGACAACGACCTCTTGTTAGTGGTGTCGCGAGGATCTACACGATGCGAGAAGATTCAGATCGCCGCCCTTCGTCCCGGTACCATGAGGCGGATCTCGAGGGCGAGATCCATTGTTAGTGGTGTCGAATTGTGGCATCCCGCAAAACCACTACTAGAAAATCGCGTTATTTTTGTGCATTTCATCATCATGACCCCATGCTCATGTCATCATGCCACATTGCATTTGAGCATCGTCATCCTCCTGCATGGTTTTTGTCTAAACTATTTTCGAAACGCCTAGTTTTGTTTTCTAAATATTCCCGTCTTTATTCAAATTAAAACCCGGGTCTCCGGATTATTTTGTTTCGTCTATCAACGGATTTCAAATGCCCCGTTTTAAATAATAAAACTTTTATTTTATTTTTAGGAGGCAGCCCGCCAGGCCCGAAAGCCCGGCCGGCCACCTCCAAACCCTAGTCTAAAAATATCTAGTCCTAAACTTTTCCTACCTAACCCTAACCTACCCAGTCCCCAGCCACATGTGGCATCCCGCAAAACCACTACTAGAAAATCGCGTTGTTTTTGTGCATTGCATCGTCATCATCTTGCATTTGCTTGCATAAAACTAATTGCGGAAAAACCTGTTTGTCTTTTCTAAACGCCCCGTCTTTATTCAAACGCAAACCCCGGGTCACCGGATTATTTTGTTTTGTTTGCTATCGGTTTGCAAAAGCCTGTTTGAAACAAATAAAATATTTAATTATTTTTAGGGGGGCAGTCGAACAGGCCGATTCGACCCGGACGACCACCCCCAGAATAAAACGGTTCGCCCGAAATCCCTAGTCTACCCAACCTATTCTACCCACCCTACCTCCACCTCACCCCGGCCAATCCCCACCTGACACCTCACCCTCTCCCTTCCCTCACCCACTCCCACAATGCCACCTCACCCCCCCAACTCTCTCTCTCTCTCCCCACCCCACCAACCAGCACACACGCACAGCAGCCACTCACCCCGCGGGACCCACCTGGCCCCCTGCCCGCGTGGCCCATCCAGGACCCGCACCCATCCGTCCCCGCTGCCCCCTGGCCCGCCCCTGGGCCCCACCACGCGTCCCACCCCGCTCGTCCTCTTCCTCATCACGCCGCACCACCCCCCGCAGCCTCCTTCCCCCTGGCCTCACCAACCGCCCGCGCGCCGCCCCGTCTTCCTTCTCCGGCCGCCGCGCAGCCACCTCCTCTCCCCGTCGCCGGCGCGACCCCTGCCCCCGCTCCACCTCTCCAGGGTCGCCGCGCCTCCCCCCGCCTCCTCCTCTCGCCCCGCTCCCCCACCTACCCGGCGCCTCCACCGCTCTCTCCCTCTCGCCGGCGTCCTCTCCGCGCGCCCCGCCGGCCCCGCCTCTCCCCTCTCCGCGGTGCCGCCCTGCTTGCCCGCGTCCCCCTCCGCGGCACCGTCCCTCCCGCGAGCTCCGCAGCCGCCTCCTCCCGCCGGCGCCCGCGCGGCCCCCTCCGGCCCAAGCTCACCGTCGCCCCGCCGGCGTCCCCGTCCTCCCGAGCTCTCCTCGCGACCACGCCCTCTGCCCCTCCCCGTCAGCCTCCGCCGCCATCGGCCTCCGCCGCCAGCGCCTCCCCGGCGAGCGCCGCCGTCCGCCGCTCCGCCCGCATCCACAGAGCTCCATGATCGCCGCCCTCTGCCGGCCGCTCGTCCCTCCTTCCCCCGCCTCTGGCAGCAGGCCTGCGGCCGCGCGCCGTGGGGCCCCTTGCCGTCGGAGCCTCGCCCGCGTCCCCTCCCCGGTCGCTCGTCCCCGGCCTCTGGTGCGCATGCTTTCCTCAAGTGCTCCGGCCTCGGTTTCTCCAGAGGATGTCCCTGTGAGGACGCTCGAGTCCCTCACCGAGAAGCAAGATCAACACCCCAAGTTCGCCAACGGCCATCGGCGCCGAACCCGATGACCGCCAAGCTCGCCACAAAGACGACAAGCACTTCACCGCGGGACACCGAGAATGCCGACATGGAACCTGGAACGACAAGCTCTCCTTCACGGATCCTGTGGCCGAGACTTTGAAGACCGAACCCGGAGGTCTCCGGCACGGAACCACAAGACCTTTGGGGGCGGAACCGACAAGATCTTCGACATGCGTCTCCATACTCGGAGCCCACTTCGCGGACCCGGTGACCACACATGCGACAAGACCTTCGTCCCGGATGCGAAGTAGAGAACCCGAACGCCAAGATCGCCGATGCGAATACGCCAAGTTCACCATCGACGACAAGATTCGTACAGAACGGCAAGATCTGCTTCGCGGACACCGTGCGACAAGATCTACTCCACGGATCCCAAGACCCCCGGTACCCGATCCACTCAAGTTCGTCGTCAGCGGCAAGATCGACCGCTTGGAACCAAGTTCTCCTCTTGTAACCGACCTTCGAAGACCGATCCCGTCGAACCCTGACCCTGAGGCCGAACCCCGAAACCCCCGGAACCAAGATCTTCCGAACCCCGATGTGTGAACCCAAACCCGAGCCCTTATTTTATTAAATGATATAAAACCTGTTGCATATTAATCATTCATCTCGCATGTATATTTGTGTGGTTTGGGGGCCTTATGCCGATTCACCATATAATTAAATATGGGGCCCATATGCGGGCAAATCTAGCCTTATATTGGCCTCATTTAAACTTGTGTAGCGAACCGGTGATATATTCTGCCTTGTTAAACAACATTTAAGTTGCGGGGTATCTAAATAACATGCACCACCTATTTAATTGTCGGGACCCCCGGTTCCGCTTAATATGACCTAATTGCATCGCACCTTTGCCATGCCATGCATCATACATGCATCATGCCCGTTCTTCTGCCGTTGAATTAAATATTGCATCCGGTGTTATTCTAGCGTTTTGCTTCTTCGCGGATAAGGTCGTTGAGTTGATGTGAGCTTCGCCCCGATCTTCGGATGAACCTTCGGCAATGTTTTCAGGCGAGCACCTCCCCCTTTCTACCTATCTTACTTTGTAGTCTTTATTCCCTCCTGTTGATCTATTGCTATCTGTGTTGCGATGCTCTAGTTTTCATACCCGTGATTTTCCCTTGCAGCCTTATATTGCCTTGGCCACCTCCTATTACCTGTTGTTTGGTAGATAGTTGGACTTGCACGTCGTAGTCGCTTGCTCAAGTGCTGTTGCGTGTCGCCATGTACCACAGTTGTTGGAGTATTGCCACATGTCTGATGTTGGAGATGATCTCGGCTTTATTTATCGTTCACTTTAATTCCTGTTTAACAACTAAAATTGAAGTAAGTAAGCAGAGGCATCGGTGGGTGATAGATAATATTTGGTTTCCGACCGCCCACTTGTGTCCCGTAGGACCCCGAGTACTTGATACCTGTTCCTTGATTTATCGCGCTATCCACATACGGGGAATTATGGGACCCCCCTTAGCCAGAGCTTGATTCATTCTTATTTCTTGGGGCCACAAACTAGTTTGAGGTTTTATTACTATCCTGTACTTATGCCATGCTACTGCTTTATTTACGATTGTGCGAGGAGCACACTGTACTGTTTAGGATCGTGGCACGATTCCGCGGTGTCGACAAGCCCAGTTTTGGGTTCCCAGTCGTTCACAGCCGTCCCCACAACCTTGAGTCCGTCTCGGAGCCGGCCGGCTTCGTTGCGGGTATACTTTAACGGGTGGCCCCCTGAAATATTTCTGAATCCTGTGATTGCTTTGTCGTGAAAGCCTCGTTGGGTTTTGATTTGGTTTTTCCGAGGTTGATCGTGTGTGTGTTGCTATTTGTGCACCCCGGCCGGGTTAAAACTTTCTGAAAGCCGTGTCCGCGGTTATGGACGACTTGGAGCACAGTATCTCGATCATAGACAACTATAACTAAAGTTTACTGTTATAATTTGACTTTATAATGACTAGTAATCAGCTTCACTATAACGGAATGGCTAAATAAATCTGCCAACAATTGCTTGTTTGGGTGTCGCTTGCGACCATTGTACCTGACTAGTAAGTATTGCAACTACAACGGAATGGCTAAATAAAAGTATCAACAACTGCTGGGTTTTTGGGATATCTCATGCTAATTGTATTTGACTAGTAAGTGTCGCAACTATAACGGAATGGTTAACTAAAACGGCCCACTGCTTATTTTATCAAGATGATTATCTACACCTGACTAGTAATTGCTGCAACGACCACTGAATAAATAAAACTGCCAACTGTGTGAGTTCCTCGGTTAACTTTCTCGGTTGGTATCGAGGGGGAATACCAGGATGGGTTTGTTTGGTGTTGTAATCAGGTTGGTTCTGAATAGGTCTTTCTTACCCCTCTCTGATAGCCGCTAGTTGTATCGAGTCTCTATAGGTTGTTCAGTGCATGCTGCCGCTGCCGCTTCAGTCCACCATACCTATGTAGGCGAGGACCGCCGAATTCTAGCCTCGGCGTGTACTGGCCTCAGTACTGACCGCTCCTCTTTTTCCTTTGCCCTTTGTCGGCACCCCTTTTGTTTAAGCAGGTTTTGAGATCGACGTCGTTAGCAGGGTTACCCTTCCGGCTTGGCCTGGGCAGGGTTATGGACGCCATTGGTTATTCTTCAGGGCTCTTAGCCCCATTTGCATCTTGTCCGTAGTCGGACGCTCTATCATTTTCAAGGTGATTTGGATCTTTGTATATTATATCTGTATTCTTGACTCGTTGAGTCGCTGTTGTATATATCTGTTCTGTGGGTCCCATCAATGACTGTTGTGTAATGTTATTACTTCGTTTTCCACCCGCACGAAAGTGCCTGGTGGGCACCTTTGAATCGTTTCTATGCGGGTTTGGCGGGAATCGCTGAAACTTGCATAGGTCTGATTCTGAGGGTGTTACACCACATCACCCCGACCATTCCCCACCCGCCACCTCAACACTCCCTTCCCCCTATCCAATCCCAGCCCGCCACCTCAGCCTGGTCCCGTCCCACACCGCACGCCAGCCCCGCCCCGGTCCACCTGGCCACTCCCGTTCCCGCATCCCCTCCCACCTGACCTGCGCGTCCCCACCCCGACCACCTCTTCTCCCGCCCGCTCCCGACAAATCCCACCGGGATTCCCTCCCCGCGGGCCCACCCCCACCGACGCGCCCGTGCCTCCTTTCTCTCTCCTCCTCGCCTTCCTCCCCCGCATCGAACCTCCCCCACCAACCATCTCTCCCTCGTCGCCTCCCTCCCCCTTCGCGAGCCGCCGCCAGGGCCGGAGCCGTCATCGGCCGCCACCTCCTCGCCTTGGCCTCCCTCGTCCGTGCCCCCGTCGTCCCCACTGACCCCTGCTCCCTCCCGTCGACCTCCACCCCGTCGGCCGCCGCCCCGTTGGCCCTTCCCCCTCTGCGGCCGCCTCTCCGCCCGGGCGCCTCGCTCCTCCCGAGCCGGCGCGCGTCCTCCTCCCTCGCCGCATCTGGCCTCCTCGGGGCCGCTCCGCTCCGCTCCGGCCGAGCCCGGCCGTGCTCGTCTCCGCCGCCAACAGCCAACATCGCCGCCTCCCCTGGTGCCCGCCTCCCTGCAGCAAGCTCTGCCACCTGCCTTGTGGGCCCTCCTCTCCGCAGTTCGGTGTCCGCGACCCTCGGCTTCCGCGCCGCGCGTCACCACCTCCTTGACCTGGGCTCCGTCCCGCCTCAGCTCGAGATCGGCTCGGCCTCCTCATCGCCGGCCGCATCCACCGCGACCCCTCTGCCTCTTCATCCGCCCCCGCATGCCTGTACCCGACGGCCAGGTCGCATGCCCAAGTGAGGACGTTGTCCTCTCTCTGTCTCTGCGTTGGCCTCCTGGGCCTCAGCGAATACGCCTCCTCATGAGTACAGTACGGTTTGTTCTTGTCCATGTGGCCATATTTGACTAGAAGCAAGAGGCATGTGTGCTTGTGTTGTGGAAACACTAGGGATGAACCAAGCCCGCATTTTTCGCTCCGATGATGTCCCGAAGATGCATGCCTGCATCGATGGTGCGATGATGTTACAATGATGGCCGTGTAATGCGCCGCATGGTGCTACTTTGAATGCATTACCGATGCTGCGGTCGTCGAACTAGAAGGAACCCCGGTGCTTGATCCACCCAAGTTCGCCATCGACCACCAGAGCTGAATTCCAAGATCTCCTTCACGGAACCAAAGGTCGCCTTCCCGGATCCAAACTCCGAAGCCCGATGTCCAGGTCGCCTTCCCGAATCCGATGGCCGAGACCCTGAAGAACCCGAAGACCGATCCCGCCGAACGCCAAGATCTTCAATCGGATCCGAGGACACCGAGACCCCGGTGCGACAAGTACTCCTTCCCGGACGCCGAGCTCGCCGAGAACCCGGATGCCAAGGTCACTGACACGGAATGGCAAGACCTCCTTCCCGCACCGATGCCGACGACGTCGCACGCCAAGTTCTTCTTCCCGAACGCCAAGACCGACCCGATACGACGACCCAACAAGACCTTCGTGACGACAAGATCGGCACCGACCAGGGCGGATCCGATGTGCCCCCGACGCCAACCAAGTCCTTCTTCTCGGATGCGACAAGATCGACTTCCGTTGTCCGAGACCAATCTCGTCGAGCCATTTTCCCGTCGAACCCTGAGACCCGACCCCGAACCCCTCGGAGCCCAAGTTCGCCGAACCCTAAAGTGATTCCCTATCCGAGACCCCATTATTTTTATAATATGACATTATCAACTGATGCATATTAAATTGTTCATGCATGCATACTTGTCATGTGGTTTGGGGGCCTTATGCCGATTCACCTAAATTAATATGGGATCCATATGCGGGAAAATCTAGTCTTATATTGGTCCCATTTAAATTTGTGTAGCGAACCAGTGCTATCTTTTGCCATGTTAAGACAACATTTAAATTGTGGGGCTTCTAAACAACATGAACCATCTAAATAATTGTCGGGACCCCGGTTTCCGCTTAATATTGCCTTAATGCATCGCACCTTTGCCATATCATGCATCATACATGCATCATGCCCGATCTTCTGCCATAGTATTAAATAGTGCATCCGGTGTTTCTTCTAGTGTTTTGCTTCTTCGCGGATAAGGCCGTTGAGTTGATGTGAGCTTTGCCCCGATCTTCGGATGAACCTTCGGCAGAGTTTTCAGGCGAGCATCTCCCTCTTTCTACCTATCTTACTTTTATAGTATTTATTCCCTCCTGTTGATCTATTGCTATCTGTGTTGTGATGCTCTAGTTTTCGTGCCCGAGATATCCCTTGCAGCCTTATATTGCCTTGGACACATCCTATTACCTGTTGATTGGTAGATAGTTGGACTTGCGCGTCGTAGTCGCTTGCTCAAGTGCTGTTGCGAGTCGTCAAGTACCACAGTTGTTGGAGTATTGCCGCATGTTTAATGTTGGAGATGATCATGGCTTTAATTATTGTTTAATAACTAAAATGGAAGTAGGTAAATAATGCAGAGGCACAGGTGGGCAATAGATGTTATTTGGTTGTTAACCGTCCACTTGTGTCCCGTAGGACCCCGAGTTCTTGGCACCTGTTCCGAGATCGAGCGCGCTAACCACAGGTGGGGTGTATGGGCACCCCCATTGATTTAGTACCTGATTCCAAGTACTGTACTGGGGGCCACAAAGTAGTTTGGGGCTTTATTACTATCCTGTACTTATGCCATGCTTTACTGCTTTATTTACGATTGTGCGAGGAGCACCTGTACTGTTTAGGATCGTGACACGTTTTCGCTGTATCGACAAGCCCAGTCACACTTTCGGGTTCCCAGTCGTTTACAGCCGTCTACACAAACCCTGAGTCCGTCTCGGAGACCGGCCGACTTCGTTGCGGGTAGCTTAGTGGGGTGGCCCCCCGTGTTTGCTTTGGGCCTGGGAAACGTCGTGTCCGAAACCCCGTCGACATACCGTTGGGTGTATGTTTTGTGATCTTGTACCTACCTGATCTGACAACAAGGGCGTAGGTGCGTGTGGGAACTTTGGTGCACCCCTGCAGGGTTAAATCTTTTCGAAAAGCCGTGTCCGCAGTTATGGACGACTTGGAGCACAGTTCTCGATCATAGACAACTATAACTAAAGTTTACTGCTATAATTTGACTTGTATCCGATATGACTAGTAATCAGCTTCACTGCAACGGAATGGCTAAATAAAAGTACCAACAACTGCTGGGTTTGGGATGTCTCATGCTAATCGTATCTGACTAGTAAGTGTTGCAACTACAACGGAATGTTTAACTAAAACTGCCCACTGCTTATTATATCAGGATGACTCATGCTACCTATATTTGACTAGTAATTGCCACCACTATAACGGAATGAATAAAACTGCCAACTGTGTGAGTTCCTCGGTTGACTTCCTCGTTTGGTCTCGAGGGGGAAATACCAGGATGGGTATGTTTGATGGTAGTATCAGGATGGTTCCGAATAGGTATTTCTTATCTCTCTCTGATAGCCGACAGTTATCTCGAGTCTCTATAGGTTGTTTAGTGCATGCTGCGCTGCCGCTTCAGTCCACCATACCTATGTAGGCGAGGACCGCCGAATTCTAGCCTCGCCGTGTACTAGCCTCAGTACTGACCGCTCTCTCTTTTTTCTTTGCCCTTTGTCGGCACCCCTTTCGTTTAAGCAGGTTTTGAGATCGACGTCGTTAGCAGGGTTACCCTTCCGGCTTGGCCTGGGCAGGGTTATGGACGCCATTGGTTATTCTTCAGGGCTCTTAGCTCAATTTGCATCTTGTCCGTACTCGAACGCTCTACCGTTTTAAAGGTGATTTGGATCTTTGTATTGTATATCTGTATTCTTGACTCTTTGAGTCACTGTTGTATATATATGTTTTGTGGGTTCCATCGAGGACTATTGTGTAATGATATTACTTCGTTTTCCACCCGCACGCAAGTGCCTGGTGGGCACCTTTGAATCGTTTCTATGCGGGTTTTGGCGGGAAGCGCTGAAACTTGCATAGGGCCGATTCTGAGGGTGTTACAGATTGTCTGGCTTCGTTGGTTATTGGCTGATCTTGGTTTCTCTTGTGATGCTCCCACATCCATTCTTTGTGACAACATTGTTGCTATTCAGATAGCAATGATTGAGTCAAGCATGAGCTAACCAAGTATATTGGGGTGGATTATTTGTTCACACGGTCTCACTGTCAATCAACCATTCATCTTGAATATGTTTTATCAGAGCTTCAACTTGCTGATTTTTTCACAAAAGCTCAAACTAGAGAATAACATAAGCTTCATATCCTCAAAATCAATGTATCATATCCACCTTGAGTTTGAAGGAGGGTGCTATAATATTATATTAATTATATATGTAGCTTAGGCCAATTCTAGAGAGTAAGCCCATGTGGTCCATGTATTCTAGATATATGTCTCTGAATAAACTAATAAAAAATGAGTTGGATAATTGGCATGACTATTGTTGCTAACTTGTAGTGCGATTTTTCTTTATAAAAAATTATAGATATAGGGTTCTCATAAAACAGATAAGTATAGATAGGTTTATTAATTGGTATCTTCATAATATTAATATATATATACATATATATGGGCGTGCCCTGCCCCTCAAAAGATACGCATCTTCGCATGAACGCTTGCAACAAATGGTCTTGCCACATGGGATAATAAACACAAACGAAAACTGTAGATCACTAACATATGCGTGTTATGTGGTGTTGAACGCGAGGACAACTTCCACGCTTTTTGCAGGTGCCCGTTGGCGCTAAATCTTTGGCGGGCGATGATGGAGGTCTGGCCCCGGCCGGACCCTACTACGGTGATCAATATTGGAGAGGAGTGGGTGCTCCACCTGCTGGACAACCGCTCGGAGATGGACCGGGCTAGGAACATCATGCTTTTATGGTGGATTTGGCATGTTAGAAATGAGGTGGTTCACTTAAAACTAGCTCCTCCGGTGGAGGTTTTGTGGAGCTTCCTATGCAACTATATAGAATCGATCACAACGATCAAGTTCTATCCCATGAGGACTACATCAAGGGGAAGGCGCCGACCATTGAGTGCATGGTGCAACACAAGAAGACAGAAGCCGTAGCATCGTCGAGTTTTCCAAAACGGCGCTGGTCTCCTCCTGCGAAGGATTGAGTGAAGCTAAATGTTGACGGTTCTTTCCACTCTGAATCAAGAAGGGCGGGCATTAGGATGGTGCTGAGAGATGACTTGGGAGAGATTATATTCTCTTCCTGTCGTGTTTTGTTCTCATGCTCATCACCCTTGGAGGCGGAGCTTGCTGCATGCATGGAGGGGTGTGCACTTGCTCTTCAATGGAGTAACCTTCCATGCATCATTGAGATGGATAGTGCGAAGGCGGTGACAATGATCAATGCGGATATGGATAATAGATCACCTAATATTTTCTTGCTACATGAGATAAAGCGGCTGTTGGGGGAGATGAGAGGGTTTAAGGTAGAGAATATTTGGGCGAGCAAAACTTGGTTAGCGATGCTCTCGTCAACCTGGGTCGAACGAAGACAAAGACTGTTGTTTGGCTTTGTTTGGGTCCTCTAGATATACTTAAACTCTGCAGGAAGGATTGTAACGTTGGTGTTTAATTAATATAAATGCTATTTTCGCAATATATATACTTTATTTAAAAAAATAGATAGGTTTTTTTAGGGCAAAGTATACATAGGTCATGTCTTCGGCAAAGTATACATAGGTTATTCGGAGCAATTGACGCTATGACCGAACCAGACAGGCAAAGAAGCCGAGAAGCCCAAAAGCCCAACCCGACGGTTCCATTCTCCACGGTGTAACCTCCCCCATGTTCTCGCCCTCGTCGCCGTCACCAGCGGCAATGTCGCCGCAGCGGGAGCACGTGGAGCGGATACGCCGGGAGCGCTTCTTCATCGGCCGCGGAGAAAGGAACCCGCTGGCCGAAGACATGCACCAGGCCGTGACCTACCTCAGCCAGGAGCTCTACTCCAAGGACGTTCACTTCCTCATGGAGCTCATCCAGGTTAGTTCTTCCTCCCTTGGACTCCACTTGTAAACCCTCTCTAATTGATAATCTGAAGCTAATGTATTAGATGAGTAAATGCGGCGAACACATTACATTGTCCAATTACTCTAGGGTTCTTCTTTGCCTTCCCTGTTCCGCTTGATTCCTTTGTAATATATACTACGTAGTTGATAATGATTATGCATCAGTTCCGTACTTCACTGTCGATATTTCTTGACTATGTTCACATGTTGTAGTTTTTTTTGCTACAATTGATGTCGAATTACTGATTACTAATTTACTAGCCATCAACCTATGCAGATAATCATTTATGACAAATTAAGTTATAAAACTTCTTTTATGGATCTCAATTCCATTTTTCTATTTTATTTTTACTTCTCCATATGCAAGTACCGTAATTTGAGTAAATTCTTGTATGCCTCGGGTAATTTTCAAAAAATTACACATGACTTACAGTGTATTAAAATTTTGCTCAGTTGGAAAGTAAAAAAAAATCTTCTTAATATATAACGCCATCTCTAGTTGTTTGCGGAAGATGCAATATATTGTTCACATTAAAAAAATTCACTATTTCCATTTAGTGAAAATCATAAAGAGGATGAGATAGCCTGAAAACGGCTTTAATTAGGAGTAGGTCTGAATACATGACACCTGCATGATCCATATAAAGCGGGGGGTGAGAAATATTGGCTTCAATCACTGCTATTACATCATGCTAGGAAGAAAGTAAACTGCACTTATTATGACCATGCAATCTGAATTGCCAAATTCGACCATGCCTCCATGCTTTCTCTTTCCTTTAGCATAATACATTCGTCACATGAGATGTAACAATAGCATGGCACGTCTAGGAGAGATTTTTCCTGTTCATGGATGTGTTAAATCTGGAAAAGCTATGGAGTATCATTTTGTGGATAGTCAAGCCCCACGAATAACAGTATGCCACCTGCCAAAACAATGGTTTAACTATCCTAACAAATTAACCTGCCATAAGGCTGGTCATAGTGGGAGTATCATACTACTAGTATCATGCATATGATACTAGTGTATGATACTATCTTTATAGTGCATGGTATCATATGATAGTATCATAGTAGTACTATATTTAGTGATTTGTAAAATCTCGATGTAAAATTATGTATAAGATTTACATGCATTAGGATTTCTAGTTTTACGTGCTATGATATGGTATCTACCTATGATAGTTTAACCCCCTCTTTTTTCATTAATTGTTGTGTCACATCAGATTTTTGCCAACATGGCATGCATGATACTAGTTATGATACTCTCACTAGGACTAGCCTACCCAAGACTATGAAATGTATATTTTAATGTGGATTCTCTGGACTAATTATGATCGATTGAAGCACTTCGTTGGTCAGAAGTGATTCTTGTCAACATTATATCAAAACGCAATTGGCTACCACTGTGTTGAAACTATTGTACTACTACATCCGTTTGTGAAAACAGTAAGTATAATTTTTCTCTGAAGTCAATAAATGTAACTTAGTTTATAGAATAAATATCAACAATTATAATAATATATAGATATAATATAAAAATATATTTAATGGTGTATCTAATAAAATTAATTAGAAATTGTAGATGTTCATAGGTTTTCCTAAAAGTATGGTAAAAAACTTTACATGGTTTGTCTTTTGAAAAAATCTATACGCCTTATTTTACGGAATGGAAGGAGTATAAGATTAGGTTACCTACCTTGGCCACATTTACTCAGGAATGTGCAAACTCAGAAAAGCAAAATGGATGACAATACTGTGCAAGTATAGACTGTGCATCCCTCAGGATAATGCACATTTCTCAAAAAAATATAATGCACATTTGTAGCTTTCAGTCAGATCACCTAATATGATTTTTTCATAAAAATTGCAGATCAGAACTACAGTAATCTTAGTGCATTATAACAAATTTAACTGCGCCCCAGATGCTTACAACAAGAATGCAGAAGTTCTAGTATGTCAGAGATAATTGTTCAGGTTGTAGTATTTTGCAGAGTCATCTAGAGAACCTCTGCAAGCAGAGATTCAAAATGTACATATTCTGCTCCTGCAAAAATAAATACAACTTAAAAAATACATTTAGATCATGGTTTTACACGAAACATGTAGGTGAGCACCGGGTAAAAAGGTTTTACATGCTGAGACAGGCATGACCCAGGATACACTTGACAGTACTACTGCTACAAAATAGCTGGATATACCTCAACAATAAGGAGATTTTACTCCACCTTTGTGTCACTCCTATCTAAATGGCTCATCTGTTGCACAACAATCAATGGCCAAATTAGCCAATGCAACGAACGCAGATGACATAGGTTGCACGGTTTTCCTCCACAATAGAGTGGAAGGAAAGGGAAGGGAAGGAGTGGCAACCATCAGCATTTCGTTCGAAAATAGAAGTATACTTATGTTTGAAACCCCAAGATACACCCAGTGAATGATATAGCAACATAATGGCTCTCAGTGACTCGATTCAGAAGAAAAGATATGCCGTTCCAGAATAATAAATTTTGGAACATCCACTAACCCTCTTTGCCAATGATTAAAAGCATGTGTACATGTCTATTACACATAGAATGTAATACAGTTCTACATGGCAGAAATCACTGCGCACTTAATCATTTTCAGTTACTGTTTCAACTGGAAACATGCATGC